>CM076571.1:561454486-562070011 GCA_034641835.2 Pinus albicaulis | reverse complement strand
CATGTGCTCAGTGTACCATCGACCAGACTGTAAAATACAATTCGTTTGATGCCTTGCTCGTGCACCAAACGAATGCCTCCAATGCCAAAACATCACCTTCACTTCTTCAATGGCATCGCGCCAAATCTTCATGACATGACGGAACACCCACAGTAAAATATTGCCCTTGGCTATTGTCTAATCGAATCCAAGAACTGACTTGACTTCATTGAATATTTGGCTTGGCCTAAAAGGTTGTCCTCAGCCCATCTTCATCTTGTGTCCATTTTTATGGAGCCAAAATCCCAACAACCCTGCTGCTCTTGTTTCCCTGCACTTTCCCATCCAAATGTGATAAATTACTGTCATATGTCCTTGTCAAGTTAACCATTTTAAGAAAGAGAGCATCTAGACAAAGTGGCCTTAGGGATATGCATCTTAGAATTCAACTGCATTTTGCATTTTACTTTGTGATAGATTTGTATCAATAATTCATTTTCATCCAAAGAAGTCTGTGTTTGAATGTTATGTTTCCAACAAGGTAATGTTGTAAATTTTCTGCAATGATTTAAATAGAAGCCATGTTATCTTACCATAATTCATTGATGTGCAGATTGGAGCTATTGACATATGAGAATGCACTAAAAAACTTGTTCTAACTAAATTTCAATAGCCTAAATCTAACCCTAATTTGAATTATCAAAAACTTAGTAGTGGGGAAATTTCACTTTCGTTAGCCATATTTTGTGCCATAGAATGAGGAGTGTGGAGGATATGCTACTAGAGAAGAGACAAGAATTAGTCTCTAGAGCATTGTAGTAGACCATATTGTCTCATACCTTCATAAGAAACTTGGACCATATAATTGTATTTTGTAATGTAATTTCCATAGTATAAGAGATGAAAGACACAATCCTTCATTTTCTTGCTAGTTTTTGCAAAACAAGTTTCCAAGATAAATCTTTGCTTTCCAACGTGCAAATTTTTCTATTGTACTTCTACTTTCATGCGTAGTTACCAAGTTTGATTGAATTGGCCTAAAAAATATGAAATTTCAGTGATCTGGTTCGATTCACTAATTAATACACTAGTTTCAGTATGGTATGATAATATTGGGTTGACCAAACATTTGTCCTTAAAAAAAATGCAAGTGGTAATTTTTTCACCTAAAGCCCTAAAACTTGTTTACCTCTTCTCCAAAACATTTTTTTTGGATGATAGCTATTACCATGTGCATGTTCACCGTGAAACAATGAGCAATCATGTGATACTTGATTAGCATTGTGTTCACAACAAGAAGGATAGTTTGTTTATTCCAATCATGTTATTGCTGAATAAATTTAAATATGATAACCTGATGGTCTTAATGTTTGTAGATGGCCTTAATATTATCCAAGCTTATATGAATCTATTGAATTCTTGAGACATAAATTTCTTGGTATGTGGGGATCATTTGCAACCTACTTTTGATATCGACGATATCATTCTTTACTTTGGACTCTAGTTTTGAAATTTTGCTACTGATATTATCAAATTTTATTTGCACCTTTTCGCCATTCTATGTGTCTATAACATAAACAGAGGGGTGAATGTTAGAGAATTCATGATTTTTATTTTCAATTTCATTTTTTTTTTAAATTTGTAAGATGTATACTCCTGATTTTTTTTGCACATTGGATTTTAGAGAGTCGATTTTTTTTTTTTTTGGTATCAAATCGAATTTGAATTCAAGCTTGGTAAATATGCTTTCATGTCACAACAATTGAGGAATATTGTTGGTGTTTTATATTTCCTATTAAATCACAAAAAAGAAACAAAAGGATTAGTCATGTAGTTGAACATAGTCTCACTATAGTCACCATAGTTGGATGTCTATTTTAGTGAGCCAACTAGTGGAATATTCAAGGTGGTTTGCAGATCATGTTAGTATCATAGTGGTTTTTATTTGAGCATTCATATGGCTTGCGTGTAGTATATTCTTACCCAAATCAAAAAATATAAATATGCAGGAGAGTTATACCCTATGGATTCCAAGATCAACATAAGAAGATTTAAGAAGTAGTCACAATCATTAGAAATGGACATGAGCACCAAGAAGGACCTGTTGATGAAGGAGAAAGTATATTTGTGATAATATAAAGTCAAGTAGTAAATATTTCCAAGAGTATGTCCTTCCCTGTGGAGGCTCTTGAAAAAAATTTCAACTCCTTCTAAGAGCAACATGAATGTCATGAGTAGCTGTGGAAAAAGAAGAAAGAATCAGAAGTGAAAAAAGGGATTTCTAGTAATGAATTTTTGAGAACCCATTTAAAGTGGAATTGAAGGTTAATATAAAGCCTTATCAAGGTGGGGTATACATAGTTAAGTTTAATCACTGGTTATTGGTTGTAGTAGTTGTATGTCTATTTCAATGCACATGTGCGAAAGGAGTAGAAAATAACTTTTTCTAGACTCAAGCAAGAAGGCTATGCACATACTTAGTGGGAAAGACACACTAAGGCCCTTAGTCTATGGTGAGACCCACCAGTGACTAAGTGTTAGGTTTTCAAATGGACATAAGCACTAAAAGAAAGGAAAATTTTAGGAGCTAATATTTGCAGGCGGGCTAATTTTCCATGGTCTTTCCAAAAACAAGATTCGCCAATTTCCATTTTTTCTAAAAGTGATTCGCCCAAATTTTATAGTATAAAATTATGTTATCCTAAAAATCACCAAAATTTTATAGAGACTATATAAAGTCATTAGAAATTTGAATATCTTTAAAAAAATATCACCAAACCTTTTACATTCTACATATTAGGGACTCGTAAGATTCACCAAGGTTTCTGAACTTTAAGATAAATTTCCATCCTTCAAATTTTCCCTGACTAGAAGGGAACCATTGATGGAGAAAAAATAATATTTGTGAGGTTATAAGATCAACTAGTGGACATTTTCTATGAATATGACCTTATTCATGGTGCCCCTTGAGAAAAATATCAACCCATTTTCAAAGTTGCATGAATCTCATGAAAAAATCGAATATCATGAGTAGTCAAGGAAAGAGAAGGAAAAACCAAAGGTGTAAAAAGGGGAGTCCAATATTAAGCCCTACAAAGGTGGGGTTTAGATAGTTAAATTAAATCATTTTTTGTAACAGTTATAATTTTATTTGAATGTGCATAATGTGTGATAGAAGTAGAAAATAGTTTTTTTTAGAATCAAGATAGAAGGTTGTGCAAAAACTTGGTGGGAAAGATATACTAAGACCCTTAGGATATGGTGACACCCAATAGGGACTAAGTGGGATGAATTCTCAGTTTTAGCCCATCAACTATGATGAGGACTAGAGGATTTTGTGACACTAATGCTAATTCTCGAAAGGATATAGTAGACAAGGGTGCACTATAAGGTTCTAAAAGCAATTTATTAAGTTGAGGATGTATCCCAAGAACTTAAACATAACCATTAAGTATATGGGTGGTACTCATAGTCACACTAGCATGTAGTTTATGAGTCAGAGTTTGTGTTTAACAACTCTTACATGTATATGAGGGATGCCATCTTCATGAAAAGGGGAAATCGATATTTCCTGATCAAGGATGGTAAATATTTTATTAGAAATTCAAATAAAGGGAAGTTTAATGTCACCCTATTGGGTGCACATGAAGATAAGAAATTGATCAAATCAAGCAATGAATATATACTTTTCTTGTGATAAAATCCTTAAGACACTTTGTCAATGAGTGTGAAGGAATCCTTGGAAGGATGTGCAAAATCAAATAAGTGTTAGGTGAAATATCTTTTATGGGTATACAAAGAAGTTTTACAAGGACCAAAATTTATGCCACCCAAGCATTAAGTGAAGCATGTGATACATTTACTCTCAAATTATTCTCCACCAGACATAGAATAGTTCAGAGAATCCATATTGGAGTTATATGAAGTGAAGAATATGTTGTAGGAGTTGTTGGAGTAACAAGTCATATGGATACATAACTCATCTTGTGGTACCCTTTTAATTTTAATACCAAAGAAGGACTATACTTGAAGAATGTATATTGACTATACAACTTTAAGCAAGATCACTCTCAAGAAAAAGTTCCCTTTGTTGTAGATCAATGATTTTTTATATTGGTTACAACATGAATGATACTTCACCAAGATAGATTTGAAATTGGGATACATTAAGTCTAAATCAAAGAAAAAAAATTGGAAAACCAAATTCAAGACTAATTAAGGTTTGCATGAATGGTTAGTAATTCCTTTTTGTTATGAGTAATGCACCAACTACTTTTATGCATTCAATGAATGATTTGTTCCATGTTTGTTCCACCCATTCATAGATTCATTTTTCCTAGTATATCTAAATGACATATTGGCCTTTAGTTGAGGACTAAATTGTACATATCAAATAAGTATTGATGGCATTAAGGAAATATTTGATACTATAAAACATAAATAAATGATTCCTCAGTGTTCTTGAAGCATGTAATTTTTAGAGGTGATTTGAAGTTAGATCTTGTAAATACAAAGGCCATCCTTATATGTTACATTCCTACTAATGTCACAAAATTTAGGAGTTTTGTGGAAGTTACCTAATACTTAAGAAATTTCATGACATTATTTTCAACTTTAGCAACGTTTCTTCATGCCATGATAACATCCTTTGGTAATAGTTTCTTATGGGGTAAGAATTGACAACAAACATGTGAATAATTGAAACAAAATATTAGTCAATCCCTACTTCTAATACTACCTAACATGTAGAATTCATTTTAAGTGGACATTGCTACTAGTGGGTATATTATGTGTGCAATATTATTGCAAGGGGGGGATATTGGTTTGATATCATTTAGAGCTATCGATGAAGCATATATGAACTGCCATACACATGAAAATGAGCTCTATGTCTTTTTGTAGATAATGAAGAAGTGGAAGCACTAGACTATTATCCTTATTAATAACCATTGTTTGTCACACTTGCATATTGATATTAAGATCCACCAAGAAAGCCACTTCAAATGAATAGGATTTTTTCAAAAAAATCATCTAGTAATTAATATAAGAATTACACTACCAATAAATTTATCAAGATTTTGAACACAAAAAAACTTACAATTCCAAGAGCCATTCAATTAAGGACACAAAGTAGGCATAGATTACCATCTACAAGATGGATTACTTTATAGGATTGGGAAACTTTGTGTACCAAAGGAAGAAAGCCCACTAAAATAATTAGGGAAACCCACATCTCCAAGGATTTTGGTTGTTTTGTGCTATGATGACTATTGATAACATGTAGAGATATGTTTACTGGAATAAGGTTTAATAAGAAATAGTTATCTTTATCAGAGGATGTATTTTATATTGTACCGGCATGATTATTAATAGGTATAAATGACTATACAATCCACTTCCAATGCTTACAAGGACATAGGAAATCATACCCATGGACTTTTTCGTGGAATTTTCAATAAAAGAAGAGGACATGCGTACTTTTATGTGGTAGCATATAAGTTCATTGTGTTTTGATGGTTCATAAAAAGACCACCAATGGAATAGAAGCTGCAAAATAATTCTTTGAAATGATATAGGTGTAGCTTGAGATTTCAAGGAGCATTAGATTTTATAGTGATACTATATTTCTCAACACATTTTGGACTTTAAGAGAATTTAGCTACTAAACTGATGAGATTCACTACCTTTCACACATAGACTTAGATGGAGATACATTTCCTTTCACACACAAATTTATGGGCATACAAAGTTGTGAATATGACCTCGGTGAATATTTTTAGAATATATAATTATAAGAATAAAAAGATCTAGGATGAAATTTGGTTTACATGCAACATTCTTATAACATGGATGTATGCCCTTCCACTAGTACATGTCCATTTTGAAACCTATTTTGGGTATTTTATACCATCATATTAGGGAGATATACTTGCAATTTCAGGAGAATATGAAGAAATATCAAGTGCAGTATAAGGCTAGGAATGATTAAAACAATGTTGAAAATACATTCAAATTGTAGGAGATGAACTTTGGTTTCACCTTAATAGGTTATAGGGACTAGGGAATAAAATCAAACCATGTGACATGGACCTCTCAAAATATTGGAGAAAATAGAAGAAATATTCTTATATGCACATTTTCTTAGTAGTGAATGTAGATAACTTGAAACTTTATGAGATATCCATGCTTGATGAGGATGAATAAGGAAAGGAGGAAAATCAAATCCATAATTTATGGGCCTTTCAAAATATTAGAGAAGGTATAAAAATTGGTCCACCTTATATGCACATTTACTCAATATTAATTTTAGAGAACTTGAAACCAATGATCCATCCATGCTTGATGAGGATGAATAAGGAAGATCTTACCTTTCATATGATGTCTGGTTCCAATTGCACAAGAAAAATTAAAATAGAGCATAGTTCCATAGAAGAAGCATGGAAGAATATAAAAATTGTTGTAAGAGGTCAAAAATATTTTGGTAGGTGGGATTGAAGGATTAACTACAAGCTAAGGAAAAATGGTACTCCAAGGAGAAACTCAAGGATTTTTTTCCCTACCTTCTTCAAAACTAAACTTTTTGGAGACAAAATCCTCCCATAATGGAGAGGGGTCGTCTAAAATGGACCTAAATAGCTACCATATGACCTTGTTGAATCTATAGTGTTACAAATATATATTTTGGGACCTAGAAGGGTCCATTTGAGGAAGATCCTAAAAACCACACTAATGGACCACAACTAAAATTCCTTCAAGTTAGGGTAAAATAAGTGGTATTTTTGGGTCTTAGAAATTTTAAAGGACATGAATCTTAGAGTCTATATTTACATTATATTTTTTGATAGATTTACAATAGTGGTTCATTTTCATTAAATAAAGTATATATGTGGAATTATTCCCCTAACAAGGCAATTATCTAATTATTCCCCACAAGTCCAAGCAGAAACCATGTTAACTCACCATAATTCACACCTGTGGAGTTAGCGACATATGTGAATCCACTAGAGACTTGTATAAACACCATAAAGGTTCCAACTATGTTAAAAAAATATAAATTCAACCATACTTTGATCCTAATAGTTTGAGGAATGAGACCAAACAAAGTGACAAAATAATAACTAAAAATTTCCCAACAAGTCACCCATCACAATATTATTCTAGCCCAAGCATGCTTAAATGCAGATTTATCATGAGTTTTAATGCATTAATGTTGGTGCAATCCAAGTTGTTTAATAAATGAAACTTAAAGGATAAAAAATAATATATCACAATGTAAAAATAGCTAGGAATAAGACACATCACGTAAGAGAAATATTTGAGAAGAGAACAACATAAAAATAATGAAAATAATTTTACTAAATGTGAATTATAGCATAAGACTAAAATAGGACAAAAATCTTGCTTTACTCCACAGTGAAAGGGATATTTATACTTTTTATGGGGATCTTTCACCAAGAGCCATGCCTCTCATTACATTTTGAATACGATGGGTTAATACCATGGTTTACAAAATCCATGGGTTAATACCATGGGAAAATATAATAAATTAAGATACCATGGGTAAATATAGTAAATTACAATACCATGGTTTACAAAATCCACAGGTAAATACCATGGGTGAGTATTATAATTATGATGGTAATATTGAAATTATTAGATTCTCACATTAATATTATGATTTATTTTATTTATTATCATGCATTATCCATAGTTTTAACAAACATTGACATGAAAATAATCATTAACTGCGGTAATTATTTTCCACTTGGATCAATCCACCCCCTTAAAAAGCAATGGTCCCCATTGATTAAATTCCCCTCTAGGGAAGCCTTTGTTGAATAGAAGCATAACCGTCGGTTTGTGGATGACCCAAAACCAAATGTTGTTGAAGACAAGGGTTTTACTTTGTTGACACATAACTGTGGGTTTGTGGATGGCCCTTAACCATGATGAACGGAGATTTGAATGCTGATAGTGTGCCACCTATAAAATGGACTTGGGTGACAAGGGTTTTGAGTGGTTTACCCATAACCATGATGAAAATTTTTTCGAGGATAGAGATACCCTCTAATTCTTGTGGGCCAACTATGATGTTGAAAATGTGAGGTTGAGTAAATGGAATTTGGTGGCAAGGGTTTTGTATGGTTGACCCATAACCATGCTGAGATAATTTTCTTGTTCATCCACCTGGTAGAGATATGGTGGCTTATCTTTGTAAATTCTCACCATCTAATGGGATGTTGTAAATGCTTCCATCGTCACACTCTTATGTCACATAAGTGCTTCCTCAAACAACTTTTTGATATGATCACTCACTCTGTCATTTTTCTATTAGTATGCCATGTGAGGTTGTTGGGGTGGGTGAGGATGGTATTGCACATGTTGCAATAGTTTGAGTCAGAGCTCCTTGTACCTTGACCTCATTAGGGACATGCACAAAAAATAGACAATAGCAGGCCCACTATGATACCATTGATCTGAATAGTTTGAAGAATGAGAGAAAAAAAAGTGAAAAAATAATAAGAACAAAAAATTTCACAGCAAGTCACCCATCACAATATTATTCTAGCCTAAGCATGCTTAATTGTGTATTTCTCATGAGCCTTGATCCATTAATGTTGTTGTAATCCAAATTGTTTAAGAAATTAAACTTCATGGATACAAATGAATATATAAATGTAAAAATAACTAGGAATATGACACTTTGAGTAAGAGAAATATTTGAGAAGATAACAACATAAAAAATGAATCTGTTTTTATTGAATGTGAATTATAACATAAGGCTACATTAGGGAAAAATTCTTCTTTACTCGATGGTGAAGTCGCGTATTTATACTTTTTACAGGGATCTTTCACCAAGAGCCATGCCTTATTACATTTCAAATACCATAATACAATGGACAAAAATAATAAATTAATATACCATGGGTAAATAATATGGGTGAGTATTATGATTAAGATGGTAAAATTGAAATCATCACATAAGGTTACATTAGGGAAAAAAGTTCCATGGTTTACAAAATCCATGGGTGAATACAGTGGACAAATTTAATAAATTAATATACAATGGGTAAATAATATCAGTGAGTATTGTGATTATGATGGTAAAATTGAAATCATCCTAATTATTAACTGTGGTAATTATTTTCTACCTGGAATACTTTGAGATTTCAAAAACCTAGCCTAATGGAAAATGATTCACTTTCTTTACCCATGTGCTCCATAGTATGAGGAGTGTGGGGAGTTGGGGGGTGTGGAGAGGGGTGGAAGGAATAGAAAGTGAGAGAAATGAAGAGGAGAGGGAGAAGGATAGAGGGAGAGAAAGTGGGCTTGGAAGAAATACATTCTTTTTTCTTATTGGTTTTCATGGAGGGAAAATGGTTCACTTTATTTACCCACAGTGTGCTCCATAATATGAGGAGTGTAGAGAGTTGGGGGTGAAAGGAAGAGAAAGGGAGAGAAAGGGAGAGAAAATGGGGTTGGGAGGAAATACATTCTTTTTATTTTTGGTTTTCATGCATGGGGTGGGGTGAGAGAGAGAGAGAATATGTTGGTTTGTTTCTATGGTAAATATCTATGTTCAAATATGTGTATCTTTTCTATTACAAATCTACTTTCATGTAGTAAAACAATTTAGTTGGTTTGTTATTTTGAATTAGATCACCCTAAAAACAAAGATAAACATCTATTCAAGCCTTAGTTTCCCTATAGTAACCATAGTTGTAGTTTTATTTTAGTGGCTAAAACATTAGAATATGGAGACAATTTATGGGTCACTTAGCATTGCTACTCAAGCTAATACTACTCACTCCACAAGTCAAGTTCCCTCCATATACAATACCAAGCCATCACACCAAGGGAAACTCATTAAAAGATATTTGTCCTACATTAACATTGTACATCTCCAAATATGGAGAATCCAATTGATACATGCATACCACTTCCAACCTAGACATGATGTTTCCCAAACATTGCTTAATATCCTCTCCCAAGGTTATCTAGGTTTAAGTCATCTATAGGCCACTCGTGGAATAGGCATGTAGCCATATCACCCATTGTTTGCTCACTCATCTTGCCAAAATGATAACTCTTAGTTCATCTTGTTACACCAAACAAGTTCATGTGTCTTTTTTATCATTTTCAATATCTTTAATTTCCATAAACAAGTTTTTTTTCCATTTAATTTTCCAATAGTTGTGTTAAATCTTCAACTCTATTTAAAAACAAATTGTTTTTCTTCATAAATTATTTTTTAATAATATATATATACATATTTTTAAATTTTTAATTTCATTTCTAATTCCTAAAATATATATTATATTATTTTCATTATTATATTAATTTTTTTTTTCATTTTAAAATTTGATAAACATAAAAATAAATAAAATTATAAAATCCCACAATCAATTATATTTCACCACCATTAATTTCTTACGTTATCACATATCTTTCCTTTTTTACTCCAATATCAAACAAATGGATTTACAAACTTACATATTTCCTTTTTCCTTATTTTTTTAAAATGATTTTCATCATCCTTAATTTCTTATGTTATTATACATTTTGTAGATTTCATAAATTTCTCCAATATCAATCAAATGGACCTACAAACTTGCATATTTCCATTTTCCTAAATTATTTTTAACTTAAACCTTTAGATGGAACCATGTTATCATATATTTTGCTTTTTCATAAATTTCTTAATATCACACAAATAGACTTGCAAACTTACATATTTCCTTTTTAGACTTGCAAACTTACATATTTCCTTTTTTCTTAAATTCTCTTTTAGTTAAACCTTTGGATGATAACCTGATTTGGTATTCTTATCTTTTATTTATTATCCTTTATAATTTATATCCAATAAATTTTGGTTTTATTACGTTCTATTATAATAATATCCAATAAAATAACTATATAATATTCTCGTTCTTTTATTTCTTATAAGATCTCCTTTATCATGTTTACGGATTTACTTTAATGATGAGTCCGTCTTGGAATTTACTTTAATTTGCCACGTTGTAATTTTCCCATTAAATAAAGGATAGTTGTTTCCCTACGTTGACTGAATTTAGCTTTATCGCTTGTTGTGGATTCCTTACTATGAAAGGCAGTTTTTGGATGGAAACTTTTCAAATGTTTTGAATCGGTGATGCCACTTCAAAGGTATATTCTTGAGGCCATAATGGCCGTGATCTATCTTTTGTCTAATGTTATATTAGATATAGTCTATATATTTTTGTATTCACATGTCTGACACAATGTTAGATGCAATTTTGTTCTTCTAATGATCCACGAATTGAGAGTCAGGCAATGATGAAGTGAATGAGTGGTAATATATCCTAGATCCTATAAAACAGCTACTCTTCATATTGTTTTTCTAATACTTTGCATTGTTTAAGGAAGTATTTGATCTTTAGCCCATCCTTCTCAAAGTTAAGGGAAGAAATTGGTCACCTTTATTATTTTATGTATTGTGAAGATGAAGATGTAGAATCTCCCTTATCAAACTCTTACTTTTCAAACTAACTTAAATCATCTTATTTTAATTTTGTTCTATAACTATATTTAATTGGATTATTTAAATCATATCCATCCTCATAGTTAATAGGACTTGGTGATACATTACTTACATTGTGGTAATAGTGGATAGGTTATATTGTTGATGCATACTCACAACTAATCATCTAGCTATATCTTGGATTTTTTCGTACCAATGCACATCTCTATCGAGTATTTTTAAAATAAATTCTAGATGAAATCTCACTAGGAAGCTAATGCTCATCCTTGTATCTAAAAGGCCCATTTTAGAATGGCCATGTTTTACATAAAAAATTTCCATGTATTAATCCAAGCTCCCAAATTGGTCTTTTATATTGAGATTTTATTCATTATGAGAGAAATTGAAAATGGCTCTCAAAACAACCTTGAATTAATCCTGGGTATAAATTTGATAATAAGGTGTTATGTCATGTAGATTAGGTTTCCTATACCAACCCCACCATAAGAAAAATTCCCCTTTTGGAGCTTAAGTTTCCCTACTCACTTTTCATAACCATTTTTATTCGAAGTCTACATCTTCTCCACATAACTGCTATCTTTGAAAGCATGAAGGAAACAATTAAAATGAACAAAACCATTACTTGTTATCCATCGAACTACATGACGGTTGGTTCTTCATTTGTTATTTGAATTGAAGTGGTGATGGGAAACCTACAAGGATTCCACAGATAACCTACATTCTTCAAGAATCTCATGTATTGATTTCCACTTGTTAGAGCTCTTTTGGGATCTAATAAAGATAAATTATTCTCCTTGGGACCAACTATAATGGGTTTGGATTATCCATTATCTTGATTACGACACTCCAATCAAGTATTCTATTTTTCTTGAATCATAACAATTTGACCTTAACAGTTGGATTTTACCACAAAATTCTTATACCACATAGGATATGCCCTAAATAATAAACCAATTATAAATAACACGAACTATATTAATATTAAACATCACAACCACATGATCGGGACACATAATAACTCCATGTTCCTTTAATATATATGGCATATGTTAAGTATGCTCAACGCACCAAGAAATTAACCAATTATCCATCCTACTAATCCAACAAACAAATAATTAGATAAGTATCCAATTGTTAATTTGGAAGCTCAGGGACAAATTCCGTGCTTTGGACAACCTTCCTTATCCAGAGAAGACTCTCTTTTCCCTTAGAAGAATTTAATCTGGCCAAGGAAAATAATATTTTTAATGTGAAAACCCATGTTATGTGCACAAAATTTCAGGTCAAAGTTAAAGACAAATTGGGTCTCCTCCAACGCCTATAAATACAACTCAATGGCACCTCATTTGGACACACATATCACAGATCACTCATCTTCTCTTGGTGGTTCATACAATATGAAATTGCTAGTACTCTTCTCACATGTGTGAAGGGTTTGGAGACAAATATGAAATTTTGCATTAATTTCTGTTTGGGATAGGTTGACTAGCTCATTGACCAAAATTGACATGGAGTTTTGTCGTCCCTTGACTTGGAAATTTGATTTCTTGAGGAAATTTTTTTCTATGGAGAAACCGAAGTTTTCTAGGCACCTTTGACTATAGTTTACTGTATATTTTGACAATAGACTTTCTCTCTTTGTTGACCAGGTTTGACCAATTTTTATATTTAACTCAACATCTGGATCTGATCTCTCACCTAGTCCTGATGATGAACCACATTGGTTGGTTTGAAACGCGTCGACAATGTTCATTTGAATGTGATTATTACCGAAAGGATTCTTCACAATTTTACGATGGATCATAGAAGCCAAAATTCTATAAATAAGGAAGACCATTTACCATCTCCTTCTTTCTCAGCAACAACAAACTTTGAAAATTCAGATGTCCCATCCTTAAATTCCAAAACTTACTATTTTCTTCCTCTATTGCATTCAAACTATGTGAATTACTTGAATCAAAGGAGAGATTGAAAATGATATATTCAGTCATTTTGCCTCTTTCTACAACTACATTTTGATTCAACTTATCCATGATTAAGCACTCTTTATTATCAAACACCAACTTGTAGTTTTTCTCCATCATATTTCCTACAAAAATTAGGTTCTTCTTCATTGTTGGTGTTAACAAAGTGTCCTCAATTAACTTCTTCTTTCCATGCAATGTTGTTATTGCAACTGTGCCTTTCCCTTTTGACTTTAGAAACACTATTATCACCAAATATGACTTTACCATAATAATTGTAATTAATTTTAGTAAATAACTCCTCTTGAGATGTCATACGAGTTGAAAATTCTAAATCCATGCTTCAATTTCTTCATTATGTGCCATCAAACTTGAGATGAATAAATTCTCATTTCTATTTTCTTCAACAACTATATTAGCACCCCTAGGCTCCATATCTCACATTTTTGGATAATAAAATCTTTCAGGATGACCAATATTTTTACAATAATAACATTGCGGTCCTCCACTTCCTCCATTTCTACCTCCATCTCTTCCTTGTCCTCTTCCACGAAATCCATCTCTGCCTCTTCCTCTGAACTAACTGAAATTCCTTCCTTTTCCTCTTGAAGGAGATGCATTCCCTTACAAAATATTCTTATTTCTATTTTGATTTTGATTTTGATATTGACCCCCGCTCCTTCCTCTTCCTCCATGCTTTGCAGAAAAATCATGTTCCACTTGCTCATATGGTTGAATTTCTTCAATAGTTAACAAGAATCCACTTAATTCATTAATTTTCATTGTATTTAAGTCTTTGGAGACCATAACACTAGTTGTGACCATCTGAAACTTGGGCATCACACTTCTTAAAATATTCTCAATTAGCCTTCTTTCTAGAACATCTTCACATAATGACCTCATATGATTAACAATATCTTGCATTTTTGTGATGTAATCATGAATGAATTCACTACTTTTCATATGAAAATTTTCAAAATTCCTCCTTAATGTTTTCAATTTAGCTACAATCTCACCTTTATATGTGTTTTTTAAGATATCCCATGCTTCTTTAGATGACACTACACCACTAAATATTGGGAATATAGATTCTTCAACAACACCCCCTATAAGTGAAAGTGTTTAATTATCTTTATTAATAAGTTTCTTTTAAATATTTCTTATCATCATCACTCATTGCTTTGAATTATTCAAGAGAAGGAATAATATATCCACTAGTTACAAATTCCCATAAATCTTTAGTAATGAATATAGGTTAACTGTGTTTGCTCCAATAAAAATAGTTTGTCCAACAAGTTTAGTCAACACAATAGTGCTTGTGCCCATGAGGATAGTAAGGGAGAGACACAAGATAAATTTCATAAAAAAACACAATGTATCTAACTTCAACCCAGGACCAAAACCAATGTACCAAAAAATTGGGACTCAACCACCACCACCACAAAATATCTTTTTATTAATTGAAAAAGTAAAAAAAGAAAAGAAAAGAAAAGAAAGCAAGCTCAATTCTTTCAAAAATGACATCTTTTATTCCCTCTATTATTTCAAACCTTCTTATATCTCCCTTGTTTAAAAAGTGTTGATTCCCATTTTACAAATTTATAAAGCACTTTTTATAAATAAAGTGGTGTGTCATACACACTTTAGTAAACATTACTCACTCCACATTTCACATTCACTCCAAATTTTAAGTGCACCCTTAAAAAAAATTAATATTTAAAACTTCATGCCCAACTTGAAAAGGTTCACAATCAATGATAATTAAGTAAAATTTTAATATTAAGAAAGAAATCCATGGCCATCATTTCTTCAATGCAGGTCACCAAAATTTCACGTTCACTCCATTACGTTCACCATACTTCATGCATTTAATTTAATATTACAAAAAAAATCATACATAAAACCCTATGCAGGTTTTTTTTTTTCAGAGGAAAAAAAACATCTGTATTATATTGATAATAACAGTACATTGACATTACATTGATCCTCAATCAACAGAGGAGAAAACATCTATATGTGCCATCTTTTAAACAAATCATTTTCATAGAAATGAAAAGATCCAGTCGAAGAGGCCCAATATATAGGGAGTGGAGAGGCCACTCAACACCATTTCAGGCTCGCTTGTTAATACCTGCAATCTTAATCCTAAGGATATGATAAAGAAAATATAGAAAAGATACATATAATGACATACAAAAAACCCCACACAGTCTATATATAAATTCGCTAGATGGTCCCACGGGTAAATGATCATCTTCCTGGCCATTGAGAGATCGGTCCTTTTGTAAATAATTCCAGGCTCGCTTGTTGAATAAATTCGATGCTCGCTTGAAGAATTTAATCAGGCTCGCTTGATAGTGAAATGGAAAAAGTTTGTCGTGTAGGCTCACTTGATAGTGAAATAGAAAAAGATCATCGTTCTGCCCATTTTAACACCGATCCATCTGTAATGAATATGCTAGGCTCGCTTGATATGTATACCCCTCTAGAAAAGTGAGATAGGATCAGTCTGTCTTGTTGGTATAATCAAGTATCTCCCAAGTATTGACCTTTTCTAGCTGATTATCGACTCTAACTTTTTGCAACATATCCAACCATAGTGCGACATGGCCTTTTAACTTCGTTATGGAAAATTAAACTCGATTTGGTTTCTAAAAATTTTCATATTCAAAGTATATTTTGAGTTCTCCAATACAATCGATGAGCACATCCTCTCTCATATTTCCATCACAACAGGAAACTTCAACTCTTGGAATACCTCTATTTCTTAAGTATGAAATCAACTTCGCTGCTAGGTCTCTCTCCTTTGAATCTTGTCCTTCATCTATTTCTTCTCCGAGCTCTGAATCCACTTCTTCATATCCATTTTTTCTATGCTCCAACTCTTCTATTATTTGTCTTAACTCTTCCAACTCTTGATTTCCTGCACCTCCTTGTTCGACTCCTATTCTCCTTGGTGGCATCTTCCCAAGTCGTAAGTGTCTCACCAACATCCACATACCTCAATCGAGGTTCTATGTCCCAACTTGTACCGTCAACATTCCTACTGTGCAACCATCGAACAAGGTTTCCTGGTACCCTGCTACATGAACCAAATCCAAGGTACAAATCTCATAATGAATCTGGCTCTGATACCACTTGATGCAACCTAGGTTCTATAACTTGCACAACACCCATAAAATTTGGACCGATGTATATATACGAGCTCTTAGTAAAGTATATATACATTTCATATGTGGAATTGGGCTATGGTGAGCCAAAATATGGGGCTGTCATTTATGCCATCAAACTTAGTGATCATATGACATCCCATGTGACCTTTAATGAAACCAAAATCCAATAAGACTTAACCCTTTTTTACCCAAGGAACCATGCCATAATACCCAGGGACTAAGGGTGATTAGTCAGTTTCTTTTTGATGTCACCATGAAATCATGCCTACCACATGGCTCATTTTAAGTGGGCCATGTGTCATCAAAATTTATGCTCATTGGATGTGTTATCACTCAGAATGTTTCCTTGGCTGGGGAAGGAAACTAGCTAAGGTAACCTTTAAACCTCTTTGGGATTGAAAGTCAACCCTTCAATATAGAGAGGGATTTCTCTATAAATATACTACTTAATATCACTTAAGTAGCAGGTCACTAATACACTCATTGGCCAGATTTTAGTTTATATCAAATGATTTTGGTTTGGAAAGGAAAGAAAATGGTCCATTAGGCATGGAGTCTTTGATAGAAAAAAATTCTAGCCACAGGTTATATGAACAACTCTAACAAAGATAAGATCGATTATAGTTTCTTAGACAAATCATCATCAAGGTATGGTAGAAAGACTATAGAAAATATATATTAAAAACATAGCACTATTGATTTCTGCAAATGATATCTAGGTTGAAAAAAACATAAGTATTTTGGACAACATAAACTTTAGCATTCAAAATGAATTCTAATTCGTATAGCTTTATTCAAATGCTGAAGGCTAATGTTCAAAGGTGTGGCTAATGAGAAAGTAAACATAGTAGAAATAATATAGGAAATCATCCACACATGAATCTCTGAAACTGCATATGTAACACTGATTATAGAAAATTATATTAATATCAAAATGTATACACAAGGTCTGTATTTTTAATAATATTCCCAACCATTAGTCCTCTTTCCTGATCTACTTTATAGAATACTTACAAATAGTTTAAGATCCAAAAATAATGGATCTCAAATCTCTTATTCTAATTTAGCTTACTAAATAAAAAAATCAATGAGGAGATAATACCTTATCCCCAATTTGAATTAATGAGGTGGCTCTCCAGCTGAAAGTTGATTAGGTGTTTTTATAAAATAGGAAAAATAATTCTCGCAAATTCCTAAAAAATAGGCTTCAAATATCCATTTGAATATCTCAAACCATGGCATCTGTGTAAAAAATGAAAGAGGGTTTTTTTAATTGATCCATTCAAAACAAAAACATCTTTTGGTTTTCAAAAAATTATTTCCTGTATTCAAAATATGTGCCCAAAGTTACTGTCTTTTACAGGAAAAAACTGAGTAAAATATAGTGCTTCCATTTGATTTGTCAGTGCCACCTGTTGGATGATAGTAGGTTACGCTAACAACTAATTTTTCAGTTTCATTTATGAAATGATGATAGGCTAGGTGGAAATATGATGTGCTAATGATCGCTTGTCCAAAAAATTAAATTTTGTTGAGATTTGATTTGTCAGTGCTTTCATTTCAATTTTTTGGAACTAGTGCTGAAAAATTAATTTCTAGCTCACTAATTTTTTTATGAAAAACTTAAAACATCTATTTCAAGCCATTACCTATGAATCCTTTATCTTGAAACTAAAATGTGATAACAACTAGCTCCAACAGGGATGTTTTCACCTTAAGAGGAAGCAAAGAACCCCCGTAGACTAGGTGCCTTATCCATTGGGCTAATTCCAAGCTCTAAAACTAACCTGTATCTGTTCTCTTCCATATTTTCAATTTTTGTATTCACACCAACCACTAAAAATTGAAACAAATCAACTACTCATTGCTAAAAATACACTTTCAACTGCAATAAAATCAAATTTAAACAAAGAATGTTGAAAGGATACTCAAAATGCGAGCTTATTCATCACACAAATTCCTACTCTAAATTGCTAAAAACATATTAAATAAAATAATATAAAAATACAAATGCAACCATAACATCATATGGATACTTAACTGGTTTCTTATTTCACACTTATCAATCAAAAGGAAATATTTTAAAAATGAAAACCCATCATACCATATGAAATTGTCTCCTTTGATCATGAAAACTGTTGTACTTATAGGCCATTTTGTCACATATGGTCAATAGGCCTGCAAACTTGATCAATCAACATCTATAAACATGTTGTCATCATCCGTACAAAAATTCCCAAGCATGAAATTTCCAAAAAATATGAATTTTTGGGATTAACTACTCAAAATTAATGTTTTTAACCCCATCACACCCTATCCCTCTAGAAACTTGTGTTAAATTCTTGTTGCACCCTTAGAAACCTGCATTGATCATGGCTGGTTTCCCCCTTGTGACAATGCAATGAATATAGAAATTCAGGAAAATTAAAAATATTTCGGAAGCTTCCTCTTCAAGAAGCTTTCAGGGGTTGTTTTAACCATTTACCATGGATAAGAGCTCAAATACTATATGATCCTACTGATCAAAGGCTTAGTGTTTAGCTCAAAAATGAAAGTGACCAGAATTGATTAAAAACTGGACGACAAAGACCGACCCATCGCCAGGAATCCAACACAACTTATTTCATCAAAAACCGAGTTCGGATGAAGAATTTATAGGCTTTTTACTGTCGTTCAGAATAGGCAAATTTTTAAAACAAATTGTAGAACAATGATAGGTTGATGAAATGGTAGCCCAGTCAGCATGCATGGAATATTCTTCAATTTTTGGCCCAGTGGAACTGTGACAAGTGTCACCACATGATTCGCCAGTTTGGTTTGAAGGTACCAGGGGTTTCCACGTGTCCCCCCTGGTGGACCCCCTCTCCAAGGTCAGGTTCAAATTTCTTTATATGTGCTAAGGTTTGAATTGCAATGATTTCAATGGTGGTCAAAGTCCGCATTTGAATACATTATATGGTGGCATCGAACTTCATATGGTGGCATTTATTTAAACTATGGGTTAACGTTATATAGTCCGATGGAATATTTTAACCAAAGCTAGAAAATTTGGAATATACGGTTTGGAGCATATATATTAATATGGTGCGTATTTATATGTAGAGAGTATAAACCAAAGTTTAAACTTTATGGTGGAGGCGTATATTAATGCGTATTTGTATCGAGTAACAAAACATGTATCAAGGGGCGAGGTCGGGGATTGACCCCATGACCTCCCCACTACCACTCTCCGCCCTTGCCAATGGGCTACACATATGGTTCTTAATAGCCATAGCTTTCGACTTATATTTATAGCCATATGAAATCCTATGCAGGGGTTTGGAGGGGGCCAACCCCGTGGGCCAGACCCCTCCCCATATAACTATGCCACAATAACCGAGGGCGGAGCCAAATCCAAAACAATGGATTAAATTTTAATTCAATATTATCCACTAATCCGAAGATTAACCGCTAATTAATCCATGTTTAATTTGAGGTTTGATAATTGCGCCTTTGTACATTAAACCCATGCTCATCCACTAGTTAAGCGCAGTTAAAAATTAATTAATCCTGGATTATTATGGGGCGGAATTAGTGGAACCTCAATTTTTGGCAGGATTGCCAAATTTGTCGGAGCTGTCTGGAGTCTTCTCCAGATTTGGAGGAGGAATCTAGGGAAAATTTGTTTTGACCATATCTTGAGCAATTTTCGACCAATTTTGGCTCAAGAAGAGTCATTCCTAGCAGATTGGCATGCTATGAAAACATTTGAATAGGTTTCAGAGGTAGAGGAGAAATTCTACATGTGTTTTTTTTTCACTTTGAAGAATTTTGAAGCCTAAGGCCACTAGGAAGGAAGGCCATGCCCAAATCAACTGAAGGCCAAATTGAGCAAATGAATAGTAATTTATGATATCTTTTGACATTCTGAACTCATTGGAGTGTGTTTCAGGAGAATCTGATGCATGTTAATAGCAATTTTTCACTATTGAGCTAATACAGAGGCCTAAGCCATGGAAGATGGACCAAGGGGATGTAGCCCAAGAGGGGTGAACTCCTTCATCAAAACTATGTGTTGATGGATCAATTATGATGGTTTGCTATTCTTTATGTTGTTGTTATTCAACATTTGATTTTCATACTTTATTCTCTTGAATTCACTCATAAAAACTCAGTTAAATTACATGTTTGAGACACATAAACAACAAGGAAACCTATACATCAAGCATAAGATCAGTAAATAAATTTTAAATATGAGATTGAAATTAGCACAGCAAAACTAACATTCAAATTCAGATCACCTACCTTAGAGACTTCACCTCTTATCCCTTGAGCTCATCCTTCCTTCATATGTTGATCTTAAGCCCATTATGGTAAATCCTAAACTAACCTACCTCTTCTATAAATCTACTTCCATCCATAGCATTAGGGTTGGATTTTGGAGATTGATTATGCCATTATGTTCTTCCTTCAATCTAAGGAGTCATAATATTCATGCATTAGGGTTACATTGAGGTGTGCTTTGTGACAAGAAAGTACAAGTCAACTTGGGGATATCCTTACAAGATCAACTACTATTATTGGTTGTTAACTCTCTCCTATTTCTATTAATACAAAGATTATCTTGTTCTCTTATATGTGTTGTGTTATGTTTACCTTCATGGATTTCAATGCCTCGATGATTCATTGAATAAAGTAATTGAATCATGTTCTGTAGATGTTGTAAATCCTTGACTTTTTTGGTTTGTATGTGCAGGTTCTAATTATAAAATCCATAGCTACAATTGGAACTCATGAGAAAGGAGGAAATAAAATATTGCGAAAGATCCCAAGTAGGCTTCTTTCCTGTTCTTCAATTTCTCTAAAGGAAAAATTTATATTATTTGTCTTTGTTGTTCTAGACCAGTCCACTAGGTTTAGGGAAATTACCTTTTTCCACAATCATAAATTCCACATAACAACTGTAATGCTCATTTCCTCTGATGATTCGAACATAAATGAAAAATATTCCTTGAGAGCATGGAAAAATAGTTCGTGTTGATTAGATAGAAGGAAAGAGTAACCATGATATGTAGATGCTACTCGTTCCATTTCATCAAATTCAAGATCATTATCAAAATAAATGGGAACAATCTTTTTATCTTTCATGTCATTTACATTAGTGATTTTTTTTTTTTTACATTCTTAAATGCTTTCAAATGTAACAACCATAGAATGTGTATGAGGAATATCTGAAAGTGATCTTTCATGTACTTCAACAATAATAATATCTTGGCTATCTAGATTTTTAAGATTTATCTCTTCAAAAGGTGCAAAATTCTGAATAGTTCCTTCACTTTCATCGGCGTCTAAAACAAAAATTTTGTCTTCAATGAATTCATCAAAAGGTAAATAAACTACAGAACATATTGATTGACTATCCATATCATTTCTCTTGAATTTTTGAAATTTCTAAATATTGCTGGATCTCTACATTAATCTCAGGAGAAAAAACCTGTTGTGCATTATTATTGAACTCAGTGGATGAAACATAACTTTCTACATCATGATGTTGATCTAATTCGTTTTCAGCCAAGGGAGAAGCTATTGCTTGCTGAAAAGTTTCTGAAGTGTGACAACTAGCCTCTAATTTATATTCATGATGTTGAAAATGATTTTCATATAAATCTTCAAGAATATCTCCATCCATAAACTCCTCGCCATCAAAAACACAAAATGTGCACAACAATTTTCAACCATCAAAAAAAGAGGATAACATTCTTTAAAATTATCATAGAAAATTGTGTGAAAATATTTCAATGAATATAAACTACCAGGTGGTAAATTTTCATACTAGGGTTTAACATTTCCCTCCAAAGAAACCATGAACATTTTCATTAAATAATATTCATGAAATTTATCCTCGAGCCTACATATATGCATATGAAATTTCACCAAATGAAGAGAAACATCATATGTTTTCCAATCTATATGAGGTAGAAGATTTGGAAAACCAAGAATGTGTGAATGTTTCAAGGATCATACCTTATAGATATGCAAGCTTCTATGGAATCCATCTTCATCCAATGGAGTCGCCAATGGTACTCTTTAGATTACCAATCCTTCAGACAATGGAGTCATGATTAGTACTTTTATATCTGGATCTGGATAACAATGGAGTCGCCAGGTGAAAGATGCACAACCATTCTCATGTGTCTGACTATTGTTCACCTTCAAAAATTAGATATGAAATTATTTCGTTCTTTCCTAGGGAATATTCAACCTTCGTTCCTCGAGAACAATGCCAAGATGTTATCACTCAGACGTTTTGCTTGGTTGTGGAAGGAAACTCACTAAGCTAACCTTTAAACCAATTTGGGATTGAAATATGGCCCTTCAATTTGGAGAGGGATTTCTCCTTAACTCTACTACTCAAGGTCACTTTAGCAGCAGGTTAATAATACACTCATTGAATAGATTTTATTTTGTATCAAATGATTTTTGTTTGGAAAGGAAAGAAAAGGGACTATTGGTCATGGAGTCTTTGATAGAAAAATATGCTATCCATATGTTATATGAACAACTATAACAAAGGCAAGATAGATTGTGGTTTCCTAGACAAATCATCATAAAGGTATGGTAGAAAGACTATAGAAAATAAATATAAAAAATAGAGCACTATTGATTTCTGCAAATGATATCTAGGATGAAAAACACATAAGTATTTTGAAAAACATGAACTTGAGCATTCAAAATGAATTCTAATTCATATAGATTTATTCAAATACTGAAGACTAATGTTCAAAGGTGTGGCTAATGAGAAGGTAAACACAATGGAATACATATAGGAAATCATTCACACTTGAATCTCTAAAACTTCATATTTAACAATACTTATAAAAAATTATATTAATCTCAAAAAATGTACACAAGGTCTGTCTTTTTCAAAAAATTCACAACCATTGGTCCTCTTTCATGATCTACTTTATAGAATACTTACAAACTGTTCAAGATCCAAAAATAATGGATCTCAAACGTCTTCATCTATCTTTAGCTTAGTAAATAAAAATAAAAATCAAGGAGGATATAATATTTTATCCCCAAGTCGAATTGATGAGGTGGCTTTCCAACTGAAAGTTGAATAGGCATTTTTTTTCTAAAATAATTAATTCTAGGAAATTCCTGAAAAATAGGCTTCAAAGATCCATTCAAATATCTAAAGCCGTGATAATTCTATAAAAAATGAAAGAGGTTTTTGTTAATGGATCCGTTCCAAACAAAAATGTCTTTTAGTTTTCAAAAATTTGTTTCCAACTTTTCAAAAACTGTGCCCATATTTTCTATCTTTAACATGAAAAAACAAAGTAAAATAGAGTGATTCCATTTGCTTTGTCAATGCCACCAACTGATTTGTCAGCGCCATCTGTCAAATGATGATAGGCTAGGTGGATATCTGATGTGCCAATGCTCACTTGTCCAAAAATTTAAATTTTTGTTGACATTTGATTTGTCAGCGCTTTCGTTTCAATTTTTTTGAACCAACATTGATAAATTAATTGTCAATGTGCTGAAATTTTATGAAAACCTTAAAACTATTGTTTCAAGTCATTACCTTTAACCCTATATCCTAAAACTAAATGTGATAATAGCTAGATCCAATTGGGAAAATTTCACCTTAAGAGGAAGAAAATAACCCTGTAGACCAAGTGCCTGATCCATTGCGCTAATCCTGAGCTCTGAAACTAACTTGTACCTGTTCTTTTCTAAATTTGAAAATTTCACATTCATTTTGACCACTAACAATTGAAACCAATCAACTTCTCATTGCTAAAAAAAAGATTTCAACTACAATAAAATCCACACTTAAACAAATAATGTTGAAACAATACTCAAAATGTGAGCTTATTCATCACACAACTTCCTACTCTAAACTGCTGAAAAAATATTTAATCAAATAATACAAAAATACCAATGCAACCATGTCATCAAATGACTTCTTAAATGGTTTCTTTTTTTCACTCTTCTAAAAAAAATGGAAATCCTTTAAAATTACAACCCATCATACCATCTGAAACTATCTCCTTTGACCATGAAAAATTTAATACTCATTTCCTCTAATGATTTGAATAGAAATGAAAAAGAGTCCTTGAGAGCATGGAAAACTAGCTCGTGTTGATTAACAAGAAGGAAAGAATAATCATGATCTCTAGATGCTAATCCTTGTTCCATTTCAAAAAAATTCTAGATCATTCTCAAAAGAAAAGAGAACAATATTTTTATCTTTCCTATCATGCACATCAATGGATTTTTTCTTTACATTATTGAATGATTTCAAATGTAACTACCATAACATGTGTATGAGGAATATATGAAAGTTATATTTCATGTACTTCAACAAGAATAATATCTTAGTTATCCGAATTTTTAGGATTTATCTCTTCAAAAGGTGAAAATCCTTAATAGTTCTTTCAGTTTCAGA
The DNA here is from genome assembly GCA_034641835.2 of Pinus albicaulis. NCBI lineage: Eukaryota > Viridiplantae > Streptophyta > Pinopsida > Pinales > Pinaceae > Pinus > Pinus albicaulis. The sequence goes on along the minus strand of CM076571.1, from coordinate 562,044,937 downwards.
GGTGTCTAAAACAACAAATTTTTCTTCAATGAATTCATAAAAAGGTAAATGAACTGCAAAACATATTGATTGAATATCCATATCCTTCTCTTGACCTGTTGAAATTTATAAAGACTATAGTATCTATACATAAATATGAGGATAACAAACTTGTTATACATTATTATTGAGCTTAGTGGATGAATCATAACTGTTTACATCATGATGTTTATCTACTTCGTTTTCAACCAAGGGAGAAGCTATTGTTTGCTGAAAAGTTTCCAAAGTATGAAAACTAGCCTCTAATTTATCTTCATGATGCTGAAAAGGGTTTTCATATAAAGCTTCAAGAATATCTTCATCCATAAACTCCTCGCCACCGTAAAAACTTTCCAGAAGTTCAATGATTTTTTTAAAATGTTCACAACAATTTTCAACCATCAACAAAAGAGGATAACATTCTTTAAAATGCTCATAGAAAACCATGTGAAAATATTTCAGTGAATATAAGCTACCAGGTGGTAACTTTTCATACTAGGATCTAGAATTTCCCTCCAAAGAAACCATGAAAATTTTCATCAAATAGTCTTCATGAAATTTAACCCTAAGCCTATGTATATGCATATGAAATTTCACTAAATGAAGAGCAAAATTATCCCCATTTCCATCTTTGAATCTAGGCAGGTATGTTTTCCAATCTATACGAGGTAGATGATTTGGAAAAATAGGAATGTGTGAATGATTCATATCATACATTATAGTTCTACAAGCTACTATGGAATCCCTCTTCGGTGAATGGAGTCACCACTAGTACTTTTATATCTGGATCTCGCTTAAAATGGAGTCACTAGGTGAAAGATATACAACTATTCTCTATGTATGATTGTTGTTCACCTTCAACAATCATATCTGAAACATTGTCGTTATTTCCCATGGAATATTAAACCTTTGTTCCCTAAAAATGGCACCAAGATGTTACCACTCAGAATTTTTCTTTGGTTGTGGTAGGAAAATCACTTAGGTAAACTTTAAACCACTTTGGGATTGAAATATGGACCTTCAATCTAGAGAGGAATTTATCCTTAACTCTAATACTCAAGATCACTTTAGCAGCAGGTCACTTATACACTCATTGGCTATATTTTAGTTTGTATCAAATGAGTTTGGTTTGGAAAGGAAAGAAAAGGGACCATTGGGCATGGAGTCTTTGACAGAAAAAGATGTTAGCCACATGTTATATGAAAAATCTAACAAAGGAAAGATAGATTGTCATTTCTTAGAGACATCATCATCAAGGTATTGTAGAAGTACTATAGAAAATAAATATATAAACCAGAGTACCATTTATTTCTACAAATGATATCTAGGATGAAAAACACATAAGTATTTTGAACAACATGAAATTGAGAATTCAAAATTAATTCCAATTCATATAAATTTATTCAAATACTGAAGACTAACATTTAGAGGTGTGTCTAATGAGAATGTAAATGTAGAAATTAATTGTAGATTCAATACTGCTCATGTAATTTTCTAAAACATAGGACTCAAATCTACTTTACTCATCTGCAGAAATAAATTCACGATTGAGAAGCAATATAAAAAATGTGCGACATGAATAAAATAATACACATAACACATGGATATATCTAGGAGAAATCCACTTCTCGAAACCCTTTCCTATTTGTATTGCATTAATAAGAAAATAGAGAAGAAATACAATGTTTGTTTAAGCTTGAACAAACTCTGCACTAGTATAGTCTATCTCACTACTTCAGAAGCCTTCTATGGTAAATACTTAACCGAATTTATGATTTCCCAAGTCCCTATTTCCTTGCACTATTTCCTTTGGAATTAGCCCCTATTTTTTAGGAAAATTCGTCATTCATAACTAAGAAATCCCTATAGGCCCTTCTCTGGCTGCATGCACCACCTATCAAACTTGGATAATTATACAAATGATAATACAATGCCATTTAACTCCAATCTCAAATGAGTAACTCGTAGATCATGCATGGTTATTTATGGCTGATTTATCAGTTAACTAGTTGATCACATAGTACACACCCCATTACTAGCCCTCCTACTAGTTCCTCCAACAGTTGGAACTAGTTTAACTGACTTTAACTTAGTTTAACTGAATTAAATTATTACAACTCAAATTAAACTCATTCTAGGCTCCCAAAATTTAGGAGATAGTCTACATGACTCAACTTAGGCCCTTAAATCGAATTAATTGAGCCAACTAAGTCAAAATAAAATAGTTAACACATTGCTGTTGTCATGTGATGTGGAATTACATTTTTCAACTAATTTAATTCAAAGGAAAATTAAATCATGATTTTCTTGTTGCTATTTTTCAACACTCCCTCTCAACAAGAAAGTGATTATCAGATACCCAAATCCCACCTATATGGAATTTGAATCTTCCTATTTACAACGCCTTTGTCAAAATATATGCATCTTGTTCTTCTGTAGGAATGTATTCTAGCAACATAATCTGCCTTTGCACACAATATCGTAGATGGTGATACCAGATGTCGATATGATTGGATTGATTATGAAAAAATATATTTCAGAGAGTTAGATACAACTCTTATTGTCAGATTAAATCACAGTAGGATCCATCATTTGACCAAATATCCCAACAAGAATCTTCCTCATCCAGATAGCTTCACAAGTTGCTTGAATAGAAACCATGTACTCTGTTTCTACTTAACTGAGTGCAACTGATCTCTGCTTCATGTTGTACCAAGAAACTATTGATAACCCATACTAAAGACTCCTCCTGAAGTTCTCTTCTGATGTGATGGACTACCCGCCAAATCTGCATCTGTGAAGCCTTGAAGCTTCACTTCCTCTCTCTATCTATACCAAAGACCATATTGAGTAGTGCCTCTGAGGTATCACAACACATGTTTGACCTCCTTCCAATATAGTTTGGTTGAATTAACTATTTCTTGACTAAGTTGGTTAATTTCATAACACATGTCTGGTTGCGTGTTCACCAAGTACATGTGTGAACCCACAAGCTACCTGTAAATAGTGGCCTCCACCTCCTCACCCGAAGTGGCATCATCTTTCCTCAAACTTCCTACTAGTGGAGTGTCCATGGGTTTGCTACTCTCCATGCTTTACTTCTTCAATATCTCGTTGGCATACTTTCCCTAAGAGACAAACAATTCTCCATCTTCTTTCCATAATTCCAAATCGAGGAAATAATGCACGAGACCCATGTCCTTCATATTGAATTCTATTTCAAGATCCTCTTTGAAATATTTGATCAAATTTTAATCATCAGTTAAAATCAAATCATCGACATACAATATTATAATAAATAATTTACCTTCAATGAAAATATTGTAAAGGCTTGCATCTAGTTCACTTTTGGTGAATCCCAGCCTAGTGAAATAGTTGTCGATCTTGATGTACCAAGCACATGGTGCTTGTTTCAATCCATACAATTCTTGCTTGAGTCTGCACACATCTGAATATCTTTCAAAGGTCTCAAATCCTTTTGGTATTTCAATGTACACCTCTTCCTCAATCACTCCATTTAAGAATGTTGTCCTCACATCCATTTGATGGATCTTCCATCCCATATACGTTGCAAGTGCTAGAATTGATCTTATAGAAGAGTAACTTGCTATTGGAGAAAAGTTCTCCTCGTAATAAAGTCCCTCCACTTGAGATAACCCCTTGGCCACAAATATGGCTTTGTGTTTCTCGATACTTCCATCTGATGCTTGCTTCACCTTGTAGATCCACCTTGAACCTACCATTGACTTGTTCTCTAGTCTTAGGACCACTTCCCAGACACTCTTTTTGACTATTGAATCATATAACTCTACCATGGCATCAACCCACATTGGATTTTGCACTGTTTCCTTGAATGAGGATGGTTATTTCTCAACTAGATCACTCATCAGAGGCATGTACCCAATGTACCGATATGTTGACCTCCTCTGTCTGCGCTATGATGTGGGTGCTCCCACATTCTCTATATCATAATGCAATAATATGTCAGCTTCCTTGGTGTGCTTCCTTCCATATATCGATGTCTCTGCATGAGTGGGTACTTCCACTCTCTAATCGTTTGCTCGTGGTTGCTCCACAACATCTCGAGGTTCTTCCTTTGGAGCTAAAATCTCCTCATCTTCATGCAACTGAATCTCTTTCTCAAGGGAACATCTCATTGCCTTCTCTTCATTGAAATTCACTTCTCTATGAACAACTGCCATCCTGTGAGATGGAAGATACACCTAATAGTTGTGAGGTGTATCAGTGTGCCCCAAAAATATGCCCAACTTTGTTGTTGTTTCTAGATTTTTCCTTGCATCCTTGGAAACATGACAGTAAATGATGAACCAAAGATCCTGAATGTGACACATCTTGTTTTTCCCCCAAAAAAATTCTTCTGTTGTACTCATCTCGAGAATCTGACGAGGACTCCTGTTTTGCACACATATTGCTGTGTTGCATGCTTCGACCCACAAGTGCAATGGTAGGCCCTGATCATGCAACATCACCCGTGAAACTCCCACAATACTTTTGTTCTTCCTTTCAACAACCCCATTCTGTTGTGGGTTATGGGGTGCTATTAACTCCCGTTGAATTCCTTATTTTGAACATAATTTATTTAACTCATTTAACATATATTGACTATTGTTATCGCTCCTAAGAGCCTTCACTTTCATACCCGTGTCTTTCTCAACAAGTGCTTTAAATTCACAAAAAATTGAGAATGTCTGGTTTTTCTTTTGCATGAATAATATCGAGCACTTACGCGAGAAATAATCTACAAATATAACATAATACATGTGCTTGGTCGTGGAGGCTGTCGAGAAGGGTACACACACATCTGAGTGAAATCTTTCAAGGATAGCTTTCGCTCTACTGTCCTTATCATAAAAGGTGGATTTGTTGTATTTCCCCAGTGTGCACCCTTTACATGTATCTCTCTTCTCTAGTGCACCCTTGGGAAGTCTTGTAGAAATCTTCTGCATGATATTCAAAGCTCTATGGTGAAAATGGAAAATTCACCTATGCCATAATTCACCGATGTCTCAACTTCACACCTTCTCTGCTTTCATGCTCAAAGAAACACAATATTCTACATCCAATTTGTAGAGGCTCTTCACCCGAACCCCGATCTGCTTCACTTGTCTCGTGGAAATGTGACAGAGGAAAGCCTTTCCTTTTCTAAATATCACATCGTAGCCATGATATTCCAACATAGCATCTGCAACTAAATTCTTCTTCAGACCCAAAACATACATGCCATATTTTAATGTGAGAGGAGAACTAGACTTCCTCTGAAAAGTAACTATACTGATACTGGTTGTGTTATACCTTCCTTCATCTCCCATCTCGATGTGCATCTTGAGGTCTTTCTCCCACAAGTCACTGAAAAATTCTTTGTTGAGAGTCATATGGAATGAGACTCCACTATCCAGACACCACACAATACCCATCACTGATTTCACCATGCATGCAATGAGGGTGAAATTAAACTCGAATTGTGACGCTAGAGATTCACTTGCCACTTCCCCTGAGGGATTCTTGTCGGACTTCTTGTGTGAAAAATTTGTGGCATAATGTCCCAACTCATGATAGTGAAAACATTTGATCTTCGATGTGTATTTCTTCTTGTGTGCTTAACCAGGATCTCCTTTGGATTGGGATTTCTTCCCTTTCCCTTTCTTTGCCTTTCCATCCAAGGCACATTTATCCTCATCTTCAACCTTGGATGAGGACCCATCTCTGGTGTTCCGCCTAAACTCTTCCTATACCAAATATGACCATAATATTTCCCATTTTGGTATCTTCTCCCTCCCATTGACTAAATCCTAGTAGTTGTGCTAACTCCTGGGAAGGCCTAGAAGTGCTAGGATTACTTGATCATCTTCTACAATTGTAACACCAACACTCCCAATTTCATCACGAAATTATGTGAACCTGACAAGGTACTATGATATTGTGTCGCCGCCCTTCTGCATTTTGATATTTTGAAGCTTATATTTGAGTGCCAAATTCCTATGTTCACTACTGTTATGGAACAAATATGTCAATGCCTGCCACATTGCATATGTAGTTTCTTTCCCATGGATATTAGAGATAATATGGTCTCGTACTCCCTCCAATATGATCCTCCTCACCTTGGCGACACTCTTCTTCCACTCTACTAGATCTTGGGCATCAAATGTTGATATTTTCGGGACATCATTATCAATGAATTCCTCCATCCCATTATCTTCCATGACTTCTTCCATCCAGACCTTCGAAGGAATGTAATTCAAGATACCCTTAAGGGAAAACTCGAGCCCTAGACAATAGAACTCCATCATGCTAGCTCTGAAGAATAGATATTAAAAATCATTCCTCCTGCAAGTATAACTTTGAATTCTCTTATCTATTGTGAATCTAGCTTTGATACCATGTAGAAATTAATTGTAGATTCAATACTACTCATGTAATGTTCTAAAACATAAGACTCAAATCTACTCTACTCATCTGCGGAAAAAATTTCACGATTGGGAAGAAATATAAAAAACATGCGACATGAACCAATTAATGCACATAACACAAGGATATATCTAGGGGAAGTCCACTGCTGAAAACCCCTTCCTATATGTATTGCATTAATCAGAAAATAGAGAAGAAATGCAATTCGTGTTCAAGCATGAACAACCTCTGCACTAGTATAGTCTATCTCACTGCTTCACAAGCCTATTATGGTCAATACATAACCAAATTTATACTTTCCCAAGTCCCTATTTTCTTGCACTGTTTCCTTGGGAATTATCCCATATTATTTAGGGAAATTCCTCATCCATAACTGCGCAATCCCTATAGGCCCTTCTCTAACTGTATGCACCACGTGTACAACTTAAATAATTATACAACTGATAGTAAACTACCCTCAAACTCCAATCTCAACTAGTTAACTCATAGATCATGCATTCATGAGTTAATTATGGCTGATTTATCAGTGAATTGGTTGATCACTGAGTACACACCCCACTACTAGACCTCCCACTAGTTCCTGCAACAGTTGGAACTAGTTTAACTGAATTAAATTATTACAACTCAAATTAAACTCAACCTAGGCTCCTAAAATTTAGGAGACACTCTACATGAATCAAGTTAGGCCCTTGAGTTGAATTAACTGATCCAACTAAGTGAAAATAACTTAGTTAACACATTATTGTTGTCTTGTGATGTGGACAATTTTCTCCTAATTTAATTCAAGGGGAAACCAAATCAGGATTTTCTTGTTGCCATTTTTCAACAGTAAACATAGTAGAAAATAAATAGGAAATAATTCACAAATGAATCTATGAAACTACATATGTAACACTGCTTATAGAAAATTATATTAATCTCAAAAATTATACACAAGGTCTGTCTTTAAAAAAAAATTCCCAACCATTGGTCGTCTTTCATGATCTACTTTATATAATACTTACAAACTGTTCAAGATTCAAAAATAATGGATCTCAAGCCTATTCATTTATCTTTAGCTTAGTAAATCAAAAACATCAAAGATGAGATTATATATGATCCCCAAGTCTAATTGACGAGGTGGCTCTCCAGCTAAAAGTTGATTAGCCGTTTTTAGTGAAAATATAAAAAAATAATTTTGACGAAATCTTGAAAAATAAGCTTCGAATATCCATTTGAATCTCTCAAACTGTGAAAGATGTGTAAAAACTGAAAGAATTGTCTATTAATGGGTCCATTCCTAACAAAAACCTCTTTTTATTTTTAAAATTCGTTTCCAGCTGTTCAGAAACCACACCTAAATTTACAGTCTTTTACATGAAGAACAAATTAAATATTAGTGTTGGCATTTGATTTTCCAGCACCACCTGTCGGATGATAATTAGATATAATTCCAACTGATTTGTCAGTGACATATGTCAAATGACGATAGTCTAGGTGGAAATATGAAGTGCTAGTGCTCGCTTGTCCAGGAACTTGATTTTTTACTAACATTTGATTTGCCAGCGCTTTAATTTCAACTTTTTTGAACTAGCGCTGATAAATTAATTGTCAGTGAGTTGAAGTTTTTATGAAAAACTTAAAACAAATATTTCAAGTCATTACCTCTGAACCCTTTATCTTGAAACTAAAATATGATAACATTCTAACTGAAAGAGCCATATTGGCATGTCTCATGGCACCGTGATAGGATGTCACATCATGCACCATGTCATCCTGAACAACCGCGTCACCGTGTACTACCATGTCATAATCTTGGGTCAACCACCAAAGGCCACATGCTACTATTTCCATTTTGTCTATATGTGATTGATCATTTCCATATCAACAACGATAAAGGGGTCCACATAGCTCCTGACAAAATGGACAACTTAATCCTTGGCACGTGTCACGATGAGATTGGGTGAGTGTGGAAGGGCGACTCCCTTATAAACCTGTGAGCATGTTGACATGTCATCCATTAGATATTAGAATTTCAATGACCAGATTCTATAGAAGATGCTCGAGCTTCAATAGGTTAAACAAAGTACATGCTTATGAGACATCCACTATAGGTTTCACCACAAGACCATATATCCACCCAAAAAATGCTCGTTGTTTAAAAAATTTGGTTTTTTTTCAATAAATGAGGTATTTTTGTTCCCCATTACAACTTCCAATTTCAAATGATAATAAATTCTCATCCAGTTTCCAAGTGTGATATACCGTTGGACAAGTCTCGTAGAGGAATATCCATCCACAACATCCATAGATTCATTAGGACATCATAAATGTGAAAAAATCTCAATAAAATTCATACCTCTTCGACTTCAATTGATGAGGGCATGTAAGAGATCAAGCTATCATACACTTCCTTTGAGACACTACTACTTTCTTAAACATCCCTTTTGACATCAATGGCATTGGTTGTCATCAATGACACCACGAAGTGCAACAAGGTGGGATTCTTGAGCTACTTAAACATTACAACTAGGATTTATACATGGGATTGAGGTTTATATTCATACATCATCACTATAAGTGTTTCTTGAGAGAGGGGGGGGGGGATCCTCTCTATGATTGTAATAGGGGAATATGGGCCCATTAGAGTTAGAATAAGATAATCACATGGACATTTTAATGTAATTTGGACTAGCTCCACAATGTATTTTATTATTAAATAAGGTCCATTCTATAGTTAACGTTGAATAAATTTAATGTAGCCTCCTTAAAGAAGGTTTAGCATGGGGTTATGGTTAGGGTTTTCTATCGATCTATAAATAAGGATGAGGTTTTTCTTATGAATCTTGTATTGATATATTATTGTCTTACATCCTATATCATTAGGAGGTTCCCCCCTAAAAAAGGAAATTGGACTAGAATTGATTCTTTCATAAGAATATTATTATATAGTGTAGCTCCACCTTTAAGGTTTGTAATGAATGAAGTACAAGGTTTTTCTTCAATACTTGATTTGTGGTCATTTTATGTGGTAACAAACATGATAATCCTCATAAACTTGATGTAACACATGTTTTGCTAAGTTGAATATGATTATTTTTTGTTTTGTTTTTTAAGTTGGTTATTGAAAGTGAAGTTAATAATATTCTTGATAAATTTGGAAGAAGGTGGAAAGTTCATTTTCCATTAACTTTTCAAAATAATTTGTTTTTCTCCTCATCTCTTTGGTCAAGCTATTCCTTCTTCATTAGGGGTTATCTGATTTGACCAAATTTTTTGTGTATTACAATGACCAACTATATCCCCTCTTTTTTTCTCTCCTAGTTTGGCTTTTGGATCATAATATTTACGTCGATAGGCATGCCTATTTTGGAATAGGCTTCCAAAAATTTAATTTAATTATGAATAATTATTAGGTGTATGGTATTGATTTAACCTCAATGGAATATCCTAGAATATTCTTAGTAGTATACACATATCAAAGGTTGAGGTTTATCTCCAAAGTATTTATACTCTTTCTACTATTTTAATTAAATTGATTAATTAAAAAAAATGTCTTATAAACATGTCATATGAATATGAATGATGATTTTTGGGGTATGTGATATTAGTAAGTCATAGTATTGTAATAAATCTATTTATAAATTAATAATCTCCATGGTTAAGAATCTTGTTACAAAAATATATGTATGTAACTCATTTATTAATACTTTTTAGTAATACATATATATATATATATATATATATATATATATATATATATATATATATATATATATATATGTTGACAACATGAAATGTGTCATAAGATAAATGTTTTGATGTCTATCAACGATTTAATTTATACTATTCTAAATGGTGATATTTTAAGCATATTTTTATTGAAATAATGTAAGCTTAGTCATAAAGATATGACCAAATGACACATAACAATTAGATGCACACTAAAGCATTATATAGATATAAATGTTTAGTGAATACTTTATACCTAAATAATTAATAAAGTTATATACACTTTAATATTAGCAATTGTAATGAGAACCACATTTTAAAAGTATTATGGCCAGATTACATAACCTTAACCTTAGTAATCATTGTAATAATTAATTACCTATGAATGGTGCAAAATAGGTGACATTGTTGACCATTATGATACCACTAAGTCACTCTAGTAACCACCAATGTGTATAAGCTCCACTAAGGATGAGTCATAAATTACATGGAGGACTTTGACATCTAGTAAGCCACGTGATTATGAGCATGGGAGAGGATATTCATTTTTGTGATAATTGGTTTAGTACAACAAGGTGGATTGATTTAGTGTGTGTATAATGAAAGCCAATAAGTCAAGTGGGGAAATATGTAACGAGAGATTGTATCACATGGCTACCTCCCATTCCCACTTGACACCCTTGGTGAAACTACTTGGATGTAATAGAGATGCTTGGAACTTTTCAATATTAGACATGGGGCACAAATTGGTTAATTTAGCTAAATGAGATGATGATTTTCATTGGCTTGGCTTGATGTGGCCAGTGACATATTTGTACACCCGCACCATGAGATGCTTATATACAACTTCATTTTGGAAAACCTGCACCATGAGATGCTTATATACAACTTCATTTTGGAAAACCTTAGTAGCAAATGCAAGAATGATGTTTGGTTAGAGACCACAACAATAAGATTGTTGGGTTGAAGATTAGTCACATGGATTAATTAGCTTATACACCTGTGCATACATGAAAGAGGAGTTGTATTGGATGAAGTTCTCTTATAAACTTGTCCTTAAATGGGGAAATTTGAAAGTGCAGAGAAAGGCACATGGCTTGTGTAGAAAGTAGGCTTAGCTTGGGAGGAACATGAATAGTCACATTTACTGGAGTTAAACATTGTATCTTGGGGTGCCTAGCCTCACTAGAACAAGCTCACACTACATTAGAGAACTTAAAATGGCGAGCAAGGATTTGTGGGTTTTGAATGAGTCTTGCAGTGGATGTTTAGAATAACATCCAAGGCTTGCACACAAGCTCTAGAGGAGGTAAACTTACTTTCGGACCTTGGTTATAAGGAGTGCCAATTTTGTTCTTTGAAGGGATAACATCTTGGTACAATCTAGAGAAGCGACAATTCAAGGAATAGCTCCATGATGGATTAAATAAGGAAAATATGAAGGTGGTAGTTAAAACGTGATGACTATGAAGGTTCTAAAGATAGTTTGTGCAACGGAATGGTTGGGCCGAATCCCCGAACCTACCTTTCCACCGAATCGTCGAATTTCTTCATGGGAATCCAGTTATTAGGGAAAGCTATTCTCCCGGGTTCGTATGGCAGTTCGATGTCCTTTGTGTCGTCTTGGTCACTCTGATTGTTTGGTCTCTGCCTTGTCCAACATGACTGTCAGACCATCTTGTCTCAAGCCTCAATTCACGTAACCAAACCACTGCATATTTGTCATTTCGTCATGTCATTAGTGTTGTCGTTTTCTCCTCAATAATTTAGCTGGTCTCTGTTGATTTGTCCCCATCTAGTCTCGTTTGTCTGGACCAAACTGAAATATGTCCAACCCATGTGCTCAGTGTACCATCGACCAGACTGTAAAATACAATTCGTTTGATGCCTTGCTCGTGCACCAAACGAATGCCTCCTATGCCAAAAGATCACCTTCACTCCTTCAATGGCATCGCACCAAATCTTCATGACAAGACGGAACACCCGCATAAAAAGATTGCCCTTGGCTACTGTCTAATCGAATCCAAGGAATCCAAGAACTGACTTGACTTCATTGAATATTTGGCTTGGCCTAAAAGGTTGTCCTCAGCCCATCTTCATCTTGTGTCCATTTTTATGGAGCCAAACTCCCAACAACCCTGCTGCTCTTGTTTCGCTGCAATTTGCCAGCCAAATGTGATAAATTAGTGTCATATGTCCTTGTAAAGTTAACCATTTTAAGAAAAAGAGCATCTACACAAAGTGGCCTTAAGGATATGCATCTTAGAAGTCAACTGCATTTTGCATTTTACCTTGTGATAGCTTTGCATCAATAATTCATTTTCATCCAAAGAAGTCTGTATTTGAATGTTACGTTTCCAACAAGGCAATGCTGTAAATTTTCTGCAATAAATTAAATAGAAGTCATGTCATCTTACCATAATTCATTGATGCACAGATTGGAGCTATTGACATATGAGAATGCACTAAAAAACTTGTTTGAACTAAATTTCAATAGCCTAAATCTAACCCTAATTTGAATTATCAAAAACTTAGTAGTGGGAAAATTTCACTTTTGTTAGCTATCATTTGTTCCATAGAATGAGGAGTGTGGAGGATATGCTACTAGAGAAGAGACAGGGAATCACTCTCTAGAGCATTGTAGTAGACCATATTGTCTCATACCTTCATAAGAATCTTGGACCATATAATTGTATTTTGTGATGTAATTTCCATAGTATAAGAGATGAAAGACATAATCGTTCATTTTCTTGCTAGTTTTTGCAAAACAAGTTTCCAAGATAAATCTTTGCATTCCAACGTGCAAATCTTTTCTATTGTACTTCTACTTTCATGTGTAGTTACCAGATTCGATTGAATTGGCCTAAAACATATGAAATTCTAGTGATCCGATTCGATTCACTAATTAATACACCAGTTTCAGTATGGTATGATAATATTGGGTTGACCAAACATTCGTCCTTAAAAAAAAAAATGCAAGCGGTAATTTGTTCACCTAAAGCCCTACAACTTGTTTACCTCTTCCCCAAAACATTTTTTTTGGATGATAGCTATTACCATGTGCATGTTCACTTTGAAACAATGAGCATTGATGTGGTATTTGATTAGCATTGTGTTCACAACAAGAAGGATAGTTTGTTTATTCCAATCTTGTTATTGCTGAATAAATTTAAATATGACAACCTGATGGTCTTAATGTTTGTAGATGGCCTTAATATTATCCAAGCTTATATGAATCTATTTAATTCTTGAGACATAAATTTCTTTGTATGTGGAGATCATTTGAAGCCTACTTTTGATATCAACGATATCATTCTTTACTTTGGATAACTAAATGAATTTATCCAAATAGCAATATATCATTTATAAAACATTCAACAATAAATACACCATATGCTAAGAGAGTGAGCAATTTTTATTTAATGAAATAATCTATAATTACAACAACAATAAGTTCACTAGCACATAGTCATGTAGACAAATATTTCAAATCATAAATAATTCAGATACGAACCTAGTAAATAACCTTACCAGGAAAAAAACAGTGAAATAGTGGAATATGAAATGAAAGCAAAGGATGGAAAACCCATTGAACAAGTTTGAATCTTTGTGTTTTCTCCAACAAGAAAATTTCCAACAACCTATCCCTTATAGCAGCAAGGTACAATCTCTTTATAAATCCATGCAACTTTGAATATGTGAGACTAATGGATTGATAACAAGCTTGGAAATATTTATTTTTGTTTTGCATACAAACTAGCTAGGAAACTCATCTTAATTCTTCCCAAACGAACCCAGCAAGTGAAGGATGAAGGTACTCAGCCCCACCAGCTAGGAAATCGTCAACTTCCACTCTTAAATAATTCTCTAACCAATGCATATAAGCTCATCCCATCATGAAAATAATTGCATCCCCATTTGAAAAGGAAACTGGACCTCTATCCTACACAAAATCAACCCACAAAAGTATGAAAGGTCATTAACTAGAAAGCAATGAGATCTGACCTCCCTTGAGCTTGGAATCTTCAATCTATAATGGGTATTATTCAAGTGAGACAAAGCTTCAATATATGTTCATAGTTTCAACCTAGAATAAGTTAAATGAGAAATACAAAGTCGGAAAATCAACTGATAACACATATTTTAGCTTAAATATTCTACAAATCATTTTCTCCATGAAATCACATTGGTGAAATGTGAGTGATTTCACTCCTTAAAACATTTAAAGTGTATAGTTTCAACACTGTAATAGCCTCAAGTTATATTACCATTTAAAAAGGAAAAAATAAACTAAGGTCATGGGACATGTATTCCAAGTTGAATGAGGGACAAAACATCACATTGTGCATCACTTACAATTTATTAATGGCTATGAAAATTATTAAAGGCATTGGCAAAGGTGAAGAGGAAATATTTGGAATTTAATATGAGAAATAAGGGAAAATAGGATAAAAGGAAGATGAAGAGTCACAAATATGCATTCAAGGGAAATTAGAGAGAAAATGAAAGAAAATAAAAGAAAGGGGAAAAAGAAAAGGAAGAGACTATACGTTAATGATAAAAAGGAACCTAAGAATCAGTTGACATATTTTGCTCAACTTTTGATCAGGATCAACAAAGGAGAGAGAACAAACAAGGGATCAAGCAAGCAAGGAAAGAAAGGGTGTGCAAGAGGAAGTTTGGAAAGAAGCAATTAAGGGTGGAAATTAGTTGAATATTTGCAGGTAACAGTATGCATGTGAGAATTAGCATGTTGGGATTCGAATGCATGGTGTTGAACCTATGGTGGAGGTCATTGCAGGAAGGATTTCCCTTGTATCAGAGTGGCAGAACGGAACCTGGAAGGCCTCAGATCTACAGTGCACGAGAGGAAAAAACAGTTGGGAATGTATGTCAGGCCATTCCAGGGATTTATGCAACAATGGATAATAGGTAAGAAGATCATCATGTATCCATCACTAAGGTGGAAGTGGAACCAGAGGGATATTTCTAAGAAGAGCCCCAATTCATTTTGCAATGGAATAAGCTCATGTTATGGAATCAAGTAATAAATAAATTTAAAGTGCGTGGAAGCACTTTGGGGCCAATGAACCTACATGGAATATGGTTGATCAGATACATTCATAATAGCAAGTTTTTAGTTACAACTGGATTTGTCAAGGGAATTGGAATCCCTTAAGAGATGATATCTACAGGTGTTCATTTGCATGGAATCGTGTTGGGTACAGTACGGAAAGGTAACTCATATATTTTTATATTTATTTATGCACTAAAAATTATATGTTTATGAAAATGTGATGTAGGGAATTGCATGGAAAAAGATATTTCCATAGATGTTGAAGAAGGCTCGGGATGAGATTTCCTTTGGAAGAACTGGGAACCATGGGGGTTGAGTCATGGTGTCCGTTGAGAGTTTTGTTCTTTCAGTGTTTTGTGATTTTTTTGTGCTCTATTTTCGATTTGATTGTGATTGGTGGATGGCCATGCCACTTTGTTTGTGGTGTTGTATTATTGTTTTGTTTTCCATGGTTTCTTTATCTTTCCATCTTGTTCTTTCATTTTATGTTTTTAGGGTCTTGGTAATTGGTTGGGGAAAGAGAAAAGTTAATGGAGCTCAGGGAGATTTGAATGAAACCCAACAGGTAATATAAAACCCAAATGAATCTTGGTGCATGAATAAAGGGTAGTTTAAGGCAAGAATATGACAGTCAAGCATGCTAGTTGAGTCCATTGGGGTAAGTGGACAATGGTAGGAAAATCATGAGAAAGGTAACAGGAAAGGTAAAGTAAATTGATTTGAGGCATCAAATGCCTTGGTTAATTCGGGAATTTTTGTTCTCAATGTCGTGCATGTGTTTCACAGATAAAATAATTTCTCTTAACCTTGATCTTATGAACAGTGGTAATTGTATTGTGTTCATGATTATGATAATGTCTATGTGTGTGTGTGTGTGTGTGTGTGTGTGTGTGTGTGTGTGTTCCATTGTCTGACATGGTCGTCAGAGATCATTCTTGTGGAAGAATGATTGCTTATGCAAGTGAATGGCATGAAAAGGTTCCAAGTTATGAGGAATCAAGTGGGTAGAGTAGCCTTGACATATCTATGATGTTTGTATCATGTGGATATGATTTTTATATTATGTTTTTATAACTATGCCTATGTTTATGTTATGGCAGGAAATGTTGAAGGATACATCAACAAAATAAAAGCAGTGTGATATATGGTATGCTGGGATAAGCATGAATAGTGGAAAGAGTCACATGCCTGGGAATTTGGTTATGGATGCACGCAGTAAGGTGTGGAAAGACACTATAGGTAAGGTTGTCTAGTGAAGATGATGTGGTATCTAGATGTGCAGCACGAATGTTGTGTACATGTTGTAAATTTTGTTTTGTGTACATGTTATACATGTGACATTGTGTACATGTCGTATATGCTGTGTTGTGTATTGATCGGAATCTAGATTGGGGGAAAAATTTGCCAAAAATTAAAAATGCTTATAATCGCACCAAAATAGAATGACTAGATTGGACCCGCCGTCGGGAATCTGGTGCAATTCATGTCACTCAAAACGAAGTCTGTATGAGGAAGATAGAGCATGTTGATCGTCGTGTCAAACAGGCGAATTTTCAAAAGAAATGGTCAAACAGGGTCAAAGGCCAAAAATTTGGGTGTTCCTCTGGCCTAATGACATGATGACACTTGTCAATTTCTAAGTGGCCCGAATTTAGGCACATTCCAATTTTCTTTTATTGGTTTAATTTAAGCCAATGGGAACAGGACATGTGGCAAGCCCGGAGGCTGCCACGTGCCCCCCTCAAAGGCAAAATGTGGTCTAAAGTCTGAATTTCGATTTAAACTTCCAAATGTAGGATTAAATATTATGGAGCAAAATTTTGGCAGAGTTTGGGCTCGAACCCACAACCTCCCCCACACAAGCGCATAGCACTACCACTATGCCACGACAATGGATCTTGTTATACAAAGGCCGCAACGTTTATTTGTTGTTTCAAATGGTTTCGGGCGGAGTTAAAAGGGACCAGACCACGATGCCATGGGGCCATGGCCCCATAACCAATGGCAAAGGTCTATTTTAAATGGCACATATTAAATTTTAAAGATGGGTTAATTAACCCTTAAACCCCCATTAATGCGCTAATCCAAAATTCAAACGGATTTTTATTAATTGTGCTTAATGCGTTAAGAATCCACTAAAACCAAACTTAACTTTAATTAAACTAGAGTTTAACTAGGTGGAGGTTTTGTGGTTCTTCCAATTTCGGCGCCAGCTCGAGATTTGGCGGTGCTAACTGGAGATGTTCCAGTTTTGGAGGAAATTCCCAGGGAAAAATTGAATGAAGCATAAATTTTGCAAATTTCGACCAATTTTGGCTCAAGAAGAGTCATTCCTATATGATTTTGATGCTATTAGCATGATGGATCAGGTTGCAGAGGAATTGGTGCACTTCTAAAAGTGTTTTTTCCACTTTTAAGATTAAAGAAGCGCAGGGCCACCAAGTGAGGAGTTCATGCCTAGATAAGCTAGAGACCATTTCCAAAGATTAAAGAGTCTATTTTGAGGTTTTTGGGTCTTATGAATCCATTGGAGTAGGTTTCAAATCTACTGGAGCATTGTAGATGCATGTAATCAAATAATTTACCAATAATCCGAAGAGGGCCTAGCCAGTTGAAGCAGGTCCATGGAGATGTAGCCTGAGAGGGGTGAAATTAGTTATCAGCTATTGTGTAATGTGTTTGTTTTTTTTATTTCTCTGCATTTTATTTATTGTACATGATATTTTAACAGCTAATTAACTCAGAAATTTCTCATCAAAGACACTTACAACTTGACACATAAACCCCTTCACAATTGGTTAAATTGAGACGATCCTAAACACATTAATTTAATACTGATGAGGGATCTAGCAAAAAAAAACTAGTTTTCCCGTATTCATATCATGTATGTGTGGTACTATGTCATGTTTATTGTGAAGTCAGTGTATTTTGACATTTGTATGTGTTGTGGTGTATTGTGTGTATGTATATGTGTTGTGTTGTACACTATGGATTTGTATGTTTTGTGAAAGGAATTGGTTATTGGTATCCATGGAGGTTGTGGATTGGGACAAGAACTTTAGAGCCCTATAATAGCTTGGGTTCCCTAGAGTTTGTGGGTTGGAGCCTTGTAACAGATTTGGTTCCCTGGAGGTTGTGGATTGAGATAACAGTCCCTAAATCCCTGTAATAGATTAGGTTCCTTGAAGGTTATGGGTTGAGATAGCAGTCCCTAGATCCTTGGATAGATTGGAAAGATACCAATAATGAGAATATAATATTGGGGAGGAGGCGGTATAGTTTTTGGATCCCCTTGTTTCTTTAGATGCGAAGAGAAGAGAAGGCATTGGGTGCTTTCATGTTGGCAATAGATCTAGTGTGTGCATGTAGTCAAAGAGAAGAGAAGGCATTCGGTGCTTGTCGGGTTGGAAAATAATCTAGTGTGTGCACATGGTCAAAGAGAAGAGAAGGCATTAGGTGCTTTTTAGGTTTGGAAACCAATCCAGTGTGTGTACGGAAAGAACAAAGAACAAATGTAGAAGCAAGAACCATTTGAAAGATGAGTATCAATATTTTATTTCAGTTTTTAATTATGCACATAGTCTATGATTTTGATTTATGATGTTTGAGTTTTTAGCTAACCAAATGTGATATGCTTATATATGATGATTTGATCAAAGATGTAATTTGACTTGTCGTGACAAGAAGTAAACAAAATTGCAAGTGTACCTTATTGATGAAGCTATCAATGAGGTATGATTTGAATTTATTTCAATTCCTTTTGATTCTAATGGAAATTATGTGCTTGGTAAAGGAAATCATGGAAATTCTCAGTTTGGGTGGTTTGAATTGGCTTCAAGAGAATTAGAAAAAACAGTAAAAGAATTGGAACATGCAACAGTGTGTTGGTAAATCATTCAGAAGCAAGGCCATTGTGGGACACTGGTACCCAATAGTGTCTATTTATTTCCATGAGAATACTATGATCAGTATGATGGTTTTTAGGCAAGGATATGCCTTGGTTTTTGGACCTTCCGATGCGAGTAAAGCTTTCCAAGGGATAGATCGCCCCAGGGAATGTGTAGGAGAAAAGGGGGTATCAGAGAACTTGGAAGGTGAGTAGTTGCACTGAAAGGGGTGACCGGATTCCTTGAGGGACTAGGAAGCATAGAATTTGTAATGCCCCACATGAACCCATAAGGAAAATTTTGATTAGCTTTTAATTAATCTGTAAATAATGACTTATAATCTTTGAGTAATATCTACACTTGTGAAATTGTAATTTTATTTTATTTTTACTGGTATGACCTTTATTATTTAATTCATTTCTAATATTTCTTCTCAAATCAAATCTTAGATTTCTTCCCCCATTTAATTCTAAAATCAAATATCTAGATTTTGTACATCCAATATGTCATCTCAATTTACATTTTGGTACTCTCCCATTTATTTTTGAATAAAATATCTATATATGGTAGGAAAGTCAATGTTAATAAATGAGAAGGATGAGGGGGTAGTCATGAAATTAATGGCAAGTAGTTGAAGTGGATGAGAGGAAAAAATATAAAAGGGAAGGAGAATGAGAGGAAGAGGGGGGATTTTGGCCTTGTTTGGCCTTGTGGAGATTTTGGTCTTGTTTGGCCTTGGGGGATTTTGGCCTTGTTTGTCCTTGTGGAGGATTTTGGTCCTGTTGTATAATGGAGGAGGATTCTTGGCCTTGTTGTGGCATTGTGGAGGATTTTGGTTTGGTTGTGGCATGGAGGAGGATTATTGGCCTTGTTTTGGCATTGAGAGGATTCTTGGTCTTGTTTTGGAATTGAGGAGGATTCTCGGTCTTGTTTGGAGTTGGAGGGTGTTGATTCCCACTCGGACACATTATAGCTGGTTGGACTTGGGCTAGGAGGGCTAGGGAGCCTGGAGGTTCCCTGGGCTAGGAATTTATTCCTAGTTGGATGGGAGGAAAATCTAGTTGGGTAGCCCAGCGGGAGCGTCTCAACAAAAGGCAGGTGCATCTCAACCAAGGGAGTAATACAAGTATTCTTCGATTGCTAATTACTTATATAAATTGCTAGAAAAAGAAAAAAAATGAAATTGTTTAATATGTCGTAAATAAATTTTACTTGTATATTGTCATCAAATAAATGTTGAAGATAGAAATATTTTATTATCCTTCATGTTGTGTTTAATTTAAATGATATGTTTAGCTAGAAATCTTAGATTCTACTGATATTATCAAATTTTATTTTCACCTTTTCCCCATTCTATAATATTAATAAAATTGATGTATTTTATTCATCATTATTATTGGACCATGTTATAAAGGAGGTATCTATAACATCTTAAACAAAGGGGTAAATGTTAGAGAATTCATGATTTTTATTTTCAATTTCATTTTTTTAAAAATTTTGTAAGATGTATACTCCTGATTTTTTTTTTCACATTGGATTTTAGAGAGTCGATTTTGTTGTTGTTGTTGTATCAAATCGAATTCGAATTCAAGCTTGGTAACTATGCTTTCATGTCACAAAAATGGAGGAATATTGTTGGTGTTTTATATTTCTTATTAAATCACAAAAAGGAAACAAAAGGATTAGTCATGTAGTTGAACATAGTCTCACTATAGTCACCATAGTTGGAGGTTTGTTTTAGTGAGCCAACCAGTGGAATATTCAAGGTGGTATGCAGATCATGTTAGTATCATGGTGGTTTTTAATCTAGCACTCATATGGCATGAGTGTATTATATTCTTACCCAACTCAAAAAATATAAATATGCAAGAGAGTTATACCCTATGGATTCCAAGACCAACATAAGAAGATTTAAGTAGTCACAATCAATAGAAATAGACATCAGCACCAAGAAGGACCTATTGATGAAGGAGAAAGTATATTTTTGATAATATAAATTCAAGTAGTAAATATTTCCAAGAGTATTTCCTTCCTTGTGGTGGCTCTTGAGAAAAAGGTCAACTCCTTTTAAGAGCAACTTGAATGTCATGAGTATCTAGGGAAAAATAAGAAAGAATCAAAAGTGAAAAAAGGGAGTTATAGTATTGAATTTTTGAGAACCCATTTAAAGTGGAATTGAAGGTTAATATCAAACCTTATCAAGGAGGGGTATACATAGTTAAGTTTAATCATTGGTTATTGGTTGTAGTATTTATATGTCTTTTTCAATTTACATGATGTGTGAAAGGAGTAGAAAATAAATTTTTCTAGACTCAAGCCAGAAGGCTATGCACGTACTTGGTGGGAAAGATACACTAAGGCCCTTAGTCTATGGTGAGACTAACCAGTGACTAAGTGAGAGGTATTAAAATGGACATAAGCACTAGAAGCAAGGAAAATTTTAGGGGCTAATATTTGT
This sequence comes from Pinus albicaulis, assembly GCA_034641835.2. Classification (NCBI taxonomy): domain Eukaryota; kingdom Viridiplantae; phylum Streptophyta; class Pinopsida; order Pinales; family Pinaceae; genus Pinus; species Pinus albicaulis. The sequence goes on along the minus strand of CM076571.1, from coordinate 562,023,360 downwards.
AGGTGGGCTAATTTTCCATGGTTTTTCCAAAAAAAAAGATTCGCCACTTTCCATTTTTTCTAAAAGTGATTCGCCCAAATTTTATAGTATAAAATTATGTTATCCTAAAAATCGCTAAAATTTTTTAGAGACTATATAAAGTCATTAGAAATTTTAATATCTTTAAAAAAAATATCACCAAACCTTTTACATTCTACATATTAGGGACTCGTGAGATTCGCCAAGGTTTCTAAAATTTAAGATAAATTTCCATCCTTGAAATTTTCCCTAACTAGAAGGGAACCATTGATGAAGGAAAAATAATAATTGTGAGGTTGTAAGATCAAGTAGTGGACATTTTATATGAATATGACCATATTCATGGTGCCCCTTGAGAAAAATATCAACCCATTTTCAAAGTCGCATGAATCTCATGAAAAACTTGAATATCATGAGTAGTCAAGGAAAGAGAAGGAAAAACCAAAGGTGTAAAAAGAGGAGTCCAAGATTAAGCCCTACAAAGGTGGGGTTTATATAGTTAAATTAAATCATTTTTTGTAGTAGTTATAATTTTATTTGAATGTGCATAATGTGTGATAGAAATAGAAAATATTTTTTTTTTGGAATCAAGATAGAAGGTTGTGCATAAAATTGGTGGGAAAGAAATACTAAGACCCTTAGGATATGGTGACACCCACTAGGGACTTAGTGGGATGAATTCTCAGCTTTAGCCCATCAACTATGATGAGGACTAGAGTATTTGGTGACACTAATACTAATTCTGGAAAGGATATAGTAGACAAGGGTGCACTATAGGGCTTTAAAAGAAATTTATTGAGTTGAGGATGTATCCCAAGAACTTAAACATGACCATTAAGTATATGGGTTGTATTCATAGTCACACTAACATGTAGGTTATGAGTCGAATTTTGTTTTTAACAACTCTTACATGTATATGAGGGATGCCATATTCATGAAAAGGGGAAACTGATATTTCCTGATCAAGGATGGTAAATATTTTATTAGAAATGCAAATAAAGGGAAGTTTAATATCACTCTATTGAGTGCACATGAAGCTAAGAAATTGATCAAATCAAGCAATAAATATATACTTCTCTTGTGATAAAATCCTTAAGACACTTCGTCAATGAGTGTGAAGGAATCCTCGGAAGGATGTGTAAAATATAATAAATGTTAGGTGAAATATATTTTATGGGTATACAAAGAAGTTTTCCAAGAGCCAAAATTTATGCCACCCAAACAGTAAGTGAAGCATGTGATACATTTACTCTCATATTATTCTATACCAAACATAGAATAGTTCAAAGAATCCATATTGGAGTTATATGAAGTGAATAATATGTTGTAGCAGTTGTTGGAGTAACGAGTCATATGGATACATAACTCATATTGTGGTATCGTTGTCATTTTAATACCAAAGAAGGACTAGACTTGAAGAATGTATATTGACTATATGGCTTTAAGCAAGATCGCTCTCAAGAAAATGTACCCTTTGTTGTAGATCATGATTTTTTGTGTTGGTTACAACATGAATGGCACTTTACCAAGATAGATTTGAAATTGGGATACATTAAGTCTAAATCAAGGAAGAAAATATTTGGAAAACCAATTTCAAGACTAAGTAAGGTTTGCATGAATGGTTAGTAATTCCTTTTTGGTATGAGTAATGCACCAACTACTTTTATGAATTCAATGAATGATTTGTTCCATGTTTGTTCCACCCATTAATAGATTCATTTTTCCTAGTATATCTAAATTACAAATTGGCCTTTATTTGAGGACCAAACTGTACATATCAAATAAGTATTGACGACATTAAGGAAATATTTGATGCTAGAAAACATAAATAAATGATTCCTCAGTGTTCCTGAAGCATGTGATTTTTGGAGGTGATTTGAAGTTAGATATTGTAAAGATAGAGACCATTCTTATATGTTACATTACTACTAATTTCACAAAATTTAGGAGTTTTGTGGAAGCTACCTAATACTTAAGAAATTTCATGACATTATATTCAAATTTAGCAACATTGCTTCATGCCATGATAACATCCCTTGGTAAGAGTTTCTTATGGGTTTATAATTGAAAACAAACATATGAATAATTGAAACAAAATATTAGTTAATCCCTACTTCTAATACTATCTAACATGTAAAATTCATTTGAAGTGGACATTGCTTCTAGTGGGTATATTATGTGTGAAATATTATTGCAAGGGGGGAGATTGTTTTGATATCATTTAGAGCTATCGATAAGCATATATGAACTGGCATACACATGAAAATGAGCGAAGTGGAAGCACTAGACTATTATCCTTAGTAATCGCCATTGTTTGTCACACTTTCATATTGATATTAAGGTCCACCAAGAAAGCCACTTCAAATGAATAGGATTTTTTCAAAAAAATCATCTAGTAATTAATATAAGAATTACACTAAAAATAAAGTTATCAAGATTGTGAATGCAAAAAAACTTACAATTCCAAGATCCATTCAATTAAGGACGCAAAGAGGAACATATACAAGATGAGGACTTAAGAGGGTGTATTAGTAGTGGTAAGGCCAACATGAAAAAGTAGGCATATATTACCATCTACAAGATGGGTTACATTATAAGATTGGGAAAATTTGTGTACCAAAGGAAGAAAGCCCACTAAAATAATCAGGGAAGCCCACATCTCCAAGGATTTTGGTTGTTTTGTGCTATGAAGACTATTGCTAACATGTAGAGATATGTTTACTTGAATAAGGTTTAATAAGAAATAGTTATATTTATCAGAGGATGTATTTTATCTTGTACCAACATGATTATTAATAGGTATGAATGACTATAAAATCCACTTCCAATGCTTACAAGGCTGTAGGAAATCATACCCATGGACTTTGCTGTGGATTTGTCAAGAAAAGGAGAGGGCATACGTACAGTTCTGTGGTAGCATATGAGTTCAATGTGTTTTGATGGATCATAAGAAGACCACCAATGGAATAGAAGTTGCAAACTAATTCTTTGAAATGATATAGGTGTAGCTTGATATTTCAAGGAGCATCAGATTTGATAGAGATACTGAAATTATCAACACATTTTGGACTTTAAGAGAATTTAGCTACTAAAATGATGAGGTTCACTACCTTTCACACATAGACTTAGATGGAGATACATTTCCTTTCACACACAAATTGATGGGCATACATAAGTTGTGAATATGACCTCGGTGAATATTTTTAGAAGATATAATTATAAGAATAAAAAGATCTAGGATGAAATTTGGTTTACATGAAACATTCTTATAACATGGATGTCCGCCCTTCCACTGGTACATGTCCCATTTTGAAATCTATTTTGGGCATTTTATACCATCATATTAGGGAGATATACTTCCAATTTCAAGAGAATATGAAGAAATATCAAGTGAACTATAAGGTTAGACATGATTAAAACAAGGTTGAAAATACCTTGAAATTGTAGGAGATGAAGTTTGGTTTCACCTTAATAGGTTATAGAGACTAGGGAATACAATCAAATCCATGTTACATGGACCTATCAAAATATTGGAGAAAATAGTAAAACATTATTATAAAATTAGTGTTCCATCTTATATGCACATGTTCTTAGTAGTGAATGTAGATAACTTGAAACTTTACGAGCTATCCATGCTTGATGAGGATGAATAAGGCAAGGAGGAAAATCAGATCCATAATTTATGGGCCTCTCAAAATATTAGAGAAGGTAGAAAAATTTGTCTGCCTTATATGCACATTTACTCAATAGTAATTTTAGATAACCCGAAACCAATGATCCATCCATGCTTGATGAGGATGAATAAGGAAGATCTTGCCTTTCATATGATGTTTGGTTCCAATTGCACAAGAATAGTTAAAATAGAGCATAGTTCCATAAAAGAAGCATGGAATAATATAAAAATTGTTGTAAGAGGTCAAAAAAACTTTGATAGGTGGGATTAAAGGATTAAATACAAGCTAAGGCCAAATGGTACTCCAAGGAGAAAGTCAAGGATTTTTTGCCTCATCTTCTTTAAAACTAAACCTTTTGGAGACAAAATCCTCCCATAATGGAGAGGGATGGTCTAAAATGGACCTACATAGATACCATATGACCTTTTTGATTCTAGAGTGTTAAAAATATAGATTTTGGGAGCTAGAAGGGTCTATTTGAGGAAGATCCTAAAAACCACACTAATGGACCACAACTAAAAGTCCTTCAAGTTAAGGTAAAATAAGAGGTATTTTTGGGTCTTAGAAATTTTAAAGGACATGAATCTTCGAGTCTATATTTACATTATATTTCTTGATATATTTACAATAGTGGTTCATTTTCATTAAATAAAATCTATATGTGGAATTATTCCCCTAACAAGGAAATTATCTAATTATTCCCCACAAGTCAAAGTAGAAACCATGTTAACTCACCCTAATTCACACATGTGGAGTTAGAAACATATGTGAATCCAATAGAACACCATAAAGGTTCCAATAGTGTTACAAAAATATAAAGTCAACCATACTTTGATCCGAATAGTTTGAGGAATGAGACCAAAGAAAGTGACTGTTATAGGTCAATTTGGGAATCATTCCCAATGAACAGGTCAAAATGGAAATGATGCCTAGGACCAATGAAATAGGGTCTATCATCCCCTATCATTTCCATTGCTACATGCCCTAAGATAGGAACAAACTATTCATGCCTTCTATTGCAAGGTTTCCAAGGGTTGAAGTATATGTTATATCACCTATGAGCTCACCAACACAGCCTCTCAAGGGACTAACTACTTTGCATATGTAGTTACCTCCATTCAAGGGTGCTCTACAAAGCACTTCTCGACATTGAAGAGTGTGTTGGTCAAATGGGAGTGAAATTCTCATTGTTTTGGAATCTCTACATGGCCAGTGCCTTCTAGAAGAGTCCATATGTGTCAAAATTCGAATCCATGTATCCATCTAACACCTCTGAGCTTGGGAACATGTCTTGCCTATTATTAGAAAGTCATTGATTGAGAAACTACCTTCAGTTTCCCTATAAATTGAGCATATATCCTAGTGCTAGGGAAGGAAGAAATTTAGTAAATAAATGTTGTTGGATTCTCAATTGAGAGAGTGATAGGAGTGATATGCTACTGGTGGGATTTTGATTGTGATGAGGTTGGGATGATGCTAGAGCTGGTGACATAAAATCGATCGTTGGTTGTTACCTCCCCCTTCTATCCATTAATAAAGATTGCTGCTCATTTTCCCATATATGTATCTGTTTATGTTTCTACTTTTCATATGATGGATTCTTAACTGATATATATGTTTCATGTTTCATCGATTTAATTGATTAAGATAAATAGCCATCTGGATATTGCAATGTCTTTGCTGTTTAATGTTTATACTTGCAGGAACTAGTATGTCGATCAAAGTTGGATTGGAAGCTACAACAAGAGCGACAAAAGGAGAATAGGAAGTGCTTGGATCACAAGTAAGTTCCTCTCTCTTTCTGTGTGTCTATTTACTCTTAGATAAAGTGTCTGCAAAGTCTTTGATTTGTTGTTCTAAATGAATAGCACCACATTTAGGGAATGTGTTTTATCTGTAATTCATAACAAATTGGCGACTCCGCTGGGGAGTTTCCCTTCATTCCTGGTGTTTTTGCCTCTGCTTATCCACCTAGTAGCATCTACTATCAATTATTAGACTTCTGAATCAAAGAATTTCCTTAGAAGTGTGTTTAATAGCTTGAATTTTGAATCTCTGTTGCGCCCAACGCACTGTTGGTCAAGACACAGTGCTTTGCAGAGCATTGTCTCCCTCTCAGGGGTGCTTTACAATGCATTGTCTCCCTTTAGAGACTGCACTGCCCCCTAAGCCAACCAAATTCCCTTTAAATTTTTCATTGCCATCACACTTAGCCTTTTGTTTGTTTTGTTTTCAATTGTCTAATACCTCATAGAGACCAGAAAATTTTCCTGATTCTTCCTCCTTTGAAAAGTAAGTTTGTTTAATGTCTCTTTAAGTGTTTTTCTTTATCATTGACAAATCAAATTCAAATTATTTTATTTTTGCATTAGAACCATTTGTTTTCGTAAAGGAAATTGTCGTTAAATTCTTCATTTCCTGTAGGAAAAATTGTAGTTCCATTCTTCGTTTTTCCTAAAAGAGGATTTGTTGTTAAATTCATCGTTTCACAAAGAAGAAAGCATTTGTTTTTTGTTGATTTGATGCATATAGTTTCCTTTTTGCATTCACATTAAGGGGACTGAAAATAAAAACTGCATTTTCATGTAGTGAATTGTGCATTTTTCATAGGAACAAATTAGGAAAGCTGCATATTAGTTTGTGCTCTTTGTTGTTTTTTCTCAAAACTGATTACTCTTTCCCTTTAGTAGCTAGGATTTTCATTGAAAAATCTAAAATTGAAAAGTTTGCTTATCATTTTAGTTTTCATATTAGGAATTTCCATCACATCATCGCGGTGAACCTTGAAAGGAAAATTGATAAACAAGATCAACTTAAAATTTACTTCAATTTACCTAACAAATCATTAGAACCATAACGATAACATTTAGAAGGTCTAGGCTAGAGACGTGTTCCAGCGTCGTAAAACATAGCATCTATCATTGATTGTCTGCGATACATTCCTAGTGTGATACCTCACTCCACGTATGTAAGTATATCGTAGCTCGTCCACGTACCTTTGAGTATATCGGGAAGTGTTATAGTACGAAAAGTATAAAGGGGTGCTCTCACCGTGCGGTTTCGCATTAGACAGCGCTAATATGGACTTGGGCCTCCACATACCTTCGGGTATATTTGGGAGGAAATATTTAGGTTTCTATCTGTCCATAGTGAACCAAGTCAGCTACCTTGTAAATTGTGATATACCAAACACAACATTCGGGGAGATTGCCTGCTCGTACTTCTTGGTTCGCTAGGAGGTATTCTGTAGTTCATACTTTCTTGGTAAACTTTTGCATAACATTACCATTTTATTTTGTTTATTTGTTTTTGGTCATAAAATAAATCAGTCATTGTGGAAGAAGAAAATACCTTTCCCCGTCATTTGCGTAGACTTGCATTGAAGCCACCTTTACCACCGGAAGTCATTTCTGGTCGGCGAAGGCGACATCGCTCTACCAAAACCAATACCATTAGTACCTCTGGTGAAGCATCATCTTCACATATTCCAAAGTCGGCACAAGTTGTTTCTACAAATCCTAGTTTTTCTATTGTTGTCGAGATAGAGTCCTCACAGCTACCTCTGGTCACGATCCATCCAATTAGTGAGACCATACCTCCCAAACCCAACATTGTTCAACTGGAAGTTGATCCAGCTTTTGTCTCTTTTTTTCAAGAACATCTACATTCCGAAGTTGAACGACCGGAAGTTATTCCTGTATCGGTCGCCCCAAAATCTATTGTAGCCATTGAGTTTGCCATATCACGTAGTCAACCTCCTGAAATATACTTTGGGCCTGATGGTGAGATCCTTCCACCTGGTTTAATTTCGATTGAATAAATCCCACAAGATGAACACCTTTAAATCCAACTCATTTGGGACAAATATTTACCTATACGAGTCTTACCTCAATCACCTCCCTCTGCTTTTTTTGATCATGTGCCTATTCAAATTCCCTTTGATCCAAAAGGGTATACATTTGTTCAAGCAACCATGCCTGATCAAACATCTTTGATTGGAACATATGTTTTGATGGTGACAACACCTGCTCTCGCTACCCTGTTAATGTTCACAAATTCACCAGAGTCATATTTACATGGTGGCCCTATGGTCCGATCAGGTTATAAATATTTATGTGTGGGGAAACCAGGTTATAAATCTTATTATACTCCTCATGCTGGGGGGAAACCTATGGTCACCCACTTTGACAATACTACGTCGTTTTTGGGTCAACCTAATGTTGAAATAAATGTTTGTCAATGGCATCCCACTCTGCCAATCCAACCACAAACAATTGTACACTTGTATCAACCGGTTCAATCTGTTGCACCCACATCAATTCCACTTGTTAATAGATCTTTACCCATGTTATAGACTCAAACGGTTGTACAACAACCGTTTCAGGTGGTTCCTTCAACTCAATACCCTCAAGTATTGGGCCCTCAGATTCCAACTCCTTCAGCTAGATTACAACAACCATCTATACCTGGAATCATTTATTCACAAGCTAGATTACCATATTATGGGATGTCGTGGCCAGAACCAGGTTATAGATATCCTCAATCAAATCCAAGTTATCCTAATTTTGGTTATAACATTGGTGGACAGACCCCTTTGCAGCTACAGGTGCAAATTCCACAACCTTCATTTCAACAAGTATCGTACCCAGGTTTTGGTCAACATAATCCTCAAGTGTTTTCTTATAAAAAAAAACCCTATTTAGGTTACCAGCAACAGATTCCTTATGCTGGTGCTCAAAGGCATGTTTCCCAAGCAATTCCATCATACCCTAGCTATGCTCAACCTGACGCCAATCAACAGTTGCCCTTTGTGGAAACTTTAGAGTTACTGGATTTAAACCGACTCACCAATGATCGAATCCATTATGCTCCTTGGTGGCTGGTGATACCTCAAAAATTACCCTCGGATATTCCTAAGTTCAATGGAAACTCTGGGGAAGACCCGTAGACTCATGTTATGACTTATCATTTGTGGTGTTCATCTAACTCCCTTATTGATGACTCTATTTGACTACGTCTTTTCCAGCGTATGCTCAATGGTTTGGCTGAAAAATGGTACATTGAGTTACCTAGAGCTTCTTTTGATAATTTCACTACCCTAGCTAATGTCTTTTTTACTCACTTCCAGTTACCCATATGATATGAAACTGGAACGAAAATCTTGACTAATTTTAAACAGACCAATGCTACTCACATTTCTGATCATATTCAAGAGTGGCATCCTCGTCGTAGAATGGTTAAGACATTTTTTCCTGATCAACTCCTTACTGAGTGGTTCATTAAGTCCCTGTTACAATCTATAACTGAGGATGTGGCTAACGGTGGCGTTGTCACTGAAGAGAAGGTCATTGCTCGTGCCCAATATTTAGACTTGATTTATACTCAGTATGGCACGCTCTATGAGAAAATTCCTAACGCGTTGAGATCTAATTTTATTGTTACTCCTCCATAAAAGGAATCTCATGCCGGATATGGTATGATCGGTACTACAAGCACACATCACATTACTGCATTTGATCTTGCACCTTCTTCCTGTTAGCCACCTATAAATTTTGACAAGCAAATAGGTGGCTAAATATGTCTTGAGCCTTCAAGAGATACATTTCCCCTGAAAATATCTCATTCTTGAAGCATCTATGTGTCTTTTTTCCCTTGAAAGATCTTCACTGCTGTTTCCACTGAAAAGCCCTCACTGTTTGTGAAAAATTGTGCTAAAAAAAGCCTCCATATGCTCCCTTTTATCCCTGCAATTTCACCATTTTCACCCCTTTTCTCCCTTCTCAAAATTTCCCTAAAAACCCTCCAAATCCCTTCCTAAGTCCTCTAAATCATAAAATCCCCCTTTTAAAACCTTATGGCTCCCTTCATTTGGTTTAAAAACCCCTCATTCCCTTTACTGGAACCACTTTTTAGCCTTAAAAAAATCTTTTGTTTAGGCCTAAAACCCATTTTTTTACATATATCAGGTCTAAGCCCCCTTCGTCTAAGCCCCTAACCCTTTCTCTGCATAAAACTGGGCGACGAGACCAGGCGCTAAGACCTACAGAGCTAATTGCAATCAGAAAATGTTGTGAGCACCTTTTCTTGTGTTAATTGAAAACTTTTGATGCGAGAATGATTTTTTCTATTGACCGTGGGTGCAATATGAGCCGTTGATCTATATGGATCCAACGGCTAGCACTAAATCTCACAGTGCCCGTCACCCCCCTTCATCACACCTCCACTTCAATCTGCACCGTTGATCGAGTTAGATCCTACGGTTAGTGCTTGATCGCAGATCACAATGGCAAAGCCGTTTACCCATTTCACTGCCGATGTGATCCAATCCTGGACGTTGAATCCAAAAGAACCAACGGTCAGGATTCCATCGCACCTTCATTCATAGAGACCATCATAATCCCGCCAGTTTTAATCTGGGCCGTTGAATCCACAAGAACCAATGGCCTAGATTTAATCACACCCTGCCTTTATGCCCTCCATTGTTCCCCCTCCAATCATATCTCCACCGTTGATCCCCCGCTGATCCAATGGTCCACACGCAATCACAAAATCAAACATCGGAGTTTTTGGCCCCTGCCTTCTCCGATTGCGATTGAATCTTAGCCGTTCAATCTGATAGATCCAACGACTCTCCTTTCTCCTGCCCATTTCATTTGACCCTTTTGCCTCCGCCTTCTCCTTAAATCTCCACCGTCCATTATCAGATTTGACGGCCTACATTTAACACGCCATTGGATTTCCCTCACCATACTAACCTTGCATCTTTCCTTATCACGCTCCATCCCGCACCGACAGATCTATCCACCTTTCATCCAATGGCCACCATTGTGTTTCGCATTTTTTCTGCGATCGAAGATTAACACTCCAAAAAAATGCGAAATTGGCGGTTTTGAAGAGGACACGTGTCAGGCAGCGGGGCATATCGCGTTGTTTTGGGAAATTTCCAAAACTACTCTATTACAACGCGAATTTTTTTTTTTCTCCTAAAAACCACTTCCCCTATTCTGCCTCCGAAAGCTCTTCTTGAAGATCTCAACCGTTGATCTAATCTAAATCTACGGCCCTCATTCCTTCGCGTTTTTCATCTATATTCTTTCATCGGACCTCCAAAAGGACTTCTTCAAGCAATCTCCACCATTGATCTCCTCCTGAGATGCAATGACCCATAATCAATCACCCTCCACCTTTCCGGTCCCACCGTCTAAAGCCTCCGATTTCATTTCATTTCGCTCATTTTCCTTTGTAATCCACCCAAAGCTAAAATTTCATGTGTTACATTAAAAATTTTATTCTTCTGCCTTACCTTCTAAAAGCCACTCCGCCAGTGAATCTCGACCGTAGATCACCACTGCTCGATCTAATCCGACGGTCTAGAACCATATTTTCACCAAATATTCATTAGCTTTGTGTTTCACCATTCTTTCACATTTTTCACCATTTTCTTCGTCGATTCCACCATTCCGTCACTACGTCACCGTTTTCCAGAGGCCTCCACAGCATCCACCTCCGCTACCCTTGATTTCTTAACATGTTTATTGTCTTTTTTCAGGGTATCAGGTAGTAAAACACCGCTCTCTGTCTCACAAACACAGACAATGTTTTTTAGAGTGCAAAACTCCATTTTCAGAACAAGAAATCGTAGAGAATGCATCGGAAAGGATTTTAAAGCATATTTTATTAAGGAAGCAGTGTTAAACCCTGATCTAAACCCTCCTACACCATTGAACCCGTATGTGCACCAAAATAGTCAAAGGAAGCGACAAAGTGTATCAGTAACAAATTAAAGGGATTAAAAGCATGATTATTGAAGATTAAGAACGTGATTCAGTGTTTAAAATAGTTAAAGACACAGAGAAGACCGGAAAAGAAGACCAAGGCCTAATTAGGCCCAAAACACGGACCTAAAAGTGAACTAAAAGTGTTTTAGAAAAAGACAGAGACACCTGTTAATCCAAGCAAGCTTCCACCGCCACTCAGAGGCCAATTGAACCCTCTCCAGCACCAAAAGCCAACCCCTCTAGTCACCAAAAGCTACCTGCAGCCTCATAGGAATCAAAGGAGGTTTAGTTATTGCGAGAACAGAAGATCCTAGCCTAAACGACAGCTAAACAATTAATAAAAATCAAAGGAGATTATTACTAATTGTCAGCAAAAGCTATTTTAAAGATAAAATATAGTCTTGAAGTCAATATTTCGTCCATCAAGCCTCGAAAAGTAGAAACATAGTCATAATTTGAGTGCATTCCTGCCTTATGCCTTGCCTGGTTTTCAAAGGCTAGGAATTGCATTGATTATGGAATTAATGATACTTGACCCTTGGAAACTCTCCCACTTCCTGATTTTCTTATAAATTCTCCTTGAGGACCACATTGTAATGGTTGGTCTCTGGATATCTCATTGCATGTAATATTTTTCTGAAGCTACTGAAGTACTATTTGCAATTGAAGATATATAAGCTGAAATGATAAGTTTGAAGTTTTAGAGACCCACTGGGCTTGCTGATTGTAACTGGTTTGAACATCAAATACAAGTTGCTGATTTATGGGATCCTGATTTATGTCGATGGTGATGTTTTTCTCATTGTCAATTGTGATTTCTCTTTATATTTCCATTCTGTCCACTTTCTCTGATAAAGAACAGTAAATATAGAGCTAGGATTTACTCTTGACAGCACCCTACTCTTACTGATAAGCTCTATCTATATGTTTTCTTCCTTTGAAAGTTTTCCTTAAGTGTACATTGAAGCAGGTTGGTTTCAAAGCACTTTCCTGATCTTAGATTGCTCTTTGTGATTATCATCTGTGTTTTCGTATAGAATATGTTGAAATCAGGATAGGTTAGAAGTCCTTACATGATCTTAAGCTATTCTAAGTGTTTTCTAATGTTTTCTACTGAAAGTATTTCAATGCAGGCTAGTTTAGAAGGACTTACCTGATCTCAGATTACTTTTATGTTTTCCCTTAAGTGTATGCCAAAGCAAGATAGTTTCAAAGCACTTACTTGATCTTAGGCTGATCTTTGTTCTTCATTTGTTTCTTCTCCATTTCCTTTTGTTTTCATTCCATAAATTCAACATAAGAGATCCTTTGACATAGACGACTTGCCCCATGGTTCATTCTTGAACCTTGCTGTCCAATTAAATCCTCTTATGACTCCATAAACAAATGGGTTAAAGCTATTTTTTCCTATCTTATCAGCTGAATCATCCATTCATTTTCATACACCTTCACCCTTTATTTGAACTTCCTTCACCTTCCATGTCCTTGCCCAACCAAAAAAACAAACAAAAACAAAAACCCATACTCTTCATAACTAGCCTAATATCACATTTCAAGCCTTAAAGATCACATATTTAAACACATTTATAGAGAGATCCCTCTCTAGATTCAGGAGGGATATATCCTAGAATCCCAAAGTGGTTCATATGCTACCTATGCAGTTTGTATTTCCAAACTTGCAAATTACAGGGACCTAACATTCTGGCGACCATACTGGGGAATTCTGAGTGAACTTCATCCTAGATACCTTTAGGACCTTAGGAAAACCCCTTGATTCAAGAGCATTCAAGTTTGGTAGTAAATCATTGTGGTGGACAGTAAATCTCCTTCAAAACATTCTAACACCTCCACCTGGCGACTCCACAGTCCTTGAATGACCATAAGTCTCCACTGGTGATCAGTAGGCCTGCTGATTATCTTTGTTTTCATAAGACTCCACTAGGAGACCAATTTCCATTACAACATCATCCATTCTAAAGGAAACACATAGGATTAAGCCTCTTCGTTTGAAGATAGTTTTCCTCTTAGAGATTGTCATATCTGGCTAACCTTCTTCATTGATATTGTCATACATACTGGCTTCAAGAAAAATCCATACCTGAGCTTATCCTAATCCAAACCCCCCTGCAATAGTGGACAACCCTGGGAATATTCTTAGGAAGCCTTCTTCATTTAGGAATCCAACTATTTCCAGACCCATTTATAGAGCTAATTCAGCACCTGAGAACCTTACAGCTCTATCAGAAACTCAGTTTGATTTAGACTTACCAAGTAATTCACCAAGAACTAAGTCATTCAGTAGCTTAGATCAGACAAACTTTGAGCCTTCAAACTCACCTCCTTGTAGTGCTCAGCTTATTGGTGACAGAGGAACCCCTCCATCTACACCTCCTGATATACATTTCATTGAAAACTTGGGTCTCTCTCACCCCAGATCTGCTCAACAGTTTGCTGCTGGTCCTAGCGTTCATGTCACTCATATACCTACTGCTCAAGCCCATCCTCTCCCTTGGTGTTACCACAACCTTTAGCTCCTTTACCCAATGAATATCAATCCAAAATTCATCATTTCATTGGGAAAGAATCCACTATATCTCAACACCATGTAGATAAGATGGAAGATGCCTTTGACTACATGGAAATAGAGGATGAAACAATTAAGATGAAGATATTTGCCCAGAGTCTAGGAGGAGAAGTGAAGAAGTGGTTTAAAGGCTTACCTCCTCACAACATCAATGATCTCCCCTCCTTGCTCCAAACCTTTATAAACAAATGGGAAGTTAGAAGCAACCCTCTCCAAATCCTAGCAGAATATAAGAATATTAAAAGAAATCAAGGAGAGAGTGTCCAGGACTAATCTACTAGATTTAACAGTATCTGCAATGCTCTTCCACCACACATGAAACATCCCCAAGGGATGGCCTTAATGAAATACCCTAAAGGCTTTGATGCTGATATGGCCTACCAAATTAGGGAGAGAGATTATAACACATTGGAAGACATGCAGAAAGGAGCAGTGAGTGTTGAGGCAAACTTGATTGAGAAAAAATCCAGGATGAGGGTTGAGAAAAGGGTAACCTATAGGGATGACAACATAGCTTCATCGTCAGATCCCAAATATGATAGTCTAGCCAAAAGCATGGAGAGGATGGAAAGAATGATGGAGAAATTGGTCATCCAAGCAACTAATCAGAACAGAAACCGAAACCAAAGCCAAAACCAAAACCAAAACCAAAACCAGAACTTTAGGAGAAACAACCCCCCAAATAGACAAAGAGACTCTGATCAAAAATTCATACCTCCATTCCAAGAGAATTTCCTTGATGAGGATGAAGGAATAATAAAAGAGTCAGAGGGAACTGCAATAAATATGGTGGAAGTGGATGAACAAGACCGCACCTTTTCCACAGAAGAAAACCAGGCCTCATACTCACATTGGAATGAGGAAGGGTTGGAAACTGAGGACTATAGGTTAGGATTCGAAAATACCATCATGCAGGTCCGAGAATAATATGACCTCAGGAGAAAAAAGAACACAGATAGTTCCAAACCAAAAGCTTCTGAAATCACCATCAAGAAAATACCTGAAAGGACTCCTAAAGTGACTATTGAAAGCAGTAAATTAGCAGCTGAGAATTCTGGTAAAAACAAAGATAAGGACATCCAAACCAGTGAAAAATCGAGTCAAGATTTCAGTAGCACTAGCATTGCAGCTAGTGCTCCTGATAAAACAATTTCAAACATTGTACATACTGAAAAACAACAAACTGATCTTGCTAATAAAAGGATGCCCAACAAGACAGAAATGAATCTCTCAAAAAGTCGGTCTCCTTTCAGTTGGAGAGTGAAATAGCCAAAATTAAAATTTATGTCCCCCTCATTGAGTTGGGCACCCAAGATGTATATAAGACTCAAATTTTGAAAGCTTTAAACTTGGGAGAAAAAAATGACACTATCAACTTGAATGATGATCAACCAACTCTCTTGTTTGGCCAAAAATTGAAGGGAAATTTCAGGAAGGGGTAGTACCTCCTTTCTATGTCAGCCTCAATATTCATGAAAAAATCCTGCATAATGCTATGCATGACTCTGGAGCTTCACACAACCTTATGCCCAAGGTGATTATGGAAAGGATAGGCCTAGAGATAACCAAACCTTACAAGGATTTATATTCTTTTGACTCTAGCAAAGTGAAGTGCCTTGGCCTAATCAAAGATCTTTGTGTGAATTTGACTCAAATTCCATCCAAGTGCATGGTCATGGATGTAGTGGTGGATGATTTACCTCCTAAGTATGCCATGTTATTTTCAAGATCATGGGGTGCCAAGCTACAAGGTATAATGCAAATGGATTGGACATATGCCACTATCCCGTCTTTAGCCAGCTTAGAAGATTATACAGAGAGGCACACATGAAATTCATGGTTAGTAGCCCAGAAAAGCCTGAGAATTCCCCTCTTTACTCTGTCCATACAGATCTAGACTCTTTTATCCTGTACAATGATGAATCCATAAATGAGCCAGAGCTAGAAGACAGAAATTCAGACAACCAATTAGAGGCCCCAAATATGGAAATAATGGTAGTGATAGATATAGAGGAAAATGAGAGAGAAACCTTTGAATAGTGTGCTGAAACAAAAAACTAGAGTGAAAAAAGCCAAGACTGCAAACAACAGATTACCCATCACTCTGAACTCCATGAAAATCCTGAAGAACAAGACACATCACCACATGGTGCAGATCTCAGAATACAACATAATGGTGAACATGGCATTAAGGATGAAAATAATGGTGAACGTGGCATTAAGGATGAAAATGATGTCAATCCAAAAAAAAATCCCTTATGGTGCATGAACTTCGATGGGTCTTGCACTAAGAAGAATGCAGGAGCTGGGGTATGGTTGTGCAATACTGAAAACAATCATACGGAGAGCCATGCCTTCAAGCAAGACTTTAAGTGCACAAAAAACATTGAAGAGTATGAGGCTATCATCCTAGGATTGCATCAATTGAAAAAACTAGGAGCCAAGAGAATAGTTGTCCAAGGAGACGCAGAATTAGTCATCAAACATCTAAATGGAGAGTATACTACAAAGCATCCTAGATTAAGGGCTTACAGAAACAATGCCGTGGTTTTTCTGAAAAAATTTGTAGAGTATGACCTTAGGTTTGTTCCTAGGAACCAAAAAATAATTACAAATGGATTGGCCTGCGTTGCTAGTTCATATCAGAAAACACCTAGTGACAAAAAAATCATTATTCAAACAAAATATAGACCTGCAGTGCCAGATAATGAGAAATATTGGCAGGTCTTTGAGGGTGACAAACAGATAGAAGATTTCTTGCTTTGCAGGAATGAATTTGAACTACCTGATTCAGATTCTAAATCTGATGAAAACTGTTTAGGTGAAGAGCCTCCTGATGAAGAAAAACCATCCCCCAACGTAGAAATAAACATGTTAAATAGATAATTTGAAAAACAGATTGAAGAATACATGAAAACAGACAAAGAAGATATTGAGGTGCTGCAGTCCAAAGACAAAAGCATACCTAGAGGATTAGCACCTTTAGAGGACCTTTTCGATTTCAATGATGTGGCAAAGAAACCCACTATAGAACACACAAAATCGTATGTTGAAGAATGCAATATAGGCAGCAAAGATAAGAAAAAAATGATTAAATTATCCAAGTCTTTACCTGCCCATATCAAACAAAAATACATTGACCTATTCAAAGATTTTGTTGATGTGTTTGCTTGGAGCTATGAGGACTTAAAGGCTTATGACACATAGATTATCCAGCATAAAATCCCCTTGAAAGAAAACCAGAAACCCTTTAGGCAGAAGCTATGCAGAATTAACCCAGTACAACTGCCTTTAGTGGAAAAGGAAATCAAGAAAATGTATGAGGCAGGAATCATAGTGCCTGTGAGGTTTTCTGATTGGGTATCCAATCTTGTAGCTGTGAGGAAAAAGACAGGAGAAATCAGATTGCGCATTGATTTCAGAAATTTAAACAGAGCTTCCCTAAAAGATAATTATCCTTTACCCAAAATGGAACACATCCTACAAAGGGTAGTTGGCTCAAAAATGATTTCCCTGTTAGATGGCTTTTCACAGTACAACCAAGTCTTAGTACTCCAAGAAGATCAACTTAAGACAAACTTCACAACTCCTTGGGGCACTTTCATGTATGTGAAAATGCCTTTTGGACTAATGAATGCTGGGGCCACTTTCCAGAGAGCTATGGACATTGAATTTTCAGAGGAAATAGGGCACTTCATTGTAATTTACCTTGATGACATAACAGTTTATTCCAAAACCGACGAAGAGCACCTCAAACATCTAAGGAAAGTCTTTGAAAAGTGCATAAGGTTTGGGCTATCTTTAAACCCCAACAAGAAAATATTTGGCCTGCAAGAAGGTAAACTTATTAGCCATATTATATCAAAAAAGGGGATTAGAATAGATCCAAAAGGAGTTGAGGGAATACTACAGATTAGCCACCCAAGGAACATAAAGGAATTGCAGTCCTTCATTGGGAAAATTAACTTCTTAAGGAGGTTTATTCCCAACTTAGCAGAGCTCCTTAGAAACATGACTAATATGCTTAAGAAAGAAGTGGGAGTTAGGTGGACTGTAGAAGCCAAAAAGTCCTTTGAATTGGTGAAACATGCACTCACCCAAGCACCAGTTCTAATTAGCCCAGATTTCATAAAAGATTTCCTCATTTTTTCTTTTGCATCAGAGCATACTGTGGCTGCTGTCTTATTGCAGAAAAACCCAAAGGGACATGAGAAAACAATAACATTCTTTAGCAAGGCGCTAAGAGATGCACCCTTGAAATACAACATCATGGAAAAGTAGGCCTATGCCTTGGTGAAGGCCTTGAAGGAATTCAGGGTGTATATTCTGAATTCTCACATCATTGCTTATGTGCCTAACATAGTGGTGAAAGATATCTTGTCACAGGACCCAGATGGAAAGAGAGGTAAGTGGATTGCAGTAATACTAGAGTATGATTTGGAAATAAAACCCACAAAACTCACTAAAGGTCAAGGCTTAGCTCAATTGATGGATGAATCTAACCTACAAGCCCTTGACATTAACATGGTAGATGCCTTGGATGAACATGAAGGATTGCCTGCTCCCACTGTTGAAGAGCAGTTTCAAAATTCACCTTGGTATGCTGACATCTTGTATGTGCTCACAAATCTTAATGCTCCTCCTGGTTTATCAAAGACTAAGGCAAGGTTTTTAAAGTTGAAAGTTAGGAACTATTTCATTTTAAAACTGACAATGCTGCTGCTTTTGGTTCCAAAAAGATGATTGATTTTTGTCACAGGTATCAAATTGTCCTTGGGCATTCTACTGCTTATTACCCTCAGGGTAATGGGCTTACAAAATCATCAAATAAAAGTTTGGTGACCATCATCAAGAAGCTGCTTGAAGAGAATAAGAAATCATGGCATAACAAGTTGGTGCATGCTTTGTGGGCAGACAGATTGACCACAAAGAAATACATTGGAATGTCCCCTTACCATCTTATTTATGGAGCAGATGCAGTGTTCCCTACTAGCCTAGGAGTACCAGTGATTAAATTGGTCCAAGAGATACAGTTAGAGGAGGATAGAATGGTAAGAAGGATCAATCAGACTATACATCTCCAGAAAACAAGGGAAGAGGCCTACAACAGAGCTCAAAAGGTACAAGAGAACATCAAGAAGTTTTTTGACAAGAGAACCAA
This sequence comes from Pinus albicaulis, assembly GCA_034641835.2. NCBI lineage: Eukaryota > Viridiplantae > Streptophyta > Pinopsida > Pinales > Pinaceae > Pinus > Pinus albicaulis. Next base: position 562,004,145 of record CM076571.1, on the reverse strand, counting down.
GGCTTGTGACTTCAAAATTGGAGATAAGGTGCTCAAGTGGGATTCTAGAAGAGAAGAAAAGGGTAAGCATGGAAAATTTAACAGTTTGTAGCAAGGTCCTTACATTATTCAGTCCACCATTGGTCCAAATGCATTCTTCCTGCAAGAGTTAGATGGTACAGATCTGTTTGGGGGTCCTGTCAATGGCAGGATGCTTAAACATTATTACTGCTAAAATTCAAAAGTTTAAATTTCTCACTTCCATTGTAAATACCACTGCTTTGTTCAATTTCACAAAAAAGAAAAAATACAAAAAGAGAAAAGAAAAGGTTCAGACAAACTCAAAACTTGAACCTCTGATGTTTCAAATAATGGCTCAAATCAGCCCCAAAACTTGAGCCAAAGAAAGAGAAAAGCTGGTTCTAATATGCTCAAAACCTGAACCAGCAAAGAAAGAAGAAGAATCAGCTCTAACAAACTCAAAAATAGAGCTGAAATAAAGGAGACGGATCCGCTCTAACAAGCCCAAAACCAGAGTTGACATAAAGAAGGAAAAATGACCCTAACAAGCTCAAAACTTGAGTCACAAAGGAAAGAAGGATACTTCAAAGTTTCACAATTCCAAGCCTTCACAATTTTGGTTTCAATTTCTTGCGAAGTTCAATTCATGTGCAGCTGTCTTTATGCCATGAACCCACAGCAAACCAGACAGTCTAATCCTAGTTTGACTATTTTTAAATTTCTGTTTTAGAATGTAGAGAAAGAAATCTGCTAGACAGTTTAATCCTAGCAGATATTAGTGTAGGTAGAGAAATTATGAGGCCAACTGTCTAATCTGGTCTCATGGAGGAATAAGGGTAGAATTAGATTAGTGTTTTCTGCTTTCAATAAAAAATGATGATGTAAAAGGTCTGCAAGCCTAAATGCACGTTGAAGAAAAAATGTTATGACAGTAGGTTGGGTAGGTAGATTGTTTGGAAAGATGTTTTTTGCTGATATAACATCCATCATGTTTGTGGTAGCTGATTAAAGAAAGAAAAGATGTGTCAAGTAATAGGCACTTGGCCTGCTTCCAAGGATTTTTTTCTGAGATTCTTGACACCTTCAAGAAGATGCCATCCCCATGTGGAGCCACTGTTAGCCACCTATAAATTTTGACAAGCAAACAGGTGGCTAAATATGTCCTGAGCCTTCAAGAGATACATTTCCCCTAAAAATCTCTCATTCTTGAAGCATCTATGTGTCTTTTTTCCCTTGAAATATCTTCACTGCTATTTCCACTGAAAAGCCCTCACTGTTTGTGAAAAATTGTGCTAAAAAAAGCCTCCATATGCTCCCTTTTATCCTTGCAATTTCCCCATTTTCACCCCTTTTATCCCTTCTCAAAATTTCCCTAAAAACCCCCTTCCTAAGTCCTCTAAATCATCAAATCCCCCTTTTAAAACCTTATGGCTCCCTTCATTTGGTTTAAAAACCCCTCATTCCCTTTACCGGAACCACTATTTAGCCTTAAAAAACTCTGTTTTTTAGGCCTAAAACCCATTTTTTTACATATATCAGGCCTAAGCCCCCTTCGGCTAAGCCCCTAACCCTTTCTCTGCATATAACCGGGCGACGAGACTAGGCGCTAAGACCTATAGAGCTAATCGCAATTGGAAAATGTTGTGAGCGCCTTTTCTTATGTTAATTGAAAACTTCTGATGCGAGAACGATTTGTTCTATTGACCGCGGGTGAAATATGAGCCGTTGATTTGTATGGATCCAATGACCAACACTAAATCTCAAAGCGCCCGTCACCCCCCTTCATCACACCTCTGCTTCAATCTGCACCGTTGATCGAGTTAGATCCTACGATCAACGCTTGATCACAGATCACAATGGCAAAGCCCTTTACCCGTTTCACCGCCGATGCGATCCAATCCTGGCCGTTGAATCCACAAGAACCAACGGTCAGGATTCAATCAAACCTTCATTCATAGATCCCATCATAATCCCACCAGTTTTAATCTGGGCCGTTGAATCCACAAGAACCAACGGCCCAGATTTAATCGCACCCCGCCTTTATGCCCTCCATCGTTCCCCCTCCGATTAGATCTCCACTGTTGATCCCCCGCTGATCCAACGATCCACACGCAATCACAACATCAAAAATCAGAGTTTTTGGCCACTGCCTTCTCCGATTGCGATTGAAACTCAGCCGTTCAATCTGATAGATCCAACGACTCTCCTTTCTCACGCCCATTTCATTTGACCCTTTTGCCTCCGCCTTCTCCTTAAATCTCTGCCATCCATTATCAGATCTGACGGCCTACATTTAACCTGCCATTGGCTTTCCCTCACCATAATGACCTCACATATTTCCTTATCGCACTCCATCCTACACCAACGGATCTATCCGCCTTTCATCCAATGGCCAACTTTGTGTTTCGCATTTTTTCTTCGACCGAAGATTAACACTCCAAAAAAATGCGAAATGGGCGGTTTTGAAGAGGACACATGTCAGGCGGCAGGGCGTATCGTGTTTTTTTGGGAAATTTCCAAAAATACTCTATTACAGCACGAAAACAGTTGTTTTCTCCTAAAAACCACTTCCCCTCTTCTGCCTCCGAAAGCTCTTCCCGAAGATCTCGACCGTTGATCTAATCTAAATCTACGTCCCTCATTCCATCGTGTTTTTCATTCATATTCTTTCATCGGACCTCCCAAAGGACTTCTTCGGGCAATCTCCATCGTTGATCTCCTCCTGAGATCTAACAGCCCACAATCAATCACCCTCCACCTTTCCGGTCCCACCATCTAAAGCCTCCGATTTCATTTCATTTCACTCATTTTCCTTTGTAATCCGTCCAAAGCTAAACTTTCATGTGTTACATTAAAAATTTTATTCTTCCGCCTTACCTTCTAAAAGCCACTCTGCTAGTGAATCTCGACCGTAGATCACCACTGCTTGATCTAATCTAATGGTCCAGAACCATCTTTTCACCAAATCTTCGTCAGCTCTGTGTTTCACCATTCTTTCACATTTTTCACCGTTTTCTTCGCCGATTCCACCATTCCGTCACTATGCTACTGTTTTCCACAAACCTCCATAGCATCCACCTCCGCGACCCTTGATTTCTTAACATGTTTATTGTCTTTTTGCAGGGTATCAGGCAGTAAAACGCCGCTCTCTGTCTCACAAACATAGACAGTGTTTTTTAGAGTGCAAAACTCCATTTTCAGAACAAGAAATCGTAGAGAACGCATCAGAAAGGATTTTAAAGCATATTTTATTAAGGAAGCAGTGTTAAACCATGATCTAAACCCTCCTGCACCATTGAACCCGTATGTGCACCAAAACAGTCAAAGGAAGCGACAAAGTGTATCAGTAACAAATTAAAGGGATTAAAAGCATGATTATTGAAGATTAAGAACGTGATTCAGTGTTTAAAAGAGTTAAAGACACAGAGAAGACCGGAAAAGAAGACCAAGGCCTAATTAGGCCCAAAACACGGACCTAAAAGTGAACTAAAAGTGTTTTAGAAAAAGACAGAGACACCTGTCAATCCAAGCAAGCTTCCACCGCCACTCAGAGGCCAATTGAACCCTCTCCAGCACCAAAAGCCGACCCCTCTAGTCACCAAAAGCTACCTACAGCCTCACAGGAATCAAAATAGGTTTAGTTATTTTGAGAAGAGAATATCCCGGCCTAAAAGACAACTGAAAAATTAATACAAATCAAAGGAACTTATTACTAATTGTCAACAAAAGCTATTTTAAAGATAAAATACAGTCCTGAAGTCAATCTTTCGTCCATCAAGCCTCGAAAAGCAGAAACAAAGTTATAAAACAGAGTCATAAGTTGAGTGCATTCCTGCCTTATGCCTTGCCTAGTTTTCAAAGGCCAATAATTGCATTGATTATGGAATTAATGATACTTGACCCTTGGAAACTCTCCCACTTCTTGATTTTCTTATAAATTCTCCTTGAGGACCACATTGTAATGGTTGGTCTCTAGATATCTGATTTCATGTAATAGTTTTCTGAAGATACTAAAGTCATGTTTGCAATTGAAGATATATAAGATGAAATGATAAGTTTGAAGTTGTAGAGACCCACCGAGCTTGCTGATTGTAATTGGTTTGAACATCAAATACAAGATGTTGATTTATGGAATCCTGATTTATGTCGATGGTGATGTTTTTCTCATTGTCAATTGTGATTTATCTTTATATTTCCATTCTGTCCACTTTCTCTGATAAAGAGCAGTAAATATAGAGCTAGGATTTACTCTTGACAATACCCTACTCTTACTGATAAGCTCTATCTATATGTTTTCTTCCTTTGAAAGTTTTCCTTAAGAGTACATTGAAGCAGGTTTGTTTCAAAGCACTTGCCTGATCTTAGATTTCTCTTTGTGATTATCATCTGTGTTTTCCTATAGAATATGCTGAAAGCAGGATAGGTTAGAAGTCCTTACCTGATCTTAAGCTATTCTAAGTGTTTTCTAATGTTTTCTACTGAAAGTATTTCAATGCAGGCTAGTTTAAAAGGACTTACCTGATCTCAGATTACTTTTATGTTTTCCCTTAAGTGTATGCCAAAGAAAGATAGTTTCAAAGCACTTACTTGATCTTAGGCTGCTCTTTGTTCTTCATTTTTTTATTCTCTATTTCCTTTTGTTTTCATTCCATAAATTCAACATAAGAGATCCTTTGACATATATGACTTGCCCCATGGGTCATTCTTGAACCTTTCTGTCCAATTAAATCCTCTTATGACTCCATAGCCCAATGGGTTAAAGCTGTTTTTTGCCTATATTATTAGCTGAATCATCCCTTCATTTTCATACACCTTCACCCTTTATTTGAACTTCCTTCACCTTCCATGTCCTTGCCCAACCAAAAAAACAAACAAAAACAAAAATCCATACTCTTCATAACTAACCCAATATCACATTTCAAGCCTTAAAGATCACATCTTTAAACACATTTATAGAGAGATCCCTCTCTCGATTCAGGAGGGCTAGATCTTAGAATCCCAAAGTGGTTCATATGTTACCTCTGCAGTTTGTATTGCCAAAATTGCAAATTACAGGGACCTAACACTTCCAAAATCCATGCCGTGTCATCTGACAAGGGAAAAAGTGACAAGCAATCTAGAAGTAAGAAAAAAGGGAAATCAAAGAAAAAGAAAACTTCTACCCCACAGGAAAGACCATCTGATCAATCGTTTGGAATTTGGAAACCCTGTTATCGATGCATAATCTGTAATGAGGAACATTTTGTTTAGGATTGTCCTCACCACACTGAAGTCTCAAAAATGGTTAAGACCTCACATGCGTCAATTGTGTTGACAGATCTGTTTCCAAATCCCGACAAAAATTTGGTTGCTATGGATCCAGCTTCTTGTTCCCAAGTGCTTATGTTATCTGTCATGAATCCATCGAGAAATGTTTTGGTGTCAACATGTAATATATATTATGGTAGTCAGGCCACTGATCAAACTTCTACCAAAACCATGAATTCGTCTACGGAATCGATATCGCCACTTGTTATTCCTGAATTGAAAATCAAGCCATAGAAGAGAGTCGTTCATAAATCTACATTTAATCCTTGAGCCATATCTTCTCAAAATTATAATATAGTTGAATATTTGGCTCAATCCCCTTCAGCTATGTCAATGCTTGAGGTGCTACAAAATTTTCCGTCCCAGAAACATGCTTTTTTGTTGGCAATTGGTGGAATTGATACAGCTGATTCTAATCTCATAGTGTTTAATCATAGGGGCTATGTGCCGAAATTAATAGCAGAATTGGCATTCTCCATCCAAGTAAATGTTCTCAATCACCTTGTTCAGCGTACTATTATTGATGAGGGAGCATCTACGTGCATTATGTCTCTAAACTGTTCGAAGTCTCTTCGCTCACCGCGCCTATCTCAATCACCAACGACGCTGAAAGCTTTCGATGGACGTACATATAAGCCTTGCGGTATTATTAATAAGCTGCATGTTGAACTAGGGGGAAAAATAGTGAATGTTGAAGTTGAGGTTGTCGACAGACCCCTTGACTACAATATTTTACTTGGAAGGCCATGGGTATATGCTATGACTGTGATCATTTCTACATATTTTAGAATGATCGCCTTTCCACATAAATGTGTCATCACAGTCATCAATCAGATATCCTTCTTTGCCTCTAGTTGCTAGTTAACTAGAAGTTTTCCGTTAGTTCACACACCCCAACTCCAACTTCAGAAAATTGGTGTAGGACTCTTAAAGGATTCCACTCTCATGGGAACCTTTGCATTACCACTGCCTCTAACGTCGGCATAAATTACAAGTATAGAGACCTGCTACATGATCTTTTCCACTCCATATGGCTTAAGGAAGAGTATAGGTGATTCTAAAATTGCTACGTTGGATGATTTTCTGTCTCCCAACCATGTTGAGTTGGCATAGAAATTAATCTATCTGGCTTAGGTGGCGAATCCGAAATCATCATCACCAATCATGTGGGTTGACTGTTCATTATATTTTGGTACTCCATTTGATCCTTTTTCCTCAACTTTCTTGACAGATGAGAATATTTTGGAAACCATGATGTTGGAAGGAGAATCATGGGAATATTATCATCATAGTTCCCATCTTCCTGATTATGAAGAAAATAATCTTAGTGAACTATATCACTCATTGATCAAAAATTTATTTTCAAATTCTTTTCCTATTAATGCAATCGATTCCGAGCGAAATTTGTTAAATATTGAAGAAACCATTTCTATCGATATTTCAACCAAACCTGGTGTTGTAGAAAACATTCATGTCGACGTGTCTTCTTCTCCATCAGAACTCGAAACACATTGCTCTCTATTTCGTGAATTTAGTCATGTATTTGCTTGGTCTTACGAGGAAATGCCAGGCATAGATACTAGTATCATTGAACATAAGGTTAATATGTACACTTATGTCAAACTGATATGTCAACACCTTCATCCTGTTCATTCGAAGAAGGCTACTACCATTAAATCAGAATTTGAAAAACTTTTGCGTCCTGGTTTCATTTACCCTATTATTGAATGGGTTTCCAACATTGTTCCTATTATGAAAAAACAAGGAACCATTAGAGTGTGTGTTGATCATCGGGATGTCATCTTGCTTGTCCAAAAGACAACTATCCTACTCCCTTTATCGACCAAATTATTGATGATTGTGTTGGATGAGAAATATTTTCATTAATGCATGGATTTTCCAGCTACAGTCAAATCAATATCTGCCGAGAGGACCAATATAAGAGAGCATTCATCTGTTCCTGGGGCACATTCACTTATAAGAAACCCTCATTTGGTTTAAATAATGACAGGGAAAATTTTTAGAGAGAAATGGATTATGCTTTCAATGACATCAAGCACATTTTTCAACCCTATCGAGATGATTTACCCGCACATTCACGAAATCAGACTAATCACTCGATGGATTTGAGAGCTATCTTTTTACACTACCGACACTACAAAATACGCCTCAATCCACATAACTGTGTGTTTTGTGTTGGTTCTTGTCATTTTCTAGGATTCGTCATCTCAAAATAAGGAATTAGAATCGACCCATTGAAGGTCCAGGCTATTCTTGATTTTCCTGCGCAAACTTTAGGGAAAGGCTAACTTCCTAAGGAGGTTCATACCCAACTACGCCAAAATGGCTAAAGGATATACCCGACTCTTGAAAAAGGGGATTCCCTTCCATTGGGACCAAGTTGCGCAAGCTTCTTTTGATGCTGTCAAGGATACTCTTGTCTGGGCATCATTAATGTATCCCCCCAATTATCAGAGTGATTATTTATTATATATCGCCGCGGCTGATACGACCCTTTCTATGGTATTGGACCAAGTATAAAATGGGATAGAACATCCGATCTATTATTTGAGTCATAATATAAATGATACGGAAGTGAATTATTCATATGTATAAAAGCTTTCCTTGGCGGTTGCTCAATATTTCACCACTATATCCTGTTTCGGAATAACATTGTCATTTCAGATTGCAACCCCATGACTTATATCTTGTCATGCCATTTGCTGGGGGAAATATTAAAAATGGATTGTCATTTTGCAGGAATTTGATTTGGAATTCATCAAATTCAGGTCAAAGAAGTCTTTAGTTTTGGGTGAGCTTCTCTATGACCTTCCCTCTGATATTACTACTACTACATCAGAACCATCTATTCCTAACGAGTCTCTGCTTCTGATCGGATCATCTGATCCTTGGTATGGGGATTTTATCATTTATCTCCAAACCTAGAATTTTCGGTCTGATACCTCTCGCTCTGACCAGCGACGTATTTGATTTTAAGAAGGTGCCTCACTCATGAGGAGGCCGAAAAGGTTTTAAATGATTTTAATGCTAGGGCTTGTGGTGGACATTTGTCTAGATATGCTATTGCGTATATGTTACTCCATGCCAATTACTTTTGGCCTACCATATTTCACGACTGCATCCTCACAATCAGAAGTTGTCATGCGTGCCAGATATTTGATCATAGAATCTGCAAACCGCCAGCGCCAATGCATCCTGTGGTCTTTGTAGGACCTTTTTTGAAATGGGGCATTGAATTCATGACCTGTAACCCTCATTCATCTGGGGGGCATGGTTATATTATTGTCGCGGTAGACTACTTATCAAGTGGGCCAAAGCGATTCCTACATTCAACAACATAGGATAAACAACTGCATTGTTTTTCTTTAATCATGTCATTTCACGGTTTGGTGTCCCACAGGCTATAGTTATAGATCATGGTAAGAATTTTCATAATCACATGATGACTGAATTGATTGCCAAGTTAGGACTATCTCATGATATTTCTACTCCTTACTATCCATAATCAAATGGAAAAATTGAGGCTATTAACAATATTCTTAAACGAATGCTTCAACGAATGATAGGAGTTCATAAACGAAATCGGCATTTAATCCTATACTCGGCTTATGGGTGTACCGAACCTCGGTAAGAAATGCAATTGGATTTACCCCCTTTTCATTGGTGTATGGTCTGGAAGCTATCTTGCCTATCCAATGTGAAATACCGTCGTTAAAACTCACAATCGAATTTTTACCTGATACCTCAGATGAATAAGCGATTATTTTTAACCTCATCCATCTTGATGAAATGATTCATGAAGCCTAATTGGCCAACGAAGCGCATAAGATACGTATCAAGGCACAATATGACAAAAATGTCCAGCCTCGCATTTTTTTAGAGGGAGACTTGGTCGTTATTTATCATCAAGAAGCTGATGTAATAGTGTTACACAGTAATTTGTCACCGTCCCTGAAATTCCCATCTCGCCCATTGGAGGGTCGTTTCTGTGACCAATAAGCAGTGTCATGCCTTGCAAATACCATCATTGCATCCCTTTCCATGAGGACAACATTTCTTCTGTTGATCATTTCCTGAGCAGACCCCTAAAAACACCTGTTTTTGCCTTGGCGCTGGTAGCCCATTATGTACTCGCGCCAATGGGGGAAAATTAACACCGAGCCCGCGCCAATTGGCGCCCGTCCCGCTATTAATGACTGCCAATCTCCGTTTTTTGGAATGAAAAAAAAAGAGGCGAAGTTTCGATTACAACAACTTCGTGGATGAGTCATCAGGAGTAGTTTCAACTGAATAACCACAGCCTTCCTCCTTTGGCCTCTTTTTTCCACCTTATTGGGAACCTCCCAAGGGATAAGGCCTCCCTTCCACTATTGTAGGGATCCCAACCTCTCCTCTCCTCTATAAATATAGCCTTCCATCCATCAAGGAAAGGCCGAAATGAAAAATGGTCAATGGCCTTCAACGGCCGGAGGCAATAATGGCTAAATGGTCAACAGCTAGTCTCCCGATCTCTCAGAGCCTTATGCTGCAAGAGCCTCCATAACTCCCTTAAGGCCAAATCCAAGCAAGGAGACTATTGTCAAGATCCGAAGAGAGAGGTTTGTCCCATCCTTGACAGGCTTTTCGAGACGTGTTCTGCTGGCGACCCTCCGAAGGAGAATTCAGCGTCAGAACTATGGTTGTATTCTTCCTTTGATTGATTAATAATAAACAACTATTGGTTATGGTTCCACTCTTGTTGTTGTTTATAATGATGAGTTATGTCCTTTATGAATGACATATAGTTGCATCTACTGGACTTTATGCTTGCATTTGTTTTGTTTCTTTCATGTGCAGGTGTCCATCACGGAGATCGTGGGGATCGTGATCTGCCAGGGCTAAGGAAAGGGAGCGCTACCTCTTCTACAAGCAACAACGTTGGATTCCAGGTAAGCCTTCATCGCTAGTTGGTTTATTTGCAATTAGGAACTTGCACTATAGCGTGAACGATTGTTGCTAGACCCGGTCTGGGCTAGTAGGGATCGCCTCTGTCTGCAGAGGGGATTTACCTCCACAACAAATAGGTACAGGGAAATTTGAGCCATTATGGCATGGCCCCTATATTTTCAAAAGAGTTCTTACTAAGGGTGCCTATGATTTGGTGGATTACGATGGAATTTCGTTGGCGCAGCCCCGAAATGGGTTGTATCTGAAACGTTACTATGCTTAATCATTAGCCTAGTAATTTTTTGTATTATATTGTATATATATGTTGTTGATTTGCATTCAGTGTCTTAGTTTAATTTTTAGGGTTTTATTTTCGTTATTAATTCGATGTAAATTTCATTGCAGATGTATGAAACTTTGGAACCATTTTTTGGGTATACTGATGGTGCTAGTCATAGTACGCAGAATCTATCCTTTACATCGTGGGGCATTTTTTCTCTGAATGACGAGTTAGTGATTTTTCAAGGGATTTTTATCGGTAGATCGACAAACAATGTCACTGAGTATAACGCGTTGATCGAACTTCTCTCTAATGCCATTTTGTTTGGTATTAACTGCATCATCATAAGGTTAGACTCACAACTTGTGGTATTACAACTTACTAATGTTTATACTGTTAGAAATCCAACACTGCATTGTTTTTTCGTAAGAGTTTGACTTTTGGAAAGACACTGTGATTTTATTTAATATCAACACATTTGGAGAAACTTGAACACATTGACTGATTCTTTAGCGAATTATGTTATAAATAGAAATTTGCAACACATGTAAAGATACATTCACATAATTGAATAGGATTGTGCAATAAACATAGGAAAACACTGAAATAAAATAGATAGATAGTCATAAGTTTTTACAAAATTTGTGCCCAATACACATTGGTCATTTGACCTCAAAATGTATGCAAAATGTCAAAAGTAAACTATTCATGCTCATGGTAACATGTTATCAATTTAGCGATCCTACGCAGTGTTGGGGATTTCTTTTTTTTTTTTTTAACAAGGGCCCCAACACGTAGTAACCGCATCTAGTGGTTAGGAAAACCAATAGTGTGGTGTTGTAGTCGCATGGGTAACTCTTCGGTCTGGCAATCCGAAATCCCAAAGGTCAACCCCTCTATGTGCTACCAAAGCTTAGACAGAGTCTCAACCATGTCTAAATCCTGAAGGACTTCTCTCCTAACAACCCTCTCTGCTGGCTCATCCGCTCCATGATCTTATTCCTGCACTAGTTGAACTCGACCCGTTTCTGCATTACATTAAAAATTTATTTAGTCTTGGGAAAACGTAAAAATACAAAAACATGTATAAACCTTAGAAAAATAATTAAAAATCGTCAAAAAATTCTTACGGATTGCACCCCACTGCGCGCTTTCTGGTAAAGCTAAATCTGGATCTCCTCGAAAATCGATGCCTGCATATGCATACTCATCAATGGCGATAACCTGAACCAGGTGAAAAATGCAGTCGATAACACGATGGATGATTTTCATGCATGTCTAGCCATCAATTCTACCCATCTTTGCATCCTCGGATCTCTAGGGTTAGACACACCCAGTGTCACATACTGAGGCTGCATCAGTGGAATCTACTCCAAGGAAAAATAAATGAGGATCGAACCATAACTAAAATTTTTCTTCCTTCCTCCCTTTTCCTTATTAAGTTGTTATTTTATTTTAGAAAGTAAAATTGCAGACCAGTTGAAAACTGTTGGCTCCATGCACTCTAGCGCAAACTTGATATAAGATCTGTTTGCTACATGTAGTGTAACGGTACCAACAAGTTTTGCGATTGTGAATAGAATGGTTCTCAAAAGAAAATCATGAACTTCGTTGATGTTTATTTTCCCATCCTTGCTTGGCTCTACCCCTGGATAGCAATAATGCAAAACATAGTCTTTCACCGTCTCTCCTCTGAGAGCAGACCCTGAGAGACAAATGGGTAAACCTCTCCTTGAAAATTTTTCAGAAAATATATGTCCTCCAATATAATAGGAACCACTTTGTTCCTAATGTGAAATGCCTCAATTTCCAGATCCCATGCACGAACAAGGAAATCAAAAAGTTATATGTGTTGCCTCATACCTGAAAAACAAAAGTACTTTAATAACCCACAATATCTTAGGGCTCTTAATGTACCCGGATCATTAAGGGAAATCATATTTTGTTCTTCATGCTCTCTTTCTCTTCAAGTAATCATCATTCTAGTTCGATGAATCCCTGAAACATAACCATAAGACTCATTAGACTCCTTTTCATGCAAAACATTAGGCAAAATTTGGGTACACTGCAAGAATCAAGAATGTGAATTGCACCAAACGCAGTATTGGTCAATAGACAGTGTGTTGCATATGCACCTAAGCTTCATTTTGAGTGCTCTACAACACATTTTTCGATGCCGAAGGGTGCGTTGCCCTCTTTGGAAAAATAATTTACCCTAAGGGGCCAAAATCCCTAAAAAATTGAAATGAAATGACCACTGAAAGAAAGAGGGGATTTATGGCACCAACCTGGATCAAACGGCGATGAAAACCGTCCACAGAATCAATTGCAATCAACGGCTGAAGTTCGGGGGAAAAAACAGGTTCAGAGCTCCAAAATGCAAATGGTAACTTTCAAATGGTAAAAATAAATAGTAAAACTATTTTAATTAATCATTTGATTATTTTCAAATCATATTTATTGTTGTGACTATGGCTTCATTCTATTTTTATCATGAAACAAGTATTTTTAATCCATTTGATGTTGTTTTGAACAAGTTTGCAACTGATGAGAAGATTAGTTGTGCACATTTATTTCAAGAATGATTTGACCACAAAGCATACTTTTATCCTTATTTTTCGAGCTTTGATAAAAATGAAAAAGTACTTGAAGCACACTTTTATCTCTTTTTCGAGCTTCGATAACAACGAAAAAGGAACTCTGGAGTCTTCTTTTAGATATTTTTAGACTCCAATAATGTGAAAATATTGCCAAGCACTTGTCTCTTCGAGCTCGTAAAAGTAAATGAATTGATATCTACTGTAATATTCCCAATTAGCCACTGCTACTTGGAATATTATAACTGCTCCATTTTTGAAATAAAAGAGTAGGGAGGACAATGAAACATATCACAGTGTGAAAAGGGATTGAATTAGGAGGAAAAATAAAGCCACTTTGGTGTGAAAGAGGGGAAAAGAAATGAGCTAGATCCAGTTGACCAAGTCAACAACGCTATTACAAGAGGAGGGAAACTAACTAGGGCAGCGCAGTTTTGAAAGGGGAATCTTGTCAAGGAAGTCACCTCATCATTGAGTGGGGTCCGGGGTGAGGAAGCTCACCAAGGATAAGAAGGAGGAGATAGAAACAAGGAATGCATTCATTAATCATCTTTGTTTGGTCTTTTGACTGATTGTAAGCTCCATCTATTTAGCTGTAGCTGCAACACTGTTTAGTGCAAAAGAATTCTCATGAGGGAATTCCATCTTCACCTTTGGTCTAGCTAGTTGTGAGATCAGAAGGGAAGGTCCTGAGCCTATTTTTCATCATCTATCTTGAGGATATCCATTCTGAATTATATACAGTGCAGTCACTTCCAGTAACTGCATCATTTCTGCAGGTGCAGTAGCTGCTGGGTAAAACCCTGCTATTTTTATGCTTGTTTTGGAGAAGGGGGTGCCTATTTCACTCTGGAAGGCCTATTGAGGAAGGCCTTGGGCCAATTTCTATACCATTCATCTATTTCAGATCATATTCAGCATTTTATAATACTGATTTGCTGTGTACATCATTATTTTATGTAGTGCTGCATTTTATATTGCTATTTTGTCGGAAACCCTTGCCGGGATGTTCTGATGTGCCTGTAAAAGGGGTCTAACCTCTTATTTCTGATCTCATGATTAATGAAAGTTCTAGATCTGTACTAAATCATCTTTTTCTGTAGATACCCTAATGAAAATTACGCTGTTGCAGTCTTCAACAGTTCTATTTTGTGAAGTTGTGGGATTGGGGTGTGTTTGAGCATATATGGGTTGGGGAGATATGTTTAATGTAGCTAGGATGATTTTTTTTTTATGCCATTTCATATTTAAGATACATGAAATATATATAGGATGATCCAAGTCCTGTTTTGCATTTTTATTTCAAGGTTTTCCTTATACATCTTCCTCATTGAAGAAATTGCATAAATTCCTGAAAAGGAATATTACAGCGGTATCAGAGCTTTGCTCTTGGCTCAGCTTGTGAGGGAAATTTATCTTCAGAAATGGAGGAGGAAGAAATTTCGAATCTCCTACTTCAAACCCTACAGAACATTGCAGGGGACCTCAAGGAGATGAGACATGAAGGGGATTTTATAGGGTTTTTCCATGAGGCAAGAACCATAACTGCAAATAGCATGGGGCATCCAACTGCATCACAACGCTCTCCATGCCTTCATTTCTAACTTGTGGAGATAAGGATGGAAACCTGGGAGAATATTTTGAAGAATATGAACTCCAATCTCAAGGGTTCAAGGAGCACTTGAGCTTTTAGGGGTTTTGCCGGATCAAGGATGGGAGAAGGATTAATCCTCATCAAAAGGAGGAGAACTTGATGCAGGGATCAGCCCTACAACACAATATGGTAGGGTTCTTCTTGCGCACATTTGATGGGACACCTAAGTGTACGACCAAGGCTTGGGTGGAGAAGCTGGACACATACTTCCAACTCAACAAGGTTTCTGAGATAGAAGCCATCAAGATAGTTGCGCTGCACCTAGAAGGGGAGGCTCAAGAATGGTGCTTTCATGGAATGACCACACTTGGGCATCATCATATCACTTCATACTCAGCTTTCACCAAGAAACTAGTGGAGAGGTTTTATCCAAGAGATCTGGAAGCCCACTTTGCCAAGTTTACCAAGCTCAAACCAGAGGGAGATATTGAGGATTATATTGCTGAGTATTTGCAACTTTCAGTGATGGTATCCAACCTCACTATGAACAGGAAGGTATGCATGTTTATTAATGGGGTGGCTGAACCATTGCAAGGGTTGGTCAAATCCACTAAACCAACCACACTCCTTGAAGCTGTGGAGAAAGCTAGAGATCTACAACACATCTTACCCAGGGAAAGAACATTTTTGTAGCAGGAGACTTACTCAAGACCAAGGAAGACAATCCATGTTCGGGACTTGGAGGGAGAATGTGTTGCAGGAAGGACATATCATGTCAAAACCTTCTCCAGGAAGGATGCTAGCGTTGTACCATCCATAGAAGACTTTGCTCCAAGAGGGGGAGCTATTGCAGCGTTAAGAGGGGTCCCAAAGTATCTAACCTTGAGGGTGAGAGGTACTATTATGGGGAAAAGAGTCTCTGTGTTTATAGATAGTGGGGCTACTCATAATTTTATTGATGCACAACTGGTACAAAGGAGAGGAATCCACATGGATAATTTTGAGGGATTCTCAGTTTTGGTCCCAGGAGCTATGACCCTGCAATGTGCCAAGTACGTTCCGGCACTAACCATTACCATGGGGGACGTACACCTTGACAGACCACTTCTTTGTGGTAGACATTCCGGACACCAATGTCATATTGGGATTCCAGTGGTTAATCACTCTTGGGAGAGTTACCACTAATTGGAGAACTTTGGAGATGGAATGGATAGAAGGGAAGGATGGCCAACATCAAAAGATCAAGGGTATAAACACATACCCCCCTCAGGTTGTTTCAGCACACAGGATGGATGAAGATCTACGCAGATGGGATGTTGAATGGGCAGTGGAGTTTCATATATCAGAGGTGAAGGGCCAGGATTCACTAGTGCATCCACATGTTCAGTCTCTCTTGGACTGGTATTCTACAGTATTTGGAGATATCCCACCAGGGAGACCTCCTGACCGAGGGTTTGAACACACCATTGAGTTGAGAGGATCGATCAAGCGATAATCACCACGATTTATAGGCACCCCAGAGGCTTATAGGGATGAGATTGAGAGGGCTATCCAAGAGCTACTAGCTCTAGGACACATCCGGCCCAGTACTAGTCCTTTTGCTTCTTCAGTGGTCTTGGTAAAGAAGAAAGATGGCACATTGAGGATGTGCATTGACTATAGGGCCTTGAACAAGAATACCATGAAGAATAGGTACCCTATACCCAGGATCGATGAACTCATGGATGAGTTGAGGGGATCTAAATACTTCTCCAAGATTGATTTGAGATTCGAGTATCATCAAATCAAGGTGAGGGAGCAAGATATCCCTAAGATAGCATTCAGATGTCACTATGGGAATTTTGAGTTTCTGGTAATGCCCTTTGGATTGACCAATGCCCCAGCAACTTTCCAATCCTGCATGAACCACATCTTCCGTGGTCATTTGAGAAAGTTTTTATTGGTCTTCTTTGATGATATTATTATCTACAGCCACACTTGGGAGGAGCACTTGCAGCATATTGAGACAGTTTTGCATATCCTCAAGGAGCAGCAATTTTATGCCAAGCTCTTCAAATGTGAATTTGGCCTCACATAGATGCTTTATTTGGGGCACATCATAGGAGTATATGGAGTGAGGGTACATGAGGAGAAGATCCAGGTTATTAGGGATTGGCCTGAGCCCAGAAATGTTACAGAACTCAGAGGGTTTGTGGGCATATGCACTTAATATCGGAAGTTTGTGAAAGGGTTTTCATAACTAGAAGCACCACTGACAGACTTGACAAAGAAAGGAGATTTCCATTGGACACCTACAACGCAGAGGGCTTTTGATAAGCTCAAAGAGGTAATGAATAGTTGTCCTGTTTTGGTTTTGCCTGACTTTTCTCGACCTTTTGTTATAGAATGTGATGCATCAGGTGAAGGTATTGGGGCAGTCTTGATGCAAGGTGGGCATCCCATAGCCTTTGAGAGCAGGAATTTTCTCCCTCATGAGAGGTTGTACCCCATCTATGATAAATAAATGTTGGCAATCATGCATGCATTCGCAAAATTCCAGCAATACTTGGTGGGGAATAAGTTCAAGGTGAAGACTGACCATAACAGTCTTAGATTATTCCTTGAATTGAAACAACTCCAGGAGAGACAACAGAAGTGCGTGAGAAAAATCCAAGCTTATGATTTTGACATAGAGTATGTCAAAGGGAAGAGAAATGTAGTAGTTGATGCACTATCCAGGAGGCCTGCAGGGCTGTCATTGAGGGGCATCGACACAGATTGGAAAGCTCAAATTTTAGTTGAGTATTCCAAAGATGACTTTGCATGTGAGATACTTGATGGGGTGGTATCGGATGAGAGGTTTAAATTAATGGATGAGTTCATCTATTACCGGGACCGGATCTTCTTGTCTAAGAACTCCAAGCTCAAGGAGAAGATCTTATTGGCATCACATGATTCCCCACTTTCCAGGCATCAAGGTTTCACAAAGACTTACAGGGCCATAAGGGAGAGATTCTCATGGAAGGGTCTCAAGGAGGATGTGCTCCGACATGTCAGAGAGTGCACCATTCATTAGGGGAATTTTGAGGTCTAAAATGGGCCTCCTAAGAAAAATGTACAACCAAAATTCACTTTATGATAACCAATCACATTTTAGGGGATGGCAGCATCCCTAATGGTTGAGGTGGCATTGCTTGAGTTAAAGGTACTTACTTGTCACATTCTCAATGGTGAATAAAAACTTATGGTTAACCATAATAGTGCTCTAAGTACTTTTAAAGTCAAAGTAAAGTACTCATAATAAATGTCATTTCACACTTTTTGAATTAAAAATATATTATTTTCATTTCATATTTCTTGAAAGAAACAATGCATATCCCTATACATTTATTATATTATAATATTTGTATATAGTATATTAATTACATGTTATTATACAATTTAAATAATATAAATTTTAATTAATAACATATAATATAATTAGAATTTATAAATTTATATTTATATTTTATTTTAAGTTATTTAAGTACAAAGGACAAATGCATTAATTTTTCAATGATAATAACTTTTTGTTGAAAAACTCATTCTTATTTATAGTCACATCAATACAATTTTTTTATTAATTTTATTTTGGTACAACCTTTGAATTGAAATTAACTATGGTTACATGGATTTTGGTGCAAAAAGTGAATTGCAATTTCATAAAAATTACTTTATTGGTTTAGCTATTATTTTATTATTTCCTTAGGAGGCCCATTTTAGACCTCAAAATTCCTCTAATGTTTCAGCAAAATAAGGGAGAACACACCCACCCTGTTGGGTTATTACAGCCACTACCTATTCCGGATGGGAAGTGGGAAAGTATCTTTATGGACTTCATCACCGGCTTACTGACAGTACAGGGTAAGGATTGTATCTTTGTTGTTGTTGATAGACTAACAAAGTACTCTCATTTATTTTCCATTTTTGCACATTATACTGCTTCACAGGTTGCTGAGCTCTTCTTCAGAGATGTATTTAGACTCCATGATCTCCCAAGGACCATAGTGAGTGATCGGGACAACTGCTTCATGGGTGGCTTTTGGCAGGAACTTTTCCGGTTAGTGGGGACTAATTTGACTCCGAGCACTAGCTATCACCCCCAAACCAATGGATAGACCAAGATAGTGAACAAGTGGCTAGAAGGCTACTTAAGGAACTATGTAGGAGGGCAGTAGAGAGCTTGACTGCGTTGGTTCCATTTGGGAGAGTATTGTTACAAAACTACTCACCATATTTCTACTAGCATGACTCCATTCCAGGCCTTATATGGGTATGAGGTACTCTCATTTTCTGATGTTATGTTTGGGGAAAGTAAGGCTCCAAAGGATAAATAATGGATTCAGGAGAACCAGGACATACTTAGGGCACTCAAGGACAACATTGCTACTGCCCAAAACCAGCAGAGGATGTATGCATACCGGGGTCAGATAGAAAGACAATTTGAGGTGGGAGATCTTGTCTATCTGCATCTTCAGCCTTACAAATAGTCCACACTCAAAGAGAAGGGAGCTAATAAGCTCAAACCTCGTTTCTATGGGCCATACAGGGTGATCAAATGTATCGGTAAGGTAGCATATGAGTTGGAGCTTCCTAAGGGGAGCAAGATCCATAATATCTTCCATGTTTCTTGCCTCAAGAAGGCCATTGGGAGGAATGTAGTTGCCAACATGGATATCCCCCCTATTGATGATGAGGGCCACCTGATTTTGCAGCCAGAAGCAATCTTAGACACAAGGGAGAGGAAGCTAAGAAACAGAGTCATCAAGGAATATCTGATTCGATGGAGAAATCTACCAGATGAGGATGCCACTTGGGAGGGAGAGAAAATATTTACGCATCCTTCTTTACTGTTGCTTGTGGGCAAGCAACTTTTGAGCGGGGAGGACTGTAATATTCCCAATTAGCCACTGCTACTTGGAATATTATAACTACTCCATTTTTGAAATAAAAGAGTAGGGAGGAAAATAAAACATATCCCAGTGTGAAAAGGTATTGAATTAGTAGGACAAATAAAGCCACTTTGGTTTAAAAGAGGGGCAAAGAAATGAGCTAGATCTAGTTGACCAAGTCAACAACGCTGTTACAAGAGGAGGGAAACTAACTAGGGCAACGTAGTTTTGAAAGGGCAATCTTCTCAAGGAAGTCACCTCATCAATGAGTGGGGTTTGGGGTGAGGAAGCTCACTAAGGATAAGAAGGAGGAGATAGAAGAAAGGAAGGAATTAAATAATCATCTTTGTTGGCCTTTTGACTGATTGTAAGCTCCAGCTGTTTAGTTGTAGCTGCAACACTGTTTAGTGCAAAAGAATTCTCATGCAGGAATTCCATCTTCACCTTTGGTCTACCTGGTTGTGAGATCAAAAGGGAAGTTTCTGAGCCTATTTTTCATCATCTATCTTGAGGATATCCATTCTGCATTATATACAGCGCAATCAATTCTAGTAACTGTGTCATTTCTGCAGGTGCAGTAGCTGCTGGGTAAAACCTTGCTATTTTTATGCTTGTTTTGGAGAAGGGGGTGCCTATTTCACTCCGGAAGGCCTATTGAGGAAGGCCTTGGGCCAATTTATGTACCATTCATCCATTTCAGATCATATTTAGAATTTTCTAATACTGAGCTGCTGTGTACAATGTTATTTTATGCAGTGCTGCATTTTATATTGTTATTTTAATGGAAATCCTTGCTGGGATCTTCTGATGTGCTTGTAAAATGGGTCTAACCTCTTATTTATGATCTCATTATTAATGAAAGTTCTAGATATGTACTAAATCATCTTTTTCTATAGATACCCTAATGAATATTATGCTGTTGCAGTCTTCAACAGTTCTATTTTGTGAAGTTGTGGGATTGGGGTGTGTTTGAGCATATATGGGTTTGGGAGATCTATTTAATGTAGCTAGGATGATTTTTTTCTAATGCCATTTCATATTTAAGCTACATACAACATATATAAGAGGATCCAAGTCCTGTTCTATGTTTTTATTACAAGGTTTTCCTTATACAGTGTCCTCATTGAAGAAATTACAGAAATTCCTGAAAAAGAATATTACATCTACTCAGTATAAGTTTAACCCTTTTCCAGAATGAGATATATTATTTACGAAAAAGGAATGCCTTAATTGAACATTACTAGGAGGTTCTCTCAAATATTATTTTACACTTTTTGGATCTGAGCGACAACTTTACGAAAAAGTACTTATGGAGTTTTCTTTCGTCCTCTTTTTCAAACTCTCTAAATATGAAAAAGGACAGGGTTTTCACTTTCGTTAGGCTTGTTAAAACATAAAATAGTGACGATATTTTTAATTATGACAAGAATTGAGTTTCATTCATCACTAGACTCGTTAAATTATTAAATAGCGATACATTATTCACCTGAAGGGTTGAATTATAGATCAAGCATATGTTATCCTCCTCAAGCTTGTTAAAAAATAAAGAGGTACTAGTCGACAAATGACTGGGGAAAATTTGGGAAAGTGAACAGAACTTTTACTGTAGCAGGTCGCTCTTGAACATGACACTTCGCTCCATCATCGTGACTATTTGGGTTTGGTAATCTTCTTGACGGTTCATTCATACCTATGGTTCATCATACCATCACTTCGATTTTGGGTCAATGCTGCCAACTCATCTCAGTGTCGCCGATATGTTCAAGAGAAGTCATCCAGTGAATACTCATCCTTCTTCAATACTCATAAGCCTTCATTCTCATGACAGTCATCCCTGAAAATTGCTATGTCAAGTCACATTTTGCCTCCGAGATCAGTAACTTCCGTTTCGCAATAAAGTGGTTTCCTGTTGACGTCAAATCATCATCCGTGAAGTTCACTTAGAAACATCATCTTCCAGTACCATGAGGCTTGTTACAGCTTCAACAAGATCCTCGCTTCAAGACTTTTGACAGAAATATTTTGTTTGACATTCGACATCAAATCATCTATTCACACCTTATGAAATGTGTTGCAATACCTTGAGGGCCATTAACATCAATGGTGGTTCTATCTCTTTTGTTAAAAACTCACATCATTGGTTGGTAATCAAACGATGTCTTACCATGTTCGACTACAAATCATATATTCGCATGGCTAGACTTGTACCCGAACAATCGAGTGAACGAGATAAGAAGACCCTAGATCTAGTTTTAGCCATCCAGGCTACGATTTCAGGATTTTTGTACACATCATCTGTACGGTGACCTTACATACAGATCGTCATACAAACATGGGCCTATATCTGTAGGCATGTCTGTTTTGGGCAACATTCCAACGTAGACTACCTTTTTCACTATGTATATGTTATTAGATAGTTTATGTGCTGAGCATGGGAATGACTTGCCTTAGAAATTCATGATCAAGAGGATATATCATGATGTAATATATTGTAAAATTGATTTAGGTCGCCACTCCACCTCAGTTCCAACCCATCACAATGTAAAGAATCTCATTCAAAAAATATTTTTATTATTTTGACTTCATGCTTTAGGGGGCATATGTTATAGGTCAATTTGGGAATCATTCCCAATGAACTGGTTAAACTGGATATCATCCTCAGAATCAATGAAATATGGTCTATCATCCCCTATTATTTCAGTTACTAGATGCCCTAAGACAAGAATACGATCAAATCATCCATGACTTCCATTGCAAGGTTTCCAAGATTTGAAGTATATGTTATATCACCTATGAGCTCACCTTGGCTCTCAAGGGAATGCTTGCTTTGCATATGTAGTTACCTCCATTCAAGGTACTTTCTGCCACTTCAGGAGCATTCAAGAGTGTGTTGGTCGAAATTCTCATTGTTCTGGAATCTTCGCATGGCCCATAGCCGGTACCTTCTAGACCAAGTCCATATGTGTCAAAATTTGAATCCATGTATGCATATAACACCTCTGAGCTTGGGAACATATCTTTCTTATTATTAGAAATTCATTGATTGAGAAACTACCTTCGGTTCCTATAAATTGAAACATAGATCCTAGAGCTAGGGAAGAAGAAATTTGGTAAAGAAATGTTGTTGGATTCTCAATTGAGAGAGTATTGAGTGATATGATGCTGGTGAGATGTTGATTGTGATGAGTACGGGATGATGTTTGGAGAAATTTGGTGACATCAAATCGAGAGCTGGTTGTAACCTTCCCCTTCTATTCATTAAGAAATATTGCTGCTCATTTTCCCATATATGTATCTGTTTATGTTTCTACTTTTCATATGATGGATTTTTAACTAATATATATTTTTCATGTTTAATCAGTTTAACTAATTAATATAAATAGGCATCTTTATATTGCAATCTCTTTGTTGTTTAGTGTTTATACTTGCAGGAACTACTCTGTCGATCAAAGTTGGATTGGAAGCTACAACAAGAGTGACAGAAGGAGAATAGGAAGCGCTTGGATCACAAGTAAGTTCCTCTATCTTTCTATGTGTCTATTTACTCTTAGAGAAAGTGTCTGCAAAGTCTTTGATATATTGTTCTAAATGCATAGAACCACATTTATGGAATGTGTTTTATCCATAATTCATAATTCCGCATAATAGTGACAAAATAATAACTAAAAATTTCTCAACAGGTCACCCATCATAGTATTATTCTAGCCCAAGCATGCTTAAATGTATATTTATCACGAGCTTTAATGCATTAATGTTGGTGCAATCCAAGTTGTTTAATAAATGAAACTTAATGGATAAAAAATAATTTATCCCAATGTAAAAATAGCTAGGAATATGACACATTGTGTAGGAGAAATATTTGAGAAGAGAACAACATAAAAAGAATGAAACTATTTTTAATAAATGTGAATTATAGCATAAGACTACAATAGGACAAAAATCTTGCTTTAATCCACGGTGAAAAATATATTTATACTTTTTATGGGGATCTTTCACCAAGAACCATGCCTCCCATTACATTTTGAATACCATGGGTAAATACCATGGTTTACAAAATCCATGGGTTAATACCATGGAAAAATATAATAAACTAAGATAGCATGGGTAAATTTAGTAAATTAAAATACAATGGGTAAATACCATGGTTTACAAAATCCATGGGTAAATACCATGGGTGAGTATTATAATTATGATGGTAATATTGAAATTATTAGATTCTCACTTTAATATTATGATTTATTTTATTTATTATCGTTCATTATGCATGCTTTTAACAAACATTGATATGAAAATAATTATTAACTGCAATAATTATTTTCCACTTGGATCAATCCTCCCCCTTAAGAAGCAATGGTCCCCATTGATTAAATTTCCCTTCGGGGAAGCCTTTTTTGAATAGAAGCATAACCATTGGTTTTTGGATGACCCAGAACCAAGTGTTGTTGAAGAGTTTTGGGTTGTTGACCCATAACTGTGGGTTTGTTCATGAACCTTAATTATGATGAACGAAGATTTGAGGATCAAGATACATTGTAATGCTTCTGGGCCAATTGTGATGCTAATAGTGTGCCACCTAGCAAATGGAATTTGGTGGCAAGGGTTTTGTGTGGTTGACCCATAATCATGATGCTTAAAGAGTTGAGGATAAAGATACCCTGTAATTCTTGTGGGCCAACTATGATGCTGAAAATGTGCGGTTGAGAAAATGGACTTTGGTGGCAAGGGTTTTGTGTGGTTGACCCATAACCATGCTGAGATAGTTCACTTATTGATTCACCTGGTAGAGATCTGGTAGCTTATCTTTGTAAATTCTCACCATCCAATGAGATGTTGTAAAAGTTTCCATCGACACACTCCTATGTCGCCTAAGTGCTTCCTCAAATGCCTAAGTGCTTCCTCAAACAATTGTTTGATAGGATCACCCACTCTGTCATTTTTCTGTTCGTATGCCATGTGAGGTTGTTGGGGTCGCTGAGGATGGTATTGGAGAGGTTGCAATAGTTCGAGTCAGAGCTCCTTGTACCTTGACCTCCTCGTTAGGGACATGCACAATAAAATAGACAATAGCATACCCACTCTGATACCATTGATTTGAATAGTCTGAGGAATGAGACCAAAGAAAGTGACAAAATAATAAGAACATAAATTTTCAGAGCAGGTCACCCATCACAATATTATTATAGCCTAACCATTCTTAATTGTATATTTCTCACGAGCCTTGATCCATTAATGTTGCTGCAATCCAAATTATTTAAGAAATGAAACTTAATGTATAAAAATGAATATATGAATGTAAAAATAACTAGGAATATGACACTTTGAGTAAGAGAAATATTTGAGAAGATAACAACATAAAAAGAATGAATCTATTTCTATTGAACGCGAATTATAACATAAGACTCGTTAGGGAAAAAAGTTTCCTTTACTGGGCAGTGAAGTCCTGTATTTATACTTTTTACGAGGATCTTTCACCGAGAGCCATGCCTCTCATTACATTTAAAATATCATGGGTAAATAACATGGTTTACAAAATCCATGGGTGAACACTATGGAAAAATATAATAAATTAATATACCATGGGTAAATAATATGGGTGAGTATAATAATTAGGATGGTAAAATTGAAATCATATCGCACTTTAATATTATGATTTATTTGATTTATTATCATGTATTATCCATGTTTTTAACAAACATTGATATGAAAGTTTTTAACAAACATTTATATGAAAATGATTAAAAACATTGATATGAAATTATTATTAACTATGGTAATTATTTTCCACCTGGATCATACTTTGAGATTTCAAAAACCTAGTCGGATGGAAAATGATTCACTTTCTTTACCCACTGTGTGCTCCATAGTATGAAGAGTCTGGAGAGTTGGGGGTGTGGGGAGGGGTGGAAGGAATAGAAAGGAAGAGAAAGAACGAGGAGAGGGAGAGGGATAGAGAGATAAAGTTGGGTTGGGAGGAAATACGTTCTTTTTTTCTTATTGGTTTTCATGGAGGGAAAATGTTTCACTTTCTTTACCCATAGTGTGCTCCATAATATGAGTTGGGGGTGTGGGGAGGGGTGGAAGGAATAGAAAGGAAGAGAAAGAAAGAGGAGAGGGAGAGGGATAGAGAGAGATAAAGTTGGGTTGGGAGGAAATGCATTCTTTTTTTCTTATTGGTTTTCATGGAGGGAAAATGTTTCACTTTCTTTACCCATAGTGTGCTCCATAATATGAGGAGTGTGGAGAGTTAGGGGTGGAAAGGAAGAGAAAGGGAGAGAAAGGGAGAGAAATGAATATGGGAGGGAGAGGGATAAAGGGAGAGAAAGTGGGGTTGGGAGGAAATACATTCTTTTTCTTTTTGGTTTTCATGCATGGGGTGGGGTGAGAGAGAGAATATGTTGGTTTTCTTCTATAGTAAATATTTATGTTCAAATATGTGTATATTTTTTATCACAAATCTACTTTCATGTAGTAAATAATTTAGTTGGTTTGTTATTTTCAATTAGGTCACCCTAAAAACAAAGATAAACATGTATTCAAGCCTTAGTTTCCCTATAATAACCATAGTTGTAGTTTTATTTTAAAGCCTAAACCATTAGAAGATTGAGAAAATTTATGGAGAAAATTTATGGGTCACTTAGCATTGCTACTCAAACTAATACTACTCACTCCACAAGTCATGTGCTCTCCATATACACTACCAAGCCATCACACCAAGGAAAACTCATTAAAAGATATGTGTCCTACATTAACATTATACTTCTCCAAATATGTGGAAGCCAACTGATCCATGCATACCACTTCCAACCTAGACATGATGTTGCCCAAACATTGCTTAAAATCCTCTCAATGTTATCTAGGTTTAAGTCATCGTCCTAAATGGCCATGTAGCCATATCACCCATTGTTTGTTCACTCATCTTGCCAAAATGATGATTCTTAGTTCATCTTGTTACAACAAACAAGTTCACGTGTCTTCTTTATCGTTTTCAATATCTTTAATTTCCATAAACAAGTATTTTCTTTCCTTATAATTTTCCAATTATTGTGTTAAATCTTCAACTTTATTTATGAAAAAAAATGTTTTTTCTCATAAATTATTTTTTAATAATCATTTTTTTCTAATTTTTAATTCTTGAGATATATATTATACATTAATATGTTATAATTAATTTCTTTTTTTCCTTTTAAAATTAATAAACATAATTTTTTTTTTTAATAAAATCTCACGCTCAATTATATTTTCATCATCATTAATTTCTTAAGTTATCACATATTTTTCCTTTTTCATAAAATCTCCAATATCAAACAAATAGACCTACAAATTTACATATTTCCTTTTCCCTTAATTTTTTGAAATGATTTTCATCATCCTTAATTTCTTATGTTATCATACATTTTGTATGTTTCATAAATTTCTCCATTATCAATCAAATGCACCTACAAACTTGCATATTACCATTTTCTTAAATTATTTTTAACTTAAACAAAATAAACCTTTAGATGGAACCATGTTATCATATATTTTGTTTTTTCATAAATTTCTTAATATCACACAAATAGACTTGCAAACTTACATATTTCCCTTTTTCTTAAATTCTCTTTTAGTTAAACCTTTGGATGATAACCTGAATTGGTATTCTTATCTTTTCTTTATTATCCTTTATAATTTATATCCAATACATTTTGGTTTTATTACGTTCTATTATAATAATATCCAATAAAATAACTATATAATATTCTCGTTCTTTTATTTCTTGTGATATCTCCTTTATCATGTTTACGGATTTACTTTAACATGTGTCCGTCTTGGAACCTAGAATAGCTTCCAAGATCCATTAATTTGCCACGTTGTATATTTTCCCATCAAATAAAGGATAGTTATTGGATTCCTTTCTATGAAAGGCAATTTTGGATGGAAACTTTTGAAATGTTTTGAATCGGTGATGCCACTTCAAAGGTATATTCTTGAGGCCATAATGGCCGAGATCTATCTTTTGTCTAATGTTATATTCGATATATTCTATATACTTTTGTATTCACATGTGTGACACATAATGTTTAGATGCAATTTTGTTCTTCTAATGATCCAATTGGGAGTCCTTGTCTTTGCAATGATGAAGTGTTTTCCACACTTCCTTTTGTGAAGTTGTGTCACAAAAGATTAAGATCATAGAGAATATATATATATCTATATATATATATATTTATTTTAAGGTTGAAAAGAAAATAGTCTGATAACATTTAAAATAAATTTAATATTTTACTTTATAAAATCATTATTTATGAAAGCTAAATTTTATTAATACAATAAAATAAATAATTATTTATTCTTATCAATATATTTATAGTTGAATGAAATAGAATGCATTTGACATATATATAAATGTATAATAGAGTGATAAGTCAAGTTATTTGGAAAAATGCATTATTTATTATTATTATAATATAGTAAACATATATAGTAAGTATATAATAAATGTTTATATATTATTATATTAGTGGTAATATACTCTAGGTTCACTTCATGAAATCATCATTCATAAAGAGAAAACTTTATATACTGCATATTGAATATATGCACATTTATTATAATGAATTATATGAGTTACAATTTCCAAGTATATAAATGGATGTTGGGTGATAAGCTATGCATATTGAATATATGCATATTTATTATAATGAATTATATGAGTTACAATTTCCAAGTATATAAATGGATGCTGGGTAATAAGCCATGTCTTTTAGGAAAATGCATGACTTGTAATTATTACAACATTAATACCAATTGTAACATATGGCTAAATTGCATAATCGTTGTTTATATATTATTGAATGAGTGGTAATATATCCTAGATACTATAAAACAACTACTCTTTATATTGTTTTTCTAATACTATGCATTGTTCAAGGCTATCCCTTATATTGTTTTTCTAATTCTTTGCATTGTTTAAGGAAGTATTTGATCTTTAGCCTCCATATTTAGCCCATCCTTCCCAAAGTTAAAGGAAGAAACCACCTTTATTATTTTATGTATTGCGAAGATGAAGATGTAGAATCTCCCTTATCAAACTCTTACCTTTCAAACTAACTTAAATCATTTTATTTTAATTTTGTTCTATAACTATACTTAATTGGACTATTTAAATCTTATCCATCCTCATAGTTAGTAGGACTTGGTGATACATTGCTTACATTGCGGTAATAGTGGATAGGTTATAGTGTTGATGCATACTCACAACTAATCATCTAGCCATATCTTGGATTTTTTTGTACCAATTCACATCCCTATCGAGTATCTTTAAAATAAATTCTAGATGAAATCTCACTAGGAAGCTAATGCTCATCCTTGTATCTAAAAGACCCATTTTAGAATGGCCATGTTTTGCATAAAAATTTTCCATGTATTAATCCAAGCTCCCAAATTGGTCTTTTATATTGAGATTTTATTTATTATGAAAGAAATTGAAAAAGGCTCTCAAAACAACCTTGAATTAATCCTGGGTATAAATTTGATGAAAAGGTGTTATGTCGTGTAGATTAGGTTTCCTATACCAACCCCACCATAAGAAAAATTCCCCTTTTGGAGCTTAAGGTTCCCTACTCACTTTTCATAACCATTTTTATTAGAAGTCTACATCTTATCCACATAACTGCTATCTTTGAAAGCATGAAGGAAACAATTAAAATGAACAAAACCATTACTTGTTATCCATCGAACTACATGACGGTTGGTTCTTCATTTTTTATTTGAATTTAAGTGGTGATGGGAAACCTACAAGTATTCCATAGATAACCTACATTCTTCGAGAATCTCATGCATTGATTTCCACTTGTTAGAGCTCTTTTGGGATCTAATACAGATAAAGTATTCTCCTTGGGACCAACTATAACGGGTTTGGATTATCCATTATCTTGATTATGACACTACAATAAAGTATTCTATTTTTATTGATAACAATGTGACCTTAACAGTTGAATTTTACGACAAAATTATTATACCACATAGGATATGCCCTAACTAATAAACCAATTATAAATAACATGAACTATATTAATATTAAACATCACAACCACATGATCGGGACACATAATAATTCCATGTTCCTTTAATATATATGGAATATGTTAAGTATGCTCAAAGCACCAAGAAATTAACCAATTATCCATCCTACTAATCCAACACATAGATAATTAGATAAGTATCCAATTGTTAATTTGGCAGTGCAGGGACAAATTCCCTCCTTTGGACAACCTTCCTCATCCGGGGAAGACCCTCTTTTCCCTTAGAAGAATTCAATTTGGCCAAGGAAAAATATATTTTTAATGTGAAAACCCATGGCATGTGCACAAAATTTCAGGTCAAAGTTAAAGACAAATTGGGTCTCCTCCAACGCCTATAAATACAACTCAATGGCACCTCATTTGGACACACATATCACACATCATTCATCTTCTCTTGGTGGTTCATACAATATGAAATTGTAGGTATTCTTCTCACACATGTGAAGGGTTTGGAGAGAAATATGAATTTTTGAATTAATTTCTGTTTGGGATAGGTTGAATAGCTTGTTGACCAAATTTGACTTGGAGTTTTGTCCTCCCTTGACTTGGAAATTTGATTTCTTAAGGAAAAAATTTCTATGGAGAAGTCGAAGTTTTCTAGGCACCTTTGACTATAGTTGACTATATATTTTGACAACAGACTTTCTCTCTTTGTTAACCAGGTTTGACCGATTTTTTTGGGACTATTTTGATTTCATTTTGACCAACATTTCAGGACACATTTTTGGGTAGTTGATTAAGCCGTTTTGGAGGCTATTTGACTGTTGACTTCTGAATAGTTAGGGAATCTTTGACTACTTTTGAATTTGACTAAAATTGCAGATTTGATAGCTTGACCATATTTGACTTTTGGGCTCGTCGCTTGAAATTTGGATATTGTTTAGTTGGAAAGTAAAAGCTATTGACCTTTGACTCTTGGTTGATGAATTGAATCATTGTAATATCTATGTTGAACATTTTATGAAAATCTAATAAGAATAAGAATTTGAAAGGGTTTTCCCCTGGTCTTTGACTAATATTGGTATCTCTTGTTGTTTCTCTTGATTGTCTTCTATTGTCATTGCATTTATAGTTTTATCTACAATCAATATTTATCATTGAAATATTAAATTTGATTGCTAATTGAATATAAGATTGGGCTAAAGTGATTGTAACAACATAGAACAATAGAAAACTAACATGGTATCAAAGTTGAGGTGAAGACAATCCTCAGGAAACAAGAGAAAAAATAAATAATATTTGAAAGAAGCTAAAGGATCCTATTTGACTTGATCAAGGTGATTACCTCTTTCTTCAAATATAATGAGAATCTAGGTAATTCATCAAAATTTTCCGCTTGGAAGATCATGGTGGAAGTGATATTGGATGAAAATAATTTCCTA
Organism: Pinus albicaulis; assembly: GCA_034641835.2. Taxonomy (NCBI): domain Eukaryota; kingdom Viridiplantae; phylum Streptophyta; class Pinopsida; order Pinales; family Pinaceae; genus Pinus; species Pinus albicaulis. The sequence goes on along the minus strand of CM076571.1, from coordinate 561,973,067 downwards.
GAATATGTGGAAGGAAAAGTTCCTCAACCTCTAGAGAATTCTCCTGCTGCTACAAATTCCAAGTATAAGAAAGGTGAGATCAAAGTAAAGAAAGTTCTTATTGATTATTTACAAGATCATTTGCATGTTTATGTTGGAAAATTAAAGAAGTCTAAGGACATCTATGATAAGCTACTTGGGATGTATGAGGTCAACTATTTGAATAATATCCTCTCCTTGAAGAATAAACTCAAGGAAATGAAGATGAACAAGGGGGAATCTATGCAATCCTATGTCACGAGGGTGTCCAAATTAAGGGATCAATTCCAAACTGTTGGTTAGCCTATATTTGATAGAGAGTTGGTGGTGGTAAGTCTTCAAGGTCTTCCTCCTATTTGGGAAACCTTCATCACTACTTTAAGCAACAATAATGTACTCCCAACATTTGATGAGCTCGTTCCTAGATTTACTCAAGAAGAGACCAAGATGATTTCCAGACAGAGGATTAAAAATCATGACGAAGGATAGCCCTATGCATTTGTTGTTCAAGATAAGAAGAGAAAATGAAGAGGAACACCATTTGTTCCAAGAAGGCCTCCCCATGAATCAAAGGAATTCAATAGAATAGGAATAAGAATTTAATGCTTCAACTGCCACAAGCATGGTCATTATGCCCAAGAATGTTCGAAAAAGAGAAAATCTCCTACATATCACTTCAACAAAAATCGTGGCTTCAACAACAAAATTTTTAATAATATAATAAGAGGAGATGATATAAGAAGAGAGAACATAATAATAAGGGATTCTTTAGATGATCATGAAGAAGGCCATCCTCCTCAAAAGAAGTCAAGGAACTCCAAGTATGAAAATAATGTGATTGGATCTCAATCTAGATATATTCTTGTTTATGCTCTTTCTATTTCTTCCCCTTCGGATTCATATGATAGATGGTTAGTAGATATCGGGGCTTATATAAATTTCTATGGATACTAGGAATTCCTCTCAAACCTATATTAGAGGGAGAAAAATTTAAAAATAATCCTTGGAGACAATTCTAATCATCCAGTGAAGGGTTTTGGTTCTGTCAAATTTCATTTGGACTCTAGTTAAGTTGTTCTACTTCATGATGTTATGTATGTTCTAGGACTAAAGAAGAAATTGGTATATATATTTACTTTAGAAGAAAAATGGATGAGATTAGCCTTCATAAGAGGAAAAGTCCTCACATGGCATATGGAATCTCGCATGAGGGATGATTTTAACTTGGGATCTAGAATTGAAGGACCCTATAGAGTCAATGGAATAAATCTATGAGCAATGGTCCACTACATTAATCATCAAAGTGAGTTATGGCACAGAAGGTTGGCACATCTACATTATAAATTCTTGCCTAAATTAAGAATTTGGTTTCTAGCATGACTGATGTTCAAGCTAGTAATTGTTAGGTCCCTATATTACTAGTCTAGTCCCTTATTATGTTAGTGTAGCCCCCCTTATTGTTATTGTTGTACCCCTGTAACCCCCATATTGCTATTATTGTGCGCTTAAATTATTATGTTTAGGTTGGATAGGATTATATTGTGACCCCATGGACTCCTATATATAGAAAGGAGGCTTTTTCATTTGTATCATCAAAAAATTGTTCATTTATGTAATGTAAAGGAGGTTTCCCCCTCAAAGTGGCTTATTTATGAGGCATTGATCTCTCTTTTCTTATATTTTTGGAGCTGGTTTCATAACATTTGGTATCAGAGCTTTGGATTCTAGGGTTTCACTGCTCCAAACAGGTCATCGTGGAATTTTCGCTATAAATTTTTTTCTACGAAGTTTCAAAATGTGAAATTTTTACAGATTGAAGCCGAAATCCTGAGGAATGTATTGTAAAAATTTTTGATCTTGGTTCACAATATTTTCAGAGATATGATCTGTGTAATTTAGGGTTTTTCTAGGCTCCCGAATTTCACCTAAACAGGTCATCGTGACATTTTCACGATAACATTTTTTCTACAAAGGTTCAGAAGCTGAAATTTTTACAGAGCGAAGCCGCAATCCTGAGGAACGTTGTGTACAATTTGCAGATCTTGGTTCATAATATTTTCAGAGATATCGTCTGTGGAAATTATGGTTTTTTTAGTCATGATAGAGCATGTCCAGGATGTGACAGTGGAAAGAAGACAAGGAGACCATTGCCCTCTAGCAAGAACAAGACCAATGATATTCTTCAACTTATCCATTATGAGTTATGTGAACATATGCTAGTGCACTCTCTTGGTGTCCATCTCTACTACATAATATTTATTGATGATTTCTCCAAGAAAACATGGATATTCTAGTTGATTCATAAGGACGAGGAATTTTACATGCTCAGGGACCGACAATGGCGAAGAATATACTTCAAATGAGTTTGTATAATTTTTTAAGGAAGTCAGAATCAAGAAGGAGACTATTGTGCCTTATAATCCCGAGTAGAATGTTTTGTCTAAAAGAAATAATAGGTCCATCATGTAAGCTTCCCAAGATATGATAGATGATAAAATCTTCCAAATTTACTTTGGGGAGAAGCTACAAAAAATGTTTTTTATGTTCAAAACATGGTTCCTCATCAAGATTTTGATAACAAAGCTCTAGAATAATGTTTCACAAGTGTGAAGCTCTATGTTGGAGATCTCAAGATATTAGGCTTCTATGTGTACTTTCATGTGCCGAAGGACAAGAGGAACAAGATGGAAGCCATAGGCAAGAAAGGTTATTTGTTGGATATTGTGAAAATTATAAATCCTTTATAATATATATATATATATATATTTTGACAAAGGAAATTTGAGTTTAGCAGGGATGTAACTTTCGATGAAGATGTTGCCCTTGGAAAAGTAAGGGACCTTCCTCCACCTCCTCCTATTGAGAAGAAGGATGATGGCAAGGACTTACTAGAAGGTCTTTATGTGTTGAAATCTAAGTGATATTTTTTTATGATCCCATGGATCCTCTGGACCCCTTGGATGCTCCTCAAAGTGATCCCCTTGATAGGAAGAGACAATTGTGGCTTTTTGATGCATTACATGATAATGAGAGACATGTTCCTACCAAAGGAACCTTTAGAGAAAGTATTGATGATCCTATGGATCCTCTGGACCCCTTGGATGCTCCTTAAAGTGATCCACTTGCTAGGAAGAGACAATTGTGGCTTTTTGATACATTACATGAAAAATGAGAGACATGTTCCTAACAAAGGAACCTTTAGAGAAAGTAATAGGCCATGTCGATAGGTTTGGAAGGATGATATAGCTAAAGAGTATGAATAGATTATGAAGAATGATGTATGGGATGTTATTCAAGACCTAAAGGAAACTTTATTGTGACTTCAAAAGAGCTATTAAAGATCAAGCATGAAGCTAATGGAAGCATTGAGAAATATAAGACGAGGTTCATGGTTAGAGGTTTCTCCTAGAAATAGGGAGATTATTATGATGACATATTTTCACCTGTTTCCCATTACACAACCAATAGATTGACTGTTTCCCTTGCAATTATTCAAGGATGGAATCTTCACATAATGGATGTGAAGACTGTGTTTCTTCATGGAATACTACATGAAGAAGTATATGTTGAGTAGCCTTAGGGATTTTAAGTGAAGGAAAGGAAGACTCATGTTTGCAAGTTGAAGAAAGCACTATATGGTTTGAAGCAAGCCCATAGATCCTGGTATGCTCAGATTGAAAATTACCTAGTAAATCTTGGATTCATAAGAATTTGTGCTAACCCAAACCTCTACTTAAAAGTGGTCCAAGTTACTCCCTTAATTTTGGTTTTATATGTTGACGATTTATTCTTGATGGGTAGTAAGCCTTTGATGCTCGAGTACAAGAGGAAACTGGCCTCTGAGTTTGAGATGAAGGATCTTGGCTTGCTGCATTACTTTCTAGTATTAGAGGTGTGTCAAAGACCTGATGAAATTTTCCTTTCTCAAGGAAAATATGTCGCGAAGATATTGGAAAGATTTGGAATGTTAGAATGCAAGTACCTGTCCACATCAATGGAGATGAATTTCAAGAAGTTATGTGGAGATGCTATTGGACCTAACTTGGAGAATCCTTTTGAGTATTGATAGTTGATTGGGGAATTGATGTTCCTTGTGAACACCCGGTCAAACATATGTTTGACAGTGAAAACTTTGATTCAATTCATGACTAAGCCCCTTCATGCACACTGGGTTGATGCCAAGCATGTGCTGCGATATTTGCATGGGATGATTAACCTTGGTTTGAGATATACTGCTGGAGATGTATGGTTTCATGGATACACTGATTTTGACTAGGCTAGAAATGTTATTAAAAGGAAGATAAAATCAAGGTTTTTCTTTAGTTTTTGTTCTACTACAATATCTTGGATGAGTGCAAAATATAATTCCATGGCTTTGATCACAAATAAGGTAGAGTATATCGCTGCTAGCATGGCTATTTGCAAGGTAGTTTAGATGAGGAATATCTTTGGAGAGATATTTGAGTAGGTCCTAGATACTACAATGATATATTGTGACAGTGAGAGTGGGATATTATTGGTAGATAATCCCATATTTCATGAAAAGTACAAGTATATTGATATCAAGTATCATTATATATGAGACATGGTGCAAAGAGGAGCTGTGAGACTCCATCATATTTCTACTGATGAGAAGGTAACAAACAAACTCACCAAGGATTTTACAAAAGGAAAGTTATTGGTATTTAGAGAGAAGCTTGGACTGATGGATGTGACCCTCCTGGGTAAGGGTCTCGGATGATTGAGAATAATGAGCGTAGCTATTCCCCCCTAATGATCTCCCGGGGTGAGGAATGGAGCAGTAAGGGATATTAAGTTTGAGAGAACTATGGACAATATGATAGGGTGTGATCATTACCCATGTGGTATGTCTATCTCACTTTTTCTCATTGTAGGCCATGGGTATCTCCCCCTACCATCAAGTCTCAGACTTGGCAGAGTATACCCTAGTTGGCATCCTACCCACAAGCTAGGCTTGTTGGGATTGGTCCTCCCCATTTGGTTAATGGGTTGAGGTGAATTGAGATAGGGTTTTATCCTTAACCAGACAAGTAATTCAATCTCACTCAAGTCTTGGGATGCAGTTGTTCTACCAATTTACTCTTTAGGGTCTAGATGGAGGATCAACGAACAATATGATAGTGTAGAAAATCCACATATATTTGGCTGATCTTGTAATATGCTAAAAAAAAATACTTGAATCTATTCTATAAATTGCGGAAACCAATTATGATCACACAATCACATGAACAAGAAAGAGAAAGAATTTCAATCGTATAAAAAAAATATCTTGGGAATGCCTCAGCTAAAAACCCCGCTATCTGTATATTGCATTAAGTCAAGAATATGAAGCAATACAATTTTTCTCTTAGGCTTGAGAACTCTCTACACTATCTCTAACTGTATCACACTACCAACCTGTGAACAAGCTTCTCTTAGCACAAATTTCTCTCACAAGATCCATGCACAAACTTGTGCTTCCTATTGCTTGGTCTCACCAACTCGTGCTAACCAAAACAATGATTAAACTTGTGTCTTCATTCCCCCTTTTAAAGGAAATTTTCTTTAATTAAGGAATGATTTATTTTAGGTCTTCTTCTGGCTATGTGCACCACCTGTAAAATTTTGATGATTATACAATTGATAAGAAACTTTCCTTTAACTCCAATCTGAACTGGGTCTTCCTTAGAAGTGACATGCATGGGTTATTTATTAGTGAATCATTAGTTATCTGATTGATCACTGCATGTGAATTAAATCCAATTTAATTCACTTGACCTCTCACTAGTTCCTCCATCAGTTAGAACTAGTTAAACTAATTTTAACTCAAATAATTACAACTACAATTGAACCTCGTAAAAAATAGAGAGAACTATACATGCCTCTAGTTTGACCCTCAACTCAAATTAACTGAGCTAAGTAAGTCTTCCTAACTCTTTTAACTCGTAGAAGTTCTCACGTGATGTGGAATTCAAATTTCCTTCTAATTTAATTAAGGGAAAATTAAATTAGAATCCTTTTTGACATTTTCACTATTTCTTGTTGTCATTTTCAACAATCCCTCTCAAAAAGAAAGGAATTCAAATCTATCTCGATTCGGTACCTTTGGAATGTTCTTCTTGCAACACTTCTCTAGTGGTGTTGCTACTACAACTTCTAAAACTGAAAATAATCCAAACTAAATCAGTATGATTCATATCTCACCAGAGTCTCTGACTTCTAGTTGCTACTACATTATCTACTAAAAACTCCGCGTTGTTTCTGACTATGCACTATGCCATCTGCATTATTTCCAACTCTGCTCTGTGCTCCCCAGTATTTGATTACTGCTAGTCTCTGCTTTTGTCACTTTGGAATATGACTGCATCAAACACCACTGATACATCCTACTACTATGTATTTTGGGCTCCCAAAGCAAGGTAATGATCCATGAGACAAAACATCTCAATGGACCCTACCCAAATTTTCGCACTTTTGGGACTATTTCTTTACATCACCCCACCTCTCTCCTTGAGGAATGGCTGCATGTGCTCCCTCTTCCCACTTGGCTTGAAATTTCCCTCTATTGGAGGTCTCTGCTTGAGTGGATTCCTCCTCTCAGTCTCCTCTTTCCTTCTCTAATTGTGGTTGCTCCACAAATTTATGAGGTTTCTTCTGAGGCTACATGTTTAGAGGTAATTCATGCTCCATATCATCCACCAAGTATCTAACGTTTTCTTTGCTCTGTTATCACTCAGTAATTTCTCAAGGTTAAAGAAAGAATTCACCGAGGTAACCATAGACCAACTTTAAAACTCTAGGATCTAGCTTTCCTAGGGTTCAAAGAGGGCTTTCTCTATAAGGTTTAACTTTGTTTGGTTTATAAAATATTAGGATAGTTATGAATGTGCATATTTGGTTTGGTTTTGGTAGATTTGGTGGGAAAAATCACTTGAAGAGATGGATAGTGGGAAATCTATTTTTCCATTGGGCTATGGAGTCAAATTCAAGCAAATAGAACTGGGATCAAGGCCAAAAAGTCAAATGTTTTTAGGGCAAGATAGATAACCCTTGGAGATCTTGGAAATTTGTTTTGTGAGGTGGTATGATCAGGATAAAGGGAAATTAAGAATCCTTTGATCCGAAAAAGGGAAGTAGTAGGCAGAGGTCAAACGAGTGAGGGAACAATTAAGAATTCCCTACACTGGAAATCAGCAGAAAACATAGAAATGATAACTAGTTAAAAACAGGGTGCTTTTAAAAAATCCTGTAGTAATACTCCTAGTTATATATTCAAATTGAGAACACATATATGGATGCATGTAACAATGAAAGATAACAATGACAAGTAGGAAAATACTTCACTCCAAATAGCTCATCACATGAATCCTGAGATATGATGCTAGTTGAGCTGATCTAGTCTGCTACTCGAAATTTGAAACATAAAAGCCTTCAAGTCCACAAAAATGACTATAGAAATCTCCATAAATTTATTCCACCCAAAATACTTCTAAAGTTGAATTATTTATACATAATGTCTTACAAAATATCGTAGAAAACTTCTAGGAATTAACTCAGGAAAATAAAATATCTTTACAACAATAATAGAGACAACTGCTTAACAAATCAGCAAGTTGTCCTATTTTATCCAAAAGAAATAGAATTGTTTTGATGACAAGAAGCTGTTGGCTGCCTATGTGTCATCCTTGCTGGCTCTTAAATATTTTTTAGAATCTGATCTTCCTTGTTTGATACTCTTCCTCTGATACTCTTTATTCACTAATACTCTTTAACTTCAGATACTCTTTAACCTTTTGTCAAAAAGGTTTACTGCTGTAAAATAGACTGCTTTAGCAGTAAAATCAGAAAACTGATTTTTCTTCTTTCATCTGTTAGTCTTCCATTCTTCATAATAAATCAGTGAGTGCTTGCCAATCCTCCTTTTTAGGAATTTTATATTTTTCAATTTCCTAAAATTCTCATCAACTTCAGTATATCTAGAAAAAGCTGGCTTGATGACAAATAAATGTTTGATCTCATGCTATAAGTAAAATAAGTCTTCAAACTTTTTCAGTAAGACTTTCCCTGTTGGAATGCCTTGTCCTTATGGCTGATTTACCTGTTCCTTGGAAAATTATCTTATCTTTTTGTCATAATCATTTTGGAGCATTAGCTTGTCATTAAGAACCATAATATCAGGCAGTCCTTTTTGCCTCAAATTTGTGAACTTCACCATGAACCTGGTTATGGCAGTATTCATAGTTTCACATTTTTCTTCAAGTTGCCTCATCAAATTTCTCTTTGTAGTGACTTTCCTAATTTCTAGGATAGTTGCAGTCTTGTCATTGGTTTTGAGTTCTTCCAACTCCTGTCTATTCTTGTTGTTAAGGAAAGTGATAAGCCTTACAACTTGCTCTGTCTTATTAGACAATTCACCTTGTGTCTTCTGAATTTCTGCTTGTGCTGCTAGTAATAACTCTCTTTGTTCAAAAATTACCTGAATTGAAGGCCATACATCATGGATGGCTTCAATGACATTATTCCAAAGGTAATTTTTGATGTATTCTATTTTCTCTGTTAAGGTTAATTCATCTTGCAATTTCTTCAGCTGTTCATTTACTCTGATGGCCTTCTACTCATGTGTTTTGGCATTTATCTGAGCCAATTTATTTGAACTCTCAAGATTTTCCACCATTTCAGTCAATCTGTTGATCTCATTTGTCTTTAAAGACATCTCTTCCATTACTTTCACTAGTCGGCTGGCCTCATCTGTAGGCTGTAATGCTGTTGTAGATGATTCAATAGCTGAGGTTGTGGAAGAAGTCACTAGCACTGCAGTTGCCAGTGGCTCTTTGGGTGCCAAATTTTCACCTAAATTTGAAGGCACTTCTATAGTGATAATTGGAATGACTGTAGGAACCTCTGGTTTTTTCACTATTTCCTTTTCTTGGACAAGCTTGTTCATCTGTATTTACATCTCTTTAATCCGGGTTGCCAACTATAAGATGATATTCATCATGTCATCTTTTTCATTCTGTTCTTGTATGATCTCTTTTGTTTGAGGATGTTCACTTTGAGGAAGCTTGAGCTATTTCCTCAAAGCTGTTATATATTCAATTTTCTTTTTCTCCAATAATTCTGCTGCTTTGATATTAGAAGGATCATATCCCACCTGTAACACTAGTTCTTCTAAGGCTTTTATCCTTAGATCCTTGGCATACAATGAGGCTTTGTCCATCTTCATCTGATCTTGCATGTTGAAGATGGTGTTTTGGAGCTTGTAAGCACTCATATATTTTGTTGCCATAGTAGAGTATAACATCTCTGAGCTTTTCCTGTGAAATTCTATCTGATCTAGTTCATGAATACTGTCTGTTGCTACTTCTAGATCCAATTTTTTATAATTAGTAACTGATTTTGGTGCCTATATTGTGGGCTGCAAGAATGAAATAATCAACTTTTTACTTGAGTAGTCAAAGGTTGTGTTGAAGCCCCGAAAATCGGGTCTACAACAAGGGGGATACCCACCCGGTCTGGACCTTGGTTAGCAGCTCCTTTTCTGTTTGGTGTAATGGGTCCGAATGGGGATAATGGGACCAATTTCCCAATATGTGTGTGTTTGAGATTTGATATTTCTTTTTCTAAAATTCCTAAGTAAAATGCTTTTAATCTATTTCTAATCTATTCATATGCAAACTGTATTCTAAGAAATATCTAACTCTAAACTAACCCGGGATGAAATATTTCTGTTTATGCAATCTAAAATGATTTCAGATAATAATCGATAATAAAGATCATTCAATTATTATGAGAAAAGAATTCAGTAAGGATAAACTATTTCATACAAAAAATTAGATGAAACAGTTGTGAAAAACATATTGCATAATAAGTTATTCATACATCAAGCACAAATAAATAGCTATCACCGTACAAAAGTGCCGAATGATAACTCAAGCATTGAAGCATCAATATATAAATAACTGAACATAAATATCACTTTTAACACAAAAACAGAAACAATTAAGAGATAAAAGTACCATTTATAACTGGTTCTACTCATGAGCTATAAGCAATAATGATTTATATCTTCTTAATCCAATATCTACTAAGAGTACAGAAGTGCAACATCAGTAGCAGAAATTAGACACAGATATCAATAAATCTCGTTCCATTCATTCATCAAAACCTCCTCGGAGGGTGCAGAAGTGCATGTTCTGAGGAAATTTTTTTGACAAATTTTAGGACCTTTCTCTAAATGCATGAGAAGAGTTTAAATACTAATAACTAAAATCTAAAAATAGTTTATTACAAAAATTTAGGATTCAGTTTAAATGACCGTCCTTTTTCTAGGCAAAAATATGTAAAACTAAAACTAAATCTAAAAATAAAGACTATCAACTATCTACTTATGAATTTGATCTTTGATCTTGCAAGCATCCAGCATTGTTTTGAGAAGAGGTGGTTGGCCGACTTCAGATTTCAACTGCCCTGAAAAAATAGAATCGGCAAGTGTAGGCGCAATCTTCTCAGCAGAATTAATAATGCAATTAAGCGCACTGCATTGACTGTGTGGTTTCACTAGATATGTCCAGTAAGAATCCCAGTTTAATCTTGTCAATCCTTGAATTGATTTTTCTTTTTCATCGGCTTTTTGTTTCCATTCTGTTTGCAATTACTGGGCTTTTGGAAGGTAATCTGGAATAGTTTCTGAAATCAAATTAACTTTGTGTAAATTTTCATTTACACAATCAGTAATGTTACTCGCTGCTGTAGTTGACTCCTCTGCCGCTTTTTCTGCTTCTCTGATCTATGCATCCCAATTATTGAAAAGTATTTCTTTATGACTGTCGTTGATAATTGGTGCCCCAACTCTTCTTCCTTCCTCTTTCTTTTGCCATGCCAAATAATTAGTAACTCTTTCATTGGTTAAATCATAATCATGTCGTAATTCTACGACATGATTAGTGATTTTATCACTTTGCTGACAAAAAGAGTTCCATTGTGAGATCTTCTGACATAGTATATCTTGTTGTTGCAGTAGTTGTTTGTTCAAAGAAACAGACTCTGAAATAAACTCTGGAAGCTTAGGGTCATCTTTGTGCTCCTCTTGGATAATCTTGTATTTGTTTCTCTTTATCGGACAAACTTTTTTGATATCCGATTTGCATCTCTTGAAGCTCTTGCTGTAACTTTTCAAGTTTTATCTGTGCTTCACTGTTAGCATGGGCTTGTTGCAATTGTTGTTGCAGAACTTGTATCTGATCTTCTTTTTCGTTTAATAATAGTTTTACCTCGGATGCTTTGTCAATAGTTGCGGAGGCATAAGCTCCTGTAATCTGTAATAATTTAGTAAGATTCTCAGTCGGATCTGTAGTAGGATCCTTCCATAAGACATGTAATTGTTCTGCCTCAGTAGAGATTGCATTCTCTAATTTTCTCTTTTTCCTCTGCTTCCTCACTACTGCTTTATACTGCGGGCTGTAGAATACATCTAGAGGAGGAATGTCCTCTATATTAAGTACAATTTCAGAAGAGGGAGTGATGGGTATATGCTCAGTTTCTGTGACATTGCCACTTATTCCCGTGCTCAAAACTTTTGTTGTCTGTACTGGGGCCTGTGTATTTTTTCCTTCGACATTAAGCAATTCATTAAAAGTTTCCCATTCTTTGTCCAATTCAGTCCTGACTGCCGGTTGCTGTAAATTGAGAGGTGGAAGATTCAACTGTGGAGTAGTTAGAGCATGTTGTTGTGAAAGCTCTTTTGATTGAGCTATATCCTTCATTGAGCTTTCATCATTATCAGTATTTTTAGAATGCTCAGAAGTTTCTTTGTCAGACTTCGACTTAGACTTTTCTGTATCTGAGCTACCACTAAGGCTGACACTAGGAGTTGGTTCCCTTGCAGGTTCCAAGCGTAAATTTTCCAAAGGGATAGTAGTTAGTCTTCTCTCTCTGTAAATTTTAAATTACTGGAATTCTTCTGGGGAAAACTGTGTTTGTGCTAAATGCAAAATTCTTTAAATGAACATTTTCCTTGAAACATATCATCAAAAGGATATTCTTCCCCAGAAAACACTCTCACCTTAACTGCAGTGGTGAAATATTTGACAACATCATTTGGATCAAATAACCTTCTTGAAAACTTGAACAGTTGTAAGCATGTAATATTGCTTACCTCTTTGAATGCATGACCAACATCAAACAATGAAAATGTTCCACGGGCTACGGGAAATTGTGGCCAAATGGCCTTCTTTTTATCCTTCAATTCTTTTGTCAAACCTCCTTCACCACAGGTTTGGTATGCAATCTCCCGAGCTACAAGTTTATCCGGAACATACAGGGGTAAAACATGAGGAGAAGCAGAGCTTCCAAAAACCCTCACATAAGTAAACAAATCTTCTCCAAACCATATTGCGACAGGGAGAATGTCGACTTCTGCTTCCGGGGAAAACCTTGGAACATCTTTATTATACAATATTCTGTACAGAGGCAACATAATGCCATGGCAAATTTTGTAAAAATGAGGAACAAACTTTGATTCCCACAATTCTTTGTGATAGACATGAATAGGCAAGGGATCATGAATCGTCCATTGCCAACCCATCAAAGGGAATTTAGAAGCAAAGAAAATTGAATCCATAATATAGGCAGATAGATAAAAAGGAGGATAAATCCTCTGAGAAACAGTCCGTTTAGAACAGTAATTGAAAATAGCAGTGGCCAAATTATTAGACAAGATTTTGGCCCAGTCTACAATTGTAGCGTTAACAGAAGCATTCAACAACGAGAGCCATTCAGGCAAGACCATATTTATGTCAGGCTTTCCAAAAAGCCTACATAACATAGCAGCAGCAAAAAAATATGGAGAGGTGAGTGAGCCAGTACTATACATACCATGTTTGTTTTTCTTCAATGGTTCATCTCTTTTGGTCCATTCCTTAGTGCATTCCGCCAAATTTTCATTTTCCCTAGCAAATTTCTCCATAAATTGTTTGTTGTAAGTCGCCTGAGGTTCCGGCAAGTGATACATAAGCCTCAAATCTTCTGTAGTGAATGACCCGATGAGCTCTTGATCCTGAGTTCTAAATTGCCTGTCTGAAATATTGGTTCTATCCAGCACCCATTTTACCATATCTGTATATGGAAGAATTCTTGGTCTTGCTGCTATCCGGTGCAAGAATGAACAAGCCAATTCTGTAAGAGACGCTTCAGAGGAATTACTTGAACCTGCAGTAGCCGCGACTTCCATTACCCTGGGATTTTCTTCTTCGAGAAAATTATGCAACCCCTCCCAAGTGGTGATACCGGCGTCCTTGTTGCAAGCAGTGTCTGCGTATAAGGAAGCCATCTCTTTGTTTTCAGAACTCAGAACTTTCTCTTTCTTTCCCATAATATTCTGTGAACGCTTTGTATATTCTTCTACTCCTTCGCGCCTGCGGTTTTACGAATTAAGTGAGAGTAATGATATGAGAAAGGTGACGGGATAATTTTAAATGCTGAAGGCGAATGGAAAATATTATTTTAACATGAAACAACCTTTCAATCGAAACAAAATCCTTTCCATCAATAATTAACAATCCAATCATTAATTTGACATTAAAGCGCATAACGGATATTGATTTTTGAAAAGATTTACTTTGGACAATGCGCTAGAAGAATCTGCGATAATGCGATCTGCGATTTGCTGTGCAATATCGCAAAATCGCAATATCGCAAATTTCAATCATCGAAAAAAAGCACATTCACAAATCGCAGTCGGGTACATCGCGCTATCGCAATATCGCGAAATCGCAATTTCACAAAACATAACTTATTAAATATCATTTATGCGATATGCGATTTGCGATCAATACTTTAATGCATAGTTTTTGGAATCGCACTATCGCAATATCGCGAAATCGCAATTTAAAAGATTCTGCTTTACAAAGGACATTCACTTTTTGCGATGGATGCGGTATTTTTCTTCAAAGAAAGATTATATTCTGATCTATCATAAACTTAGGTTTATTTTAAAGATTTTTAAAGGAATTTTCCTTAATTTATGATAGTAAGTTTTATTTGAGAAAGGAAACAAGCACTAATTGATTTTTTGGATTTTTTGACTAAGGGTCCCCACTTATTTAGTATTATTACTAATACTAAATAAAAAAGGGGGTTGTTGCTGGCCACAAAAGGTTGATAGAAATCTGTTTTGATTACCTGGTTTCTGCTTAAAAAACCAAGAGTAAATTTCAGTTTTGATTTCTTCATTCTTCAGTTTGATCTTTTTATATTTCTCTTTAATATCCAAGTCTTTTTCCTCAGCTGTTTAGGAGGAAGAAGCTTCCATTCTTTGTTGTCTCTCCATTAGTTGTGTATCTTCATTGTTGACATGTTCTTCATTTTGATCATTAGGAGCTGATTCATTTATGATGACTCTTGCAGTATCAACATTAGTTTCTGGTGCACTTGTATCATCTATGTCAATTGTCATTTTCTCTTTACCAACTGAGCTTAGCTTGGGCCTTTTGTTGTAGATTATCTTAAACTTGGTCTTAGTTGTAGTTTCTGCAGTATAAGCTCCCTCTTCCCTGATTCTCTTAGTGGATGTCTCTGGTTGTTTGACAATTTCCAAAGTGTGACTAGTATCCCTTTGGTTCACTGCATCTGTTAAGGTATTTTCAACCCACTCAATCTGATTAGCAAAATTCTCTATTTCTGGTTTTGATTCATGGATAAAGGGTGTTAATTTACATTTTAACCTTAGTTTACTCAAGATACCTTGTGGATCATAATTCCATGGAAACTTTCTTCAAATCTAAATTCCAAAAATTTCTTAGTTACCTCTTTCTCTGCATCTATGTGGTTGCAGATGAATGGCCCTATCTGTTTCTTTAACTTGAATTGGGTTTTCTTCTTAGCTGCCATAAAATTAATAGAATAAGAATTAAGGATCTGCCTGATATACTCCAAGGCAAAAATCCTCATAGAGACATTCTTGGGTAACTTGTAAGGTAACAAGTTTGCCCGAAATACTTTGATTTTAGTGTGCTTCTCATATAGGCACCAATCACCAACCTTAATCTGTTCTGACAACTGCAAATTATTTTTCATTTCTTCATTAATTCTTGGCTATTCTGCTTTGGTCAACATTGTTATTACTCGATGAAAAAATAACTCTGAAAAGTCTGAATATGTGAAGTCTGTGCATTCTTTTCTAAGCAATGTAGTCCAAAAGATGACAGATAGAAGATTTCCCTCTATGTCAAGTTTTTGTAAAGTAACTGGAAATTTTTCTGATTGAAATTATAGAAACATATGGAAAAGGAAAGAAGTATCTCTGAATACTCATTCAATGGGAAAATTTGTCAAATAATAATGGATGTTATCTGCAATGAAACCAGCATAGTAAAAAATTATTGATGGAGGCTGCCTTGAGGTAGAAGTGGATAAAAACCCCAAGATGGATTCATTAGTATGCTCATCAGTGAAATATCCAAGGATGAAGGAGAGCATGGAGATTATATGTCTTGAACCTTCTGGGAATTTTTCAGTAGAATATGGAGGATTTATCTTTGGAATTTATACATGTGAGGGCATGAATGTCTGAAAATCCTGAATCTCTTGGGAAAATCTAGGCCAATATACAACTGGGTTAAGGCCTTTATGGATAGAGGGACTGCTTGGGGATTAGGCTGAAGTTTAAAATTTGGTTGATTGATTGAGCTGTGATAGTGAAAAGTATTTCTTTGTCAGCATTTATTATGGCTCTTTGATCTGGCACATAATATTTTTGACATAATCTGATGACTTCTTGGCTTGGGTGAGTTAATGGAACAACATATTTGGGAAAATTGGATTCCCAAATATGAATCTCTTCTTCCTTATCTAGGGAATTTTCAAAACACCAGTCATGGAACTCTAGCAAGTTAAATTCAACAATGGGATATGCTATCTTGTAATCAGTATCAGCTAGGGGAACATGTTCAACAACATGTGGTTGAAGAGGATTTACCACTATGGCAGTCTTAGAGGTGATAGCAGGGGTTGGTTTAGGCATTTTGGAAACCTCAGGCTTGCTTGTACTTTATTTTTTTGGCATTTTGTGCTACTTCTACAAGTTTAAACAATTTGCAGAAGTAATTTACATTTAGCAGAGGATCTTTTGGACAAATTTGGCTAAGAATGGATTTTCTTTGATTTTTTTTCCAATTAGGCTTGTCAAAGAGGTTTTAGAGGCTTTAGAACTGGTTTAAAATAGAAAAAAAGGGTTTCTTGAGTACTTGACTGAGAAATAGGGCTTCAGGGTACCAGCAGAGGTTTTCTGGCCTTTTTTAGAGCTTTGAAATAGATCTTTAAATAGTAAAAGCTCAACATTTTGCTCAAAATAGCACACATCAGAGAGACGGGGTTTCTGGGAAAAATTTTCCAGAGTTTGGCCTGATTTTGGGACTTTTTGGCAGTTTATTAATCAATTTCTTAGCTTTAACTATGTTTTATTCCTTTAAAAATGTTTTTCAACTTGATTTGCAGGTTCAAATTCTAGAAAAATACTTTTTGTGATGCAGGTGTCGGCTTTGGAAGAGTTTCTGGGGTTTTGGTTGAATTGATGGCTTTAGTAAATTTCTTGGAGCAATGCGCAGCTCCTCAGCAGTCTTCAAATTTTTACTAGGTAAATCTAGGAGGTTTCGGGCATGAAAATGGCAAACAAGGGGCTTTAACAGGGTTTTTTACAGTCGGGAGAGGCAATGCAGTGGGTTAAACACACAAGATAGATGGATATACACATTACCAAATGTTTTATTAAACGTTTTGGTTGTTTTAGTCTAGCATGAATGCAAGTCGCATCAGGCGGGAGGGCGGTTTTGGAGTTCAATGGACAGAAACCGTGATTGGTTATTGCACGACTATTGGGTGGTAAGTTGTTTTCGACTCAACCCACATGATCCAATAAAGAAAGGCCACATGGAAGAGAGAGGTTAATGGGAAACCACCCATTTCATGCAGCTTTGGCGTTTGGGTGGTCGCGCTTCTTTTTCACGCGATATCAGATCTGTGTCATCGGATTTGGAGTTCATGAGCGAACGACTGGGATTAGCTTGGGAGTTGCATTGGATTAGGGGTGGGTCCGGGGTGTGTTATGCGGCGGGATAAAAAATTATAACAAAGGCGATTGAACAAGGTTTTTAAACCTTGGGCCTTGTATAATATGTGGTGGCCAGTAGGGTAATGTTTTTATTTTAAATGTTTTTTAATAAAACATTCGAAATGGGTTAATTAGGGTATAGGCGGGGATAAACATTTATATTTAAAACATTTGTGAAATGTTTTAATAAAACATATGTGGGAGCCAGTTTATTCTATTATATAGTTTTAAACTGTTGAATAGCTTTCAAACTATAGGGGCAGGGTATTTAATAACGATAGTTTTTAGACCAAAGGGCTTATAGTCGGAGTTTTTATTTATGCACATGGGGATAATAGAATTTGGTCTAAACATTAAAATAGTGGGTTTTGGGGGGTTATTTTAAATATAATGGAATTAATAACTACGGGAGGGTATTTTTAGGTATTTAATAAAAATAGGTTAAAAGTTAATATGAAAGGGTAGTGAAATGTAAAATAAAACGCATGTTATCTCTAAGTAAAGTGTAAAAAATAAAGCATTGCTCATCTTTATATTACTTCACTAATACTTAGGATAAATGTAATTTTGAGGGTTTTATGAATGCTTTTGAAAGGATGAAGTTAAGTATTTGGGATTTAGCTTTGCTAAGTAAGGATGTGTCTTTACTTAGGAAAAAGGGGTTTTAATGTATGAATGAAGGGTGAATGATGATAAATGTAGGTTTAACATAAGAACTCAAATATTTTTAACTAAACAATCATCAAGCCTTGGGTCCTGTCCCAACAAAAGTCAGAGAAATGCTCTGAGCCTGTTTGACGGATAGATTTGAATATGAAATACTTATAGGGGAGGGGAAATTAGTGATTTTTTCCCGATGATGCTTTATTACATGCTTGCTCAACTGCTTTCTACCTACCCATTTTTATTTCTAACATTTTTTCTTCATTTTGTAGTTGCATTTAGGCTTGCAACCTTAAAACATTTTTCTTTCAAAGCATAAAAATAACTAAGTCTATCTTATTTCATCCGAGGGCTCAGATTAAACTATTGAGCTCCTCATTAATCTCTACCTATCTACTGATTTGTCAAGTTTAAGTTGTTTGAAAAATCTTTATTCATTATCTAAAACATGAAATTGAAAACATGAAAAGTTAATATTAAACAGTTTAACTTATCATGGATTATGGCATTTATTGACACTCTGCACATAATCATTATTTTTGCAGTAAAAGTAAAAGTAGTGGAATTTGGACTTGCTCACTTTCAGGTCTTATTTTTATCTCTTTTTTCTTTTGGGGTCTATATTTTCTAAGTCCTTTGATCTTTCTTTTAGGACTTTTTACCCTCTTTTTGATATTTTATTATTTTTTCATTTTTTCAAAATATGGGCAAACAACTTGCAGAAAGCAAGGTATGTACATATTTACAAGACTATCAAAGTCAATTCATAAACTATGAATCCTATATTTATAGGACCCTAATAGCGGCTTCACATGGGGATGACATTTCCTAGTGAAATGTCAAGAACTCTAAGACTAGTAGCCTTTTGATCTTTGACTGTGATGATCCTGTAAGTGTCTTCTGATTTCTGCAATAACTCATATTTATGACATTTTACCTCTCAAAGCTTAGGGCCTTCTCTCCGGGCTTCAACTTTGTAAGGAAAATATCCAATCCAATCTAAAATCTTCAATGCATATGTACAATGATCAAAAGTAAATGAAACTAACTATTGGTTAACTCAGATGAATAATAGTGCTTCAAGATTCTGCCATTTACTGGTCCTTCTTGTAGATCTGCTCCATATAATTCTTTTAAGAAGAAAGCATTATTACCTCTATATCCATAAATCACATAAGGTCCTTTCCATAGAAAATCAAACTTTCCATGTTTACCTTTGTCTTCTCTTCTGGAATCCCACTTTAACACTTGGCCTCCAATGTAAAAATCATCCTCTTTACTTTTTTATCAAAATTTTTCTTGATTTTATCTTGGATGACTTGGGATTTAACATAAACTTCTTCCCTTTTTTGCTGCAAGTGAATAGTTTGGTTAATCCCTCTCTGTATATCATTAGTTTCAACCTGTAATTCTTGGATAATATTCATCACTGGCACTCCTAAGGAGGATGGAAAACAACACCCATTCCATAAACAAGCTGGTAAGGTGACGTACCAATGGAGTTTTTAGTAGTAAGTCTATTTGCCCATAAGGCATTGACTAACTTCTTGTTCCAATATTTCTTGTTATCTTCCATTAATTTTTTAATGATATTTACAAGACTTTTATTTGAGGATTCAGCTAAGCCATTACCCCGAGGGTAATATGAAGTAGAGTGGCCTAGGGTAATAGAATTTATGGCAAAAGGCAATCATATTTTTGGATTTGAATGCTGCCGCATTATTAGTAATTATATTTTGAGGAAATCCAAATCTTGAAAGAATGTTATTTTCTATAAAGGAAATAATGACCGTATCAGTGGCTTGTCTAGAGGATATGGCTTCAATCCACTTTGTGAAATATTTAGTGGTAGTCAAAATCCAATTATGTTGGCCTGAAGAGGGAGGGTGAATTTCACCAATGAAGTCTAAACCCCATTCTTGAAATGGCATCTCAGTTGAAATAGGCTTTAAAGGTAGGGTTAAAATTTTTTTCCTTGCCCTAAAAAATTTGGCATTTGTGACATGAAGTAACAAACTTTTTGACATCAGTAAACAAGGCAGGGCAGTAATGGTGTGTTCTAAAGTAAATGAAAAAATTATGAACTCTTTTGTAAAATCAGGACTTATTAGGACTAGAGTTTTAGTCAAGGCCTACTTGATTGATTCGAATGACTGTTTGGCATCAACAGTCCATTTAATAACTGAGTATTTTTTATGTAGGTTGTTTAGTTCTCTAATTATCTCAGCTAAATTTGGTATGAATCTTCTTAAAAAAATTATCTTACCTAGAAACGCTTGTAATTCTTTGATATTTCTTGGTGGATTGATGTTTAGAATTGCTTCTATCCTATCAGGATCTATTATGATTCCTTCTTTAGAAATTATATGTCCAAAAAACTTGCCTTATTCTAATCCAAATAGACTTTTCTTGGGATTTAAAGAGATGCCAAATTTCCTACATTTAATAAAAACTTGTCTCAAATGATCCAAGTGTTCATTATCAGTTTTGGAAAACACAGTAATGGCATCTAAATAAATTACCAAGAAGTCATGTATTTCCATTGCAAAAGCTATGTCCATAGCCCTTTGAAAGGTTTCCCCTTCATTCATTAGACCAAAAGGCATTTTTACATACGTAAAAGTGCCCCAAGGAGTGGTGAAAGCTGTTTTGGCCTGATCTTCTTTTTGGACTAGGATTTGCTTATATCTTAGAAAACCATCTAATAAAGAAATCCTAGAAGATCCAACTACCCTTTGTAATATGTGATCCATTTTAGGTAAAGGGTAATTATCCTTTAAGGATACTTTGTTAATATTTCTAAATTCAACACATAATCTAATCTCGCATGTTTTCTTTCTTGTTGGAACCAGGTTGGAAACCCAGCCAGAGTATATAATTGGTGCAATAATCTGAGATCATACATTATTTTTACTTCTTTCTCTATCAAAGGTAATAAGACAAGATTAATTCTTCTCAACTTTTGTTTGAATGGCTTTTGATATTATTTTATTTGAATTTTATGTTGGATTATGTGGGTATCATAAGATTTGAGATCTTCATAAATCCAAGCAAAAACATCTTGATATTAATTTAAAAGAGAAATATATTTTTCCTTTTCTAGTTGAGGTAAGGTTTTGTGAAATTTTATCAATTTTGGTTTTAACTCTGTACCAATATTGCATTCTTCTATATCAGATCTAACTAGCTCCATTTTTGGTTTTCTAGCTACATAATTGGAGTCAAAAAGATCTTCCAAAGGAGTTAAACCTTTAGGTAAGAAATTACCCTTAAGATTCAACATGTCAAATTCATCATCAACAATTTCTTCAATTTATATTTTCTCTAAGTTATCTATATCTAACTGATTAAATATAGTTGGTTTAGCAAACTTAAGTTTATTTACATCTAAGTTATTTAAATCTATTTCACAATCCAAATATTTATCTATAGTACAATCTATGTCTATTTTAGAGTTTTGAAATTCACCTTCGTTGTTCATAAACATGTAAATATGTTCATCTTGAGAAAACAATTTCTAATACTTTAGATTATCTGGAATTATTGGCCTATGTTTGACTTCAGCAGTATATTTGTGATTAGGTTGGAATGGTAAATTGCATGTGCTAGCAAAGGTTTCTAGACAGTTAGCCTGTATATTTTTCTTTCTAGGTATAGCATCAAATTTACATTCCAATAAATCATTAGTTAAATCTAGCACAGTCTCTCTGTATCGGCTTAACCTAGGATTGTAAACATAATATACTCCATTTATTTGTTTAATGATCAAATCTGAATCTCCCATGATTAAAATTATTTTTCCTCCTGAGTTCCTAATGATTTGAAGTCCTAGAATTAAGGCTTCATACTCAGTCATGTTATTTGTACATTTGAAATTGAGCTTGAAAGCATGGCCTTCTGAGTGATTAGTTTCCATATTTTTTATCCAAACTCCTGCTCCTGCTCCTAATTTGTTTACTGAACCATCAAAGTCTAAATGCCATAAGGATTCATGAAAGATATTATCATTGTTTGGTGTTTTCTTTTTGTCTATTAGTTCAGTTTGGATTTCATTAGTTTCAGAGTTACATAAGATAAAATAATCAAGGTCAGTTGGTGTAGAGTAAATTGGAAAATTTATAGATCTTTCAACACTACTGACTATATACTTCATCAATGTTTCTCTATATAACTTCTTAGGCTGAACAAACACTGATATAGTTGCATAACTCATGTCCAGTTGTAGAGACCCCTGTAAATTTTCTCCCCATGAGCGTGAAAGTAAAATTCCATATTTAGGTGGGATATCAACTACTACAATGTCCATTAATATGCTCTTACCAGGATACTGAACTAGTGTTACACACAAATCTTTGATTAATCCTAAGCGTTTAACTTTACTTAAATCAAATGAAAACAAATCTTTGTAGGGCCTAGTTATTTCTAAATTCAGAGTTGCCATTATGGCTTTGGGCATCAAGTTATGGGAAGCTCCTGAATCTAGCATAGCGTTATGTAGAATTTGATCATGAATGGTAAGACTGGGGTAAAATTGTGGGACTGCTCCATCTGCATGTTTTCCATTCACATACAGGCCAAATATCAACTCTGGTTGATCATCATTCAAATGAATAGCATCTTCACCATCATTCATATTCGGTGTTTCAGTGATAGTTGATTCGTATAAGTCATGTTTTACCAATTCTGTTAAAGGAATTGGTATTTTCAACTTTGCAATTTCATTTTGAATATTAAATGAAGGTTGAGATTTACTGATTTGAATTAATTCTTCTTTGGTAACTGTAGTTTGGCTTGGTCTGTCTTGTGTTTCTACAGTTATGTTTTTATTTTCAATTGGTTTATCATTCTCTGTCTGAGTTTCCTGAGTTTTACTGCTCCTAATTTTCTTGTCAGGGATTGTTTGTGAAGCAGTAGAAGTTTTTTTCAGACTTAAGACTTTCAGCAGGTGCTTTTGAAATATCAGTTTTTGAATCTACTGATTTAGGATCAACAGAGAGTGTTTTAGGATCTAAATTTGCCGATTTAACATAATTAGAAGCTTTTGCTGCAGCAGATCTCTGTGAATCTTTTGCAGCTTGACAAAATTCATCAGTAATATCAACAATTTTAGGACTTGATGCTTTTCTAGGACTGGATATGTTTGGGGAAGAATTAGAGCTTTGCTCATTTTCCCTTGGGCGAATTTGCAGAACTTTTGTTTTTGGAGCTTCTACTGTTTTCGTATTATGAGTTTGGGAATTTTATTTGGTAGAAGACTCATTGTTTTTCTTATTTCTAAGGTTATATTGACTGTGTATTTCATTTATGGCAAATTCATAACCCTGTTTATAGTCAAAGGATTCACTGGAATCTAATTTGAGTTGTTGAAGTTAAAATAATTCCTGATCTTCATGAGTGAGGAAAATAGTATTATTTTCATCTATTCCCATTAGATGATTGATTTAATCCTCATCTTCATCATTATTCTGAGAAATTTCAACATAATACTCTTGGAATGGGGGTCTTATTGTCTAGTCTGGTGCTGTTTCTTTTTTTTTTCCTTGGTTTGTGTTTTTCCTAAAATTGGGATTTCTGATCTGCTGTTGATTATCCCATTGTGGTCTTCTTTCTATATTATCTAGTCTATCCATTATCCTCTCCAAGGTTTTAGCTAAGCTGTCTATTTTTGCATCTGAATTGGAAGTTTCTTCTTTAATAGTCACTCTTCTTTCATTCCCGAGTCTAGATTTTTTGGCTAAAATGTTTATTTCTACACTAACAACATCTATTTGCATTTTTTCTAAGGTGCCTACATCTCTTTCCCTTAATTGATAAGCCATATATGCATCAAATCCATTAGGTAATTTGAGCAGAACGGAATAAGGAGTAGGTTTAAGATTTTCAGGGATGGAATTATAGACACTATTATACCTAGTGCAGTAATCTTGGACTGAATCATTTGGGGCTCTTTTCATTGCATCAAATTCAGATAATATCTGGAGGGGGTTATTTTTATTTTCCCATTTATTTAAAAAAAATCTATGAAATGCAACTAAATCAGTTACCCTACCAGAAGCAAGATATTTAAACCACTTCTTAACTTCTCCTGTCATAGTTTGTGCAAATAACCTCATTTGAACATCTAAATCATCAATTTCATAAATTTCAAAGAAGTATGCCATCTTAGTAATGTGTTGCTGAGCAGTATATTGTGTAGTGCCATCAAACTGTGGTATTTTATTCTGATAGTCTTGAGGCATGTCATGAAGCTGTTGTGGTAGGACAAGGGAAGCATACCTAGCAGCCATGGCTTGAAGTTTAGTTGGGCTAAGAGGTAAAGTAGAAGTGCTTGGGGTTGAACTAGTAGTGGTAGCTGATGAACTAAAAACTGTATTTGATGAGCTGGGAAATGAAACTGGAATATATGTGGAACTATTAGGGAATGAGAATGATGTGTTTACAAAATCAGAAGGCAAACTAGTGGATATAGTGGATGAAGTGGATGGTGGAAATATTATTCTAGGTTGTAAAGGAAGTGTAGGGATAAATGGATCTATAGATGAGATGGTAGTGGTATCTATATATGATGTAACAACATACAGAGATGAATCTTTAGCTGGTATTATTGTGGTATGTAATTGAGAAACTGGAGGTTTGTTTGCATAGGTTAAAAATTGAGCTAATTCAATAGCTTTATCAATATCCTTGAGAATAGTAACATTAATTTCTTCAACTTTAGTCTGATATTCAACTTTCTTTAATTTAGATTCTACTGAAATATTTTTCTGTTTTGTATTCAATAATGAAATAAAAACAGGGTCTATAATAGCAGTTTTCAGATCACTTTTAGATTTACTTATAAATAAAGAATGCTCAAATTTTAGATCAAAATCAATATCTAGCAGACTTACTAACTCTTGAGGTAATGAATTGACTCTTATTAATGATACTTCAGCTTCTAAATTCTCTAACTGTTTATTCCTTTTTCCAATTCAGTCTGGGTTGTCTACTATGATAGCAGGTTTAGGATCTGAGTTAGACCTGGTATAATAGGTTTTCCTAGAAGCCAGAATTACAAATTTTTCAATACCCACAACTTATAAAAGTAATCTTAAAGTAAAATGATGAATAAAATGATTTTCCTTCAAGACTAGTTTTATGACTGAGGATTGGTTAGTTCCCTAGTATGGTTGCCAGTATGTCATCACTTAGTAATTTCTCAAGGTTAAAGAAAGAACTCACTGAGGTAACCACATATCAACTTTCAAACTCTAAGATCTAGTTTTCCTAGGGTTCAGAGAGGGCTCTCTCTATAAGTTTTTTTTTTTTGGTTTATAAAATATTAGGCTAGCTATGAATGTGCATATTTGGTTTGGTTTTGGTAGATTTGGTGGGAAAAATCACTTGAAGAGATGGATAGTGGGAAAGATATTTTTCCAATGGGCTATGGATTCAAAGTCAAGCAAACAAAACTGGGATCAAGGCCAAAAATTCAAATATTTTTAGGGCAAGATAGATAACCCTTGGAGATCTTGGAAAGTTGTTTTGTGAGGTCATATGATCGGGATAAAGGGAAATTAAGAATCCTTTGATCTGGAAAATGGAAGTAGTAGGCAGAGGTCAAACGAGTGAGGGAGAAATTAAGAATTCCCTACACTAGAAATTAGCAGAAAACATAGAAATGCTAACTAGTTAAAACCAGGGTGCTTTTAACAAATCCTGTAGTAATACTCCTAGTTATACATTCAAATTGAGAACACATATATGGATGCATGTAACAAAGAAAGATAAAAATGAAAAGTAGGAAATAATTCACTCCAAATAGCTCATCACATGAATGCTGAAATATGATGCTAGTTGAGCTAATCTAGTCTGCTACTCGAAATTTGAAACACAAAAGCCTTCAAGTCCACAAAAATGACTATAGAAATCTCCAACAATTTATTCCACCCAAAATACTTCTAAAGTTGAAGTATTTATATATAATGTCTTACAAAATATCCTAGAAAACTTATAGGAATTAACTTAGGAAAATAAAATATCTTTACAACAATAATAGAGACATCTGCTTAACAAATCAGCAAGTTGTCCTATTTTATCCAAAAGAAATAGCATTGTTTTGATGAAAAGAAGCTACTGGCTGCCTATGTGTCATCCTTGTTGGCTCTTAGATATTCTTTATAATCTGATCTTTCTTTTCTAATACTCTTCCTCTGATACTCTTTATTCACTGATACTCTTTAACTTCGGATACTCTTTAACCTTTTGTCAAAGTTGTTTACTGCTGTAAAATAGGCTGTTTTAGTAGTAAAATTAGAAAACTTTTTTTTCTTCTTTCATTTGTTTGTCTTCCATTCTTCATAATAAATCAGTGAGTGCTTGCCAATCCTAATTTTTAGGAGTTTGTATATTTTTTTAATTTCCTAAAATTCTCATCAGCTTCAGTATATCTATCAAAAGTTGGCTTGATGAAAAAAAATGTTTGATCTCATGCTGCAAGTAAAATAAGTCTTTAAACTTTTTCAGTAAGACTTTCCCTATTGGAATGCCTTGTCCTTATGGTTGATTTACCTGTTCCTTGGAAAATTATCTATCTTTTTATCATAATCATTCTGGGGCATCAACTTGTCATTAAGAACCATAATATTAGGTAGTCCTTTTTGCCTTAAATTTGTGAACTTGACCATGAACCTGGTTATGGCAGTATTCATAGTTTCACTTTTTTCTTCAAGTTGCCTCATCAAATTTCTCTTTGTAGTGACTTTCCTAATTTCTAGGATAGTTGCAGTCTTGTCATTGATTTTGAGTTCTTCCAACCCCTGTCTATTCTTGTTGTTAAGGAAAGTGATCAGTCTTACAAATTTCTCTCGTTTATCAGCCAATTCACCATGTGTCTTCTGAATTTTTGCTTGTGCTGCTAGTAATAAATCTCTTTGTTCAAAAATTACCTGAATTGAAGGCCATACATCATGGATGGCTTCATTGACATTGTTCCAAAGGTAGTTTTTGATGTATGCTATTTGCTCTGTTAAGGTTAATTCATCTTGCAATTTATTTAGTTGTTCATTTAATTTGATGGCCTTCTACTAATGTGTTTTGGCATTTATCTGAGCCAATTTATTTGAAATCTCAAGTTTTTCCACCATTTTAGTCAATCTGTTGATCTCATTTGTTTTTAAAGACATATCTTCCATTGCTTTCACTAGTTGGCTGGCCTCATCTGTATGTTGTAGATGATTTAGTAGCTGAGGTTGTGGAAGAATTCACTGGCACTACAGTTGCCAGTGGCTCTTTGGGTGCCAAATTTTCACCTAAATTTGAAGGCACTACTGTAGTGATAATTGGAATGACTGTAGGAATCTCTGGTTTTTTCATTGTTTCCTTTTCTTGGACAAGCTTGTCCATCTGTATTTCCATTTCTTTAATCTGGGTTGTCAACTGTAAGATGATATTCATCATGTCATATTTTTCATTCTATTCTTGTCTGATCCCTTTTGTTTGAGGATGTTCACTTTGAGGAAGCTTGAGTTGTTTCCTCAAAGCTGCTATATCTTCATTTTTATTTTTCACCAATAATTCTGCTGCTTTGATATTAGAAGGATCATATCCCACCTGTAACACTAGTTCTTCTAAGGCTTTTATCCTTAGATCCTTGGCATACAATGAGGCTTTGTCCATCTTCATCTGATATTGCATGTTGAAGATGGTGTTTTGGAGCTTATAAGCACTCATAGATTTTGTTTTCACAGTAGAGTATAACATCTCCGAGCTTTACCTGTGAAATTATATCTGATCTAGTTCATGAATATTGTTTATTGTTACTTCTAGATCCAATTTTTTATAATGAGTAACTGATTTTGGTGCCTGTACTGTGGGCTGCAAGAATGACATAATCAGCTTTTTACTTGAGTAGTCAAAGGCTGGTAGAAATCTGTTTTGATTACCTGGTTTCTGCTTCAAAAACTGACAGTATATTTCAATTTTGATTTCTTCATTCTTCAGTTTGATCTGTTTATATTTCTCTTTAATATCCAAGTCTATTTCCTCAATTGTATGGGGGGAAGAAGCTTCCATGCTTTTATTTCTCTCCATTAGCTGTGTATCTTCATTTTTGACCTGTTCTTCATTTTGATTATTAGGAGCTGATTCATTTATGATGACTGTTGCAATATCAGTGGCAGTCAAAATCCACTTATGTTGGCCTGAAGAGGGAGGGTGAATTTCACCAATGAATTTTAAACCCCATTTTTGAAATGGCATCTTAGTTGAAATAGGATTTAAAGGTAGGGTTAACAATTTTTTCTTGCCCTAAAAAATTTGGCATTTGTGACATGAAGTAACAAACTTTTTGACATCAGTAAACAAGGTAGGCTAGTAAAAACTAGCTCTAAGGATCTTGTCAGCAATATTTTTCCAATATAAATGCCCTCCACAATCATCTGCATGAAATTGTTCAAGTATTTTGTCAGATTCTCCCTTTAGTAAACAATTCAATAAGATCCCACTATGATCTCTCCAAAAAAGTACATTATCTAAGATACAAAATCTTACTGCTTTAAGTTTTAGAAATATAGCTTTAGTTCTTGACAATCTAGGAGGAGCTTGTAAGTTTGATAGTACAAAGATAATATCTGAATACCAAGGTGAATCTGAGAAGGCTTCACTGATCGTTGGAGTCGCCATCTCTTCCTGGTCATCAACCTGAGCAATAAAATTTATATCTAGGGAATTACAGTTAGATTCAGCCATAAGTCTAGCTAATCCTTGAAATTTGATGAGTTTTGTGAGTTTAATCTCTATGCCATATTCTAAGATAGTGGCAGTTCACTTACCTCTTCTTCCATCAGAACCATCCTGAGTAAGAATGTCTTTTACTACAGAATTTGGGACATAGGAAATAATGTGTGAATAGAGAATATAAAATCTGAAGTCTTTAATAGCCTTTACCAAAGCTAAGGCTTGTTTCTCCATGATGTTATACTTCAAAGGGGAATCTATAAGGGTCTTATTAAAAAAAATCAATGGGCTGTTCAAATCCCTGGTCATTTTTCTGCAATAAAACTGAATCAATGGTGTGTTCTGAAGCAAATGAAAAAATTATGAACTCTTTCGTAAAATCAGGACTTATTAGGATTGGAGTTTTAGTCAAGGTCTGTTTGATTGATTTGAATGAATGTTTGTCATCAATAGTCCATTTAATAACTAAGTATTTTTTAAGCAGGTTGTTTAGTTCTCTAATTATCTCAACTAAATTTGATATGAATCTTCTTAAAAAATTTATCTTACCTAAGAAAGCTTGTACTTTTTTGTTTTTATTGGTGGACTGATGTTTAGAATTGCTTCTATCCTAGCAGGATCTATTCTAATTCCTTCTTTAGAAATTACATGTCAAAGTAAACTGCCTTCTTCTAATCCAAATAGACTTTTCTTGGGATTTAAAGATATGCCAATTTTCCTACATTTAATAAAAACTTGTCTCAAATGATCCAAGTGTTCATTATCATTTTTGGAAAACAGAGTAATGTCATCTAAATAAATTACCAAGAAGTCATGTATTTCCTTTGTAGAAGCTATGTCCATAGCCCTTTGAAAGGTTGCCCCTTCATTCATTATTCCAAAATGATTTTTTATATACTTAAAAGTGCCCCAAGGAGTGGTGAAAGCTATTTTGGCTTGATCTTCTTTTTGGACTAGGATTTTCTTATATCCTGAAAAAACATCTAACAAAGAAATCGTAGAAGATCCAACTACCCTTTGTAATATGTGATCCATTTTAGGTAAAGGGTAATTATTCTTTAAGGATACTTTTATAATATTTCTAAAGTCGACACATAATCTAATCTCTCAAGTTTTCTTTCTTGTTGGAACCAGGTTGGAAACCCAGTCAGAGTATCTAATTGGTGCAATAATCTGAGCATCATACATTCTTTTTACTTCTTTCTCTATCAAAGGTAATAAGACATGGTTAATTCTTCTCAACTTTTGTTTGAATGGCTCTTGATCTTCTTTTATTGGAATTTAATGTTGGATTATGTTAGTATCATAAGATTTGAGATATTCATAATTCCAAGCAAAAACATCTTGATATTCCTTTAAAAGAGAAATATATTTTTCCTTTTCTAGTTGAGGTAAGGTTTTGGAAAGTTTTATCATTTTGGGTTTTAATTTTGTACAAATATTGCATTCTTCTAAATCAGATCTAGCTGGCTCCATTTTTTGTTTTCTAGCTACATCATTGGAGTCAAAAAGATCTTCCAAAGGAGTTAAACATTTTGGTAAGAAATTATCCTTAAGATTCAACATGTCAAATTTATCATCAACAATTTCTTCAATTTATATTTTCTCTAAGTTATCTATATCTAACTGATTAAATATAGTTGATTTAGAAAACTTAACTTTATTTACATCTAATTTATTTAAATCTATTTCACAATCCAAATCTTTATCTATAGTACAATATGTGTCTATATTACAGTTCTAAAATTCACCTTCGTTGTTCATAAACTTGTAAATCTGTTCATCTTGAGAAAAAATTTGCCAATACTTTAGATTATCTGGAATTATTGGCCTATGTTTGACTTCAACAATATATATGTGGTTAGGTTGGAATGGTAAATTGCATGTGCTAGCAAAGGTTGCTAGACAGTGAGCCTGTATATTTTTTTTTCTAGGTATAGCAGCAAATTTACATTCCAATAAATCATCAGTTAAATCTAGCATTGTCTCTCTGTATTGGCTTAACCTAGGATTGTAAATAGAATATACTCCATTTATTTGTTTAATGATCAACTCTGAATCTCCCATGATTAAAATTTTTTTTCCTCCTGAGTTCCTAATGATTTGAAGTCCTATAATTAAGGCTTCATACTCAACCATGTTATTTGTACATTTGAAATTGAGCTTGAAAGCATGGCCTTCTGAGTGATTAGTTTCCATTTTTTTAATCCAAACTCCTGCTCCTACTCCTAATTTGTTTACTGAACCATCAAAGTCTAAATGCCATAAGGATTCATGAAAGATATTATCATTGTTTGGTGTTTTATTTTTGTCTATTAGTTTAGTTTGGATTTCATTAGTTTCATAGTTACATAAGATAAAAGAATCAAGGTCAGTTGGTGTAGAGTAAGTTGTAAAATTTATAGATCTTTCAACACTATTGACTATATACTTCATCAATATTTCTCTATATAGCTTCTTAGGTTGACCAAACACTGATATAGTAGCATAACTCATGTCCCGTTGTAGAGATCCCTGTAGCTTTTCTCCCCATGAGCGAGAAAGTAACATTCCATATTTAGGTGGGATATCAGGTACTACAATGCCCATTAATATGCTCTTAACAGGATACTGAACTAGTGTTACACACAAATCTTTGATTAATCCTAAGAATTTAACTTTACTTGAATCAAATGAAAACAAATCTTTTTAGGGCCTAGTTATTTCTAAATTCAGATTTTCCATTATGGCTTTGGGCATCAAGTTATGGGAAGCTCCTGAATCTAGCATAGCGTTATTTAGAAATTGATCATGAATGGTAAGACTGGTGTAAAATGGAAGGACTGCTCCATCTGCATGTTTTCCATTCACATCTAGGCCAAAGATCAACTCTGTTTGATCATCATTCAAATTAATAGTATCTTCACCATCATTCATCTTCAGTGTTTCAGTGATAGTTGATTTGTATAAGTCATGTTTTACCAATTCTGTTAAAGGAATTGGTATTGTAAACTTTGCAATTTCATTTTGAATATTAAATGAAGGTTGAGATTTACTGATTTGAATTAATTCTTCTTTTGTAACTATAGTTTGGCTTGGTATGTCTTGGGTTTCTACAGTTATGTTTTTATTTTCAATTGGTTTATCATTCTCTGTCTGAGTTTTCTGAGTTTTACTGCTCCTAATTTTATTGTCAGGGATTTTTTGTGAAGCAGTAGAAGTTTTTTTAGACTTAAAAATTTCAGCAGGTGTTTTTGAAATATCAGTTTTTGGATCTACTGATTTAGGATTAGCAGAGGGCGTTTTAGGATCTAAATTTGTTGATTTAACAGAATTAGTAGATTTTATTGTAGCAGATCTCTGTGAATATTTTGCAGCTTGAGTAACTTCATCAGCAATATCAACAATTTTAGTACTTGATGCATTTTTAGGACTGGAAATGTTTGGGGAAGATTTGGAGCTTTTCTTATTTTCCCTTGGGAGAATTTGCAGAACTTTTATTTTTCGAGCTTCTAATGTTTTCTTATTCTAAGTTTGGGAAGTATTTTTGGTAGAAGATTCATTTTTTTTCTTATTTCTAAGGTTATATTGATTGTGTGTTTCATTTATGGCAAAGCCATAACCCTGCTTATAATCAAAGGATTCATTAGAATATAATTTGAGTTGTTGAAGTTCAGATAATTCCTGATATTCCTAAGTGAGGTAGATAGTATTATTGTCATCTATTTCCATTAGATGATTCATCGAATCCTCATCTTCACCATTATTCTAAGAAATTTCAACACAGTTCTCTTGGAATGGGGGTCTTATTGTCTGGTCTGGTGCTGTTTCTTTTGCTTTTCCTTGGTTTTTTTTTTTTCCTAAAATTGGGATTTCTGATTTGCTATTGATTATCCCATTGTGGTTTTCTTTCTATATTATCTAGTCTATCCATTATCCTCTTTAAGGTTTTAGCTAAGCTGTCTATTTTTGCATCTGAATTGGAAGTTTCTTCTTTAATAGTCACTCTTCTTTCATTCCCGAGTCTAGATTTTTTGGCTAAAATGTTTATTTCTACACTAACAACATCTATTTGCATTTTTTATAAGGTGTCTGCATCTCTTTCCCTTAATTGATAAGCCATATCTGCATTAAATCCATCAGGGATTTGAGCAGAACAGAATAAGGAGTAGGTTTAAAATTTGCAGGGATGGAATTATAGACACTATTATACCTAGTGCAGTAATCTTGGACTGACTCATTTGGGGCTCTTTTCATTGCATCAAATTCAGATAATATCTGCAGGGGGTTCTTTTTCTTTTCCCATTTATTTAAAAACAATCTATGAAATGCAGCTAAATCAGTTACACTACCAATAGTAAGATATTTAAACCACTTCTTAACTTCTCCTGTAAGATTTTGTGCAAATAACCTCATTTGAACATCTAAATCATCAATTTTATACATTTCAAAGAATTTTGTCATCTTAATAATGTGTTGTTGAGCAATATATTGTGTAGTGCGATAAAAATGTGGTATTATATTCTGATAGTCTTGAGGCATGTCATGAAGTTTTTGTGGTAGGACAAGGGGAGCATACCTAGCACCCATGTCTTGAATTTTAGTTGGGCTAAGAGGTAAAGTACAAGTGCTTGGGGCTAAACTAGTAGTGGTAGCTGATGAACTAAAAATTGTATTTGATTAGTTGGGAAATGAAACTGGAATATATGTGGAACTACTAGGGAATGAGAATGATGTGTTTGCAAAATCAGAAGGAAAACTAGTGGATGAAGTGGATGTTGGAAATAGTATTCTAGGCTGTAAAGGAAGTCTAGGGATAAATGAATTTGTAGATGAGTTGGTAGTGGTATCTATATATGATGTAACAACATATAGAGATGAATCTTCAGCTGGTATTATTGTGGTATGTAATTAAGAAACTAGAGTTTTTTTGCATAGGTTAAAAATTGAGCTAATTCAATAGCTTCATCAATATCCTTGAGAATAGTAACATTAATTTCTTCAAATTTAGTGTGATATTCAAATTTATTTAATTTAGATTCTACTCAAATATTTTTCTGTTTTGTATTCAAGAATGAAATAAAAACAGGGTCTATAACAACAATTCTCAGATCACTTTCATATTTACTTCTAAATAAATAATGCTCAAATTTCAGATCAAAATCAATATCTAGCAGACTTACTAACTCTTGAGGTAATGAATTGAATCTTATTAATGATACTTCAGCTTCTAAATTCTCTAGCTGTTTTTTCTTTTTTCCAATTCGGTTTGGGTTGTATACTATGATAACAGGTTTAGGATCTGGGTTAGACCTGGTATAATAGGTTTTCCTAGAAGCCACAATTACAAATTTTTCAATACCCACAACTTATAAAAGTAATCTTAAAGTAAAAGGATGAATAAAATGATTTTCCTTCAAGACTAGTTTTATGACTGAGGATTGGTTATTTCCCGAGTATGGTCGCCAGTATGTCATCACTTAGTAATTTCTCAAGGTTAAACAAAGAACTCACCGAGGTAACCACAAATCAACTTTCAAACTCTAGGATCTAGTCTTCCTAAGGTTCAGAGAGGGTTCTTTTTATAAGATTTAACTTTGTTTGGTTTATAAAATATTAGGCTAGTTATGAATGTGCATTTTTGGTTTGGTTTTGGTAGATTTGGTGGGAAAAATCACTTGAAGAGATGGATAGTGGGAAATATATTTGTCCATTGGGCCATGGATTCAAAGTCAAGCAAACAGAAGTGGGATCAAGGCCAAAAAGTCAAATGTTTTCAGGGCAAGATAGATAACCCTTGGAGATCTTGAAAAGTTGTTTTGTGAGGTGGTATGATTGAGATAAAGGGAAATTAAGAATCCTTTCATTAAGAAAATGGAAGTAGTAGGCATAGGTCAAACGAGTGAGGGAAAAATTAAGAATTCCCTACACTAGAAATCAACAAAAAACATAGAAATGATAACTAGTTAAAAACATGGTGCTTTTAACAAATCTTGTAGTAATACTCCTAGTTATACATTCAAATTGAGAACACATATATGGATGCATGTAACAAAGAAAGATAACAATGACAAGTAGGAAAATAATTCACTCCAAATACCTCATCACATGAATCCTGAAATATGATGCTAGTTGAGCTGATCCAGTCTGCTACTCGAAATTTGAAACACAAAAGCCTTCAAGTCCACAAAAATGACTATAGAAATCTCTAGCAATTTATTCCACCCAAAATACTTCTAAAGTTGAACTATTTATACATAATGTCTTACAAAATATCCTAGAAAACTTCTAGGAATTAACTTAGGAAAATAGATTATCTTTACAACAATAATAGAGACAACTGCTTAACAAATCAACAAGTTGTCTTATTTTATCCAAAAGAAATAGAATTGTTTTGATGACAAGAAGCTACTGGCTGCATATGTGTCATCCTTGCTGGCTCTTTGATATTTTTCAGAATCTGATCTTCCTTGTCTGATACTCTTCCTCTGATACTATTTATTCAATGATACTCTTTAACTTCAGATACTCTTTAACCTTTTGTCAAAACAATTTACTGTTATAAAATAGACTGTTTTAGTAGTAAAATCAACAAACTGTTTTTTCTTCTTTCATCTGTTTGTCTTCCATTCTTCATAATAAATCAGTGACTGCTTTCCAATCCGCATTTTTAGGAATTTGTATATTTTTTAATTTCCTAAAATTCTCATTAGCTTCAGTATATCTAGCAAAAGTTGGCTTGATGACAAATAAATGTTTGATCTCATGCTGCAAGTAAAATAAGTCTTCAGACTTTTTCAGTAAGACTTTCCTTGTTGGAATGCCTTGTCCTTGTGGTTTATTTACCTGTTCCTTGGAAAATTATCTTATCTTTTTATCATAATCAATCTGGGGCATTAGCTTGTCATTAAGAACCATAATATTAGGCAATCCTTTTTTCCTCAAATTTGTGAACTTGACCATGAACCTGGTTATGGCAGTATTTATAGTTTCACATTTTTCTTCAAGTTGCCTCATCAAATTTCTCTTTGTAGTGACTTTTCTAATTTATAAGATAGTTGCAGTCCTGTCATTGTTTTTGAGTTCTTCCAACTCTTGTCTATTCTTGCTGTTAAGGAAAGTGATCAGCCTTACATCTTGCTCTAGTTTATCAGCTAATTCACCTTGTGTATTCTGAATTTCTGCTTGTGCTGCTAGTAATAACTCTCTTTGTTCAAAAATTACCTGAATTGAAGGCCATACCTCATGGATGGCTTCAATGACATTATTCCAAAGGTAGTTTTTGATGTATGCTATTTTCTCTGTTAAAATTAATTCATCTTGCAATTTCTTCAACTGTTCATTTAATCTGATGGCCTTCTGCTCATGTGTTTTGGCATTTATCTGAGCTAATTTATTTGAACTCTCAAGATTTTCCACCATTTTAGCCTATCTGTTGATCTCATTTGTCTTTAAAGACATCTCTTCCATTGCTTTCACTAGTTGGATGGCCTCAGTAGGCTGTAATGTTGTTGTAGATGATTCAATAGCTTAGGTTGTGGAAGAATTCATTGGCACTGCAGTTGCCAGTGGCTCTTTGGGTGCCAAATTTTCACCTAAAGTAGAAGGCACTGTTGTAGTGATAATTGGAATGACTTTAGGAATCTCTGGTTTTTTCACTGTTTCCTTTTCTTGGACAAGCTTTTCCATCTGTATTTCCATCTCTTTAATCTAGGCTGTCAACTGTAAGATGATATTCATCATGTCATATTTTTCATTCTGTTCTTGTATGATCCCTTTTGTTTGAAGATGTTCAATTGAGGAAGCTTGAGCTGTTTCCTCAAAACTGCAATATCTTCATTTTTATTTTTCACCAATAATTCTGCTGCTTTGATATTAGAAGGCTCATATCCAACCTATAACACTAGTTCTTCTAAGGCTTTTATCCTTAGATCCTTGGCATACAATGAGGCTTTGTCCAACCTATAACACTAGTTCTTCTAAGGCTTTTATCCTTAGATCCTTGGCATACAATGAGTCTTTTTCCATCTTCATCTGGTCTTGCATGTTGAAGATGGTGTTTTGGAGCTTGTAAGCACTCATAAATTTTGTTGTCATAGTAGAGTATAACATCTATGAGCTTTGCCTATGAAATTCTATCTAATCTAGTTCATGAATATTTTCTGTTGCTACTTCTAGATCCAATTTTTTATAATCAGTAACTGATTTTGGTGCCTGTACTGTGGGCTGAAAGAATGACATAATCAACTTTTAACTTGAGTAGTCAAAGGCTAATAGAAATATGCTTTGACTACCTGGTTTCTGCTTCAAAAACTGAGAGTAAATTTCAGTTTTGATTTCTTCATTCTTCAGTTTGATCTGTTTATATTTCTCTTTAATATCCAAGTTTTTTTCCTCAACTGTATGGGAGGAAGAAGCTTCCATGCTTTGCTGTCTCTCCATTAGCTACGTATCTTCATTTTTGACCTGTTCTTCATTCTAATTATTGGGAGCTGATTCATTTATGATGATTGTTGTAGTATCAACATTAGTTTCTAGTGCACCTGTATCATCTATGTCAATTGTCATTTTCTCTATACCAACTGAGCTTAGCTTGGGCATTTTGTTGTAGATTATCTTAGACTTGGTCTCAGTTGTAGTTTTTGCAGTATAAGCTCCCTCTTCCCTGATTCTCTTAGTGGATGTCTCTGGTTGTTTAGCAATTTCCAAAGTGTGACTAGTATTCCTTTGGTTCACTGCATCTGTTAAGGTATTTTCAACCCACTCAATCTGATTAGCAAACTTCACTATTTCTGGTTTTCATTCGTGGATAAAGGGTTTTAATTTACATTTTACCCTTAGTTTACTCAAGATCCCTTGTGGATCATAATTCCATGGGAAAATTTCTTCAAATCTGAATTCCAACAATTTCTTAGTTACCTCTTTCTCTGCATCTCTGTGGTTGCAGATGAATGGCCCTATTTGATTCTTTAACTTGAATTGAGTTTTCTTCTTAGCTGCCATGAAATTAATAGAATTAGAATCAAGGATCTATCTAATATACTCCAAGCAAAAAATCCTCATAGAGACATGCTTGGGTAAGTTGTAAGGTAACAAGTTTGCCCCAAATACTCTGATTTCAGTGTGCTTCTCATATAGGTACCAATCACCAACCTTACTCTATTATAAAAACTGCAAAATATTTTTCATTTCTTCATTAATTTTTGGTTGTTCTGCTTTGGTCAACATTGTTATTATTGGATGCAAAAATAACTCTGAAAATTTTGAATATGTGAAATCTGTGCATTCTTTTCTAAGCAATGTAGTCCAAAAGATGACAGATAGAGGATTTCCCTCTATGTCAAGTTTTTGTAAAGTAATTGGAAATTTGTCTGATTGAAAATATAGAAACATATGGAAAAGGAAAGAAGTATATCTAAATACTCCTTCAATGAGAAAATTTTTCAACTAATAATGGATGTTATCTACAATGAAACCAACATAGTAAAAAATTACTGATGCAGGCTGCCCTGGGGTAAAAGTGGATAGAAACTCCAAGATGGATTGATCAGTATGCTCATCAGTGAAATATCCAAGGATGAAGGAGAGCATGGAGATTATATGTCTTGAGCTTTCTGGGAAATTTTCAGTAGAATATGGAGGATTTATCTTTGGAATTTCTACATGTGAGGGCATGAATGTCTGAAAAATCATGAATCTCTTAGGAAATTCTAGGCCAATATACAACTAGGTTAAGGCCTCTATGGATAGAGGGAGTGATTGGGGATCAGGCTGAAGCTGTAACATTTAGTTGATTGATTGAGCTGTGATAGTGAAAAGTATTTCTTTGTCAGCATTTATTATGGCTCTTTGATCTGGCACATAATATTTTTGACATAATCTGGTGACTTCTTGGCCTGGGTGAGTTAATGGAACAACATATTTGGGAAAATTGGATTCCCAAATATGAATCTCTTCTTCCTTATCTGGGGATTTTTCAAAACACCAGTTATGGATCTCTAGCAAGTTAAATTCAACAATGGGATCTGCTATCTTGTAATCAGTATCATCTAGGGGAACATGTTCAGCATCAACAACAGGTGGTTGAAGAGGATTTACCACTATGGCAGTCTTAGAAGTCATACCAGTGGTTGGTTTAGGCATTTTGGAAACCTCAGGCTTGCTTGTACTCATCTTTTTTGGCATTTTGGGCTACTTCGGCAAGTTTAAACAGTTTGTAGAAGTAATTTACTTTTAGCAGAGGATCTTTTGGACAAATTTGGCTAAGAATGGTTTTTCTTTGAATTTTTTGTCCAATTAGGCTTGTCAAAGAGGTTTTAGAGGCTTTAGAACTGGTTTAAAACATAAAATAAGGGTTTCTTGAGTACTTGACTGAGAAATAGGGCTTTAGGGTACCTGCAGAGGTTTTTTGGCCTTTTTTAGAGCTTTGAAATAGATCTTTAAACTGTAAAAGCTCAACATTATGCTCAAAATAGCACATAGCAGAGAGATGAGGTTTCTAGGAAAAATTTGCCAAAGTTTGGCATGATTTTGGGACTTTTTGACAGTTTATTAATCAATTTCTTAGCTTTAATTGTGTTTTATTCCTTTAAAAATGTTTTTCAACTTGATTTGCAGGTTCAAATTCTAGAAAAATACCTTTTGGGATGCAGGTATCAGCTTTGGAAGAGTTTCCAGGGTTCTAGTTGAATTGATGGCTTCAGTGAATTGCTTGGAGAAATGCGTAGCTCCTCAGTAGTCTTCAAAGGTTTACTGGGTAAATCTAGGAGGTTTTGGGCATGAAAATGGAAAACGAGGGGCTTTAACAGTGTTTTTTTACAGTCGGGAGAGGCAATGCAGTGGGTTAAACACGCAAGATAGATGGATATATGCATTACCAAAGGTTTTATTAAACATTTCAGTTGTTTTAGTCTGGCATTGAATGCAAGTCACGTCAAGCAGGAGGACATTTTTGGATTTCAATGGACATAAACAACGATTGTTTATCACGCGACTATTGGGTGGTAAGCTATTTCAGACTCAACCGACACGATCCAGTAAGGAAAGGCCTTGTGGAGGAGAGAGGTAAATGGGAAACCACCCATTTCATGCAACTTTGGCGTTTGGGTGGTCGTGCATCTTTTTCATGTGATATCAGATCTGTGTCGTCAGATTTGGAGTTCATGAGCGAGCGACCGAGATTAGCTTGGGAGTTGCACTGGATTAGGGGTGGGGTCGGGATGTGTTATGCGGCGGGATAAAACATTATAACAAAGGCACTTGAACAAGGTTTTTAAACCTTAGGCCTTCTTTAATATGTGGTGGGTAGGGTAATGTTTTTCTTTTAAATGTTTTTTAATAAAACATTTGAAATGGGTTAATAAAGCATAAGGGAGCTGTTTATTATAGTATAGTTTTAAACTCGTTGAATAGTTTTCAAACTATAGGGGAAAGTTTAGCTAGGCTAAGAGGTAAAGTAGAAGTGCTTGGGGCTGAAATAGTAGTGGTAGCTGATGAAATAAAAAATATATTTGATGAGCTGGGAAATGAAACTGGAATATATGTGGAACTACTAGGGAATGAGAATCATGTGTTTGCAAAATCAGAAGGCAAACTAGTGGATATAGTGGATGAAGTGGATGGTGGAAAAAGTATTCTAGGATGTAAAGGTAGTCTAGGGATAAATGGATCTATAGATGAGTTGGTAGTGGTGTATATATATGATGTAACAGCATACAGAGATGAATATTCAGCTGGTATTATTGTGGTATGTAATTGAGAAACTGGAGGTTTGTTTGCATAGGTTAAAAATTGAGCTAACTCAATAGCTTCATCAATATCCTTGAGAATAGTAACATTAATTTCATCAACTTTAGTATGATGTTCAACTTTCTTTAATTTAGATTCTACTGAAATATTTTTCTGTTTTGTATTCAAGAATGAAATAAAAACAAGGTCTATAACAAAACTTTTCATATCACTTTCAGATTTAATTCTAAATAAATAATGCTCAAATTTCAGATCAAAATCAATATCTAGCGGACTTACTAACTCTTGAGGTAATGAATTGACTCTTATTAATGATACTTCAGCTTCTAAATTCTATAACTGTTTTTTCTTTTTTCCAATTCGGTCTGGGTTGTCTACTATGACAACATGCTTAGGATCCGGGTTAGACCTGGTATAATAGGTTTTCCTAGAAGCCATAATTACAAATTTTTCAATACCCACAACTTACAAAATTAATCTTAAAGTAAAA
Organism: Pinus albicaulis; assembly: GCA_034641835.2. Taxonomy (NCBI): domain Eukaryota; kingdom Viridiplantae; phylum Streptophyta; class Pinopsida; order Pinales; family Pinaceae; genus Pinus; species Pinus albicaulis. The sequence goes on along the minus strand of CM076571.1, from coordinate 561,932,349 downwards.
GGATGAATAAAATGATTTTCCTTCAAGACTATTTTTATGACTGAGGATTGGTTAGTTCCCCAGTATGGTTTCCAGTATGTCATCACTTAGTAATTTCTCAAGGTTAAAGAAATAAGTCACCGAGGTAATCACAGATAAACTTTCAAACTATAGGATCTAGTCTTCCTAGGGTTAGAGAGGGCTCTCTCTATAAGATTTAACTTTGTTTGGTTTATAAAATATTAGGCTAGTTATGAATGTGCATCTTTGGTTTGGTTTTGGTAGATTTGATGGGAAAAATCACTTGAAGAGATGGATAGTGGGAAATCTATTTGTCCATTGGGCTATGGAGTCAAAGTCAAGAAAACAGAATTGGGATCAAGGCCAAAAAGTCAAATGTTTTCAGGGCAAGATAGATAACCCTTGGAGATCTTGGAAAGTTGTTTTGTGAGGTGGTATGATCGGGATAAAGGGAAATTAAGAATCCTTTGATCCTGAAAAGGGAAGTATTAGGCAGAGGTCAAATGAGTGAGGGAGCAATTAAGAATTCCCTACACTGGAAATCAACAGAAAACATAGAAATGATAACTAGTTAAAAATAGGGTGCTTTTAACAAATCCTGTAGTAATACTCCTAGTTATACATTCAAATTGAGAACACATATATGGATGCATGTAACAAAGAAAGATAACAATGACAAGTAGGAAAATACTTCACTCCAAATACCTCATTACATGAATCCTGAAATATGATGCTAGTAGAGCTGATCCAGTCTGCTACTTGAAATTTGAAACAAAAAAGCCTTCAAGTCCACAAAAATGACTAGAAATCTCCAGCAATTTATTCCACCAAAAATAATTCTAAAGTTGAAGTATTTATACATAATGTCTTACAAAATATCCTAGAAAACTTCTAGGAATTAACTTAAGAAAATAAAATATCTTTACAAAAATAATAGAGACAACTGCTTAACAAATCAGCAAGTTGTCCTATTTTATCCAAAATAAATAGAACTGTTTTGATGACAATAATTTGTTGGCTGCCTATGTGTCATCCTTGTTGGCTCTTAGATATTTTTCAGAATCTAATCTGCCTTGTCTGATACTCTTTATTCACTGATACTCTTTAAGTTCAGATACTCTTTAACCTTTTGTCAAAACTGCTTACTGCTGTAAAATAGGCTGTTTTAGCAGTAAAATTAGAAAACTGATTTTTCTTCTTTCATTTGTTTGTCTTCCATTCTTCATAACAAATCAGTGAGTGCTTGCGAATCCTCATTTTTAGGAATTTATATATTTTTTAATTTCCTAAAATTCTCCTAAGCTTCAGTATATCTAGCAAAAGTTGGCTTGACGAAAAATAAATGTTTGATCTCATGTTGCAAGTAAAATAAGTCTTCAAACTTTTTTAGTAAGAATTTCCCTGTTGCAATGCCTTATCCTTGTGGCTGATTGACCTGTCCCTTGGAAAATTCTCTTATCTTTTTATCATAATCATTCTGGGGCATTGGCTTTTCATTAACAACCATAATATCAAGCATTCCTTTTTGCCTCAAATTTGTGAACTTGACCATTAACCTGGTTATGGCAGTATTCATAGTTTCACATTTTTCTTCAAGTTACCTCATCAAATTTATCTTTGTAGTGACTTTCCTAATTTCTAGGATAGTTGCAGTCCTATCATTGATTTTGAGTTCTTCCAACTCATGTCTATTCTTGCTGTTAAGGAAAGTGATCAGCCTTACAACTTGCTTTGGTTTATCAGCCAATTCACCTTGTGTCTTCTGAATTTTTGCTTGTGCTGCTAGTAATAACTCTCTTTGTTCAAAAATTACCTGAATTGAAGGCCATACATGATGGATGGCTTCAATGACATTATTCCAAAGGTAGTTTTTGATGTATGCTATTTGCTCTGTTAAGGTTAATTAATCTTGTAATTTCTTCAGCTGATCATTTAATCTAATGGCCTTTTCCTCATGTGTTTTGGCATTTATCTAAGCCAATTTATTTGAACTCTCAAGATTTTCCACCATTTTAGTCAATTTGTTGATCTCATTTGTCTTTAAAGACATCTCTTCCATTTCTTTCACTAGTTGGTTGGCCTCATCTTTAGACTGTAATGTTGTTGTAGATGATTCAATAGGTGAGGTTGTGGAAGAAGTCACATGCACTGTAGTTTCTAGAGGCTCTTTGGGTGCCAAATTTTCACCTAGAGTTGAAGGCACTATTGTAGTGATAGTTGGAATGACTGTAGGAATCTCTGGTTTTTTCACTGTTTCTTTTTCTTGGATAAGCTCTTCCATCTGTATTTCCATCTCTTTAATCTGGGCTTTCAATTGTAAGATGATATTCATCATGTCATCTTTTTCATTATGTTCTTGTATGATCTCTTTTATTTGAGGATGTTCACTTTGAGGAAGCTTGAGTTGTTTCCTCAAAGCTGTTATATCTTGATTTTTCTTTTTCACCAATAATTATGTTGCTTTGATATTAAAAGGATCATATCCCACCTGTAACAATAGTTCTTCTAAGTCTTTTATCCTTAGATCCTTGGCATACAATGAGGCTTTTTCCATCTTCATCTGATCTTGCATGTTGAAGATGGTGTTTTGGAGCTTTTAAGCACTCATAGCTTTTGTTGTCACAATAGAGTATAACATCTTTGAGCTTTGCCTGTGAAATTCTATCTAATCTAGTTCATGAATACTGTATGTTTCTACTTCTAGATCCATTTTTTTATAATCAGTAATTGATTTTTATGCTTGTACTGTGGGCTGCAAGAATGACAAAATCAACTTTTTACTTGAGGAGTCAAAGGTTGATAGAAATCTGTTTTGATTACCTAGTTTCTGCTTCAAAAACTCAGAGTAAATTTCAGTTTTGATTTCTTCATTCTTCAGTTTGATCTATTTATATTTCTTTTTAACATCCAAGTCTTTTTCCTTAGTTGTTTTGGAGGAAGAAGCTTCCATGCTTTATTGTCTCTCCATTAGCTGTGTATCTTCATTGTTGACTTGTTATTTATTCTGATTATTAGGAGCTGATTCATTTATGATGACTGTTGTAGTATCAACATTAGTTTCTGGTGCACCTGTATCATCTATGTCAATTGTCATTTTCTCTTGACCAACTAAGCTTATCTTGGGCCTTTTGTTGTAGATTATCTCAGACTTGGTCTCAGTTATAGTTTTTGCAATATAAGCTCCCTCTTCCCTGATTCTCTTAGTGGATGTCTCTGGTTGTTTGGAAATTTCCAAAATTTGACTAGTATCCCTTTGGTTCACTGCATCTGTTAAGGTATTTTCAACCCACTCAATCTGATTAGAAAAATTCCCTATTTCTAGTTTTGATTCATGGATAAAGGGTGTTAATTTACATTTTACCCTTATTTTACTCAAGTTCCCTTATGGATCATAATTCCATGGGAAAATTTCTTCAAATATGAATTCCAACAATTTCTTAGTTACCTCTTTCTTTGCATCTCTATGATTGCAGATGAATGGCCCTATCTGATTCTTTAACTTGAATTGGGTTTTCTTCTTAGCTGCCATGAAATTAATAGAATCAGAATTAATGATCTGCGTGATATAGTCCAAGGCAAAAATATTCATAGAGACATTCTTGGGTAACTTGTAAGGTAACAAGTTTTCCCCAAATACTTTGATTTTAGTGTGCTTCTCATATAGGTAGCAATCACCAACCTTAATCTGTTCTGACAATTGCAAAATATTTTTCATTTCTTCATTAATTCTTGGTTGTTCTGCTTTGGTCAACATTGTTATTAATGGATGCATAAATAACTCTGAAATGTCTGAATATGTGAAATTTGTGCATTCTTTTCTAAGCAATGTAGTCCAAAAGATGACAGATAAAGGATTTCCCTCTATGTCAAGTTTTTGTAAAGTAACTGGAAATTTGTCTGATTGAAAATATAGAAACATATGGAAAAGGAAAGAAGTATATCTGAATACTCCTTCAATGAGAAAATTTGTCAACTGATAATGGATGTTATCTGCAATGAAACCAGCATAGTAAAAAATTACTGATGGAGGCTACCCTGGGGTAAAAGTGGATAAAAACCCCAAGATGGATTCATCATTATGCTCATCAGTGAAATATCCAAGAATGAAGGAGAGCATGGAGATTATATGTCTTGAACCTTCTGGGAACTTTTTAGTAGAATATGGAGGATTTATCTTTGGAATTTCTACATGTAAGGGCATGAATGTCTGAAAAATCATGAATCTCTTGGGAAGATCTAGGCCAATATACAGCTGGGTTAAGGCCTCTATGGATAGAGGTACTACTTGGGGATCAGGCTGAAGCTATATCATTTGGTTGATCAGCATTTATTATGGCTCTTTGATCTTGCACATAATATTTTTGACATAATTTGATGACTTATTGGCCTGGGTGAGTTAATGGAACAACATATTTGGGAAAATTGGATTCCCAAATATGAATCTCTTCTTCCTTATCTGGGAAAATTTCAAAACACCAGTTATGGATCTCTAGCAAGTTAAATTCAACAATGAGATCTGCTATCTTGTAATCAGTATCAGCTAGGGGAACATGTTAAACATCAACAACATGTGGTTGAAGAGGATTTACCACTATGGCAGTCTTAGAATTGATAACAGGGGTTGGTTTAGGAATTTTGGAAACCTCAGGCTTGCTTGTACTTAGTTTTTTTGGAATTTTTGGGCTACTTCTGCAAGTTTAAACAGTTTGCAGAAGTAATTTACTTTTAGCAAAGGATATTTTGGACAAATTTGGCTAAGAATAGCTTTTCTTTGAATTATTTTTCCAATTAGGCTTGTCAAAGAGGTTTTAGAGGCTTTAGAATTGGTTTAAAATAGAAAACAAGGGTTTCCTGAGTACTTGACTAAGAAATAGGGCTTCAGGGTACCCACAGAGGTTTTCTGGCCATTTTCGGAGCTTCGAAATAGATCTTTAAAGTGTAAAATCTTAGCATTTTTCTCAAAATAGTGCACAACAGAGAGACGGGGTTTCTGGGAAAAATTTTCCAGAGTTTGGCTTGTTTTTGGGACTTTTTGGTAGTTTATTAATCAATTTCTTAGCTTTAACTGCGTTTTCTTCCTTTAAAAATGTTTTTCAACTTGATTTGCAGGTTCAAATTCTAGAAAAATACCTTTTGTGATGTAGGTATTGGCTTTGAAAGAGTTTCTGGGCTTCTGGTTGAATTGATGGCTTCAGTGAATTGCTTGGAGAAATGTGTAGCTCCTCAGTAGTCTTCAAAGGTTTACTAGGTAAATCTAGGAGGTTTCAGGCATGAAAATGGCAAACGAGGGGCTTTAACAATGTTTTTTTACAGTCGAGAGAGGCAATGCAGTGGGTTAAATGCGCAAGATAGATGGATATATGCATTACCAAAGGTTTTATTAAACATTTCGGTTGTTTTAGTCTGAAATTGAATGCAGCTCGCATCATTGCGGGAGGACGGTTTTGGAGTTTAATGAACAGAAATCGTGATTGATTATTGCGCAGCTATTGAGTGGTAAGATATTTTAGACTCAACCCATGCGATCTAGTAAGGAAAGGCCACGTGGAGGAGAGAGGTTAATGGGAAACCACCCAGTTCACGCAGCTTTGGCATTTGGGTGGTCGCACATCTTTTTCACGCGATATCAGATTTGTGCCGTTGGATTTGGAGTTCATGAGCGAACGACCGAGATTAGCTTGGGAGTTGCATTGGATTAGGGGTGGGGCCGGGGTGTGTTATGCAGCAGGATAAAACACTATAACAAAGGTGCTTGAACAAGGTTTTTAAACCTTAAGCCTTGTATAATATGTGGTGGGTTGGGTAATGTTTTTATTTTATTTTATTTTTAATAAAACATTTGAAATGGGTTAATTAGGGTATAGGCGGGGATTAACATTTTTATTTAAAACATTTGTGAAATGTTTTAATAAAGCATATGCGGGAGCCAATTTATTATATTATATAGTTTTAAACTGTTGAATAGTTTTCAAACTATAGGGGAATGGTATTTAAATAATGATAGTTTTTAGACCAAAGGGCTTATAGTCAGGGTTTTTATTTATGCACGTGGGGATAATAGACTTTGGTCTAAACATTAAAATAGTGGGTTTTGGGGGGTTATTTTAAATATAATGGAATTAATAACTACGGGAGGGTATTTTTAGGGATTTAATAAAAATAGGTTAAAAGTTAATATGAAAGGGTAGTGAAATGTAAAATAAAACACATGTTATCTATAAGTAAAGTGTAAAAAATAAAGCATTGCTCATATTTATATTACTTCACTAATACTTAGGATAAATGTAATTTTGAGGGTTTTATAAATGCTTTTGAAAAGATGAAGTTAATTATTTGGGATTTAGCTTTGCTAAGTAAGAATGTGTCTTTACTTAGGAAAAAGGGGTTTTAATGTATGAATGAAGGGTGAATGATGATAAATGTAGGTTTAACATAAGAACTCAATATTTTTAACTAACTAGTCATCGAGCCTTGGGTTCGGTGCCAACAAAAGTCAGAGAAATGCTCTGAACCTGTTTGACTGATAGCTTAGAATACTAAATACTTATAGGGGAGGGGAAATTAGTGATTTTTCCCCGATGATGCTTTATTACATGCTTGCTCAACTGCTTTCTACCTACCCAACTTTATTTCTAACAATTTTTCTTCATTTTGTAGGTGCATTTAGGCTTGCAACCTTAAATTTTTTTTCTTTCAAAGCATAAAACTAACTAAGTCTACTTTATTTCATCCGAGGGCTCAGATTAAACTATTGAGCTCCTCATTATTCTCTACCTATCTACTGATTTGTCAAGTTTAAACTGTTTGACAAATATTTATTCATTATCTAAAACATGAAATTAAAACACGGAAAGTTAAGATTAAACAGTTTAACTTATCATGGATTATGGCATTTATTGACACTGCACATAATCATTATTTTTGCAGTACAAGTAAAAGTAGTGGCATTTGGATTTGCTCACTTTCAGGTCTTATTTTTATCTCTTTTTTCTTTGGGGGTCTATATTTTCTAAGTCCTTTGATCTTTCTTTTAGGAATTTTTACCCTCTTTTTGATCTTTTATTATTTTTTCATTTTTTCAAAATATGGGAAAACAACTTGTAGAAAGCAAGGTATGTACATATTTACAAGACTATCAAAGTCAATTCAAAAATTATGAATCCTATATTTATAGGACCCTAACATGCTCCTCAAAGATTTACTTACATCTTCAACCTCGAGAGCATACAGGTTCTTGACTCACACGCTGATTTGTTTCATCTGTCCCATGGTGATGTGTCTAAGGAAAACCTTCCCTTTTCTAAATTTCACATCGTCTAGGCACTCTAGAAACTAAGATCCGCGTTGTAACTATTCCATAGTCACAAAATTTTCTGAAAATAAATAAATAAATAAAAATAAATAAATAAATAATAATGATAATAATAATAATTGATTTTAAATCGACGATATCTCCCTCATCCGAATTCCAATTCAGTCGATTTTTTTTTAATTTGTGTAATTTTTCACAAGGAATCCAGATATTCTATTTGTTTTCGAAAATTGTGCACAAAATATTTCATATCTGCTATGAAAACTAGCTGCCCAAAAAATTCCTTCTCTGATACCATGTAGAAAATCCACATAGATTCAACTGATCTGGTAATATGCTAAAACAAAATAATTGAATATATTCTACAAATTTATAAAACCAATTATGATAACACAATCACATGATCGAGAAAGAGAAATTATTTCAATAGAAAAATAAAATGATTTATCTAGGGAAAGCCTCAGGTAAAAAACCGCTATATTTATATTTCATTAATTCAAGAATATGAAACAAGACAATTATTCTCTTAGGCTTGAGGGATTTCTGCACTATCTCTGACTATCTCACACTACCAACTTGTGCACAAGATTCTCTTGGCACATGTTTCTCTCACAAGATCAATGCACAAACATGTGCTTCCTATTGATTGGTCTCACTAAATCATTCTCACCAAAACAATGATTAAACTTGTGCCTTCATTCTTCCCTTTAAAGGAAATTTTCTCAAATTAAGGAATGATTTATTTTATGCCTTCTTCTGACTCCATGCACCACCTATATAATTTGGATGACTATACAACTGATAGTACACTTTCCTTTAACTCAAATCTCAACTGGGTCTTCCTCATAATTGACATGCATGAGTTATTTATGAGTGAATTATCATTTATTTGATTGATCATTGCATGTGAATTAAATCCATTTTAACTCACTTGAACTATCACTAGTTCCTCCATCAGTTAGAAATAGTTAAACTAATTTTTAACTCAAATAATTACAACTCAAAATAAACTGCAATTGAACCCCCTAAAACTTAGAGAGAACTCTCAATGCCTCTAGTTTGATCCTAAACTTGAATTAACTGATCTAATTAAGTCTTCGTAACTCAATTAACTTGTACAAGTTGTCATGTGGTGGAATTACAATTTCCTTATAATTTAATTAAGGGAAAATTAAATTAGAATCCCTTTTGATGACATTTTCAATATTTCTTGTTGTCATTTTCAACAGACAGAGCATGATCCTTAAGCCGACATCGTTTATTGTCCTAGGTAAATAGGATAGAGTGTGATCGTTTCCCTTGTGGTAAGTATATTTTGCCTATTGATATAGGGTGGTAGCTTGAGCTCCCCTATGATGTCAAACTTTTCTTCTTTTAGATTCGAGAATTTACAACAGATGAGCAAAGATCAGTGAAGATGAGCAGAGATGAGAAGAGAAAAAACTTGAATTAATGATGACGAGACATTTGAGATGAGACTTATGTTGTAGTCAAACATTTCTCCCTATATGAGAGGAAATTTTAATTTCACAACTCAATGACAAATTACCTCCTTTGGAAAACCTTCCTCATCTAGAGAAGACCATCTTTTCCCTTGTAATAATTTAATTTTCTCAAGGAAAAACATATTTTTAATGAGGAAACTCATGTACAAAAAAATTCAGGTTGACTTTGAGACAAATTAGGTCTCCTTCAACGCCTATAAAGTGACAAATCAATGGAATCTCATTTGGACACACATATCACACATCATTCATATTCTCTTAGTGGTTTGTATAATCTAAAATCACAGGTCTTCTTCTCACATGTACGAAGGGTTAGGAGGCAAATATGATATTTTGTGTTGACTTTTGTTTGGCACAGTTTGACCAGATCATTGACCAAGTTTGACTTGGAGTTTGGACCTCCCTTGACTTGGAAATTTTCCACTTTTTGAGGCCATTTTTTCCTGTGCATAAGATAAAATTTTATGGGCACCTTTGACTTCAGTTGACCAAGGATTTTGACAACAAACTTTCTCTCTCTATTAAACCAGGTTTGACAAAGTTGTTTGGGATTGTTTTGACTTTATTTTGACGAATGTCAGGGTCCATTAATTTATAGGATATCAAGGTGATTGGATATTTTATCTCAATTATATGATGTTGTAAACAATATTTCAATTTTCAAATGGTTTCCAAAAATATATATAAAATAAAATGAAAAGAGGGTATTTAAAAAATAGAATAAAGAGACCAAAGAAAAAGAAAAAAGAAAAAATAGAGATGAGAACACCATTAAAAAAAAAAATAGTATTGAAAGTGTTGCAAATTTAAATTCCACTACTTCATAAATAGTTTCATTTTGTTAAATAAAATCAAGGTTGTGTGCAAATTGTTCAAAATTCCACAATACTTAGTCATTGGTTTGATCATATAACTTAATAATGGTTAAACAAGTTTAAATTTTTTGCTAATTAGATTAGTGAATAAGGTTAGCCAAACTATTTAATCTTGGCTAATGTTAGTTAGGTAGAAAAATAATATTGATTCAAATGTTTAAGTTGAATAAATGAAGAAATAAATGGATAGAATAGAGTAGGTTTTTGCTTTTCAAAAGAAGTAAAATGGCAGTTTGCAAGTCCAAATGCACCCTTAGAAATGAAGAGAAAAAATAGTTTTAGGATTAGGTAAAAAATTGAAGTTGAAAGGGTAAAATGTCATTAATTCCACTTCAAAAGACTTACTAGTGCATTTTATCCTAAGTTTGAAAAGATTATGAAAATGCGCTATAGGCCTAACGTTTGAATGCATAAATATTTTAACCAAATTTTTTGCTATCAAGTGAAAGGAAATATGACAAAAAAGCTTTGTCACTTTTGGTTAAGACTCGCACACCTTCCATCTGCCCAATCAACATCTGTGCCAAATCTAAGATCCTTATCATTTTTTGGCCCCCACTTCCCATTTGGGGGGGGTCCAAAACGACATTTTTTCTCCCATCGGTCCTACGTGACGTGGCGCACCCCCAGCATTTCACAATGCCCCCTCACAATACCACTTATCTGTTGGGAAAAATACTGAGGGGGGGGGGGGGGGGTGAATCAGTATTAATAAATTTAACTTTTTCTTTTGTAGAATTCCATACGCGGTTTTTATGAACTGAACTCGCGTATACATGTAGATAAGCTGAAAGAAACTAGCGTATACTGATATAAATTTCCAATTTAGAAACCTTCTCAGAAACAATCTTTAAATAAAATTCATCAGTTATGCATCAGGTTAGATAATCAGTAAGTATGTGCAGTAATAGTAGTATAAAACATCACACAAGTAGAACACACATGAACACCAATATTTAAGGTGGAAACCCAATTCGAGAGAAAACCACTGTTGTTGTCGTCTTTGTCTTCAATATTTATTATATGGAAAATTGTTTACAACAATGTACTGATGCAGACTCATATCAGTACGCAGGCTTCTACCTGCAGAAGGCTGCAACCTTCACTCGTTTACCAGTTGCTACTGGAAGGGAGCTCCAACCCCCTTTCTTCTCGTTTACCAGCCACTCTTGGAAGGGAGCTTCAACCCCCTGAACATAACACCAGCTTCTACTGGCAGGAAGCTTCTACTTCCATACTAAAGACCCACTACAGACCACGTTTCATCAATTTTCATACTAGATCAAACAGCTTCAACACAATCCTTTATCAACAATCATAAACTTTGCCCGACACTAAAATTAGAACAGTTAAAACACTGTGACCAGAACTTCAGAAATAACCAAGACTTTAGAATAGATATGCAGATACAAAATCAACCCTGAACAGTCATTGATTCAAATAGAATAGGCTACTTTTCTTCTCTAAAGTCGCGTACATACGCGCTTTTTTTCACATCAACCCACATATACTTCTGTGTATTTTATTCTTTAGAGAACCCTAACTGCCATACACACTTTTCATGAATCGAACCCACGTATATGCACACTTTTGTTGAAACCAACTATCGTATAGATCTGTAAAAATAAATTTTGCAGAACATACCAGATCTATAAAACTTACCCAGATTTATTCATTTTCTTCAGCAGACTTGTGCTTGTTCTTCATCATTCCTTCATTAGGTCATTCTAGAGATTCATCATCATCAGATCTAGAGATCTTGAACCATCATTATATCCATGGGTGCATCATAGATTCAGATCTATCAATTAAGAGCAGATTTCATCCATGCAGATATTCCTTAGAGAAATTTATTCATTAACAACCCTTACACATGCACCCCTAGCACTATGATCTTCTTCTCCTTATATAGATTTAGCTTTTACCAATACCATGAGTCAAAACCACTCAACTGTTGATGGTAATCCTGGATGGAATCAAATAGATAATACAATGCTCAATATTGTGGGCTAATACCATGGTAAAGCCCCCTGGTATTATAAATTGGGAGCACAAATGGGCATACATGACTTGGAACGTACGTATCCGCATGCATACACGACTTGACCTTTACAAACCCGCGTATACATTTTGACATATTATATATATCATTTCTCTGGCACTTGTTGGAATTCTTTTTGCCGTGACATCTGAACTGATCTGTAGATACATCATTCTTACATATTTAACAAATAAGTTGCTTATCATAGGCAACTCATCAAGTAGGTTTCCATCAAGGACAACTTCATCAAGTAGGTTTCCATCAATGACAACACATTACATCATACTGCCAACATTATCACTCCGACCACCCTCCCTTCCTGCTCTGCCTTCCCATGTGCCTCCCTCCATTCACATCCCGCCACGTGGCTATAGTCGTTAGCCAATCAAAGCACTTCCCAGGATTATCGTTAGCACATTTAATGTTTCCCAGGTAACTGTTTGGAATTCCAACGAACCCGCACCCCCAACAGAAAATGCATTTTGACCATAAAAATCTGTTGCGATACCATTTTTCATCTTTCTTTCTGCAAACTTCATCAATTCACTTTGATTTTTAGGTTTTCACGTGGCACGGTTATTCTTTCATCGATCAATCATTCGATCAATTACGAAAAGCCACAATTCCACTTCTTATTCCATGAAAAACCTGCAATTCCTGGTAAAATTTCTTTCCACCAACCCACCCCCCACCCCCCACCCTCTTTCTTGAATTTCCAATGATAATATGCCTCCCAAGAAGAAAAACTAGGAAGATTCTGTCAACCCTCTGATCCATCCTTCTGTAAACCTGGACCATATTCCCCTTGCAGATCGAGATTACAAAATCTCCGAGACCCAGTGTGAGTTCGATCTCTTCAAACTCTATTGCTGGATTGAGGATAAATTTGTAGATAAAACTGATGAAATTGGACTCCGGGAGTCCAATCTTCCCCATTATATATTTCCCTAGAACATTCACTCCCCTGACTTTGTCAGAAAATGTCAAGTCTGCTATGTCCCAAACCAGAGAGTTATCATAGCCCCTAGTGGTGAAATTCTACTCACTGTTACTACTAAAACCATTGACTAGATGATGTAGGCCCCTTATGTTGAAACCAACACTCAATTTTCTATAGAAGCCTTAACTGAATTATATCAAAATTTTGATTTTTCCAAAAGAGCATGGATTTTTGACCTCTTCTTGCCTGAAAACACCCAATTACCTAGAAATAATCCACATTACCTTCTTCTATGTTCCCAGATCAGGCCAATAAAATTATTTATGTGTTACCATGTCTCTTAGGTTATTATTTTGATCAATGGGTAGATGAAACCCTCTTAGGTTTCTTATCAATATTTTCTACAGATTCAAAACCTTCAATCATTTTTAATTTCAGTCAATTATTGGATGACAATATTCATGAGAAAATCCTTAAGTTACCAATTGAAGGAGTGTTCAAGTATGCTTCTATTTTGGTTTATTTGTTTATCTATTATCAGGAAGATAGATTCAATTTTTCAATGCATAAGTTAGACGAGGAAGGGAATCATTAGTTTGCAATATTTTGGACTTCCATGGTAATGGAAGATACAGATGAATTCACATTTAAATAGTACACTGAGTATTTCATACATCCAAATATGAGCATGTTGACTAGTTCAAAAGAACCAAGGATCAGTGAGGAAATCAAAAATATTTTACATCTTATAGAGCAAGAAAAGACTAGATATTGGTACATGTACCAAAACTATACTAAAATCAGAGTGTATGGGTGTGAATTTCCACCCTACAAATTTCCCAAATACCTCCCAATGAGAGTATTTGCATTAGAATACATAAGACAAATGATCAACTCAGATGAAATACATTTTTTTTCAGCCAAGAATAAATTCAAAATCAAGATTAAAACTTAGGTTGGTTTTTTTTTTTTTGTAATAGCGGGACTGTAGGAACAAGAAGACAAGCTTCTTAAAGAGATGAAGTTAAAATTAAGTTTTACATGGTCCTATGATCCTCTGGGTATAATTTATAAGTTGAGGGTGGAACACAAAACCACTCCTTATACTCATACTCAGAGGAAAAAAATTGAAAGATATGTAAACCAATTGACTTGGACAGAAAATACTTTGTTGGAAGCTGAAGAACAACTAGTTTCTACTTCAACTTCACAGACTCCTATCCTTAGAAGAAATAAAGAAAGAGGAAGAGAGAAGAAGAGTCACCTTTAGTGACAGTCAGTGCAGGTAAAGAGTTTAAGATCATGTACAGAAAGAGGACCAAGATGAGTCCTAAAGTTGATTTTGAGAAGAATTTAAAACAATGAGCTGCCATGATAATCAAAGAAACACCATCTTCATCTCAAGCAGGAAAAAAATTTGTGTTATCTCCAACAGTGTCATCAGTCTCACAGGGTCAGCAAGACATAGTTCAGACTTCAAAGGTTGTTCAGGGAGAAAAGGAGAAGAGTATCTTTGATAGATACAAAGAAATCAAGATTAAGAATGAAATTCTCGAGAGCAACACTTACACTCAGTTTTGGAAGCAGACTTCCGGTTCACATAGTAGACTCCTATCAAATTTTGATTTAAAAAAAGGGAGGATGCATATGGCCTTCCTTGAGTCTCAAATACCACAACCCAAAACAACAGGATATTACAAAAAGACAACATTTTAGTTTGACACCAAGGATATCCATCGCATTGATAAAATGGAGATGCACAAGAAACCTAGTGAGATGATTTGTTCTAATTTAACCAATAAAAACATGACTGTCTCAAAATTGTAGGTGTCACTTTCAAACATTAAATCTCAGCTGAAGATGGAGAAGATCTCTTTTCTAGCCAAAGACACCAGGATCAAATCATTTGAGGATTTGGTTGCAAATATGGGCTATGATATAGAAAATGTAAAGGCTGCAGAGGATTTGATTAAGAAGAGTAATGCTGACATTGCATCATTAAGGAAGCAGCTAAATTTTTCAGCAACTGAAGATCCATTGACCAAATACATAGAAGAATGTGATACATAGAAGGGATACATGATGAAATTGATCATGGAACAAAATGCCTAGATTATACATATGGAGACGGAGATGGAAAACATGATTAAAGAGAAAGAGAAGAATACAAAGGTGGCCATGGTTCCTTTGGATGTTGTGCCCCTCACAACAATCCCCACTACAGGAGTTGTAACATCAACAATGTATACAACCCAATCTATAGATGCTGATGAACAATTGACCAAGGCAATAGAAAACATGTATATCTAGACAAAGGAGATAAAGAAGCTACAAGGGCAAGTCAAAGCTATGCAATATTAGAAAACCAGAAGTGAATCTTCACATCTGGCTTAAGCATAGAAATCCCAAAGGTTGTTAGAAAGGTTGCAAAAAGCAGAAAGAAAGTCATTTATTGGCTAGAACTTGGCCCAAGAAAAGGAAATCATATGGATGGAGATTCTAAATTCTATGAATAAGATTTGGTCATGTATCCAAATCATTTTTTATCAGAAGGACCTGATAAAGAAATCCACAGAATCCATTACAGAAATCAGAGAGAAGTTGGGTGACAAGCCTACTGAAGTTGTTAACATCATAAAATTACTAAATTAAAATAACAAATATGAATTGGAGGACATAGGAATTGATGACAGGACTGAAACCATCTTGTAAGTCAAGAAGGTTATGACTAAAAGGAATCTCACTACTCAGTTAGAAGAAAAGTGTCAAGGATCGGAAATACCAGTTAACAGTTTTTCAACAGAATTGAAGCATTGAATCAGAAAGGATTACCCAGTTTATTTGTAATTAATGATAGATTAGTTACCCAGGTAGATTACAATAAAAATTTGAAGGAGGTGGGCAGAGATAGTTCCAAATTTTCCAGCATAAAGGGCAGTATGACAAGTAGAGCACTCCTAGAAGCAATGGGAAACAAATTTTACATTCACCATGAAGTAAATCATATCTTCATGGTAAAAGAAACTTTCACAAAATACACTGAGGTAGATGAGATTTATAGGAAGGTAACGAAGTTGACCATTCCAGATGAATAAAGGTGGGATAAATTATGTGAATTACTGGATTAATTGGTAACCTCAAATGTAGTTACAGGATCAGCTTGCGCAACAATGACAAACGAGCCAACTCACCAATATATTCGTCCAAATCAGAGTCACCTCTCCACGCACTTTCCACCTATCCTATTAGTCTGTAGAGTAAATAATTTGTTTAGATTATTGATAAATATACCTTGTCGGTTGAGACATGAGTTTTTTAAATATTTTATAAATACTTCACACTTTGAAGTATTCCAGGTTGATTGTTGAACATTATTTTCTAAAATATATTGTACTTTTTCCAGTCAATGGACTGATCATTAATACAAGGTCATTCTTCAGAG
Organism: Pinus albicaulis; assembly: GCA_034641835.2. Taxonomy (NCBI): domain Eukaryota; kingdom Viridiplantae; phylum Streptophyta; class Pinopsida; order Pinales; family Pinaceae; genus Pinus; species Pinus albicaulis. Next base: position 561,916,234 of record CM076571.1, on the reverse strand, counting down.
TATTCATGTGTTGGACAAATTGGTGATGTGCTTGTATCGTTTATGTGTTATTTCATTGTTTCCTTTATTTTTATTTCTTAAAAGCTTAATTACATTACAGAAATGGTGACGATCAAGATTGGTTGAAATATTCACCTTGTTCTAGTTGTAAGTAATTTTTATGTTTTCTTCTAAAGTCAAACTAAAGAATTCTTAATTTCTCTTTAGTTCTACTAAATATTTATTTTCTTCTGTTCCGTATCATTTTTAATTTTAAAAAGATCCAACCCTTTCACCTATCTTTCCCTGTGAAACTCCTTTAAATTTTGATGTAGATCTGATCATTTTTATAGATTCCATAGCCCAGTGGAAGTATAAGCATTCAATCAACCAAATCAAATCAATCTATTACAAACAAACAAAAAATTGCACAGTCATAAATAGCCCAAATTTACATAAAACAAAGCTAAATTTTACAGAGAGATCCCTCTTTGATTTTAGAAGGGCTAGTTTCTAAGCTTAAAAGTGGTTTTGATGTTATTTTTTGTGTTTAATATCATGATCTCAAAAATTACAGAATGATGACATAGTGGCGACCATACTGGGGGAAAAAAAAATATCTTGGTTTTCTGCGAATTCATTTTCCTAGTTAAAATAAGTGTATTTTAGGAATATTTCATAGATTTTTTACATTTTACTTTTGTAAATAATAGTGTGTGTGTTTTAGATTTTAATTCTAGCTCTAGAAAGAGCTTATACTAGATCACATCGTGATCCTAAACTTGTCACTATTGTAGATGAACCTAAAAAAATTTTGAGGAGGAGAAGTTTAGCTAAGAGTCAAGGAAGTAGTAGTCCTCCCCCTAGGGAAGATTCTTTTCCAAAGAACTTCATCACTTTACAGGATATTGAATTTCATTTTCCTTTTGAGCATAGCCTGTTTAGAACTAAATCACAAAATTGGGTAGACCAAACTGTGTTAGATCAATCTACTTTACAATCTCATTCATTTGAAAGACACTCTGCACAACCTGATCCTGATCTTCAAATCCTTCAAGACTTTGATAAATTATGAGATTTAGTATCAGGCTTTGAACTATATGTCCATGAGGCATACATCCAACAATTTTTTGAACTTCCTACCTTAAATTTTGCAGTTTCATCCATTTCAGCTCAGCCAGTTCATCCAAAATAATCCAGTCTCACTCCTTCTATATTTTCCACTACCACTCCCGTAGTTTCTCACCAAGATACCCAATATCCATCTTCACCTCAACCTTCACCTTCCATTCAACCCCCATCTTCTCCCCAACCTCCACCTTCATCTCAACCTCCACCTTAAACCCAACCTTTACATTTAATCAATCCACATATTATCCATTCTCATATACCCATTATGGTAGAAAGATATGCTCCTCTTTTCCTCCAGACTGCTTTGGCAAACATGCCATAGGATTATCAGACTAGGATACCCCAGTTTGATGGTACTGGACCCATAACTGCCTAACAACATGTTGATAGGATGAATGATAGTTTTTATCTTCAAGAAGTGGATGAAGAAAATGTTAAGATGAGACTATTTGCTCAAAGTCTTATTGGAGAAGTTATAAAATGGTTCAAAGCCTTGCCACCTACTAGCATTAATGATCTCCCTACATTTCATTAGTCATTCCTTAATATATGGAAAGTTAAAAAGAACCCTCTTCAGATTCTATCAGAATATGAAAGTATTAGGAGGGGACATGGGAAAGTGTCCAAGATTATTGCACCAGATTGAATAGTATTTATAATGCAATTCCACAAACATTGAACCCCCTCAAGGTTTAGCCTTAATAAAATTCCCTGATGGCTTTGAGGTAGATATGTCTTATCAGCTAAGAGAGAGAAACTCTGCAACTCTAGAAGAAATGAAAAGAGATGCAGTGAGTGTAGAAGGAAATTTGTTAGCTAAAATAGATAGGATGAGAACAGAGATGAGAGTGACAATGAAAGAGGAACCATCAACATCTTCTTATGATGCTAAAATAGATTCTTTGGTTAGAATAGTGGAGAGAATGATGGAAATAATAAATCTAAAAGATAGAATTCCCCCAAGAGAAAATTAACCTAGTCCACAAAACCAAAACCAAAATGTTTGGAGAAATCCACCACAAAATAAACAAAGGGAACAAAAAGAGCCAGACCAGTAAATTAGACCTCCTTTCCAAGAAAATTATGTTGATGATGAAGGTGAAATAGTTGAAGAGGTAGAGGACAATGAAATAAATTTGATGATAACACTACAAGGAAAAGACCCTCTAGTGGATTTTTTAGAGGAACCACTTATAAAAATATCCCAGATATATGTTTGTAGCGGAGGTCTCTAGAGGAGGTTTGTGGTTGGAGGTTTTTGCGGATGTTTTTTTGCGGTGCGTTTCTCATAATAAACCGCACGGATGCATTTTACGCAAAAGGCACTAGTGTGTACTAAAACTTGGCACACCAAGACACTGTGCTCTCCGTACAAACCCACCCGGTGCGTATAAGTACTCTAGCACACCAGTGTTCCACGTAGAACCAAGCCTGATTCATTTTCGTAATCCAATGCACTATAACGATGTGCGGTGCACCATTGATAATACCGCCTAGTGCATCTCAAAATCCTGAACACCAAAAAATGGTTAAATACAAAAATTTACTGGCCGTAAAAATCTCATTTTTACTTCTTCAGTGATCTTGAACTCTCAATCATCGGTGTGAATTTGTCTTGTGTGAGGTTCCCTACCATTGGTTCTCCCATTGCACACATTGCTGTTGTCCATTTCCCATTGTGTGGAGTTCGAATTTTTGAAAACGGTGGGAAAATTTGGTTTCTTCGATTCCTCAGCAAATATGCCTCCTCGATGTGAAAATGTTCAGGAAATCTACTTGTTTCTTAATAACTAAACCTTTTATCAGATTAAATTTTGAAATTAACTTAAAATTAACTGTTAAAAAAAAAAAAATATGCGCGGTGTGTTTAAGCTATTCAGCTCGCACCGTTTGCAATGCTACCTGTAAATTTACAGGTCGCACTGTGAATGGTGTTAACAGAAACTACATCGAGTTTCAGTGCGGTACCAAAAAAAGTGCATTGTAACAAATTTAAAAAATAACAAGGTGGTGCGGTTGTTTAAACGACTTCACCATTGACTATGTAATAATGTCGGGAGGGTGGTGCGTTGACCAAACTAACCGCCCTGGGGCGGATAGTTAGGTCAGTGCACCGCCTGCCTAACAACCTTACATGGTCAATGGTGTGGTTATTTATAGGACCACACTGTTGACCATGTACTACTGTTGGGCGGTGCGTTGACCAAAATATCTGGCCTGGGGTGGATAGTTAGGTCAGCGAACCACTTGCCCGACAGCATTACATAGTCAACGATGCGGTCATTTAGAGGACAATACCGTTAACCATGTACTATTGTTGGGAGGTGCATTAAACAAACTATCTGCCTCAGGGAAAATTTATTCAACGCACCGTAGAAAAATATTCCCTTCTTTGGTGGTGCACAAACATTTTCCATGTGCACCGAGCGTGGTGCACAATAAAAAAATTACGCACTGGTACCGATGTGTGACTGTTTTTTTGGGCGCATCGACTATTTTTTTTTTTCAAAATATATATATATATATATAATACATTTCTCATTTAATAAAAAAATTGTATTTATTATGTGAATCATTCAATGACGTCAACGGACAAAACACATGGAACAACAAGAACATGTGGAGGACCATTATAACATGATTTAGTTATGGGAGGCACGAGAGAGGGAGAGACTTTTGTACCCTCGCCTTATTACGACAACCACCCATTTTCTCCTAAGGGAGGTAGGCCTTCTCAAGTTCTACGAGGAGGCTACATCCCTGAAGGGCCATATTGGGTTATTGGGGAAAATGATCTACACATGGGATGCCCATCGACATGATTTCCGGGTCAGTATTGGCCAGTGGCTCGAGCCCACTGAGAAGGAAATATATTTTATTACTTGCCTATCTAGGAGAAGGGAGGATTTTCCCCAGTTCTTAGATTTCCCCGTCAGCTATGCAGAAGGGAGTCAGTGGGCGTACTCCCAGAGATACATTAGGGACGATATAGTTTATCCTACAGATTTTCATGTGTCTGATGGTCAGTTATGTATTTTTTCGTTTGGTGTAGAGGAGCTGAGGTGCCTCTCACTACTTCTGACAACCATTACACACTATACCAGTGACGAGAAACATATTAGTTTCCTGATTTTATTTTATGTTGATTCTTATTTCCAAGCGCCACGACTATGAGATGGTTTGCGATTTTTTTCCAGTAGCTTTGTACAACATTAGATAGATGTCGTTCTAAGGCATGGGGGAGGTTGATGTTCCCTTTTGCTTCAGATTTATTTTGTTTATTTTTTGAGAGGTTTCCGGAGACGAGGCCTACTTTTGTTCAGCGGCCTCATAGGCTGATGCTGCATGTATGGATGCAGATATGGGGCCAGATGATGCCTAAGAGGGGCCAGTCTGACTTTACCTCTAGGATATCTACTGATGCATTAGAGTTGCTAGCCAGTGTTGATGATCACTCGTTTGTTCTAGTTCCATGTTTTTATGCCGGTTTAGATTGGCGAGGGTGTACCAACATCCTCTTCACACAGGATGAGCCACTAGATGCGAGAGGTAATATTAGTGTTTTCTTTAAATTAATATCATTTCATTTTATTGTCTTAATTAATTAATTAGAATTATCAAATTTATTCTAACACGTTATTTAACTTGTTTTATTAAATTGTTTAATGAAATTGTCTAATTATTTATTACATTTTCTTATATTTTTTAGATATTGGGACATTTGTTGGGGACATGATTCCACCCACCAAATGATCTGATATCTTCAGGGAGGAGATGGCGGAGGTGGAGGATGGGCGTTGTAGACCTAATCTCTGATTTACGAATACATGAGAGGTGCGTATACCGGACACGATTCGGGATGATTGAAACAATTGTTATGAACTCTGGTGTGGAAAGTCCCTTCTCGTCGGAAGAGATCCATCGTGCAGTAGGCTCACATAATACGGAATGCATGCCGTGATATAGATGACCCTTATGCGTCCACTAAGTACCAATTCCGAGTAGTAACATGACAAGAGGATGGCGTTGTGGAGATTCACGGCAAGCTCATCGACAGTCGCTGATCATGAGACCGTCAGTCTAGTGCTCCCCTCCTCCTCTCTTCCCTCATGGCCAAAGATCATGAGGATCAACAACATCCGGTCTTGATGTGACCATGCTGTCAATTAGTGCACTCATCTACAAGCCCACACTAGTCGTGAGCAATACCGACTGACAAATGACAGTGGAGGTCCATTTGTGAGTGGGTCTATCAGTGCTTTGCTTAATCCATGAAAGTACTGTCAAACAGAATCATTGTGATGAGTTCATAAATCTGCCATCAAGCTGAAAGCGCGTGCACCCCCTCTACAGACGACAGTCATCTATCTTCAGCATGGACACATCGGCGGCTTGGGCCTTGACTAGTACTAGTATTGATGTAGTACCACCAGATATTTGACATTTATATGAAGTTATATTATAGTTGTATATTTTTGACATTATATATATATTCCATGTGTTTTATGTTCATGTTGATGTACTTAATTTACATGTTGGTGTTCATCATGATGTGTATATTGTTAGTTCATGTTAGATATGTTCATTTAATGTGCTTGCAGATAGATCTGTATGCAATAGCAGTTATTTGACATGAGATGTATATTTGATGTTTGTATTGTGATGATGTTATACAATGCTTGTGTTTTGTTAGATGATCATGATTACAATGATTAGATGATAGCAAATTTGAATGTACATTTTAGAATATGATGTTTGTACGATGGTTATCATGATCGTGATTTTTATTTTTAATATTAAATCATGATATTTATTAAATATTATGTATTGGTAATTGTAAAATTGTGTGATTGTAATTGGAATTATATGTATCATGATTGTAATTGTAATTGTATGTAAAATTGAAAAATTGTAATTGTAATTGTAATTGTAATTGTAATTTTAATTGTAATTGTATGTAGCATTGTAAAATTGTAATTGTAATTTTAATTTTAATTACATGTAAAATATTTGTAAAATTGTAATTGTAATTGTAATTGTATTGTGAAATTGTAAAATTGTAATTGTGATTGCATGTATTGTCATGATTCAATTTTATTAAGATTGTAAAATTTGTAAATTTGCAAATTTGTAAAATTATAAAAATGTAATTGTAATTGTATGCATCGTAATTGTGATTGTAATTGTATGTAAAATTGTAATTTTAATTGTATGTAAAATTGTAAAATTGTAATTGTAATTGTATGTAAAATATTGGTAAAATTGTAATTGTAATTGTAATTGTATTGGGAAATTATTGTAATTGTAATTTTAAGTAAAATTGCAAAATTGTGATTGTAATTGTATGCAAAATATTTGTAGAATTGTAATTGTATTGTGAAATTGTAAAATTGTAATTGTAATCATCATTCAATTTTATTAAAATTTGTAAATTTGTAAAACTATAAAATTGTAAATTAATTGTCAATTTCGAACCATAACTATTGTAAGTAAAATTTATACCATAAATATTGTTAAATTACCATAAATGTAAAATTGTAAAATTGTAAATTTGTATGAATATAAATAATTTTAAAATAATAAATCTAGAATAATATGAATTTTTGTAACATAATAAAGTTTATAAAATAATGCAAATAAATTTATGTTTAGAATTATCATTATTTTATTATGATCTTACATACCAAAAATAACAGTATACATTTTGAAGATATCATTCACACACGTTTAAAGCAATCAAGTAGTTGTATTATTTCAGGAATTGACATAAAAAATAACTTGATACATTGTGCCATTGTTTTCGAGATCAACATAATTGCAAATTATCAAGTGAAATGATTTTAACATTAACACAATGAAAACCAATTAATTCAAAATACATATTATAATGTTTCGAAAACGAAAGTCTTAGTTATAAGGTTAAGTCCTCTTCTTTATACAAACCCATCTTAAAAAGTATAAATGCTTAAATAACACATGTACCATATCACTCTTTGTTCTCATGATCACCCTCATTATCTTCTAACTCGCTTGGCATGATAAAACTATTGTTCTCAAAAATATGTTTTGATCTAGGGTCATGTCTCAAAACGAACCATGAATCCTTATCTAACACATCTGGGTAAGAAAACACATAGTTGCGGTGTTTGGGGAAAACATAGGGCTCCTTAGCTTCATCCCACATCTTTTTAGAGTTGATACATATCAGCCTACTATCGTTGTATTCCTTTACATTATTCTGATCAAAGGTGTCCCACCACTTGCACCTAAAAATAACACATTGGAAAGAAGATAAATTCTCTTCAATGATCTCTTGTATCTTTCTGACGTAACCTAATATCCCTCGTACTAGGTTTTGATCACGGTGGCTAGCTCAACTAGATTGATCGAACTTGACTTCCACTCCACAATATTGTGTCATATGTCCATCATCGACATTTTCTGTGCAAAAATGGTGTCCATATTCCCATATATATGGGAATAAAATCACCCATAAAAAGTTAAAAAGTCATAGTGTCATGTGTCTTATAATAACCCAACTGTTAAAATATGAAATATAGATGTTACATTTCAAAGGTGCATTATTAAGTTTAAAATGTACATAAATAGATTATTATCGAGTGGGTGCACCCAATCCCTACGTTTAGTGCATCCTCTTGAGCACATGGGTAACGACCGGTTGCACCATATTTCTCTCTGACTTGGTCAACAACCCAAATGTTGTGACATATAATTGGCATATTTTATTTTAAATTATCGAGATAAGGCACACTTCTACCATTCAATCGTTTGAATTATTTCCTGTCACTATCCCATTTCATCCTATTTTTTTTTGTACAATGCGACCCATGGTTATGTCACTTCATAATTGTAAAGAATGAATTTATTGATTGATTCAATTTTTGCATTCGTTAATGAAACCAAACAGACATGTAGTAAATATGAGATCAAAATATACATTATATCGAATTTCAACATCAATATTTACTTTGTGTAAATTTAAAAAATTATAAGTCGCTTGCTCTTTATCAAGCGCCTTTTTCCATTCGTTTGGAGAATCTACCCTTCTCTTTTGTCTTCATCCCTTTCATCATCCCAAATCACCGCACGTGGTATGTTTTCGATCTACTTGATGTAATCACTAGCATAATAGAAAGACTCATATGATATGTACCCCTCTTCCATAGACCCCTCGGGTTTTTCCCTTTGTCGAAAAAAACCTTTCAATTTCTTCATTTACCTCTCTAAGACGAACATCCAGCGACAAGAAACCACCCCAAATAATTCAACCTCATCTACTAGGTGGATTAGAATATGAACCTGCAAGTCCATGAAACTCGTCGACAATTCCTTCTCAAACATACAAACAATTTCAATTATCTTGTGATGCCATCGTGGAATGCTAGCCACATGAATCTCCTTTGACGTGATCTAATGAAAGAATGCAGATAATTTAGGTATGGCACGTCCTAGGTCTTGGGCGAAGTTATGTTTCACACACCCATGCATGAACAAATGATAATGACAATGAAAATTTATAAACACATGCAATAATATATAAAATTAGTTATGTTTTATGATCCGTGCATGGAATAAAATCTATTAATATACAAAATAATAAAATCATGCTTTTGACATTATACGTACTCTTATAAGATTCAAACGGTCATCTAATTTCAACTCCGACAAATGGTCATCCATCGTGAAGCAGCATCGTATTAAAGATCCATATGAAGATGACACCCTCACACCAATTATAACTTCCATTGCCAAAGAAAGATTATATTTTTTTAAAATCCATGGGACATCACCTTCTTTGAAATACCAATTGGAGGGACCAGTTGTCTCTGATATTGTACTTTCTAATCGTCTTGGCCAATGTTTCTTTTTAGTTTTTGAAGTAATAAGATATTTCCTAATAGCCAATGTGTCACTTTGTTTCGATGATATGTGCCTCCATAAAGAAGATGAAACATTTTTAAATATATGCATGGGATCAAATAAGTGGGTAATATTAAGATGCTCCCAATATGGGAGGTTATAAAAGACCGATTTCCTTTTCATCCCAATGGGTAATTTCTCAACATAGGTGTCGAAGAATTCTGGATCATCGAACATAGGCTCCCCATTTGAATCGAACATTTCTATGAGCTCCTTCTCCTTCTCTTTCTCATATGATCTAAGCCATTCAACTAGTGTCGTTATTGGAGGCCTTTGGGTTCTCTCTCATTTACCATTGAAAGAGGATATTTATCTTATGTAAGGGTGTTCTTCTAGGAGGAATACCCTAGAGTAGTCATACACTAGATTTTGTAGGTCGTTGGACCATCTAGCTTTCAGATAAGGTCCACAACATTTACATCCATAATACCATTTTTTTACAAGACCTGAAAAATTATTGTATACAATATGCATGGCACGTTAAAGAATACCATGAAGATCATAAAAATTACAACGAATTAAATAACTAATATGCGAAATAATATTGTTACGTATATAAACAAATTAATAAACATGTAATTTACTAGAGAAAAATCCTAAGCCTAGATATTCATGTGTCATGTAAGCACATATGCCATACAACATAAAACTCCTCTCCGTTTTGAGACATCATATACATTTATCCCATCCCATAATTCCTTCAATTCATCTACTAGTGGTTGTAAGTAGACATCCATATTCTTCACTTGTCTTCTACCAGGGACTTTGAGAGCCAACATAAGATGTTCATTCTTCACAGACAACCATGGGAGGATATTGTTATTGATCACTACTACAGGCTAGAAAAAATAGTTGGTTTTCTGGAGGGAATATGGGTTGATGCCATCCATGGCTATGTTGAGTCGTAGACTTCGTACTTCATCCTTGAATTTTTTGGACCATATATCCTTTATATGCTTCATCGCTATTGAATCCGTTGGGATTCACATAACTCCCAACTCACTTCTGTGTGAGACATGCCAACCTTGCAACATAGAATATTCTTTGCAACGAAAGAGCCTTTGAATCCTTGGGATTATGAGCATGTGCCTCAATATCTTAAAAGGAGGACCACGTGATTCACCCTTATTTTTTTTGTTTATCATACCTATCACGCCCACATTTTGGACATATCTCTTTATTTGCATATACTCCTCTATATAGAATACAATCATTTGGACATGCATGATATGATATATACTCAACACCCAACATTTTCAACAATTTCTTTGCCACTTCACAGCTACTAGGCAAGACATTATCACTCGGAAGAACCTTATATTTGAATAGCCTGTAGTTGGTCATGGACAATATTAAATGTGCATTAAAGATGATAATTATTAACATTCATAAAATTTACCATTTGTAATGTTCATTGCGTGATTATATTTCTCGAAATGTAAGGGACTTGATGGTCAATTACCTCAAAATTTCGATTTGACAAGCCAAATTTTGCTTTCAAGTTGTACAATAACATCATTGTCCCCAACTGGGTAGACTTTGACTCACCACCAGGTCCAAATAGAGGGGTGGTGGAATCAAATTAAGGCTTCCAAAAAAGGTATTAGAGATATGAGCATCATCCCCTAGCCGATCATCGTTCTAGAATGCATCAAACAACATTGTCTCCATGGCAGTCATATCCCTTAACTAATCATCCATACCAACCTCTATTTGATTGCCTCCATTTCCAGCTTGTGAAGAACTACTATTTCTGTAGTCATTCCTAATTTATGAATATGGACGTAGTGGGAATTGAATAGGTGGTCGATTCAACCATTCTTGGTATCGTTCCTCTCCAATTTGTTCTCTTAATTCAAACTTCTCTCAATTTGATAATGTCGTGGGGTGCAATAGAAGATGGTAGGTAGGTCACTCATCATTACTAGAATCCTAATTATTTCAAAATATATATTTGAACATAATTAGTACAAAATTGATGATACCAATTAGTAATCACGTTGACAATGCATGATTAATTTGTTTGACATTGAAATAATTACATTAATATACCTAATAACTATTATTACCATCATTGTCCCAGGATTGTGGCTAGAAGATGCATTGTTACAATTAGTAGGGTGAAGCATTTGTCCATTTTCATCTACCAAATGCACCTTGAGGTATGCTGCTCCTGATAAGAGCTTTCGACATTTTGGAGCTATTTGAATATTTTGAGCATCTGAACTCGATCTTGAATCTGCATGAACTTGAAAATTTGTATAAATTAATTTTATTCAGTTGATTGACATGGATAAAATAAATAAATTCAATTAGATAATGAAAATATAAATAAAATCTGAAGTAATTACGTCTGGAGATGGATAGGGATAACTCTGCGATAGACTTTGAGAAATATTATGGAATGAGCTGGATTTTCAAGAATTGTCCATTTGATATCATTATAAGATTTTATCCCTACATTTTCCAACAATAAATTTTGGTGTACAATATACCTAAAAGTAATTTCGTTGCCTTAAAAATGAACTTATTGTTATCAGTGCTAATGTATTGTTAATCACACCAGTGCATTTTAGTTACTGCGTACTGGTGCAATTTTATTAATTGACATGCTAGTGCTATTAGTTAACAAATACACCGAAAAACTGGAAATAAAAAGGTGAAAATTTATTTTTTTGAAGTGAAAAAAAAACTGTAAATTGAAAAATAGGCGGAAAATTATCTTTGGAAATCTAATTTCATAAAAAAAATCCTTAAATAGTAAAATCTATTCATTAAAAATACGCAGAAAATTATCTTTGGAAATCTAATTTCATAAAAAAAATCTTTAAATGGTAAAATCTATTCATTATTTAATTATTTTTGCAAAACGTTTCATGGAGGGATTTGCACGAGAGACATACCTGCAACAAGAGAGCACGAGAGCACTATGGAGCAGCAAAATACTTTCGAACAACAACACTATTCGAAGAATCAGAATTTGAAACATTGGGTGATTTGCACAAAAACCGTGTAGTATAGTAAAATTGTTAAATTTTACTGTAATCATTTTATTTTTTATAGTTTATGTTGGATTTAATACATGCGCAGTAAAATTTTTAATTTTAATGTGCATTTTCAGAAAAAAATAAAATAAAATAAAAATAATAATAATAATAATAATAATAAATAAATAAATAAAATCCATTCTTACATTAAACCCTTGCTTCTTCTTGTTTATGTGACTTCACAATTAGGGCTTTTCATTTTAGATTTATAGGGTTTTTATTACAATATATATATATATATATATATATATATATATATATATCTGTGTGTGTGTGTGTGTGTGTGTGTGTGACATCTAACCTGTGGGACCACTTGCACAATCGGATCCCAATCCATGTTGGCCCTTGCATGATTTTTTAAAAAACATATTTTTTTTAATTGGTGCACCTTGTTTAAAATAGCGCACCTGTGCGCTATTGTAGTATAGCGCACCGACCGCATACTGACAAAAAATACTATTAAATAAAAATATTTTTATTAATTTATGTTTTTGTTAATCAGTGCACCGGTTAACATATAACACACCAAGTCTCCTTCTTGACAAAGAGCATCGTATTGTGTTTCTACTGTATTGGTGGTGGTGTTGATAAGAGCCTACCGCACTATGTTAAGTGCGTACTTTGGGAAAGGCACACCGTTTTCCTGATTATTATTTTTTTTACCTGAAAATTATGTGATTTATATATAAAATATACTAATGACTCGTATGGTACAAGTTTCATATTGATAACGAAATGGCTACCAAGAGTTCAAGAAACAAAAATACTGATAACACATCGAGAAAAAAAGAAGGCAAGTTCTTTGTAAATTCTCTACAAAATTATTACTTTTGAACTATATGTAAGTTTAACTAATATGTATTGTTTATTGTGTATCATGCAGAGCCACAAATGATGAAGCTCGATAATATTATTTCCGATATAATACTAGAAGAGCATAAAATCTTGATGGAAAAATTGCAGAATGATAAATCAGGTGAATGAAAAAATACTATCGATCCAATATGAGTTTCCTTTTTGAATTTTCATTAATAATATACTTAAAAATATTAGATAACATGTTTCAAACAATCTATTAATTCACATATGTTTAATGTTCTATAGGGGCCAACAATGAAGAAAATGAATGTTTCTCTAAGAAAAGAAAAAAAATAGAACATGCAAATGAAATTGAATTTCTTCTTAGCTCATCTGGAGTGGTGTTGGAGGTTAACGAAAGGAGGAAAAACTTTTACAAAAATTTGAGGGATCTAGTGGAACAAATGTATAGACGTTCTTTCCAGTTAAAATATGTTAGGTCCTCATATTACTAGTGTAGTCCCTTATTGTTATTAGTGTAGCCCCCTTATTGTTATTTTTGTACCCTTGTAACCCCCATATTGTTATTATTGTTCCCTTACATTAGTATTGTTAGGTAGGCTAGGATTATATTGTGACCCCATGGACCCCTATATATAGAAGGAGGTTTTATCATTTGTATCATCGAAGAATTGTTCATTTGTGTAATGTATTGGAGGTTTCCCCCTCGAAGTGATTGATTTATAAGGCATTGATCTCTCTTTTCTTCTATTTTTGGAGTTGGTTTCATAACATTTGGTATTAGAGCTTTGGATTCTAGAGTTTCGCTACTCCAAACAGGTCATCATGGAATTTTCGCTATAATATTTTTTCTACGAAGGTTCAAAAGATGAAATTTTTACAGAGCGAAGCCGAACTTCTAAGGAACTTCGTGTACTAATTTCAGATCTTGGTTCACAATATTTTCGGAGATATGATTTGTGGAAGTTAGGTTGTTTTTCAGGCTCCTGAATTTCACCTAAACAGGTCATCATGGAATTTTCTCTATAGATTTTTTTATACGAAGGTTTAGAAGCTAAAGGTTTTACAGAGAAAATCCGAAATACTGATGAAATTCCTGTAAAAATTTCAGATCTTGGTTCGCTATAGTTTCAGAGATATGATATGTGTAAGTTAGGACTTGTTTAGGCTCCGAAATTTCATCTCAAAAAGGTGACCTTAGGAAACTCGTCATAACTCTCTCTCTGAGCATCAGATTGGAATTCTGTAAATATTGGCCACAAGTACATGGACTTTAGTTTCATGTGTATCAATTGCAGGGCCGAAGGAGGAAACAGTGAGACGTGACACGTCGTACAAGTGTGCTCTACTGAACCAGTCCATAATTAGGTCATTGTGAGAGATTCAGCATAACTTTGGCTTGAAGTATCCAAATCAGGTCAGACTTGTGGCATTCAAAAGATTATTCATAGGGCTACTATAGGACCAAATTTCAGATATTTAATATCCACAATTACAAAGATAATTCAGTTTCAATATCAAGTTCCTCAAAAGCAAGAAAAATGTGTTTATTTGTTTTTCAAATTACATAAGTCTTGTTTGAAAAATAAGTTTTAAGTGATTCCAAGGGCCTAGTGAGCATAATATTGGGTTCTAAAATGCCCCGTAAAATTAATTCAACACCCATTAAGCCCTCATAATACTCTACTCTACAAGTCGTAATTGCACAATTATGCTCACTAGAAGTTCCAACATCAAAATCATCTATTTCTCCATATCTCCAAAAAGGCTTTGACAATAATTCCAAGGTGTTTGAAACTCCCAAAGGAATCCCACCTATTATTGATCATGATCATGCTATTCATTTGATTCCAGGAAGTGTTCCTCCAAACATCAGGCCTTACAAATATCCTTATGTCCAAAAGAGCGAAATTGAAAGTATGATTGCAGAAATGTTAGAGGCTGTTATAATTAAACCTAGTCAAAGTTATTTCTCTAATCTAGTAGTATTAGTGCACAAGAAGGATTGATCATGGCACATGTGTCCAGATTATAGGGAGCTCAATAAGCTCACTATTAAAGATAAATTTCCCATTCCTGTGATTGATGAATTATTGGATGAATTACATGGCGCAATTTATTTTACCAAGTTGGATCTTTGTTCAGGATATCATCAAATTAGAATGAAGACTGAAGATAATCCGAAAACAACATTTTGAACTCATGAGGGTCATTATGAATTTTTGGTCATGCCTTTTGGCCTTACCAATGCACCTTATACATTTCAAGGGTTGATGAATTCCATTTTCAAACCCTTCCTTAGAAAATTTGTGCTAGTATTTTTTGATGACATACTAATCTACAACAGGTCTTGGAAGGATCATGTTCAACATGTTGACATCACTACTACATTTGGTGGAAATTCCGACACTTGGTTCCGACGCTTTTGACCAAAAGTCGGAAATTTCCCCAAATTTTTTCCATCCTGCCCGAAACCGTCGCTATATCGACGTTTATAGAAAAGTGTCACAATACCGACACTTAGACAAAGTGTCGGAATTGCAACGTTTGGAGGAAGAAGTCGCAATTGCGACACTATGGCCCAAAGCGTCGCTATTGCGACGGCTGCCTCCAAACGTCGCAAGTACAACACAACGTCTAAGTGTCACAATTGCGACGTTTGGAGGTAGCCGTCCCAGTAGCAACGCTTTTTCCTCCATCGGTATAACGGCACTTATATGTGCACTACATAAAAATATGAAACTTATATGCGCGCTACATAAAAATACAAAACTTATATGCGCGGTACATAAAAATGATTTTATTGTTTCGTATCCGTCGCAATAGCTACATTAACGTCTGATATCACGCGCGCATTTGCCCTCCGCCCTTGCAAAACAACATTCGCCCTCAGCATTCGCCCTCAGCTCTTGCAGAACAACATTTGTCCTCAGCATTTTCCCTCAACCTTCGCCTTCAGCTCTTGCAGAACATCATTCACCCTCAGCTCTTGCAAAATGGTAAGTTCTTACTGCAGGCCCTTCCTCCTATAGGAGGGTTGACTCTATTTGGGTTTTTTTGGTCAATTCCATTGGATTGTGTTAGGCTGTAGGGTTCTCTTTAGATGTAAAGAATCAAGATTCAATATGCTCTATTATCTTCATCACCCAATACAAGATTTAAATTTTTCCCAAAGAAACGTTTATTAATTTGGCAGCCATTATTTCTCCCTGCTTTAAAAACCCTACATTTAAATGAAAACAAGCATTGCATTTCAACTACAAAAATCTATTAGTGTTCAAATGTACATGTGTGCTACATTAACGTATGATATCACACGCACATTCACCCTCCGCTCTTCTTGAGGTAACATTCTCCTGTTCGCCCTCAGCTCTTGCAGAACAACATTCGCCCTCAGCATTTGCCCTGAGCTCTTGCAGAACAGCATTCGCACTAAGCTCTTTCAGAATAGCATTCGCCCTGCATTCGCCCTCAGCTCTTGTAGAAAAGCATTCGCCCTGCATTCACCCTTAGCTCTTGCAGAACAACATTCGCCCTCAGCTCTTGCAAAATGGTAAGTTCTTACTGCAGGCCCTTCCTCCTATAGTAGGGTTGACTCTATTTGGGTTTTTTTGGTCAATTCCATTGGATTGTGTTAGGCTGTAGGGTTCTCTCTAGATGTCAAGAGTCAAGATTCAATACCCTCTATTATCTTCATCACCCAATACAAGATTTAAATTTTTCCCAAAGAAACGCTTATTAATTTGGCAGCCATTATTTCTCCCTGCTTTAAAACCCCTACATTTAAATGAAAACAAGCATTGCATTTCAACTACAAAAATCTATTAGTGTTCAAATGTACATGTGTGCATCACTTGTGTAGGGTATTCCTTTTCCACTTTCACATTATCCAAGAATGTGTGCGGTATAGTTCATATTTTTTGTGATTTAGATTATCTTGAAAAAGGAAAGGTAAATTATTTCCCATGGAAAAAGAAGGTTTTCCCTTTTTATAGGTTGTTTGGACTTACGTGGAAAAATTTATGGTATGCCTTTCAGATTATGTAGTTTAAATTTGAATTAACATATTATTCTACATGAAAATATAATTACTTATGTGATGTCCTTCATCACTAATTAAAATTATAGGGTTTCAATTTCCTAGACTCTAACTCATCTGATGCTAAATTCTAGGTTCTCATTGGTGGATCACTCTTCCATTGCTTTCCTTTCCCTCTGGATCTTGTCATACTTTAAAAGTCATCAATGATACATATATTAATTCAGGTATCCCAAAAGGCTTTATAGTACAACATATTGTGAAGTTTTTTTGACACTTGAGGATTCTTTTTAGAACTGCAACGCGGTCTATGCTATCGAGTTATATACCAAGAAACTTGTCCTTAATAACCACACTATGAGGTAGGTTCAACCAGTTTGAACTTGTTGGGACATAGCATATGAAGTTGTGAGATGAGTCCATATCACAGGTCTATTATGGTGAAAAAAGTGAAGACATGTAATGATAGTTATTATGTTAACATTACTAGAAACATTTTCGAAATTATCCATGCTATCAAGATGTCAAAATTCCAGGCATTAGGTGTCAATACTCGTAGCTAATAGATAATAATAATAATATAAAAAAAAAATCACATATTTATTCTTGAAATATGATTGTTACACATTGGTAACCTAGTTCATGAGTTACTATCACCCAAAGATTGCAAAACAAACTTAAAATATAAATTAAACCAACATGAGAATCCAACTAAGGGTTTTTCGACAAAATCATGCCATAACCTGGCATTTTGAAACCCAAATTTGAATCCATCATAAGTAATACAATGCAAACTTAGATGGATTTTCAATGCATGTTTGCATGCTACACTTGTTCTCTGTCTAGATATCATTTTTTAAATGGAACCATTAGTCAAGCCCAGTCCTTTTTATGTGAAAAAATTCAGCTCTATTTGAGCTCTTTTTTGCTCCATCACCTCCATAAACATATGCAAACATATATCATGAACTTGGAATTCCATTACATATGTATGTGCCAATGTTCCATAATCATGCCCCATCATCAATTTAAGAAATTTCCATTGAATATCAAATTATGGAGGGGGGGGGGGGACTTTTTGCTGCAACATTTGGCTCAAAATCAGCGACCATCTCCGTATGAGGTGAATGAGAACTATAGATATTTGAAGGAGTAGATTAGTGCCTTTTCCTTTGGCCATGGAGTCATATACAATCATCCATCACAAAAATTTGTCTTTGTTCATTCTCACCTTGAAAGTTGCAAAAATTCATGCCCTAATTGAAACGACACTAAATTTGAAAGATATAATAAAAATGCAAGCTAGAAGTGCCCTATTAATACAAAGGGAAAACCTTCCTACCTACCCTAAGTGAGATAAATTTTGATTGAATAGGAAACATGATATTTCCTATGGAGTTGATCCAACAACTTGTTAAATGTATGGGACTAAATCATGCATTTGATTTCCGGGGAAACATGCGCATGAAGAGAAAAAGTGCAGAATTAATGGAAAATCCATACATGCCACTTATAAAAACTACACCGAAAGGTCAAAAAATACTTAAGGCCTTAACTTAATTTGAATCCAAAAATGACAAAATAGGATTAGTGAAAACAAGAGAGTGGTGTGGGTGAACAACATAAATAAAAAGTGAAGATACCTTTCCCCAAGATGCCTTTGTCACCGTTGTATGAAAACATGTTTTCCTTTCCCTTTATACATGCAAGTGAATGCATTATAGGTATGGTGTTTTCCCAGAATAGGAGAAGCCTACTTAAATATATCATTCGTGGAGTGAATGTTTCCTTGACCCAGAACCTCATAGAAACTTATCACTGAATTTGATGTTGGGATGGGATTGTAAAGATAACAAACTCTTCATTCATACAAACTAGATTCCTTCCTGGAGTTAGGACACCGAGTATTGAATCAAAGTTGTAGTTTCTAACTTCTTGTATTGGTTTATCAATCTTGAAATTCAGACATTGCATGTCTTCATTGCTTCATGTTTGAATAATTTGCATCATATCGTACAATAGGAAATTAGGAATTATGATTATTACTACTTTATGGATCTGTTAAGTTACTTTTAAGTTTGCATGGTTTAGTGTGAAATTATTCTAGTGTGCCCCTAGGCCCAGGTGAAGGAATGCCAAGGACTGAGAACCCTAGTTTTTAAATGGTATTGTTTCTTATACCCAAAACCCCTCAACATCACTTCTTATTAGTTCTTAACAATAGTGTTGTAAACAATTTGAGAATTGATATAGAAAAATCTCGCACTTCTCAAGATAAATTCCTAAAGCTAAAGTGTGATACCATGTGTAATTCAATAGCCCCATTGTCACCTCACGAACCTCTTTTCACTTCGGGCTAGCTCTCCTCCAACTCAAGGGGGGTTCTCCCTAGTAGATGTTAGGGATCTAATGGCCCAACCAAACCAAGTCAAGAGCCCCCTAACTCTCTATGTTTACTACTATCAATCAAAATATTAAACAATAGGGTTAGACATGAATCCTGAAGATAAAATTGCCAGGGTATTTTTGGGTAATTTCAAAGGGAAAGTCCCCAAACACATATAATCAAGGGATTATAATGTGATTTCAAACATTAAATATCAAAAAAATCGTTTAAAGGATATTGACAGGAAAAAGGTGATGGAAGATAGAAAATGCCTTACTTAAATGCTCTAAGGATTTTTCAATAGTTGCTCCAAAAGCTTCACTTCAAGGCCCTTCAAGATCGTCTCCAACAATGCTATACCATCAGCTTCAACAATGTTGCTCCAAAAATGTCCTCAAGGTCTTCACAACAAGTTTACTACAAGTTGCTCCAACAATATATTCAATAAGGTCTTCATTGTCAACTCGTCTCTTGTTTGGGTGCCTTAATGTGCAATGACATGTTTCCAGGACTGAATTCAATGCAAGGCATATTTGAAACTCTAACTCTGTCTTCTGGTGTCTTATTAGAAATTATTTCGGTTTTCATTTTGTGTTTTCAAGTTAGATATTGTTTTCAAGTTTTTACATTTATAATTTTATTGCAATGTGGCAGACTGATCAGAGCAGTGCAGGAACAACCCCGAGACGGGATGATCATGGAAAGAGGCCAGCGGAAGAACATGTAAAGTGCCGGCATTGCTCTATCTTCAGGTATTTTAGTTATTTACATAATTGAAATAATATTAATTTTGTTCAAATATGCAGACACCTAGCCATGGTACGCCTGATGATTCCCTCTTTGAGGAAGAGCTTTCTTCATCCCTATCTCCAGTGTTCTTGTTGCAAAAAAAGGCACGAGATGTAAGGTCGGAATTTAATACTTTGATAGACGCGCCTCAAACACCTGAAAAAGAAGAGAGGATAAAACATCTTATGAGCCAGCTAGAAATATATCAGGTAATAATATAAATTCAAAAGGATATTTTTTTGTTCTGCATGAGATGAATTGTGATAGTTTGATTTTTAATTTTTACATTGACTAAACTAACAAAAATTTCTTTTGTATGTAGCGTTTTCTGGCACTTGCTGAACCCGGTGTTAGTGGTAGTGAGACACAAGGGCAAGATATTTCCCAAAAACTCTCTCGTACACCTTCTACTCCTTTAGGTGCCAGCCAAGAAACACACCCTGCCCAAGCAGACACCCAGCCAACCGCTGAATGTGTTGGAAACGATGAGGCTGATATGGCCAAATACATTATTGTGTTTCCTAGAACTACATGTGCCAACTCCACAGGGACCATTAATGGCACGTTGTTGGTGAATGATGAAGGTGTCCCTATAAATCATGTACAACTCCCAGGTAAATTTTAATATTTTAACTATTTCATGTACTTTATCTAAAACATATTTATCATGATTTTTATTTTTAAATTAATGATACTATCTTTCTTTCTTTTTTTCTGTGTAGGAAACAATGAGTTCTACAGGTTTCTGGAGAGCCATGCGTTGGTAATTTTTGGCCCAACCATACACATAGGGTGGAATTCCCAGAATTCCAACCTAAAAAAAGAACTTCTAGATTATCTAGAAGCCCTTTTTGGGGTCGGCACATTTGACAAAACAGTGGTGGCTCGGGTAGTCGAAAAATATTTGAAATATACCAGGGACACCTATAGGACGCAATTGCAATTTAACCCTAGATATGAGCATCCTCTTGCAGTTCCAGAGAGTGAGTGGAGAGCACTCATCCATGACGGAAAAGAGAAAAGGGCAAAGAAAGAAGGAAAAATGCCAACTGGACTCGAAAGGTGAATTACAACTTTAATTCAATAGCTTTAATTTTCTCTATGTCTAAAATAAAAAATTTCTATGTCATATCTGAACTCAATTTTGTTGATGCTAGGTTTCCTGACACCTCAAAGGCAACCAAAGTTAGGATTGAGAAAAAGGGCCATCACAAGCTAGGCCAGGGCAGCTACTTGAAATTAGCTACAAGAATTGTAATTAAGTAGCTAAACATCTTATAATTAATTGTATCGCCTTCCAAAGTTTTTGTAATCCTATCAAATATGATTAAAAATACACAATCATATGTAATGTAGGGTGATGACTTCGGAACAGAAACTACAAAGGAAGATAAAAATATCGCTTTCCATTTCAGCTATCAAGCCGTAGTTGAACGTCGCAGAAGCTTGGGGCAGGTCCCAAGATCCAGAATGCCTGATAAGGTAAAACATTAACCTTTCAATATGTCTGTTTTCATCCATAAATTTAATGTCTAACAACTTTGTTTAAATCAGGGGAGCAACACTACCGACAAGGCAAATAACCCAGTTTTAGAGCCAGACGTAGATGATCCTCACATGCAACTTGATCATTGTAGTGGGGACCAGGCCGACAATGCTACTATCAGTGAGGGCCGTGACGGTAATTAATTTCCACTTATAATTTTTTCTAATTATACCTTGATGGTTGTCCTTATAACGTTTTTTGTTTAAATGACAGAGAATGTTTTCCTTGAGGATCTTACCACCAGAGAGGAAGACAGGGCAACAGTCCCAACGGCGACAACTGGTGCACCAGGTAAATAATCTCATTGCAATTTTTTTTATTAATATTACCGAACTAGTTCAATGATATTTAAAAGCTGATAATTAAAATTTAATATTATCTGTTTTTGGAGGCGATGCCCCGTCACTGGATGAGACCAGACATCGTGACAATGCAACTAGGTCAGCGGCGACAACTGGTGCACCAGGTAAATAATCTCATTGCAATATTTTTTTATTAATATTACCGAACTAGTTCAATGATATTTAAAAACTGACAATTAAAATTTAATATTATCTGTTTTTGTAGGCGATGCCCCGTCACTGGATGAGACCAGACATCGTGACTACGCAGCTAGGTCAGCGGCGACAACTGGTGCACCAGGTAAATAATCTCATTGCAATTTTTTTTATTAATATTACCGAACTAGTTCAATGATATTTAAAAACTGACAATTAAAATTTAATATTATCTGTTTTTGTAGGCGATGCCCCGTCACTGGATGAGACCATACATCGTGACTACGCAACTAGGTCAGCAGTGCAGGTCGAAAGGCACGAAACAGGAGCAGAGCATGATGATATTGATGATGTAATTAGGAGCTTTAGAAATAGGAAGAAGAAAAAGAAAATTCGATAATGTAAAATATTGTATTATTATAAGACAAACGCTACCATACTTGGAACGTTTTTTGCATTATATAAAAAACTCATTTATCATACTATTTTTATGTCAAGCATTAATTGCAATGTTTCCTTGCGTACTTTTTGTTGAATTGTTTTTTTATTAGTTATTGAATATTTTTTTTTATGCTCATGAAAGTAAAAAATGAAATATAGAGTGGGTATTGGGGAATTGAGAGTGATGTGAGGGGGGGGGGGAGGGGCCATAAGAGCTTCCACCTTCATGTGGTTGGCCCTGTTTAGTAGAGAATAATTTATTGGAGTGATTTAATCTTGGAACAAACCTCCCTCGATCCAGCGTAGCAACAAAAAAGTCACTGTTGACTTAGTTGCTACTCTTTCAGATCGTGGGAGGCTTGTTCCAAGTTCATGCGACTCCAATAAATTATTCTTGAAACGAAGAGGAGCTTATTCGGGTATGTTTTGAAATTTTCAACATATGTTCTAACATTATCATAAGAATGCATCATAGAGTAAAAAATACTACATCAATTACTTGTATTTATTGTATAGATAATGATAGATTTTGATTGACTTGGCATTTCAGGTACAAATCCTCTTGCATCATGAGCAATACAACTTGTCAACCAGGGTCATGTCCAGGATATTTTTGCTTGTGCGCTTGACCAGGTTCGTAATGTCACATTTTGTAAGTTCCTTTACAGTTCATAATTTAATATTAAGCTTGTTCATGATTATTATCTAGGTTTTTTGTATGTGTTTTTTCATCTATTTGATTGTAAGCAACTCTGCATGTTTCCTGTCATAGGTTACTTTATTGCTACTATGATTTCTCCATTTATGATTTCATAGGTTACATCATGTAAATTTTTCAATCTCAGGTTGGTGATGAGATTTAGTTCTCCAGATTTGGGGCTTTTCTGATATTTTCTCCCTCATGTCATTCCTACATCACCTCATTTTTTGAGCATGCCAATTGTCTACCACTTGTACCAATTGGCACATGTCAATCTCTGAGTGGTGCCGCATTTCACCTATTTTCAGTGAGAGTTTAGGGTTTCTCTAACATAGCTTCAGAAATCCGATTCAGTGCCTGCTTGAATATTGTCACATAATACTCATGGTTTGGATTGACGAGCATGTTCTGAATGGTTGGTTGATTCATAAGAACCACCCATATAGTCATCTTGAGATATTTCAGAAGTTTTCTCGGGTTTCCTTTTTCACCGTTTCTAGTGGGTGGGATGGTGTGGGGTGATCCATCAATACTGGTGCTCTTGTAGTAGGGAATTTTTTTTGGGGGATATAAAGGAGCATTTGATGTAGATATCCCATTTTATGCATTCATAGATGGGCACGAGAGGTCAATAATTTAAATTAAAAATATGCAACCTCTAGCATGGCAACCTGAAGGCCGCGAGAGACACTGGTTAAAGATTGTTTTGTGCTGGCCTTAATATAGTCGTGATTTCTTTCTATTATCTTAATGCAATTATATAGTCCGGTCTCATTAAAATGAGGATTGTGGTTGTATTTATCTTTGGTTGTTTCTCTCTTAATGCTCCAGAAGTTGCCAAAAGTTGCGATAGTTGTTTAGTTTGCCTGTTACAACTTAAAAGTGGTTTTTAGTAATGGGAGTCATGGTTTTTAAGGTTCATAGTAATATGAAGATCTTGTAATTCTATATTCAGCATAAGAGAAGATGGCCTCTGCTTTGGGCAGTATGACAACAATTGCCACATCTACCTCATTGGGTAACAATGGAAAGGGGAAGAAGTTGGGTGCAATGTTTGATAATTATGGCAGACAATTGTCTTCTCTTTCGGTTTTTTCACCCATTTCCTTTAATCGCTCAAGCAGAAGAGGGACTCTGAGATTACGCGACAGAGAGAAGGTAGTTAATACAAGAGCTATGGAAAAGGAGTTGTACTTCAACAAGGATGGCTCAATGACAAAAAAATTGAAGGTCAGAGAAAAAATTATGTTTAAAGGAAGGTCACTTGCACGTGAAACTTCACTGCGGTGGATCTTTCCTTGTCCACTTATATTTGATTTTAATGTGTTATTTTAATTTTTCATGGATGGTTGTTTTGGCATATGGTCTGGCATTCAATTGCACACTTACTGAAAGCATTGTCAATTTGTCTTGCAAGCGGTGTGAACAAACTTGCTGATCTTGTTGGAGTCACCCTTGGGGCAAAGGGCAAAATGTTGTCTTGGAGAGAAAGCATGGTTCTCCAAAAATAGTTAATGATGGTGTGACAGTAGCTAAGGAGGTAATTTGTAGATGTGTGCTCTGGTTTTCTTTTTAACGTTTCATTAGTTCCCCCTCTTAAATGTCTTAGATTTGGTATGCATAATTTGAAAACTCAAAGGTGAAAGGAAACATATTTGTTACCTAGTGGTCTACTTGGCCTATGGACTAGCCACATTAGAGTAATGCATAAAGCTTTTCACAACAATAAAAGGAAAGGGTTATGGCTAAGTCAAATTTTATTGTTATTGACAGTGTAATGAAATGTATCTCAATGCTATGGTTTTGGCCTTTTTATTGGTTGAATTAGAGGACCTAGTTGAAAATATTGGGGCCAAGTAGGCTAGTTTTCCTTTTTGCTGATGGTTTGGTGTATCTAATTGAATTAGTTGCCTAAGGTATTTTTGGTTGCAAACTCCTTTTCATTTTTCATATAGTATTGGCCTTGTGGAATACATTTGATTGTGTGGTCTTGTTAGATCTACAACATTTGTATTTGTTTAGTCTTATGGCCGAGGTGCA
This sequence comes from Pinus albicaulis, assembly GCA_034641835.2. Taxonomy (NCBI): domain Eukaryota; kingdom Viridiplantae; phylum Streptophyta; class Pinopsida; order Pinales; family Pinaceae; genus Pinus; species Pinus albicaulis. Next base: position 561,890,879 of record CM076571.1, on the reverse strand, counting down.
CTTTTATTATGGAAATAGTTGATGCAATATTGTCATTTAATCCTTACTGCGGGGTAGCATGTTGAGAAGTTTCTTGTGAAACATTTGGTATTCAAAATGACACTTGATCCTATACAGCATCATGCACTTGACTTCAAAATTCATATTCAAAGTGTGCCGGACAATTCTTGCAAAATTTCAAATATTTATGTTGTTTTAAACCATTATCTTTTTCATGTATTGGATGCTGAAAATGTGAAAAAGACTTTGGTATGAAACCAACTGGTGAATAATTTCCAGCACAACAACCACTTCCAAAACATGATTTAGAAGTAGAACAAATGTGCTTATGAAGCATAGAAAGATATCCTTGATGCATTGTCAATGTTTGGCTAGGGTTATTTTTGGAGAAAATAACTCCATATTCCTAGAATAGTGATCTTCAATACAAGTAAATGCCAGAGAAGAGAGATCATCGTGTGATGCAACAAAACTGAAATTGGACCCCCAAGGAGAGCTGGTGTGTCTACAATCGCTCTGTCAGCATTTTCCCTTGGTTTACCCCGTTCTTTTCCTCCAGCCTGAGTCTTAATTGACTTCTTCTTTCTTTGGGTTTATTTATCAAATTCGTAGAAATTCGTAGAATTTGATAAATAAATACTATCCACAATGGTTGGACTTTAATTTATATTCCCGACTTTATATTATCTCCAAGCCTTATAACCAATGTTTAACTTTCAACACTTTGTATTTATACTCCATGTTTCTTTTTAAATAAATAACTTGTAATGAACTTTCGGCTCTATATTTCACCACCCAGCCTTACAACAATCACGCTCCAGACTTATGCTAATTATCCGCTAATCGTTTAATTAAACAATTTCATTATACTCCGGCCCCACCTATATATATCAATAACCAATCAAACACTCGTATCATACCTGGCTATCCTCCGCACACCTTAGTTAACCTCCGAGCAAGTTCAACGTGCGACCACCGTCCGATGGCCCTTCTCCAAATCAACGACTCTTGGCAAGGGCAAGTTCAACGTGTGACCACCGTCCGATGGCCCTTCTCCAAATCAACAACTCTTGGCAATTTCGCTCAACTTCCAATGTCGGGCTTGAACGTACGATGGTGCGGGTTAAACGGTGGTTTTCCGGGGGTCACTTCACCACGTGTCGCATTCCCTATGGAATCACTCATGAATAGGAAATATCGCCTACTCTGCAAAAGCGGTGTGATATGGGCAACCCGCTTTTGTGATTCCGCTAGTGGTTTTGGTACAGGGCTTGACCACGGGTGCAAGTCTAGTTCCGCTATCCTTTTGTTTGTTAACTCATGTCCAATCCTCGGGTCAGGTTTTGAAAGCACAAAAATTTTGTCTCTTTATTAAGCGGGATTTTTATATTTGAACAGTGTTCACGACCCCAATTCTCTACACAGACCTCGCCTTCGGGTGGGGTGAGTTCACAGGGAATTCAAAGACAGAAGAATGGAATTATCGGTAACCAATCGCCTCACAGTTAAAAAATTCTTTACAATTAGCAGTTCGAGATAATTCAATGGAAACTAAGCTTGGAAATCATTTAACTGGAAACAATTGTTCACACACAGAGGTTTATTGCAGAAATCCCCTCTCTACTCTCTTCTTCCCTCTCTACTTTTATTCATCCGAGGAATTAAAATTTATATACATAACATATGGCTCTTCGGTTCCTCTGAGAGGACCATTCTAGAAATCAAAATGTCTAATTATAATAATTCAACTAACTAAAACTGTTTGACTCCTACAACTCTAACTAGTCTAAATAATACAGTCAGCTGAGGTATTGACACCTAGCTGTTACAACTCAAATGTTTTCGAACCCTCATAGCCACAACATGTGGAAAAAACCTCCTACATTGCTGGCTAGTGCCTAATGCCCCTGCATCATCGTCTGACATAAACCTATTAACAAAATTGAACAGGGAATGATTATTAATTATGGCATACTAAGTTGCTTTTCTAAAGAGTAACATTGTAGATAACCTTAAAAACATTTGTTAACTATTTTTGTTTGACCATTTGATTGTGTTTGATATGTAGAACTCATGGCGGCTAGTGTTTCTCCACTCATATTAAATAATTATTTCCAAAAGTTTCTTGTTACTATTACTTTAGGAAAACCATGAAGACTATGAATTTCTTTCACGGACACTTATGCCACTTGGCTTGTTGTTTATGTACTTTGAGCTCTACAAAAAAAATCTACAAAATTTGTCTATATAAATGACCACAAAAATGTAATACTTACCTTTATATTTCAGTAACCCTGTAATAAAGTCTATTGATATATATTCTAGTCTTTGAATATGTATGTGGAATGGTTGATGTAACCCTAAAGATTTTACTATCTCTCTTTTATTTATTATGCAAACCTGACCTTCTCTTACAAAATTTTGAATATCTTTCTTCATTCCTTCCAAAAATATATTTTTGATCCTTTGAGATGTTTTAAGGAACCCTGCGTCCTACCATCAGAGAGACATGGGACTCCCTTAATATTTGTTTATTCAAATATGCTTGCGTGCATAAAAATATTCTACATTTGCACCAAAGTATATCTCTCTTTCACTCCCAATGCTCCATAGAGTTCATTCCATCCTTTATAAATTTTAGTTTTTGTTTAGTACTATTGTCATTTTTCCATTATGGCAAGCTTCTTCTAGCCACCTAGGAATATAAAATGTAATTGGATATAAATTTTAGGCCTCTTCTATTTTAGAAAGAGCATCATGTACTAAATTTTCCTTACCCTTTTTGCAGATTATCTCAAAATTAAAACTTTGCATTTTTTCTCCTCATTTTTGTTAATCTTCCAATGAAATCCAAAGCTTCAAAAAATAATTTATGCTATCATGGTATATCTTGACTTTAAAGTACTTCCCAGTGATATACTATCCTCATTTTTTATTGCATGTAATATTGCTTCCATTTATTTTTCATACGTAGATTTCACCAAATATTTTCTTTGAATTCCTTGCTTTTAAAAGCCAATGATATCCCTTATTGTGTTAATGTTACGTAAATTCCTTGTCCTAGTGCCTCACACTCTACTATGAATGTTTTTCCAAAAGTAGGTGCAACCGATGTTGGTGTAGAAGACATGGCATCCATTAAAAGAGAGAATGCCAAAGTAGCCTCATCATTCCATATAAATGATATTTTCTTCAAGAGATATGTGAGTGGACTTGAAATACATGCATAATTCTTAACAAATTATCAATAATATCATGTAAGTCTAAAAAATCTTCTAAGAACCTTGATTTTCTTAGGAATAGGTCATTTTGTAATAGCTTGCATCTTTTGAGGCTCAAACTTCACTCCTTCCTTTAAAACAATATGAACCAAATACTCGAATTCTTATTTCCCAAAAGCACATTTGGATATTTTTACATAAAAATGATTGTTCTCAATAATTTATATAACTTTTCCACATGTTTACTTGTGTGGTATTCCCATGATTTATTATAAATATGTGTATTATCAAAGAAAACCAACACAAATTTTATAAGATGGGATCAAACAAAATTGTTCTTAAGTCGAGCCCGCCGGACTTCAAATGGCGATAAACCATAATTCAAACCAAATTTGCGTTCCAAAATAGCCTGCTGACGTCGGCCAATTTTGTGACGTGAAAACCAAATGAATTCCGCCCTAATCTTTTTCGGGTCCGAAGTTGGGCTGGCGTGCGGAGGCAGAGTTGTGACACGAATTTCTTATCAAATTCGCCCTAATCTTTTTCGGGTCTGGATTTCCACTGCGCGAGCGGCCCAAACAAAGATCCGCTCCAATCAATTTCTTCCACGTGTCCTTAATTAAAACTTTTCCTGCTCCCAGCTGCGGGTGCATTTAATGGCGTTTAAGGCGATGGGACATGGATGTGGCGATTTCATATCAATCGCATTAATATTTAACGCTGTTCAATTAAGTTCCAAGGTTTTCACATCAAATCGCATTAAATTTTAACACTGTTCAAGATCGGACCTCCACTCCCGTTAGCGATTCTGCATGCTCCAATATGATCTGGCCTTCGGCTCTCATTAATGATCAGAGATTAATTATGACGAGTGTCCTTTGATTGCATTGCATTGATAAAATGGCATTTTGCTATGGTTTTTCAGACGAGCCGGTTGTTGGGTTACACTGCCCGCTCACTGTGACAAGAAGGAGAAGTGGCCAGCTGAACTGCTGCGTAGACCTTGCTACATATCTTCATTTCTCTCGGTTTGGCCCTTGTTTGTATTCCTCTATTTCTTGGAATTCTGCTTCTCCGTCTCCTCTTGTGCCCACTGCTAGTGAGACTGCACCCATGCCTCGCGTGCGTCAAAGGATGCGTTGCCGCAGGGGGAGCACTAGAGGTCAACTCCTGCGTGCTCCCTCCAGCCCCTCAACCGAGTTGTCTTCCGGCCAGTCCAGTGATTATGCAGGTCGCTATCCAAATACTAGGAGTGGGCGGGGTCGGGTTGTAGGATCTGGCCACCGTATGGATTCCCCTGCTCCTCGTTTCCCCATCGCTAGTTCACCTTCTCCCACGACGCACACTACACAATTTTCCTTTAATTGCTCTCTCAACTGCCCACGAATTACATCTTCAGTCACTGTGGTTTTCCGCGAGGAGGCCCAAACGGAGGAAGAATGCACCCGTTTGGTGGGTCTAAGCTCAGAAAAAGCCAGCCAGCATTCAGGCCTTCAGGAGGGGAGCCGTGGCATGAATGTGGAGGTAGCACCTAGCGATCCTGGACCTTCCAAAGGATGGTGCCGAATCGTCGAGGAGCTGGAGGAGTAGTTTGGTTAATTTGTTTTTCTTGCTTCGCGGCCCACTTAATTGGGCTGCTTTTAGATTATTTTACTGTGCTAGACCTTTGTAATATTTTTGAATTTTGTAAATTAAACGTTCAAGACTGGTTTCCCCATATGAGGGCAGTCTTCTTAATTTTTTGATTTTTTGATGACAAATTTGCCATGAGTCTGGGCAATGATTTTGACTTCGGTGTAATTTTATTCCCACTGTTAATAGATTAACTTTACTTAGAAAAAAAATGTTGCCCTGTTTCTATTTTAAACCTGTTTTTTGAAATACAGAGCCATGTTTATATGGTCTACGTATTATACTCTTTCTCTATATATCTACGGGAACCTTTTTGCTATGAACAGGGTGGATGTTGTAGCGGGCTACTAATGGAAACAAGCGAGCCTGAACCTTACATCTCGGATGCAACAGATGGTTACCAATTTTGGAATCAAGTGAGGCTGATCTTACAAGCGAGCCTGGGTTTCTGTAGATGGTTATCACACTCCTCACATGATTAGCGTTTTTCTCTGTTCAAGGATTTTGGGTACTTTAATTTGTATTTGGAACAATGGACGTCGGTACTCTATCTGTTGCTTTACTATTCTACATACTGCTATTTCACTTTCTTATAGATGCCTCGGGCATATTTGGATGCTTTCTCAGATTGTCGATAATCTCCATGTGGATCGTTACTGGGTTTTATATCATGTCCTTGTATGTGACATGGGGTATTTTTCTATCATTGTCTGGGGTGGGACTTCCACTTTTCTGGATGGATATTTGGGTTCCAATCTTCAGATGTGAAAATGTAATGACTTCATGGACTGTTTTACTTCATATAATATATTCAAAACAATGTTTTTTCTCTTGTGAAAAAAAAATGATTAATGCTTATCACTCTGCCTTCAAAACTAGCGATGCTGGTCTATGTTGCTGGTTTATTGATATGGTCTGATGGTATTTTTATATTTTGGACATATCACACTCCTCACATGATTAGCGTTTTTCTCTTTTCAAGGATTTTGGGTACTTTAATTTGTATTTGGAACAATGGACGTCGGTACGTACTCTATCTGTTGCTTTACTATTCTACATACTGCTATTTCACTTTCTTATAGATGCCTGGGCATATTTGGATGCTTTCTCAGATTGTCGATAATCTCCATGTGGACCGTTACTGGGTTTTATATCAAGTCGCTGTATGTGACATGGGGTATTTTCTATCATTGTCTGGGGTGGGACTTCCACTTTTCTGGATGGATATTTGGGTTCCAATCTTAAGATGTGAAAATGTAATGACTTCATGGACTGTTTTACTTCATACAATATATTCAAAACATCGTTTTTCTCTTGTGAAAAAAAAAATGATTAATGTTTATCACTCTGCCTTCAAAACTAGCGATGCTGGTCTATGTTGCTGGTTTATTGATATGGTCTGATGGTCTTTTTATATTTTGGACATATCACACTCCTCACATGATTAGAGTTTTTCTCTGTTCAAGGATTTTGGGTACTTTAATTTGTATTTGGAACAATGGACGTCGGTACTCTATCTGTTGTTTTACTATTCTACATACTGCTATTTCACTTTCTTATAGATACCTCGGGCATATTTGGATGCTTTCTCAGATTGTCGATAATCTCCATGTGGACCGTTACTGGATTTTATATCATGTCCCTGTATGTGACATGGGGTATTTTTCTATCATTGTCTGGGGTGGGACTTCCACTTTTCTGGATGGATATTTGGGTTCCAATCTTGAGATGTGAAAATGTAATGACTTCATGGACTGTTTTACTTCATACAATATATTCAAAACATCGTTTTTTCTCTTGTGAAAAAAAAAATGATTAATGTTTATCACTGTGCCTTCAAAACTAGCGATGCTGGTCTATGTTGCTGGTTTATTGATATGGTCTGATGGTCTTTTTATATTTTGGACATATCACACTCCTCACATGATTAGCGTTTTTCTCTATTCAAGGATTTTGGGTACTTTAATTTGTATTTGGAACAATGGACGTCGGTACTCTCTCTGTTGCTTTACTATTCTACATACTGCTATTTCACTTTCTTATAGATGCCTCAGGCATATTTGGATGCTTTCTCAGATTTGTCGATAATCTCCATGTGGACCGTTACTAGGTTTTATATCATGTCCCTGTATGTGACATGGGGTATTTTTCTATCATTGTCTGGGGTGGGACATCCACTTTTCTGGATGGATATTTGGGTTCCAATCTTCAGATGTGAAAATGTAATGACTTCATGGACTATTTTACTTCATATAATATATTCAAAACAACGTTTCTCGTCTTTTAAAGTTTCATTTATTTTTTAAATTGAATTTTATGTCGTTGCTATCCCAAACACCTTGTAAGCGTCAGTGCGATAGATTAAGCGTCGGAAGAAGCGACAGTATAAAAAACGTCGGACGGCTGACGTTAGCCGATGAGACCACATTTCGTCGGAATTGCGACCATTTACAAGCGTCGAGAGCGACGTCCAAAACGTCGAACCACATTTCGTTGGAATTATGGCAGTTTACAACCATCGGAGGAAATTTGTTGGAAATATGATGTAGAGTGTTGTCCTTGATGGCAACCCACTGAATGAAGATGAAGACATGCGAGTGTTGACATGTGTTGTCCTTGATGGAAATCCACCTAATGAAGTTATTCTTGACTTGATGGTCTTGGTAAATGATGTTTGTTAGCAATATGATGCTGAGTGTTGCTCTTGAAAGGCAACCCACTTGATGAAGATGATGGCAACTTACTTGATGAAGTTGTGCTTGATAGAATATGTCTTGATGAACTAAATATGATGTATCTACAGTGTATACAGAAGGCAATGAAGAAAGGAATTCAGTATGTGCTAGATCTATGATGAAAAGAGTATGTCTCTAGGAATACGCGGATTTGCCTAGGGGAAGTCGCGTATGCACGCGGGAATCAACGTTCCAAGTCGCGTATGGGCAAAAGCGCTCTTAAAGTGCAAAACCAGGGGTAACCACCATGGTATTGACCCATTGTATTGGGTAATGATTCGTCTAAATGACCCCGTCCAGGAATACCATCGGAAGTAATGTAGTTTTGGGCTCATGGTATTGTTTTGGCTCATGGTATTGAAAAAAGGGCTCATGGTATTGAAAAAGGGTAAACCTATATAAAGAGAAGAAATTCATTGTGCAAATCATGAGTGTGGGAGCAAGATGTCTGAGCTTGAATGAATACTTCTCTGTGAAGTATATCTGTATGGAAAGGGTAAAGGTTTGATAATAGATATGAATCTATGATGCACCTATGAAGAAATGATGAAGCGGAATATCTAGATCTGGAATGTATTTGTATCTGCTAGATCTGTTTATGGAAGGCTTAGATCTGAGATGAGGTGAACATCTGTCTGAAGTAAAAGGGTAAATCTGAACTGAATATCTGATCTGAAGAAGTTTGCTGCTCTATAATAATTGAAGATCTATATGCTAGTTCGCCGCAGAGGAAGCGCGTATATACGCGGCTTCGCTGAAGAGAAAGCGTGTATGCGCAATGAAATATGTACAGAGGTATACACTGGTTTATGTGAACGGAAGCGCGTATATACGCGACATCAGTGAAAGGAAAGCGCATATGCAAACTAGGGTTTGCTGAAGTCTGTGGTAAGAAATGTCTGATCTGTTCTGCTGGTTTACTGATATCTGTCAGTGAGTTATATGTATCTGTTTCATGGTTGACTGTGCTTAAAAAGTATGGAAAGGGTCAAGTATGAAAATATGATGAAACGTGGCCTGCAAGTTGTGTTCTATTGAAGTTGTTGGATCCAGTGTGAAAATTGATGAAACGTGGTCCAAGGTGGTGCTGAGGGTTGTAGCCTTCAGTCAGGGGGTCATAGCTCCCTTCCAGGTGAGGCTGGTAAACGAGATCGGGGGTCGTAGCTCCCTTCCAGGAGAGGCTGGTAAACGAGTCAGGGGGTTGGAGCTCCCTTCCAGGAGAGGCTGGTAAACGAGCGCAGGTGGGTGCCTGCGTGCTGGTCAAGTCTGCGCCAGCGCATATGTTGTAAGATGTTTTCTCTATAATAAAATATTGAAGGCTGAGCAACTGCAGCGGTGGTTTTCTCCCGACTTGGGTTTCCACCTAAAAATCCTGGTGTTCATGTGTGATGTTTTGTGTGATGGTTTATTCTGTTCTTACTGCACATGTTTACTGTTTATAGAACATCTAATGAATGAATGATGGAATGATATAAGTGAAGAACTAATGGCATAATTAGATCTCTGTGTATACGCGAGTTTTATGAAGAATATACGTGTGTATACGCTAGTTGGCTTCAGCAAAGTAGCGTATGGGTTTTAGAGCATGAAAAAGTAAAAAGTTTCAGTTTGCCCTAAATACTGATTCACCCCCCCTCTCAGTATTTTTCCCAACAATTGGTATCAGAGCAGGTTCTTCTGCAGAAGCTTGATCGCTTGAAGGAGATCCGTCGCAATGGGAAGTCAAGAAGGAGTAATGTCTATAAAGCCACCTCTATTCAATGGAAGCAATCTGATATTCTGGAAGGTACGAAAAAAAGCATATCTGCAAAGTCTTGGTGCAGATGTATGGGCAATCGTGGAAGAAGGTTATCGATACCCGGCAAGTATTCCTACTGATGCAGCTGAAAGAAAGAAGTATGAAATCAATGCCAAAGCAGTGAATGTCTTATTGGGAAGCATGTCTGAATCAGAATTTGCTAAAGTGATGTAGCTACATTCAGCAAAAGAAATATGGGACAAAATCATTCTAAGCTATGAAGGAGACACAAAGGTAAAAAGTGCAAAACTCCAAACTCTTAGAATTGAATATGAAAATTTGAAGATGCATAGAGATGAGAGTGTTGCCAGTTTCTTTCTTCGTCTGGATGATATTGTAAATCGAATGAGAAATTTGGGTGAAACCATAACTGATACTACTCTGGTGGAAAAGGTCTTAAGATCCTTGACTTCAAAATTTGACTCTAAAGTTTCAGCTATTGAAGAAAGGCAAGATCTTCAAACTCTTACTATTGTTCAATTACATGGTATTCTGACTGCTTTTGAAATGAGACAAGGAGGTCCTTCTCAAATCAAAGAAGCTGCTTTTAAGGTATCCGCAAGAGGAAAAGAAAAGGAAGTGGTCAAAGAATCCAACTATATATCCGATGAAGAAGAAGCGAATTTCGTAAGAAAACTCCAACTAGGAACTGGAAGATTCAAAGGTAAGCTTCCCTTCAAATGTTTTGAGTGTGGAAAAGTTGGTCACTATGCTGCTAAATGTCCTTATAGAGAAAAACATGGTAAAGGGAAACAATTTGAAAAGAGGAAGAGTTATTATGCAAATAAAGATGATGATGAAGTGTCCAGTGAAGATGAAGAAGATTCTGACCAAGCTCTACAAGTGCTCATGGCAAAGAAGCAAAAGAAGAAGGTTACTCGAGGAAAGGAGATACCTCAGAAATCATGTATAGAAAAAATTGAAGAAGATGAAACAGATTCTGACGAAGCTCTACAAGTGCTCATGGCAAAGAGGAAAAAGAAGAAGGCGACTCAAAGCAAGGAGATATCTCAGAAAATTGAAGAAGATGAATCTGATAGTGATTTGGGCCCTTGTAATCTTCTTTGTGCAAGCAATGGTGTAGAAAGTGAAAGTAAAGTTGTGGATCTAGAACAAGCTATCAAGATCAAAGTTGAAGAACAACAAAAGGAAATTGATAAGAAAGATTCTTTCTACAAAGAGATGATCTCTCAAATGAAAGATCAACTAGAAATGCTGAATGGACAGGTGGACAAGTATCAAAGGTTTCATACTTATGCATCCAATCGAATTAAAGAACTAGAAGCAGAAATCAACGATCTAAATGCAGATCTCGAAAAATCAAGCAAGAAGAATGAAGGACTTGAAGCTTCAATCATCTCTCTGCAAGCAGATCTTGAAGCATTAAGTAAGAAGAATGAGGAACCTCTACAACCATTTGAAAAGGAAGGCCTTGAAGCAGAAATCATCTCTCTCAAAGAAGATCTGGAAAAATCAAATAAGAAGAATGAAGAGTTGCAACAAACATGTGAAGAAAACGAAAATTGGTTGAAATAAGAGATTCTAAATCTGAAGGATCAAGTAGAAGATGGAAGAAGGAAAGAAGAAAGCTTGATGAAGCAATGTCAAGCCTTGGAGGTTGAGGTAAACATTCTCAAAGGTAAATTAGAAGAAAAGGTTAAACTTTTGAGGTTTCAAGATAGTACTAACATTTTGGACAATATTATGAGTAATCAAAGGTCTCCTGCTATCAAACTTGGTCTTGGTTTCCATGAAACTGTTAAAGGAGAATCTAGCTCACAAGGAAGTGCTAAAAATTCAGAGGATGTCAATGCAAAACCTGAAGTGTTGAAAGAGACAAAAGGTCAACCAACAATGATGAAATCTCAAAGGAAATCAATCAATAATGTTGAATGCTTTAAATGTCATAATTATGGGCATGTTGCAGCAAATTGCAGGAGCAGATCATTTCAGCCTCAAACAAACAGTTCCTACATAGAAAGGTACTCTGGTTTCTTCAAGGGATATTGTTTTTTATGTAACAAGTATGGACATAAAGCAGCTGATTGTAAAAGGAGGAAGATTAGAAATACTCATTATGATTCTTATGCTTATTTCTCTGGACACATGAGATGTTATTCTTGTAACAAGTATGGACATGTAGAAAAAGAATGCAGGTTGAACAGATATGAGAAATTGGATAACTTCCAGCACACAAATAGAAAGTTCAAACAAATCTAGAAAAAGATGGAGGACCAATCAGAAACGTAGGGAATTTTGACCCTACTGCAGTCATCCGCTTCTGAAGCTTACTTCTCTGATTGACTGCAGGAATGATGTGGGATACATTATGAGATTTAGTAATGTATCGTCACAGGGGGAGCAATGCATAATGACTCTCATGGTTGATTTGATTATTCTGGTTATGTTTACTTCTGACAGCATCTGATGTGGAAAGGACAGGTACAGGAAGTACAAGTTCAGGGGGAGATGAAGGAATGTTGAAAATTTCTATGCTTCACTTTCCATACGCGGGTTCTATTAACCAAAGTCGCGTATATACGCGAGTTCCAGCAGACACAGTCACGTATGCATTGATGATAAGAGAATTTATATGATAGCTGAAGATCTGGAGCAGAGGTGCAAGGGGAGCATCAGTCTGACTGTTGATAACTGTATTATTGACTCAACTTCTCAGTTCAAAAATGATGATATGATACTTGGTTTCTTATGTTGAAGATTGTGGATGAGTCCTGTTTTCTTTTTGATGAAGAGTATTCATTGTTGAGATGAAAGTCTTATAATTCGGAGATAAGGGCAGTTCATGCAGAGATTGTTGCTGATGACTTGCTGATGAACGTATTTAGGTTGCACAAGTTAAGAAGGAGCACTGGTTCAGGGGGAGTAGCAGGTTGAATACTAATGATTGCATTGTTGGCAATATGACTTCTTATTCTTTGGTTTTTGTGATACTCATGCTCAAATGATGATGACCTGGTACATGGTTTATTATGATGAGATTTTACGCCCTGGTTGCTGATAAGTATCTTTTGTACTCACACATGGATGAGTTGGATGTCGTTTGATTTAGAAATAAGAATAGAACATGTAGAGTTTGTTACTATGGTTGAGATCTTTTCCATACATATGTTACTTCATGGTGAAATTGAACCACATGGATGATTGACACATATTTGAAGATGTTGTTCTGGTATGATGATCTCTCTTGGAAAGATTGTATTGATGCTGCAAAGAATCTGAAGGCTTGGTTCCTAATGTGCTTATGCTACAACAAATATTGGGATTGTTGGACGATTCCAAGCTAATCCAAAAGAGTCTCACCTTCAAGCTGTTAAAAGAATATTCAAATATCTACAAGGAACTCAAGACTTTGGTCTATGGTATCCAAAGAATGTTGATCTTACTCTTCATGCTTACACTGATGCAAATTGGGCTGGAAGTGTTGATGATCGGAAAAGCACTAGTGGTGGTGCATTCTATATGGGACCTCGGTTAGTATCTTGGTTCAGCAAGAAGCAAAATTCTATTGCCTTATCTACAGCAGAAGCAGAATATGTGGCTGCCGCATCTTGTTGCACTCAACTCCTTTGGATGATGCAAACTTTACAAGATTTTCAAATCAAATGTACACCTCCTGTCCCCATTAAGTGTGACAATACAAGTGCCATCAGTATTTCAAAGAATCCTGTTATGCATTCGAAGACCAATCACATTCCCATCAAGTATCACTTCTTACGTGAACAAGTGCTTGAGCAAAAGGTGAAGTTGGAGTATGTTCCCTCCAAAGAACAAGTTGCTGATATCTTTACCAAACCTCTGCCCAGGGAAGCGTTCGAGTACTTAAGACAGAAGCTGGGAGTGTTCTCTGCTAGTAAAAAGAACAAATCTACATAAATTTAGAAGATGGCATTGGATACGCGGATTTCCTGAAACACAGTCGCGTATATACGTGAGTTCATGCGCAGAAAACCGCGTATGTGTGATTGCTGACATTTTTCTGTTTGGAGTCAGCTCTCTTCAGCATAGCTGCAGTGCTGTTTGGTATCTCTGATACTGTTTGGTATCTCTGGTGGTGTTTCAGTTCTCATAATTCTATTTCTAATGTGTTGATAAAGATGCCTTGATGATTTGTTGGTGAAAGTGTTCAGGATGCACAAACTAAGGGGGAGCCTTAGTCTTATGGAAAGGATGCTTGGATGCACAGATTCAGGGGGAGCATTAGCTTTGCTAAGTATAATGCATTGTTGGCATTATGATGATTCTGAAATATGTTCTTTGAAGTCTTTCTGGTATTGGTCATAAATGGTCATATTTGTAATTTGATGAAAAGGTCATGTTGAGACCCATGATGTAAAATTGTAATATTCAGTCATGTAAGGACTTGTCAAATTTTGTAAACCCACTTGGTTGGGTAGCTGAGTTGAAATGTGTAAACCCACTTGGTTGGGTACTTGAGTCTCATATGTAAATCCACTTGGTTGGATATTTGATGTAAGTATGAGTCTTTGGTGATAGGAAGTTCATAGTGTCATGTACTTCATTGGAAAACATGTTTGAAGATTCAGCATGAACTCAGGGGGAGCTTGGCCACTTCAGTATATATCAGATCTGCAGAACGCTTCTTCCACATGCGGAGAAAAGGGGGAGAGTATGTTGGTATTTGATCCACCCTTTGCCCTTGATGTCAAAGGGGGAGAGTGACATGGTGTTTGAATGAAGAGAAAGAATGGTGTCAAAAATGGAGAGAGTGACATGGTGTCATTGTATTCTTAATGTACCTATCTATTGTGGTAACCAAACACCATCGTGGTTGCCATCAAGTCCAAAGGGGGAGATTGTTGGCAATATGATGTAGAGTGTTGTCCTTGATGGCAACCCACTGAATGAAGATGAAGACATGCGAGTGTTGACATGTGTTGTCCTTGATGGAAATCCACCTAATGAAGTTATTCTTGACTTGATGGTCTTGGTAAATGATGTTTGTTAGCAATATGATGCTGAGTGTTGCTCTTGAAAGGCAACCCACTTGATGAAGATGATGGCAACTTACTTGATGAAGTTGTGCTTGATAGAATATGTCTTAATGAACTAAATATGATGTATCTACAGTGTATACAGAAGGCAATGAAGAAAGGAATTCAGTATGTGCTAGATCTATGATGAAAAGAGTATGTCTCTAGGCATACGTGGATTTGCCTAGGGGAAGTCGCGTATGCACGCGGGAATCAACGTTCCAAGTCGCGTATGGGCAAAAACGCTCAAAAAGTGCAAAACCAGGGGTAACCACCATGGTATTGACCCATTGTATTGGGTTATGATTCGTCTAAATGACCCCGTCCAGGAATACCATCGGAAGTAATGTAGTTTTGGGCTCATGGTATTGTTTTGGCTCATGGTATTGAAAAAGGAGCTCATGGTATTGAAAAAGGGTAAACCTATATAAGGAGAAGAAATTCATTGTGCAAATTATGAGTGTGGGAGCAAGATGTCAGAGCTTGAATGAATACTTCTCTATGAAGTATATCTATTTGGAAAGGGTAAAGGTTTGATAATAGATCTGAATCTATGATGCACCCATGAAGAAATGATGAAGCGAAATATCTAGATCTGGAATGTATTTGTATCTGCTAGATCTGTTTATGGAAAGCTTAGATCTGAGATGAGGCGAACATCTGTCTGAAGTAAAAGGGTAAATCTGAACTGAATATCTGATCTGAAGAAGTATGCTACTCTATAATAATTGAAGATCTATACGCTAGTTCGCTGCAGAGGAAGCGCGTATATACGCGGCTTCGCTGAAGAGAAAGCGTGTATGCGCAATGAAATATGTACAGAGGTATACGCTGGTTTATGTGAACGGAAGCGCGTATATACGCGACATCAGTGAAAGGAAAGCGCGTATGCAAACTAGGGTCGTTTGAAGTCCGTGTAAGAAACTTCCGATCTCGTTCGCCGTTTGCCGATGGTCTGTCGCTGAGTTATATGTATCTGGTTTCCATGGGTGATGTATGAAAGTATGGAAAGGGTCCAGTCTGAAAATTGATGAAACGTGGTCCAAGGTGGTGCTGAGGGTTGTAGCCTTCAGTCAGGGGGTTGTAGCTCCCTTCCAGGAGAGGCTGGTAAACGAGATCGGGGGGTCGTAGCTCCCTTCCAGGAGAGGCTGGTAAACGAGTCAGGGGGTCGTAGCTCCCTTCCAGGAGAGGCTGGTAAACGAGTCATGGGGTTGGAGCTCCCTTCCAGGAGAGGCTGGTAAACGAGCGCAGGTGGGTGCCTGCGTGCTGGTAGAGTCTGCACCAGCACATATGTTGTAAGATGTTTTCTCTATAATAAAAATATTGAAGGCTGAGCAACTGCAGCGGTGGTTTTCTCCCGACTTGGGTTTCCACCTAAAAATCCTGGTGTTCATGTGTGATGTTTTGTGTGATGGTTTATTCTGTTCTTACTGCACATGTTTACTGTTTATAGAACATCTAATGAATGAATGATGGAATGATATAAGTGAAGAATTAATGGCATAATTAGATCTCTGTGTATACGTGAGTTTTATGAAGGATATCCGCGTGTATACGCTAGTTGGCTTTAGAAAAGTAGCGTATGGGTTTTAGAGAGTGAAAAAGTAAAAAGTTTGATAAATTCCTAAATACTGATTCACCCCCCCTCTCAGTATTTTTCCCAACAGAGCGACGTCCAAAACGTCGAACCACATTGCGTCGGACTTGCGACAGTTTACAAATGCCGGAAGAGCGACGTTCAAAACGTCGGACCACATTTCGTCGTAATTGTGATAGTTTACAAACATCGGAAGAGCAACGTTCAAAATGTCAGACCACATTTCGTTGGAAGTGCGACAGTTTACAAAGGTCGAAATTGCGACGGATTGGGAAACGTCGAAAGAGTGACGCTTGTTTGGAAGCAACGGAAAAGGTGTCGATAGTGCGACACTTTTTAATTGCGCTGGAACTGCGACGGCATGGTAAACCACGTTTTTTCCACCCTCGAACTATCACTCTTGCGACGACTATGTGTCAGAATAGCGACGAATTGGCCGTTGGAATTTCGGCCAAATTTTTTAGTGCAAGGTGCTCAAACTATTGGAGGAGAAACAATTATATGCAAAAACATCCAAATGTTTCTTTGGAGTACAAGAGGTGAAATATCTGGGTCATATTGTATCTCACGAGGGTATAGATTCCTAAAAATTAAATCCATTAAGGAAATGAAAGTCCCTAAAACCATAAAGCAAGCTTAAGTAGGATTTATTTGACTGGTATTATCGCAAGTTTGTTAAGAATTATGGGAGAATAGCAGCACCTCTAACAACATTATTGAAGAAAGATGCATTTTCATGGACTCCTCAAGCAACTAAGGCCTTTGAACATCTTAAAGAGGCAATGTGCCTAGCACCGGTCTTAGCTACGCCAGACTTCACAAAACCTTTATTGTGGAATGTGATGCCTCAGGAAATGGAATTGGTGCAGTTTTAATGCAGGAAGGAAGACCCATTGCTTTTGAAAGTCGTCCAATCAAAGGAAAGTATTTGCATAAACCTATTTATGAGAAGGAAATGTTAGCAATACTGCATGCACTAAAGAAATGGCGAACTTACCTAATGGGAAGACACTTCAAGGTAAAAACTGATTATGATAGTCTTAAACACTTTTTGGAACAAAGACTATCTTCAGAAGAGCAGCAAAAATGGGTCACAAAGATGTTGGGTTATGACTTTGAAATAATCTACAAAAAAGGGAAGCTAAATGTTGCTGCAGATGCACTCTCAAGAAAGAATGAAGAGGTGGAAGCATTGCTTTGTGCCATTTCTATTATCCAACCAGATTGGATAACCGAAGCAAGAGATGAATGGAAGAAGGACAAAGATGTATGGACACTCATTCAAAAGTTGAAGCAAGATTCTAGTACATCTGATACATTTAGTTGGAAAAATGATTCCTTATGGTACAAAGATCGCTTATATCTTTGTAAGAATTCCCAACTAAAACAAAAGATTCTTCTGGAATTGCACACTTCTCCTTTAGGAGGACACTCAGGATTTTTAAAAACTTACCACACGGTGAAGAAAGAATTTTTTTGGGATGGTCTTAAATTTGATATTCAAAAGTTTGTGGCAGAATGTTTGGTTTGCCAGCAGAATAAAGTGGAAACAATTAAGACCCCAGGACTTCTACAACCTTTATCCATTCCAAGTCAATGTTGGGAGGAGATTTCAATGGATTTTATCACAGGTTTACCTAAGTCCGAAGGAAAGAGTGTCATCATGGTGATAGTTGATAGAATTACCAAGTATGCACACTTTTGTGCATTATCTCATCCATTTAAAGCAAGTACAGTTGCTACTACATTTATGGACAGAATTCAAAAGCTACATGGAAGCCCAAGGGTTATTGTGAGCGACAGAGATCCAATTTTTACTGGAAATTTTTGGACGGAGTTATTTTCTTGTTTGGGTACTCAATTAGCTCATAGCTCATCTTATCATCCTCAATCTGATGGTCAAACTGAGATAGTAAATAAATGTTTGGAAGGATATCTTCGATGTTTTGTATCTGATAAACAAACACAATGGGTCAAGTGGTTACCTCTTGCTGAATGGTGGTATAACACTTCCTTCCATACTGCAGCAAAAATGACCCCATTTATGGCACTTTATGGATATCATCGACCATCCATCACATCATCTTTAAGGGAAAATTCGAAGGTTCAAGCAGTGGAAGATCACATCGAGCATCAGCAAGAAGTTCTCCAACTCTTAAAGGATAACCTCAATTTGGCACAAAATCGAATGAAACAACAGGCAGATCAACATCGCAGCGAGAGAAGTTTTGATGTAGGAGATTGGGTATTTTTACGGCTACAACCATACAAACAAATGTCCCTCAAGCAAGCTAAGAAGGATAATAAATTATCGCCAAAGTACTATGGTCCTTACAAGGTGTTGCAAAATATTGGTACTATGGCATACAAAATGGAGCTTCTTGCTTCTTCGCGAGTACATCCTGTTTTCCATGTTTCATGCTTAAAGAAGGTTATAGGTGAAAATCTTCCAGTTCAAACAATATTTCCAGAACTTGATGAGGAAGGAAAAATCATATTGGAACCGGAAGCGGTCACGGAAACAAGAACTCGACAACTACGGAATCGATCAATTTCAAAATATCTCATCAAGTGGAAGAACTTACCCACTGAAGATTCTACATGGGAGGATGAGAATTTTATTGTACATCCAAGTAATACTCTCAAGCATTGGTGAAAACACTTTAAAGGAGAGGGGCATGTTAGGTCCCCATATTACTAGTGTAATCCCTTATTGTTACTAGTGTCACCCCCTTATTGTTATTGTTGTACCCCGTAACCCCCATATTGTTATTATTGTTCCCTTACACATATCGTCTTGGTTAGGATTATATTGTGACCCCATGGACCCCTATATATAGAAGGAGGTTTTTTTCATTTGTATCATTGAAGAATTGTCTATTTATGTAATGTATTGGAGGTTTCATGGCTTCATTTATAAGGCGGATCTCTTTTTATTAAATTTTTGAGTTGGTTTCATAACACAATACAAAAATCAATCCAAGGATTCCAAGAACCAAATTTTATTTAAACTACAGATTAGTTTCACAGAATCAAGTCAACAGACATGTCGGACTTTAATAGAAACAACGTAAAAAAAGGAATGAAAAGTAATATTCCTTTGGATGATTTTCTAGAATTATATGTATATATTACCATAAAGCAATCATTTATAAATATCACTTTTGTTATATTTACTTTTCATATATAAATATCAAAATTAAATAGTTTATTGTCATGTTACATTTTCAAGAAGATTATGAAAATATCAAAGGATGAATGAGCTGATATTAGAAATATGCCCGTAGGAATGTCCAAAAAGGTGTACAAGGAGATGATCAAAGAAATGGACATAATTGCATCGCACGAGGAACCATCTCAACAAAAACGTGCTTCAAATGTAATATGTAATCATTGAATTTTTCGATTAGGTACAATAAATAAACAATTTAGCATTAAATATTAATTTTCAAGTATTTTCTCGCAGAAAATAAAAGAAAATGGAACCCATTCAACACATAAAATAGGACGACAAGGAAGAAAAGGGTTGATATCAATGTTTGTGAGTAATTATTACTTCCTTATAACAACTTAACTAGATTTCATTTTTTTATATTTTGAGTTGTTTTACAACAATCATCATTGAATATACTCAAACAGGTGCTAACATACAAACAAGAACTATTAGAAGAATTGATTGACATTGGGTTAAATATGGGTTGTCAGCATATGTTGTCATATCTGAAATTAATTGTGGAATTTGTAAGCATCTATCTTGTTTTACTTAGCTCAGTCTATAATTAATAGAACATTTTTTTTTTATATTAAAATATGATTTTTTATGGGGTATAAAACTTACAGGAAACAAATTGTGCAACTGCGCCAACAAATGAATTGTTGAGAGGTGGCATGAAATTTGGTTTTGAAAGAATGTGTGTAGTTCATGAGTCAATTCTTTCTATGGTACATTTATTTTCGATTTACATTGATGTATATTATTTAATGTTGCAATTTTCATTATTCTCAACAATGTATATACACTCATTACACTTTATTTTTATGTTTGTAGAGGGAACTTGAAGAAGAAGAAAACAATAAACACAATGAACAAAACATTCCTCCAAATAACCCAATTCATGGAAGTAGCTCGAGCAATGACAACAGTTCCAATCAAGAATGATGATCAATATGTTTGGATATCAAAGAAAGGCATTGTATTTTTTTAAATATTTGTCTGTGAAATCAGACATTTTGTTTAATTTAATGGACATAGTGTCCCAATTGAAAGACAAAGGGATACCAATAACTCTCCCATTTTGTATGATAAAAAGTGTCTTATATATATATATATATATATAATACGTTTTAATTTATTCTATTGTGTTCTCCATTGTCACTGTGAAATGTTACACCACTGATTAAATATATGGATGATTAAATATTATAATGAAGATATGTGAAATTTGATGATATGATATAAAAAATTAATCCAAACACCATATTCAAATGCATTAATAAAAATTTAATTGATATGAATATTGTTATAAGAAATGTGTCGACTTTTGATGAATAATGAATTTTAAAAAATCACAATAATTGCATTGTCACAGGTCGATGTTTCTTAAAAATAAAAAATGAACCCCTGTGTGTGTTAGTTACTACGCATCGTGCATTTATATGATACTGTGCACTGGTGTGTTTCTATGACCTATGGGCACCACACAAATACCAATACCAATTATAATGCTTAGTTTTCTTTATCGACGACTATCACCAGGGCAATCTGATAGGCATTGCATGCACTGGTATGGTTTTCTTTGAACGCATCGGTGTGTTTTTATAACTTAACGGTCCGGTGCGTTTTAGCACCTAGACGGCCCGGTGCGTTTTAGCACCCAGATGGCCCGGTGTGTTTTAGCACCTAGACAACCCGGTGCGGTTTTACACCTTAACGACTGGGTGCATGCACCTTCTATCAGCCCAATGCGTCTTGCTGGGTGACATGCACCGAAACGTTTCTAAACGCCTTGGGGCATCCGAAATTTGTTTTTCATCCCAGTGCTTGGTATGTTTACAGTATTGGTGCATACATGGTAAAATGCACCAGTGCGTTCACACCTGATGCACACACCAATGAGAAAAACATCCGTAAAAGCCTCAGGCCACCTAGTTTTTTTTCAGTTGTGTTGAAATTCCATTAGAAGCTCCACCAAAACCTTTGTTACTGAAAACAAATGTTGTAGAAAATGTTTATTTGAAAATTCTGACCAATTTTATAACACTAAAAACCTCCTTTATAACCTCTGCTAGAGGGTCTTTTCCTTGTAGTGGAATAAATGATGATGAGACAGTTTTTCTTACTCAATAAGAACACGAAATTTTTCAGCTATCTTAGATAGAACTTGATTTTGAGGAATCAAATGATTATAAACAGGGTTTTGAGAATGCTATCATGGAATTCCACAGAAAATATAACCTTATGAGTAAGAAAACTTCAGATACCCCTAGCAAGAAAAATTTTGATATTCCTGCAAAGAAAACCTCTGATACAACTATTAAGAAAATCAAAGATACTCCTGCCAAGAAAACTATTGAAGCTTAAGTTAAAAGGACAATATAAAATCCTACCAAAAATATGGTTGACACTAATTCAAAAACAAATCAGACAAATATTCCTACAACCAGTCAACAAAACGAGCCTATCCCAAAAGATGTTGCTGATAAATCATATTTCTTAAACATGAGTAAAGTTCAGACATCCTTCAATATTGAAAATGATTTGGAAAAACTAAAAATACCTATTCCTCTAATAGAGTTGATCAACAAGAATATGTACAGATCTCAGGTAATGAAAGCTCTTAATATAGGGGAAAATACAGATTCAGCCAATTTGAATGATGACCAACCTGAAATTTTATTTGGACCAGAAGTAGATTGCAAGCCTCGGGAAGCAGGTGTGCCTCCCTTCTATATTAGCTTAAACATTCATGAAATAATTTTCCATAATTTCATGCTAGATTTAGGTGATTCACATAACTTAATGCCTAAGTATGTCATGGAGAAATTTGGACGTGACATTACTAGACCATACAAGGATTTACACTCTTTTGATTCTAGCAAAGTGATATGCTTAGGTCTTATCAAAGATCTGTGTGTTACTTTAGCACAAATTCCAGACAAACGTTTGGTGATGGATATAGTGGTTGTAGATATACACCCTAAGTATGGCATGTTGCTGTCACACTCATGGGGAGCTAAGTTTCGAGGAACCCTACAGACGGATGTGACCTTTTCTACCATACCATTTTTTGGTCAACAAAGGAGATTGTATAGGGATACCTTGACGAAATTCATGGTAAGCAGCCAAGATAAGCCACATAACTGTCCTCTTTACTCTATCCATTCAGACCTAGACTCATTCACTCTATAATGATGGGGACATCAACACTCAGGTTGCTAACTCAAAGATTGATATCTATGAAATAGATGAAAACCAAATAAAAGCAGTGTAATAGGACACTTAACTTGAACCTCTTTGGAACATGAAATTTGATGGAGCATGTAGAAAAGAAGGCTCTGGAGAAGGGGTGTGGGTTTTAAACACATGAAATAATCATGTTGAAGGAAATTCCAATGCACTAACAATATATCTGAGTATGAAGCATTAATAATAGGGTTACAGTTACTGAAAAATCTTGGTGCTAAAATAATTTCCGTTCATGGGGATTCTGAGCTAATAATAAAATAGATAAAATGAGAATACTCTGCAAAACACCCTAGATTAAGAGCATACCAAAATGTTGTTCTGGATTTTTTGGAGAGTTTTGTGGAATATGACCTTTCTGTAATCCCTAGAAATCAAAATATTCCTTTTGATAGTCTTGTCTTTTCTTCCAGTACCTGTAAAATGCCCCGTCTTAATCATCAATACACAGTGGAAGTGAAACACAGGCCAACTGTCCTAGAAAATGTCAGATATTGGCAAGTCTTTGGGAATGTTAAATAAATTGAAAATTTTCTGAAATCTATGGATGAGTTTGAAGAAGATAATCTAGATGTAGAGTCTGATTTAGAAGATAAGATAGTTGTACATTCTGATTTATAGAAATAGATAAATAAAGATGTAAATTAAGTAGAATTGCTTGAAATAGATCAAGAAATAGAGGAACTAGAAATACTTAAATCAAAACATGATATTTTACCTAGAGGAATGGTTCCCTTAGAAGAATTGTTTGAATTTAATGATGTAGCCAAGAAACCCAATATTGAGCCCACGGGAGAAGATGTGGAATAATGCAACATAGATAGTGAAAAAGACCCAAAAATGATAAAACTATCTAAATCATTACCACCTATTGAAAAGAAAAATAAATTTCTTTGTTCAAAGAATTCATTGATGCGTTTGCCTGGAGTTATGAAGATCTAAAATCTTAGAACACCAACATAATAAAACACAACATTCCCATTAAAGAGGATTAGAAACCCTTTAAACAAAATCTTCAAAGAATAAACCCAGTACTGATGCCTTTAATTGAGAAAAGAGTCAAGAAAATGTATGATGCTAAGATCATAGTTCCTCTTAAGTACTATAAGTGGGTTTCCAATATAGTGCCAACAACAAAGAAAACAGGTGAAATCAGACTATGTATAGATTTTAGAAACCTCAATAAAGTATCACTAAAGGAAAATTACCCTTTACCTAAGATCGACCACATTTTGCAAAAGGTAGTTGGCTCTAGTAGGATTTATTTGTTAGATGGTTTCTCAGGTTACAATTAGGTTTTGGTTCACCCTGATGATCAAGATAAGACAACTTTTACCATTCCATGGGGTACCTTCATGTATGCGAAGATGCCTTTTGGGTTAAATAATGCTGGAGACACATTTCAGAGAGCAATGTATATTTATTTTGCTGATTAAATTGGAAGATTTATTGTTATATATCTAGATTAAATCAAGGTTTATTCCAAAATTGATGAAGAGAATTTGTTACACTTGAGGAGAGTTTTTTAGAAGTGTAGGAAGTTTGGCATTTCACCTAACCACAAGAAAAAAAATTGGCCTTGAAGAAGGAAAACTTCTAGGGCATATCATTTCCAAGGAGGATATTAGGATTGATCCCTATAGGATTGAAGCCATATTGAAAATCAATCGTCGTAGAAATATTAAAGAACTTCAATCATTTATTGGTAAAATAAAATTTGTAAGAAGATTCACCCCCAACCTTGCATAACTCCTTAGAAACATAACAAACATGCTAAAAAGAGACTCATAAATAATGTGGAAAATTGAAGCCAAGAAATCATTTGACCAAGTAAAACAAGCTATGACAAAAACACTAGTATTAATCAGTCCTAAATTTACAAAGGATTTTATAATCTTTTCCTTTGCATCTGAACACATTGTTGCAACAGTTCTTTTATAGAAAAAAGATGAGGGATATGAGCAGCCCGTTGCATTATTTAATAAGGCTCTAAGAGATGTTGCATTGAAATATAACATAATGGAAAAATGAGCATTTTCTCTTATAAAAGAAATTAAGGATTCCAAAGTATATATTCTTCATTCTCACATAATTTATTATGTACCAAATTTTGCGGTTAAGGATATTCTGGCTCAAAATGGACCAGATGGTAAAAGAGGTAAATGGATTGCCATTATTCTTGAATATGACATAGAAATCAAACCCACCAATATGATTAAGGGACAAAGACTGGCCAAATTGATGGCTGAGTCTAATTTTCATGCCTTGGATATCAATTTTGTAGTTGCATTAGATGATCAAGAGGAGAAGGCGACTCCACAAATAGATGAGGCTTTTATAACCTCACCCTCGTATGCAGACCTCATTTTTGTATTATCCAATTTATAAGATCCTCTTGGTTTGACTAAGACAAAGTCTAGATTTATAAAGCTAAAGGGAGTGAAATTTTGTATCTTAGATAGCATTTTATATTGGAAATATGGTGTTGGAATTTTACTAAAACGTTTGTTGAAGGATGATGCAGAAAAGACTATCCAGTAATTTCATGAAGGAGACTATGGTTGTCGTTTGCATTGGAAGACCACTTCCAACAATATCCTTAGAGAAGGTTTTTACTTGCCCACACTTTTTCTTGATGTCCATAAGAAAGTTACCTCTTGCCATAAGTGCCAAAACTTTGAAGGAAATAGAAAACTACTGCCACTACCCTTGAAACATATATCTATTGAAAGCCCTTTCAAACAGTGGGGTTTGGATTTCATTGGAGAAATCCATCCACCATCCTTAGCCCAACACAAATGGATCCTCACAGCCACTAAATATTTCACCAAATGGATTGTGGCCACACCCTCAAGACAAGCAAGTGATGTTGTGATTATCAAATTCCTAGAAGCCAATATACTGTCAATATTTGGATGTCCAAGGAAGCTTATCATAGATAATGCAACAGATTTTAAGTCAAATATCATATCAATATTGGAAATTCAACTACTTATTACACTCAGGGTAATGGGTTAGTTGAATATTCAAATAAAAGTTTGGTCGACATTATCAAAAAGCCACTAGAAGACAACAATAATTCATGGCATAACAAACTGATAAATGCACTTTGGGTTGATAGGCTTACCACAAATAAATCAATTGGCATGTCACCATACCAGTTTTTTTATGGAATGGATGATGTTTTTCCATCTTCTTTAGGAGTTCCAGTAATGAAAACAGTTCAAGAGTTGCAGTTTTAACCAAATGATACTCAGAGAAGCATAAATCAAACCATTCAGTTGCAACAATACAGGGAAGAAGTCTATAACAAAACAAAATTTATCCAAGAGAATGTCAAAAATATTTTTGAAAGAAGAACCAAGGCTGATGATTTTAATATGGGTGATAGTGTTTTACAGTTGGATTCAATAAGAGAAGACAAATGCAAGCATGGAAAGTTTGATAATCTATAAAAAGGACCATATATCATCTCTGCCTTCATAGGTCATAATGCATTTTTTCTCAAATATTTGGATGGAATAGAGATGCCTAGTGTACCTGTGAATGGAAAGATGCTGAAGCATTATTTCTCACGAAAATAGAGGTGTTTCTTAGATAAGTTCATTGTAAATATCATCGTCTTTACTATTTTGATTGGGTGACCGATTGAGAGAAGTTGAAGCCTGCAGAGAAGGCCCTAAGCTTTTGATTGATGTGCCACCATAACTACTACAACAAAAAAAAAGAAATCAAATGCAGGAATTGTTGAAACAAAACATTCAAGGCCACTAATCAAAGGTTCTTGGCACCTCACATGGAGAGTGTCATCCCCACTGTTAGGGTCCTATAATTTATAGGATCTCAAGGTGATTGGATATTTTATCTCAATTATATGATGTTGTAAATAGTATTTCAATTTGCAAATGATTTCCAAACAAATATATAAAAGAAAATGAAACGAGGGTATTTAAAAAATAGAATAAAGGGACAAAAGAAAAAGAAAAAAGAAAAACGATGAAAGAATAAAAAATAAATATGAGAACCCCATAAAATAAAATAAAAAATAGTATTGAAAGTGTTGCAAATTTAAATTCCACTACTTTATAGATAATTTCATTCTATTAAATAAAATGAAGGTTGTGTGTATCTTGTTCAAAATGCCACAATCCTTAGTCATTGGTTTGATCATACAACTTACTCATGGTTAAACAAGTTTAAATTTTTTGTTAATTAGATTAGAGAATAAGGTTAGACAAACAGTTTAATATTGGCTAATGCTAGTTAGGTAGAAAAATAATATTGATTCAAATGTTTAAGATGAATAAATGGAGAATTAAGTGGATAAAATAGAGTAGGTTTTTGTTTTTCAAAAGAAGTAAAATGAGGGTTTGCAAGTCCAAATGCACCCTTAGAAATGAAAAGAAAAAATAGTTTTAGGATTAGGTAAAAAATTGAAGTTGAAATGGTAAAATGTCATTAACTCCACTTCAAAAGACTTACTAGTGCATTTTATCCTAAGTTTGAAAAGATTATGAAAATGCATTATAGGCTTAACGTTTGAATATATAAATATTTAAACCAAAGTTTATTCTATCAAGTGAAAGGAAATACGACAAAAAATCTTTGTCGCTTTCGATTAAGTCCCATGCACCTTCCATCTACCTGATCAACATCTGCGCCAGATCTATGACCCTTATCATTTTTCGCCCCCCCCCCCGCCCTTTCCATCCTTCCTTTACCGTCAGGGGGGTGTCCAAAAAGGCAGTTTTTCTCCCGCTAGTCCCACACGACGTGGTGTGCCTCCAGCATTTTGCACCCTCCCTCCCTCACGATACCGCTTACCACTCCGACCCCCCTCTAAAAACTGTTGACCACCCTCCTTTCCCACTCTCCCTTCCCACGCACCTCCCTCCACTCACATCCCTCCACGTGGCTATAGCCGTTAGCCAATCAAAGCACTTCCCGGAATTACCATTAGCACATTCAATTTTTCCCGAGTAATCGTTTGAAATTCCAATGAACTCACGCCTGTAGTGCCACAGTTATTCTTCCATCGACAAAACATTCTATCAAGTACGAAAAGCCAAAATTTCACTTCTCAGTATGTGACAAACTTGCAATTCTTGGTAAAATTTCATTCTCCCCCCCCCCCTCCCCCCCTGTTTCTTCAATTTCCATTGACAGTATGCCTCCCAAGAAGAAAAACCAGGAAGAGTCTGTCAACCGTCTGATATATTCTTCTTTAGACCTAGACCATATTCGCCTTGCAGACTGAGATTATAAAATCTCTGAGATTTAGTATGATTTTGATCTCTTTTAACTCTATTGTTTGCTTGAGGATAAATTTGTAGATAAAACTGATGAAATTGGACTCTCGAAGTCCAATCTTCCCCATTATATCTTTCCCTCGACCTTTCACTCCCTTGAATTTTTCAGAAAATGTCAAGCCTCCTATGTCTGAAACTAGAGAGCTATCATAGCCCCTAGTGGTGAATTTCTACTCACCATTACTGCTAAAACCATTGATCAAATGATGCACGTCCCTTCTGTTGAAACCAACATGCCATTTTACATAGAATCCTTAACTGAATTATATCAAAAGTTTTATTTTTCCAAAAGAGCGTGGATTTTTGACCTCTTCTTGCCTAAAAACACCCAATTTCCTAGAAACAATCAACCTTACCCTTCTTCTATGTTCCTAGATCATGTCAAGAAAATAATTTCTTTGTTACCCTATCTCTTAGGTTATTATTATGATCAATGGGTAGATGAACCCTTCTTAGGTTTCTTATCAATATATTCTACAAATTCAAAACCTTCAATCATTTTTAATTTTATTCAATTCTTGGATGACAGTATTCATGAGCAACTCCTTAAGTTACCAACTGAAGGAGTGTTCAAGTATACTTCTATTTTGGTTTTTTGTGTTTATCTATTATCAGGAAGACATATTCAAGTTTAAAATGAAGAAGTTAGATGAGGAAGGGAATCAAAAACCTGTAATATTTTGGACTTGCCTGGTAATGAAAGATAGATATAAATTCA
Organism: Pinus albicaulis; assembly: GCA_034641835.2. Taxonomy (NCBI): domain Eukaryota; kingdom Viridiplantae; phylum Streptophyta; class Pinopsida; order Pinales; family Pinaceae; genus Pinus; species Pinus albicaulis. The sequence goes on along the minus strand of CM076571.1, from coordinate 561,862,394 downwards.
CATTTAAACAATAAATTAAGCAGTTCATACATCCAACAATGAGCATGTTAACCATTTCAGCAGAATCGAGGATCAGTGAGGAAATAAAAAATATTTTACATCTTACAAAGCAAGAAAAGACCAAAGACTCGTACTTGAACCAAAACTATACTGAAATCAAAGTGTATGGGTGTGAATTGCCACCCTACAAATTGCCCAAATACCTCCCAATGAGATTATTTGCATTAGAATACATAAGACGTATGATCAAATCAGATGAAATACATTTTTTTTCAGCCAAGAATAAATCCCAATTTAATATTAAAGCTCATGTTGGTTATTTTGTTTATAACAACATGACTGCGAGAGAAGAAGCAAATAATCTTCTTAAAGAGATGAAGTTCAATTTGATTTTTACATGGTCCTATGATCCTCTAGATATAATTTCTAAGTTGAGGGTGGAACACAAAACCACTCCTTATACTCATACTTAGAGGCCATAAATTGAAAGATATGTAAATCAATTGACTTGGACATAAAATACTTTGCATGAAGCTAAGGAACAGTTGATGTCTAGTTCAACTTCATAGACTCCTATTCCTCAAGGTAAAGCAAGAAAGAGGCAGAGAGAAGAAGAGTCACCTTCAGTGAAAGACACTGCAGATAAAGAGTGTAAGATCATGTATAGAAAGAGGACCAAGATGAGTCCTAAAGTTGATTTAGAGAAGAATGTATAACAAGGAGCTGCCATGATAATCAAAGAAACACCATGTTCATCTCAAGCAGGCAGCAAATTTGTTGCATCTCCAATAGTGTCATCAGTATCACAGGGTCATAAAGACACAGTTCAGACTTCAAAGGGTTGTTCAAGGAGAAAAGGAGAAGAGTATCTTTGATAGATATATAGAAATCAAGCTTAAGAATGAAATTATCAAGAACAACACTTGCACTTAGTTTTGGAAGCATAATTCGAGTTCACAGAGTAGATTCCTATCATCTTTTGATTTAGAAAAATGGAGGATGTAGATGGCACTCCTTGAGGCTCAAATCCCGCAGCCCAAAACAACAACATATTACAAAAAGACAACATTTGAGTTTGACACCAAGGATATCCATCCCATTGATCAAATGGAGATGCACAAGAAAACTATTGAGATAATTTGTTCTGCTTTAACCAATAAAATCATGGCTATCTCAAAATTACAGGTGTCACTTTCAAAAATTCAATCTCAGCTAAAGATGGAGAAGATCTCTTCTCTGGCCAAAGACACCAGGATCAAATAATTGGAGGATTTGGTTGTGAATATGGATTATGATCCATAAAATGTAAAGGTTGCAGATGAGTTGATTAAGAAGAAGAATGCTGACATTGCAACATTAAGGAGGCAACTAAATTTTCCAACAATTGAAGATCCACTAGCCAAAGACATAGAAGAATCCGAGACACAAAAGAGAGACATGATGAAATTAATTATGGAACAAAATTCTAAGATTAGGCAAAGGGGGAAAAAGGTGGAAAAAATGATTAAAGAGAAAGAGAATAATACAAAGGTGGCCATTGTTCCTCTAGATGTTGTGCCCCTCATAGAAATCCCCATTACAGGAGCGGAAACATCAACAATGTCTAGAGCCCAATCTACAGATGTTGTTGGACAGTTGACCAAGGCAATATAAAACATGTCTTTCCAAACAGTGGAGATAAAGAAGTTGTTGGGGATATTCAAAGCTCCACAAGATCAGAAAACCAGAAGTGAAGCTTCACATCTAGCTGGAGCACAAAAATCCCAAAGGTTGTTAGAAAGGTTACAAAAAGAAGAAAGAGAGTCAGTTATTGACCAGGCTTTGGCCCAAGCCAAGGAAATAATATGGATGGAAATTCTAAATTCTATGAATGATTTTTTTCATGTATCCAAATCATTTTGTAGCAGAAGGAACTGATAAATAAAGCCACAAAAAGCCATTACAGAAATCAGAGAGAAGTTGGGTGACAAGCCTACTGAAGCTGCCAACATCATCAAATTCCTAAATTAAAAGAGTGAATATGAATTAGAGGACTTGGGAATTGATGACAGGACTGAAACCATCTTGGAAGTCAAGAAGGTTCTGACTAAAATGAATCTCATTACTCAATTAGAAGAAAAGTGTCAAGGAGTGGAGATATCAGTTAACAGGTTTTTTAGCAGAACTAAAGCATTGAATCAGAAAGGATTACCAAGTGTATTTGTAATTAATGATTAAATACCCAGGAATATTATAATAAAAATTTGAAGGAGGTGGCTAGAGATAGTTCCAAATTTTCCAACATAAAGGGCAGTATGACAGGCAGGGCATTCCTGGAAGAAATGGGAAACAGTTTTTGCATTCATCATGAAGTAAATAATATCTTTATGGTAAAACCAACTTTCACAAAATACACTGAGGTAGATGAGATTTACAGGAAGGTAACTAAGTTGACCATTCCAGATGAAGAAAGGTGGGATAAATTATGTGAATTACTGGATTAATTGGAAATTTCAAATGCAGTGAAAGGATCAACCGACACAACAATGACAGACCGGCCAGCTCACCAACATATTCCTCCAAATCAGAGCCTCCTCTCCACGCAGTTTCCACCTATCCTATTATTATGCAGAGTAGATAATTTGTATATATTATTGCTAAATATACCCTGTCGGTTGAGATAGGAGTTTTGTAAATATTGTATAAATACTTCACACTTCAAAGTACTCCAGGTTGATTGTTGAGCATTATTTTCTAAAATCTATTGTACTTTTTCTTGTCGATGGACTGATCATTAATATAAGGATATTATTCACAGGATTCATGTGTTGGAAAAATTGGTGATGTGCTTCTTTTTTTATGTGTTATTTCATTGTTTCCTTTATTGTTATTTCTTAAAAGCTTAATCACATTACAAAAATGGTGAAGATCATGATTTGTTGAAATATGCACCATGTTATGACTGTAAGTAATTTTTATTTTTCTTTTGAAGTCAAACTAAAGAATTCTTAATTTCTCTTTAGTTTCTACTGAATATTTATTTTCTTCTATTCCATATCATTTTTAATTCTTAAAATATCCAACTCAGTTCACCTATCTTGCCCTGTGAAACTTCTTTAAAATTTTATGTAGATCCAGACAGTTTTATAGACTCTATAGCCCAATGGAAGTGTAAGCATTCAATCAACAAAATCAAATAAATCAATTACAAACAAACAAACAATTGCACAGACATGAATAGCCTAAAATTTACATAAAACAAAGCTAAATTTTACATAGAGATCCCTCTCTAAGTTTAGAAGGGCTAGATTCTACGATTAAAAGTGGTTTTGATGTTATTTTCTGTGTTTACTCTCACAATCTCAAAAATTACCGAACGATAAAAACCAACATTCCAGAATACATTTTTTGGGAGTTGACTGAGATCTTTGGGAGGTTGTTTGACCCTTAACTTCTGACTGGTTAGGGATATTTGACTGTTGTTGACTTTGACTAAAATTTCAGATTTGATAGTTTGACTAGATTTGACTTTCAGACTCATCTCTTGAAGTTTGGATATTTTTTACTTGGAATATCAAAGCTATTTACCTTTCAATCTTGGTTGATGAATCAAATCGTTTTAATCTCTCTCCTAAAAATTTTATGACAATCTCAGAAGAATAATAATTTGAAAGGATTTCCCCCCTTGCTATAGGTCAATTTGGGCATCATTCCCAATGACCTGGTTAACTAGACATCATCTCCAGGACCAATGATAAGGGTATATCATCCCCTATCATTTCAGTTGCTACATGCCCTAAGACAAAGAACAAGACAAATCATCCATGAATTCCATTGCAAAGGTTTCCAAGATTTTAATTTTATATTATATCATATGATAGCTCACCAACGCTGCCTCCCAAGGGACTAAGTGTGTTGCATATGCAGGTGACCCCATTCAAGGGTGCTTTTCAAAGCACTTCCCGACATTCATAGGTGCATTGGTCACATTGGGAGTGAAATTCTCATTGTTCTGGAATCTCCACTTGGCCAGTGCCTTATAGAATAGTTCACATTTGTCAAAATTTGAATCCACATGTCCATTTGATACCTTTGAGACTGGGAACATTTCTTGCCTATTATTAGAAAGTCATTGATTGTAAAAATACATTCAACTCCTCTATAAATTGAGCACAGATCCTAGTGCTTGGTAAGGAAGGAAGAATTTGAGTAGAGAAATGCTAGTGGAATTTCAATTAAGGAATTGACTTGAGTGACATGGTGCTGGAGAGATGTGCATTTTGATGAGGCTGGGATGCTACTGGAGATTGTGACACTAAATCAATCACTGGGTTGTAACCTCCCCTTCTATCCATTGATAAAGATTTCTTCTTACTTTCCCACATATGTATCTGTATAAGCTCATGTGTTTCATATTATGTATTCTTATCTGATGTATATGGTTTATGTTTTATTGTTTTAACTAAATAACTTGAATATACATATGTATTATTGCTATCTTTTGTTGTTTAGTGTTCATTCTTGCAGGAAATATTTTCGGACATCTAGCTTGGATTTGAAGCTATAGCAAGAGCAACGGTAGGAGAATAGGAAGCACTTGGACTCCAAGTAAGTTATTTGATCTGTTCTGTGTGTCTATTTACAGTTAGGAAAAGTAGTTGCAAAGTCTTTAACCTGTTTTTCTATATGAGCACTACATCTAGGGAATAATGTTTTATCTGTAAATCATAATTCCGCTCAACAAATTGGCGACTCCGCTGGGGATTTTACCCTTCATCATTAGTGCATTTTCCTCTGATTTTCTCTGCTTAATCACCTAGTAGCATTTACTCATAAATATTAGGCTTTTTGAAATCCAAATTTTCATTAGAAGTGTGTTAAACAGTTGTATTCTGCCTTATACACTGCACCCAACACATTGTTGGATAGGACACAATGCTTTGCATATCATTGTCTCCCATTCAGGCCTGCTTTGCGATGCAGTGTCTCCCCTTAGAGACTACATTACCCCCTGAAACCATCCAAATTCCGTTGAATTTTTCATTGCATTTTTTTTTTAGTTTGTTGTCTATTGTGTTTTAAAGAGCCTGATACCTCAAATTGACCAGTGACCTTACTTACTCCTTTCTCCTTTGAAAGAAAAGTTTTTTCAATGTTTATTTAAAGTGTTTTTCTTTATCATTGAAGAATTAATTTCAAAGTATTTTCATTGCTGCATTAGATCCATTTTCTTTTGAAAAATGAAATTTTCATTAAATTCTTCATTTCGTGATAGGATAAATTATTATTCAATTCTTCATTTCTCAAAAGTAAAAGGCATTTGTTTTTATTGATTTGATGCACTTAGTTTCCTTTTTTGCATTCATAACATTAAAGGGACTGAAAAGAAAAACCTGCATTTGCATGTAATGGATTGTGTGTTTTGCAAAAGGAACAATTAGGAAAGCTGCATTTTAGTTTGTGCTCTTTGATTTGTTTTCTCTCAAATTGATTGCTCTTTCCCTTTAGTAGCTAGGATTTTCATTGAAAAAATAAAAGTGAAAGATTGCTTATCATTTTAGTTTTCATTTTAGAAATTTCCAATACATCATCGCAGTGAACCTTGAAAGGAAAATTGATAAACAAGATCAACTTAAAATTTATCTCAATTTACCTAACAAAGCATTGGAACCATAATGATAACATTTAGAAGGTCTAGGCTAGAGACGTGTTCCGACATCGTAAAACATAGCAGTTGTCGTTAATTGTCTGGGATACATTCTGAGTGTGATAACTCACTCCATGTACGTAAGTATATTGTAGCTCATCCACGTACTTTCAGGTATATTGGGCGGTGTTATAGTATGAAAAGTATAAAGGGGTGCTTGGCACTGTGCGGTTTCGCATTAGCCAACACTAATATGGACTTTGGCCTCCACGCACCTTTAGGTATATTTTGGAGGACAACTTTAGGTTTCTATCCATCCATAGTGAACCGAGTCGACCGCCTTGTAAATTTTGATACACCGAACATAACATTCAGGGAGATTGCCTGCCCATACTACTTGGTTCGACAGGAAGTATTATGCAGTTCACAATTTCTTGGTAAACCTTTTGCCTAGCATTACCCTTTTATTTTTTTAATTTTTTTTTGGTTAAAATAAATCAGTAATCGTGTAAGAAAAAAAACCTTTCCCTCGTCGTTCGCATAGATTATCATTGAAACCACCTTTACCACCATAAGTTACTCCTGGTCAGCGAAGGCAACAACACTCTACCGAATCAAGTACTACAAGTACCTCTGGTGAAGAATCATTTTCCCATATACCATAGTTATCTCAAGTTGTTTCTACACATCCTGGTTTGTCTACTGTTGTCAAGACAGAGTCCCCACATCTACCCATGGTCATGATCCATCCAATCAGTGAGACCATACCTCCTGAACCCAACGTTGTTCAACCAGAAGTTGATCCAAATCCTGTCTCCTTTGTGCCAAAAAATCTGAATCCCGAAGTTGAACAATTGGAATTTGTTCCTGCATTGGTCATCCCACAAATTTCTGTAGCCATTGAATCTCCCATATCACACAGTCAACCTCATAAAATATAATTTGGGCCTGACGGTGAAATACTTCCACCTGGTTTAATTTCGATTGAAGAAATCCGACAAGACGAGATACCTAATTGTTTGAGCATCATTAATGTATCCCCCTAATTATCAAAATGATTATTTCCTATATATCGTTGCAGCTAAAACGAACATCGCTATGGTATTATTCCAAGTAGAAAATGGAATTGAACATCCGATCTATTATTTGAGTCGTAATATCGATGATACGTAAGTTAAGTATACATACATAGAAAATCTTGCCTTGGCAGTTGTTCAAGCTGTCCAAATATTTTGCCACTATATCCTACTCTGAAATACCACTGTAGTTTCGGATTGCAACCCCATGACTTATATCTTATCATGTCAATTGATTGGGGGGGAAATATTCAAAATAGATTGTCATTTTGCAGGAATTTGATTTGGAATTCATCAAATCCAGGTTAAAGAAGTCTTTAGTTTTGGCTGAGCTTCTCTGTGACCTTCCCTCTGATAGTACTGCTACTACGTCAGAACCATCAATTCCTGACGAGTCTCTATTTCTGATCGGATCATTTGATCCTTGGTATGGAGATTTCATCATTTCTCTCCAAACTCAAAATTTTCGACCTGATACCTCTCGCTCTGCACAACGACGTATTTGATACCAAGCCAAATATTATCTGATCATTGGCAATACACTTTATCGTCATGGTGTCGATACTATTTTAAGGAGTTGCCTCACTCATGAGGAGGCTAAAAAGGTTTTAAATGATTGTCATGTTGGGGCTTGTGGTGGAAATTTATCTGGATACGCTACCACGCAGAAGATACTCTGCACTGGTTACTTTTGGCCTACCATTTTTCGCAACTGCATTCTCATGGTTAGAAGTTGTCATGTGTGCCATATTTTTTATCATAAAATCTGCAAACTGCCAGTGCCAATGCATCCTATTGTCTCTTTGGGACCATTTTTGAAATGGGGTATTGACTTCATGACCTGTAACCCTCGCTTTTCTGGGGGGCATGGTTATATTATTTTCACAGTCGAATACTTTACCAAATGGGCTGAAGCAATGCCTACATTCAACAACACAAGACAAACAACAACATTGTTTTCCTTTAATCATGTTATTGCATGGTTTTGGGTCCCAAAGGCTATAGTTACAAATCATGGGAAGAATTTTCGCAATCACATGATGACTGAATTGACTGCCAAGTTAGGATTGTCACATGATAATTCTACTCCTTATTCTCCCCAATCAAATGGACGAGTTGAGGCTATCAACAATATTCTTAAATGTATGCTTCAACGAACGATAGGAGTTCGTAAAAGAAACTAGAATTTTATCCTATCCTTGGCCTTGTGGGCGTTCTGAACCTCGGTGAGAAACACAACTAGATTTACTCCCTTTAAATTGGTGTATGGTCTGGAAGCTATCTTACCAATCCAATGTGAAATACCATCATTAAAACTCGCAATCAACTTGTTACCTGACACCTCAGAAGAAGAAGCGCGTCTTTTTAACCTCATTCATCTTGATTAAATGCATCATGAAGCCCAATTGGCCAACGAAGTGTATAAGATACATATAAAGGCGTAATAGGACAAAAATGTCCAGCCTCGCATTTTCTCAGAGGGCGACTTGGTCCTTCTTTATGATCAAGAAGATGATGTAATTGGTACAAGGAAATTTGAGCCATTATGGCATGGCCCCTATATTGTCAAAAGAGTTCTTGCTAAGGGTGCCTATGAGTTGGTTGATTACAATGGAATTTTGTTGGCACAGCCTAGAAATGGGTTGTATTTGAAACATTACTATGCTTAATCATGAGCGTAGTAATATTTTGTATTATATTGTATATATATGTTGTTGATTTGCATTCACTATCTTAGTTTGTTTTTTAGAGTTTTCTTGACATTAGTAATACACTTTACATTTCATCGCAGATGTTTGAATCTTCAGAACCATTTGTTGGATATGCTAATGGCGCTAGTCGTAGTACGCAGAATCTATCCTCTGTAGTATGGGCCATTTTTGCTCTGAACGACGAGTTAGTGAGTTTTCAAGGGATTTGTATTGGTAGATTGACAAACAATATCGTTGAGTAAAACATGTTGATCGAACTTCTCTTTGATGCCATTTCATTTAGTATTAACCGCATAATCATAAGGTTAGACTCACAATTTGTGGTATTACAACTTACTGGTGTTTATACTGTTAGAAATCCAACACTGCATCGATTGTTCCTAAGAGTTTGACTTTTGGAAAGACACTTTGATTTTATTCAATATCAACACATTTCCAGAAATTTGAACACATTAACTAATTCTTTAGCTAATCAAGTTTTAGACAGAAATTTGCAACACATGTAAAGAAAACATTCACATCATTGAATAGGATTGCACAATAAATATAGGAAAACACTAAAATCAAATATATAGATAGTTATATGTTTTTACAAAAAATTGTACCCAAGACACATTGGTCATCTAACCTCAAAATGTATGCGAAATGTCAAAAGTAAACAAGTGGTGCTCGTGGTAACATACTATAGATCTAGCTATCCTATACAGTAACTGCATCCAATGGTTAGGAACACCTATAATGTGACGCTGCACTTGCATGGGTAACTCTTTCATCTGGCAATCCAGAATCCCGAAGGTCAACCCCTCTATGTGCTGTCGAAGCTCAGTTAGAGTCTCATCCATATCAAGATCCTGAAGGACTGCTCTCCCACAGCCCTCTCTGTTGGCTCATCTACTACACGCTCTGGTTCCTCCACCGGTTGAACTCAACCAACATCTAAATTACATCAAAAATTTAGTTTAGTCTTGGGAAAACATCAAAAATACAAAAAAATTGTATAAACCTTAGGAAAATAAAAAACATGGTCAAAACATTCTTAGCTATTGCACCCCACTGAGCACCTTCTGGTAAAGCTAAATCTGGATCTCCCTGGAAATCAATGCTTGCATATGCATATTCATCAATGGCGACAATCTGTAGCCTGAACCAGGCAAAGAACACAGTCGAGAACACAATGGTCGATTGGCCAGCATGCCTACCCATTAGTTCTACCCATGTTTGCATCTTCAAATCTCTAGGATTAGACACATCCAGTGTCACATGTTTTGGTTGCATCAGTGGAATCCGTTCAAAGGAAAATGATATGAGGATTGAACCATAACTGAAATTCTTCTTCCTTCCTCCCTTCTCTTTTTTCAGTTGTTATTTTATCTGAGAAAGTACATCTTCAAACTAGTTGAAGACTGTTGGCTCCATACACTCTAGCACATACTGCATATACGATCTATTCGCTACATGTGGTGTAACAATGCCAGAAATTTTTGTGATTGTGAAATGGATAGTTCTCAAAGGAAAATCTCTAACATCCCAAATGTTTATTTTTCCATCTTTTCTTGGCTCTGCCCCTAGATAACAATGTTGCAAAACATAATCTCTCATAGTCTCTCCTCCAAGAATAGACCCTGAGAGCGAAATAGGCAAGCCTCTCCTCGAAAAACCTGTGAGAAAGTATACATCCTGTACTATTATGGGAACCACTTGGTTCTTAATATGAAATGCCTCGATAGGCGGATCCCATGCTCAAACTAATAACTCCAAGAGTTCTATTTGTTGCCTCATCCATGACAATCGGAAGTAATTTAACAGTCCACAATCTCTTAGGGCTTTTACTGTTCCTGGATCATTTAGGGCAATCATATCATGTTCTTCATGTTCTCTTTCCCTCCATGTAATCATCATTTTAATTTGATGAAAACATGAAATGAAACCATAAGAACCATTAGATTCCATTCAATGCAAAAAATTGGGCAAATTTTGGGCATAATGCAAAAAAAAAAAATGAAGATTGTGCCTAACGCAACCTAGGACAAGAGACATTGTGTTGTGTATGTAGGTATCCTTCATTTTAGCTTCTATGCAATGCACTTTTCGATGTCCAAGGGTGTGTTTCCCTCTTTGGGAACAGAATTTACCCTAGGGGCCCCAAAACCCTAAAAATTTGCAATGAATGGAAATGAAATGTTTATTGAATGAAAGAGAAGGTTCACGGCACTAACCTAGATCAAACGGAAATGAAATCCATCCACAGAAACGATCGCAATTAGTAGATAAAGTTCGGGGGAAAAATCAAGTTCACAGCTCCAAAATGCAAATGGTAACTATGGAATGGTAAAAATGAATAGTAAAACTCTTTTTAATAGTCATTTAATTGTTTGCAAATTATATCTATTGCTATGACTGAGGTATTATTATGTTTTTTATCATGAAACAGGTATTTTTAATCCATTTGATGTTGTTCTGAATAGGTTTTACAACTGATGAAAGTATTAGTCATGCAGATTTATTTCAAGAATGATTTGACCACAAAGCATACTTTTCCTCCTTATTTTTCAAGCTTTGTTAAAAAATGAAAAATGATTTGAAGCACACTTTTATCTCTTTTTTGAGCTTTGATAACAACAAAAAAGGAACACCTAGAGTCTCCTTTCAGCTCTTTTCAGACTCCAATAATGTGTAAATATTGTCGAGCACTTGTCTTTTCGATCTCATAAAAGTAAATGAATTGATATCTACTCAGTATAAGTTTGACCCTTTTCCGGACTGAGATAGATTACTTACGAAAAAGGAATACCTTGGTCAAACATGACTAAAGGGGTTCTCTCAGATATTATTTTAGAATTTTTCGGATCTGAGCGACAAATTTACGAAAAATTACTTATGGAGTTTTCTTTCGTCCTCTTTTTCAAACTCTTTAAATATGAAAAAGGAATGGGCTCTCACTGTCGTTAGGCTCTTTAAAACATAAAATAGCGACAGGATTGTCGATCATGGCAAGAATCGAGTTTCATTCATCGCTAGACTCATTAAATTATTAAATAGCCATACATTATTCTCCCGAAGGGTTGAATTATAGATCAAGCATATGTTATCCTCCTCAAGCTTGTTAAAAAATAAAGAGGTACTGGTCGACAAATGACCAGGAAAAATTTGGGAAAGTGAACAGAACTTTTTATGGTAGCAGGTCACTCTTAAACATGACACTTCACTCCATCACCGTGACTGTTTGGGTTGGGTAAACTTCTTGACGGTTCATTAATACCTATGGTTCATCATACCTTCACTTTGGTTTTGGGTCAATGCTACCAACTCATCTCAGTGTCGCCGATATGTTCAAGAGAAGTCATCCAATGAATACTCATCCTTCTGCAATACTCATAGACCTTCATGCTCATGACAGTCATCCCTGAACATTGCTATATCAAGTCATACCTTTGTCTCTGAAGTCAGTAACTCTCGTTTCGCAATAAGGTATCTTTCTGTCGACGAAAAATAATTATCCAGGAAGTTCACTTAGAAACATCATATTCTAGTACCATGAGGCTTGTTACAGCATCGACAAGATCCTCGCTTCCAAAATTTTGATTGAAATATTTTTTTTTCCGTTTGACATCAAATCATCTATTCACACCTTACGAAATGTACTGCAGTACCTTGAGGGCCATTGACATGAATAGTGGTTCTCTTGCGTTTGTTAACAGCTCACATCATTGGCTGGTAATCAAATGATGTCTTTCCATGTTCGACTACAAATCATATATTCGCATGGCTAGACTTGTTCCCGAACGATTGAGTGAACGAGATAAGAAGACCCTGGATCTAGTTTCAGCCATCCAGGCTGCGATTTCAGGATTTTTGTACACATCATATGTACGGTGACCTTACATATAGACCGTCATCCAAACATGGGCCTATATCTATAGGCATGTTTGCATTGGGAAACATTCCAATGAAGACGACTTTCTACACTATGTACATGTTATTAGATAGTTTATGTGCTGAGCATGGGAATGCCTTCCCTCGAAAATTTATGATCAAGAGGATATATCATGATGTAATTTATTGTAAGATTGATGTAGGTCACCACTCCGCTTCATCTCCAGCCCATCACAGTGTAAATCATCTCAATCAAAATATTGTTATTATTATTCAGACTTCATGCTTTAGGGGGAAATTTGTTATAGGTCAATTTGGGCATCATTCCCAATGACCTAGTTAACTAGACATCATCTCTAGGACCAATGAATAGGGTCTATCATCCCTTATCATTTCAGTTGCTAATTCCCTAAGATAAAGAACAACACAAATCATCCATGACTTCCATTGCAAAGGTTTCCAAGATTTGAAGTTTATATTATATCATATGAGAGCTCACCAACGCTGCCTCTCAAGGGACTAAGTGTGTTGCATATGCAAGTGACCCCATTCAAGGGTGCTTTGTAAATTACTTCCCGACATTCATAGGTGTGTTGGTCACATTAGGAGTGAAATTCTCATTGTTCCGAAATCTCCACTTGGCCAGTGCCTTCTAGAAGAGTTCACATGTGTCAAACTTCAAATCCATGTGTTCATTTGATACCTCTGAGACTGGGAACATGTCTTGCATATTATTAGAAATTCATTGATTGTAAAAATACCTTCAGCTCCTCTATAAATTGAGCACAGATCCTAGTGCTTGGTAAGGAAGGAAGAATTTGAGTAGAGAAATTATGGTGAAATTTCAATTGAGGAATTGATTTGAGTGACATGATACTGGAGAGATGTGCATTGTGATGAGGCTGGGATGCTGCTGGAGATGGTGACACTAAATCAATCACTGGGTTGTAACCTCCCCTTCTATCCATTAATAAATATTGTTGCTTACTTTCCTACATATGTATCTATATAAGCTCATGTGTTTCATATTATGAATTCTTATCCGATGTATATGGTTTATGTTTTATTGGTTTAACTAAATAACTTGAATAGAAATCTGTATTATTGCTATCTTTTGTTGTTTAGTGTTCATTCTTGCAGGAAATATTTTTGGACATCTAGCTTGGATTTGAAGCTACATCAAGAGCGACAAAAGGAGAATAGGAAGCGCTTGAACTCCAAGTAAGTTCTTTTATCTGTTTTGTGTGTCTATTTATAGTTAGGAAAAGTAGTTGCAAATTCTTTAACCTGTTGTTCTAGATGAGCACTACATCTAGGGAAGAATGTTTTATCCGTAATCCATAATTCCGCTCAACACCCTTTGTGAGGTTTTTCCTTAGTATTTGACCAATCTTGGTGTCTCTTATTATTTCTCTTGATTGTATTCTATTTTCATTGGATTTATTGTTCTATCTAAAATCGATATTTATCATTGAAATATTAAATCTGATTCCTAATTAAAGATACGATTGAGCTAAAGTGATTATAAAAATATATAATAATGTAAAATTAAGACCAATGAACCTAATTAGCCAACAAAATATTAACTAAGTATCCAAAAAATCATAAAACATCACATTGGTAAGTTATCGATGCACCATGGAAAACACATCAATGTAACATATATGGTGGGAAACCTCAAGGTGGGGAGAAAATCCACTTCAAATTGATTTAATAAAGTACAATAAATGAGAAGCATATAAACATAATTAGGGATTAGGAACCATTGATAATTCCCTAATTCCTTCAAATTTTAATGGAAATCATAAGTTGTTGTTATAAAAATAATAGCACACTACTATACTATGCTCAATATGCCACAAAAATTCATTCATAAAAGGCACTTCAAGCTATGAAAATGTGTTGTTAAAGCACATCACTATCCAATCATGTCTAGTGATTTGCTAGTACCCATTAATAATGAAAGAAACCCACCACCCACTATGTCTAGTGTGTATCTTTCTCATACATACTCATTAGCTTATTGAAATGCACAAGTGACTACCACATCTAATGGGCTACTCAATTATGGTGTGCCAAAATAAAATCAACATCCACATGTCTATATTATTATTTTTCTAAAGGAAAAAAATAACCAGCCAACAATGCAAACATTAATAGTAATATATTTGGGGTATGTACCTTTGGATGTGTTATGCTTAGATTAATGATGTATCTTAATATATATTACTATTGATGCTTCGGAATTAAGTGGTTATTGTTTTTCCTTATTCTAATAATAATGTAATGTGATGCAAGTCATTATTTTAATTGATCATTTCTATCTTTGATGAAATTGAGAATTGTATGTCTAGTACATCAAGAGTACACTCATTGCTAACTAATATCTTAGCATTAAAATTTCATTGTCTTCTAAGGACCATATTTACTCAATTTTTTCTATAATGGATTTAAACATGCTATCCATCTCATTAAACCATTGCACCAAACCATGCTCCAACTTGAAAATATAGTTGGATAAACTTGTGTGAATGTATTGAAGGATACACTTTCCTTGACATTCTTTTCCACTTAATAGTTAATGCATTTGCTAATTCTAGATCATAAGAAATGAGGGTTTTTGGAAAATATTGACTTGATCCTTATCAAAACTATTCTCTTGCACATATTAGTGAGCAATGATGGAATGAGGGGTTCATTCACACATACATCACAGGGAAACATTTATATAACTTTAATAATGAATGTAGAGTTGATCATATTTGGAAACAATGATAAGGGGAGGATATATATTTAGTGAGATAACTATTTCTGGAACTAATACATATTTGGATACATGTGGATACTTCTTATATGGGTGACTTATATATAATTGGATTTATATGGGAGATTTTGGAGTGTAGTCATGGTCTACTTGACTCATTGAGCACAAAGACTTCGCTTCGGTAGAACAAAGGGAGAAAATATTTCTCTATAGAGACACTTTAGTCTTCATAGTGCTTTCTTGTTTACTTTATGTGGTAAATAATTAGCTAAATAATGGATAGTGGTATTTGATGCATTTAAATGGGTATTTTAAGAAGTTGATCAAGACCATGGCACGGGTTTTCAAATGGATATGAGAAATACTTTTGTGAAACAACTTATAATTTGGAATGACCTCACTTGGAGTAAAAGGAGATAATTTTGTAATTGTTTTAGGATGTTTAGTGCAACTTTAGGTAAATTATTCTAGGGGAAATAAAGGAATTCTCCAAGAAAATCCAAAACTATAAAATGAGGCATACTCACATGGGTGGAGAACATAACATCTTGCAATTGGATTTATAGAGAAAAGAAGGAATTATGCTTATGGGTTTAACAATGGATTCAAAATGAGTTATAGAGTTATATCAAATGACTCAATGATGACTCAATGAGTTATAGAGTTATATCAAATGACTCAAAAGTTGACCTTTCTTTTTTGAAAACCATAATTCATGAGGATGTCATGTCAACCCACATTATTTATATAAAATGGGTTAGACACATGATAATTATGAAGAATACTATAGAAGAGCCCATATTGTAACTCTAATAAGAATTGAAGGAGACAAACTTAACCACTAATAGGCCACTAGGGTATGTTATAACCTTAACACTAGGAGGAAAAGGGGTTCCCCTCTATTTGAGTGCATTTTGTTCCATAAATGACCCCACTAGTTGAGAGTGGATAGGGAGATAGAAAATAGAGACGATTTGTGTATTATAGAAGCCCATGGGAAACATGTGTCACTTCTTTATACTTGGATCCATTTTTTATTTAGAAAAAGAGAGTAGTGTGGCCTAACCTTCTAGTTGGGTTTTCTCTTATAGGGGTTTCCTAGGTTATATCTTATGTCAGTTTGTGGTTTGTGAATTTTATTTCACTATCCTCCATTTTACACATAATTATAATTTACATGCATGGAAAATAAACAATAATTTGCAGAATCTTGAAACATAAGGATAAATAAACCCTCATAGTGTAGATTTTGATATTTTAAGTATAATTTCATCAAACCTATTGTGACATTATTTACAGTGGAATATCCACATCAATTTAGGAATCATAGTGGTATCAAAGTAGATTACTTTGGTTATATTTTTGGAAGTTATAGGGAATCAAGTTCGGCTAAGCTAAAGTCATAAGAACTCATTCATGCCCAATGAATATGTGAATAACCCTCATGATCCAACATAGTAGAGGTTTGCGCAGTTGGAAGAAAAATTCATGGATATAAACCGTAATGTGAACCTCCTCATAGAAACCTTGACCAATAATATTTGGATATTCAAAGAATATGGAGGTTCTAATGCAAAAATAGATCGAAGGGGAAATCAACCAATAAGGAAGAACTAGACATGGAATCTAAGAAATAAGTTGAAAATGATCAATCATGTTTGAGAGCCATGAACCATTCATAATCCATATCCAAAGGAAGTGAAGTTCGACATCAAGTTTTATGAAGGTGATATTAACACTCTAAATCTAAATCAAAGTTTGCAACAATTGGAAGTCCATTTTACTGTTTATCATATAGAGAAAGAATATAATTTTTTGTTTCCTCAATTTAAATTAGAGGGACATTCCCTAACTTCGTGGGAAAGCCACATAAATACCTTGAGGTTGGACAGAGATCCTCTAGCAACTAATTGGGAGGATTTCAAAACCCTCATATAGTCACAATTTTACCCTATTAGGTATGTATAAGACCAGTGGATTTAATGGCATTACTTAGGGAGAGGTAGAGTGTACAAGAGTACACCAAATAGTTTAAAAACATGCAAAATGATGCTAGGTATATCCCCACATAAACCATATTTACTCCTCCAGTATCTAGGGGGTCTGCATATCCATCTGAAAAAGCAAGTGATGTTTCTCATACCTAGATCAGTAGATAAGGCTTTTGTATACGCATAGTTCCCAGAGAACATAGGCCAAAAGAAAGGGAAATCCAGTGGGTTGAAGTAGAAGGAGCACTAGGACACTTCTAAGGAGTGGAAGGAGAAGTGGAAATGTGGAAAATATAAAATAGTGGTAAACATAAAAAATTAGTGGAAATATCCCAATATCCACTAGAACCATTGTAACATTGACAAACATCTAGAGGATAAGTGTTAGAAGTTTCATCTAGAGCTTAACCAAAATAAAGAAAAAAAAATATGCAAAGAAGAAGAACCTCATGGCCACTAATTTGAGAAACCAAGTTGAAAGAAAATCATATGTGGATCAAAATATCATATGCACATCAGTGCATAAAGAGGTGAATCTGAGTAACCTTCAACAATAAAAAGAGAACAAAACTACTAGACTCTTCCATATAAAGATACATGTTAAGAAGACAAAGATTAATGATTTGTTCGATTCAGGATCATAGCCAAATATCATTGCAAGAGATATAGTTAAAAAATTGGTATTGGAATATAACGATCATACAAACCCATACCCATTGCGAAGGGTAAATAAGGATTTTGAATTAATGTGAGAAAAATAGTGCAAAATTATATTTTCTATGAGTGATGATTTTATTGATGAAGCATAATTGATGTAGTACCCCTTCATGTATGTGGAGTGGTGTTTGGAAGTCTTTATATGTACATGCAAGATTAAATATTCATGCGTAGAGACAACCAATACCTCCTCATCAAGTATGGAAAATCCTTCACCATCAACCTACACAAATGCAAGTCCAAAATTTTTCTAGTAAGTGACAACCAAGCGAAGAAAATGATAAGCTCTAGTAAGAAGTATGTGTCACTATTTTTTAGAGAAAATTATTCTATGGAAGATTTAGTAAGAGAAAATTCATCCCTGGAGCGGTGTACTAAAAAATAGAAATAACAATAGGAAGAGTTGCTATAGGAATATACATATGTGGTACAGGAGAAAAATCACTACCACCCAAGATGAAATTGGAGCATGAGATAATGACTATCCCTGGAATCCCCATTGCCAAACATTGGGATATACAGGTAGCTTGTTAAGAAAGTGAGGTGAATAAGTAGTTGCAACAAGTAATGGAACATGGAGTCATTGGACTAAGTACCTTGTTATGACTCACCTTTCATTACCCCAAATTTTTTAATGTAATTAAGATATAATGTTGGGTGTTCTAGGAGTGATGTTATGATGTAAAGCTCTATTATATGATGTCATGTTTATTTTTATTAATAAAAATTATAGAGATGAAGAAAGGGGATATCCAATAGATTATGATGCCTTGGGGAGGGGGGAAATTAACTTAAGAGGAAAAATATACCTTGGGTGAATATTTTCCTTTGATGTGATGGTTAGTCTTCCCAAGAAGATGAAAGGTTGGGAAGATGAAGGGTCAATGTGTGATTATAAAAGTAAGAGGGAGGAGCAATCAAGGAATTATTCTTCTTGGTTCTTAAGATTCTATTTTTTCTCTCTTCTATTACTTTCTCATACACCTCTAACTCTCATTAAGAAATTTGAATTCGCATGGGAATCAGTGATAAGAAATGAATGTGGTACAATGATTTTTCTTTGTAATAGATGGCTCTAAGGATTGGGAATGGTCCTAGTTGTGTGTGGCACACAACACACTGAAGAGGGGAGGGCCAAGTGACTAGAAACATTAGATAATGGCTCCCTTGTGCTACTCAAACATGCAAGGTATGTTTGTGAATGTGATCATGGTCAAATATGGAAAGGTTGATCATTGAGTTTCCCTTTGTGTGTGTGAATCATAATGGAATTCACTTTTCGTGTTAAAATTTGGTCTAAGTCTGAGAGTTTGAAATGCACCTAAGTCAAATTATCCTCAATTCATCAAGATCTGCCATAGGGCTACCTATTTGTGAGAAACATTACAGCATAATCTAGCCTATGGTGGGGTGGAACGTGGCTCACCCTACTTCAGTTTCTAGTATTTTTTTGGCTACAATAGATAAATATTTATTTATTTGTTAATGATATTTATGGCATAGATAGTTTACCAACATGCATGAGTATTTAATTTCTCTTTTCAACAAGTTTATATGTGCATGCATTTACCCTTTAACAAATTATCATGGATGTAGCTATTGTACTATTTGGTTGTAGCTTTTGATATGTATTAAAATTTGTAAAAACACTAGTTGAGGAAGATGGGCTTTCTAAATTAGTCTTTAGACATGTCATGTTGGCATTTTTGTTGTAACTTTTCTTATAGGAGATTCCAAAAGTAAAATATTGGACCATAGTGAGGGGAAATACCACTTACCATGTGGTCCAATTTTCAGATCATGGGTTGCAAAATTTTAGGAAATATGATCAGAGGAAGTTGGGCTTCCTAAATGCATCTTCAAATACGTCATGTTGGAATCTATGCTATAACTTTTATTTTGGAAGGTTTGATATGCTGAAATAATCATAGTGAGGGGAAATCCTCCTAATCATTTGGTCCAAATTTCAAAACTTGGGTCATGATATTTTAGGATATATGATCATAGGAATTCAATCTTCCTAGATGCTCTTAAAATCATGAATCAAATATGTCATGTTGGAATTTCTACTATAAATTTTCTTTTGTGAGATTTCATAAGTTGAAACTTGGACAAAAGTGAAGGGAAATCCTTCTAATAATATTTTTCAATTTTCATAACTTGGAATGCTATAATTTAGGAGATATTCCTTGAGGAAGTTGATATATTAATTTTCATGCAAAGTGTTTTAAGAAACACATAAATGGTTTAAGGATTCATTGCATAAAAAATGTTTGATGAAATTCCTCAATGAAAATGTTGTTTTGTGGATTGGGATAGTATTATTATATGTTAGCATTGTTGTAGCAAGTGGGGGGTTGGGGGGGGGGGGGGGGCATGTACAGTGACAACAATATTTATAAATGAAATGAAGCGAGAGAAAGCATTTTATCATCAGAAATAGACCCCAAATGAATAATTGGAAGAATTGGTTCATGTTCAAACGTGTGTGTCCAAGTGAGCTAGCTAATGAATGGATAGAAAAGAATGGTATATTTTTTTTCTTATGCTAACTAGGTTCAAGGTTGGTATATTTGTGGGTTCAAAATCCTTGTGTTCTTCCTACTCTTTTGTATGGGGGTATGAATTCCTCTCCATTATATGCATATATGCACAACATGGGAATGCTCAAAGTACTATTGTATCTAATCTATGCTTATTTGCATGCAAAACATTTGAAGAAATGTTTTAAAGGTGGTTTATTACAATTCGTATACAAACTATTTAATAAAATACCTCAAAGATAGAAATTAAAAGTTGGTGGTATATTTCAATTAGTAAGTTACAAGTGGAATCATAGCAATGTTTCTTATTTTATTTCATAAAAAATGTTTAAAAAAATGTCTACAAGAAAAAAAATACTTAATTTGTTGTATACAAAATATTTGAAGAAAGGTTTACATGTAAAGTTTTGGGAAAAATGTATGATAACATGAAAAATAATTTTTTTCAAGTGTGGTTAGGATAAATTTAGTAGGGCTATGTGAAAAGTTGGCATCAAAGCTTATTGTCAAGCTAGCAAAAATAAACATAAAATTTGGGTACCCCATAACCTTTGTAAGTCATTGAGGGACATGAGTAGGTGACACTTGTCGAGTGGGTCACCCAACATCATTGTGCCAAATAAGGATGGGATTTTGCGAATGTGTATTGATTACAGGGAATCAAACAAAATTACACTCAATAATATGTACACATTGCCTAGGATAGATGATCTACTAGATCAATTGCAGCAAGCTAAACACTTCACCAACCTCGACTCAAATTTTGCACATCACCAGGTTTAATTAAGGAAAGAAGATACCTAGAAGACTAACTTTAAACTATTCAAGATTTGTATGAGTGGTTATTCATGTCATTTATATTATGTAATGCACCATGTTTGTGAGGTTAATGAATGATATATTACACCCTTTTATAGATTCATTTTTTATTATCTATTTCTATGATATACTGGTATACAATGCTACCTAGGAGGAGCACATATCACATTTGATGAAGGTGGTAGAAACATTAAATAAGTACTAGTTGTTGGAAAATATTAAGAAGTGTGAGATTGCACAAAAATATTTGGTGTAGCTAAGGTATGTGATAGGTGGAGGAGAGCTAGAGATATATCTTGCCAACATGGAGGCCATCATGAATTAGCCAATTCTTGCTAATGTTTGTGAGGTTAGGAGTTTCATTGGGGAAACATAGTGCCTAATTAAATGTATAACCTATTTATCAGTAGTATAAGCACCACTCCACACCATAATAGCAAGTGGTAAGAGTTTCTATTGGGAAAAGGGTCAATAGAGGGCCTTTGAGGAGTTAAAGAATAAAATTAGTTAAACACTAGTTCTAGCATTAACAAATATGAAATAGCCCTTTGAAGTAGATAGAGATGAGAGTGCGTATGCTATGGGAGTGGTCTTGATGTAGTGGGGAGGTTTATATGCTACCATTCTGAAGTATTTCATGGGGAAATTCTTAACTAGTCCTAGTGCAAGCTGTGAAGAAGTGTAAAAAATATTTGATGGGAAATGAGTCACTAATCCACACAAGTCACCAACCATTATAGCAAATTTAGGCCCAAAGTAAGCTACAATAAACTAGGAATTACAACTGGATGGTATTTTTACAACAATTTCATTTAGCGATTAAGTGCAAGAAGGGAAAAAAATAAGTTGGATGACATGCGTTTAAGGCCAATCAAATCAAATATAATAAATTTTGGAACTTTGATGCATATGGGGCCATCCACGCATGATGCACATAAAGAGGCATATTCAGAGGATGAGGATTCCGAGGAGGTGTTTCAATAGTTGCAGATCTAGAGTCATTTGCATGATGGTGACAACATAGTTGAATCCCATCTCCAAGGTGGGTTACTCTACAAGATAGATAAGTTATGTGTTCATAAAGGTGAGTGGCTGCAACTGATTAGATAGTCTCACACCTCCAAGGTTAAAGGGCACTCTGGTGTAGGGAAAATATTTTGGTCAACTGTAAAGCAATCTGTATTGTTCCAAGATGCAATATTAGGTAGCTAGGTTCATAATAGAATGCATTCTTTGTTGTAATAGTAAGCCTAGTAACAGGAAACAAGGGCTATATCATCCCTTACCTATACCCACTCATCCTTGTAAATAATTTCTATGGACCTTGTATGAGGTTTACCAACAAACAGGTGTTGAATAGGTTGTTCTCATTTATGGAAATTCTAGCCATTGATGTCAAGTAAGCAAGTGGATTCAACTTTAGAGGCTTTGTTGATGATGGTCATTGGTATGATGGAATATATACTTTGGAGATAGTTTTTCACTTAGCTCAATTGATGAAATACACATGTAAATTGGTTATATGAGAAGCTCTCTAAGAGACATTTCCAACCATATATAACATAGGAGAAATTCCCAAGGATTGATGAAAAACAATTGTTCAAATTTAATTTTTTGGAAAATTAGTGCACACTTAAAAGAAATTTGGGTATTTGGAAAATATGGGACTTAAAAGAATCTTGACTCATCCAAGCTTGGAAAAAATCTGAGACATCTATACTTTTTTACAAATTAGGGATAGGTAGATTCATACCGACATTTCTAGGCTTACAAGCATGTCTTGGACATCTGTATATGAAATGGACATATCAATATCTGGATTCATTCAGGAAATGAGGAAAATTGGGGGCATCTGAGCTTGTGGAAAATCCTGGAAATGGAGAAATTTAGGGTTGTGAAGTATCTAGTGTTTGTGTGACGCAGATATTAAGAAATGAACCAGTTTTTTTTAGCAAGGTCACAATTCCATTGTTTTTTTGGTTCCATAGTAAAACCTCAAATCCAACATCTAGCCCTTTGAAAAATTTTAACACAGAAAAACACTAAAATCACCATGATCTTGGATCTATTTATATACTAGAACATGTGGTAGTGGTGACACATGGAAAAAAGTGATTGGATGATGTGATGACTTAGAAGTAGATCTAGGTAGGTGATGTGGAAACTAGATGATGGGTCAACAAGATGGTGACATCGCATGATGTCACATGCTGAAACAGTGACATGTGGCATGCAAATTTGGACTTTTTGGGTGGCCTAGCAGGTCGAATTCGAGTGACACATGGCACCACTAAGAGGATTCCACATGACATGATGATGTAATAATGACATAAGAATGATGTTAGTAGATGATGTGGTGAAGCATTAGGATTCACAACCAGGAGTTGGTTTGAACATTTTTCTCTGTTAATGATTTTTGAAATAAATTCTAATGATGTGTGGGTGAGCCTATAACAAGACTTAGGTCCAAGGTATCTGAACATATAGATAATATAGGGTATTTGAGCACAAATTCATAATCTAAAAACATCCTAATATTGGACGAGGTTACAGGTTTTGTTTATACGTGGTTCCACAAAGTTCAAAAATGCAGAGTCCCCCCTTCATTAACCATCAAAGATAAATTGGGTTGCACAATTGATAATGGACATCAATATATAGGTGTTGGAGATCTAGTAATTGCACATTGAGGCAAGCTATGAGGGAGTTAATGGCAGATCTGAAAAATTGTGGATCACCCCCCTTTTTTAACTGTTGAGTATATGGGGGGGGTGTCTGCAATGAATGTAAACAATCGATCAAAAAATTAATTAAGCCCATAAATATTAGCTATTGTTTATCAATGTGGGATTTTAACGAATTTTGCATTCAAGAATTTGATGCTCAAGAAATTTGAATTTAGTGAGCTACACTGATAAAATTAGTTTTTCAATGCCAAAATTAAAAAAGATACAAGGATAGGTTCACATGCAGATCATAAAACCAATAGGTGAACATGTTTCAAAATATTAACTGAGAATAAAACATGAATATTAATCAGAGATGAATAGCCACAATCTTTACATGTGATTTATTATTTTGATTTATGATGGTTGCGTTTTGAGCTAACCAGTGATATCTTTATACATTATGATTTGGTCAAAGAGGTAGTTTGACTTGTTGTTGGGAAAATTCCTAGATCTCACAATCTTAGGAATCCTACTACAACTATCTGAGTTTACTTCTCCTATTATGTAAATTAAATTTACAGAATGAATCATGAATTATTAAATTAAATTACTGAAGCATCATACACTTAACTAAATATGATTTTGAAACAAGTAAACTGAACAAGAAATCAATCACACATTGGACACCTTTATTTTGGACTAAGTCTCCAGAAAAACCCTATGCGAGAAAATCAGTGCAGCATATTTGAGGGTTTGATATTATTAACCGGTATTAATTCCTGAATACATCGTTGAATACCTCAAGGGTTATTCAGTTATAGAGAGATAAATACTGGCAGAAATAATTGTGAGTTTTACCTCACTCAATCACTGGAAAATCTATTTGGTCCAGACACTGGAAGAGATGCCCCTGCAGGTCTCTGCAAAACCTATGTGTGGTCACTACGTAGACCCTGTGTCACCTCCTCTAAGCACTACATCACCCTAGCAAAGGATCGATCTAACTCCCAGAATTTCAGATCTTGGCCTCTCGGCTTCACACCCCTGCTCCTGGTTTCTGGATTTGATTCAACAACTAAATCTCAGAAACCCTCTCAGCCACTACACAACCTCTACATAGCCCTATGTGGCTCTGCATTGGTTGTGCTAGATGTCTCTATGCTTCTCTCTGCTGATGATTCTACGGTTGAGAAAATCCCCCTCTGAAGTCTACTCTACCCCTCACTGCACTGAATCACTTAGATATGATCTTCATCCGATCATTGCTCTGTAAGAAGAATTTGATCTCTAGATTCACTTGGTGTGTATTTCCAAATGACCCTCAAGTGTTCCTTTATAGTCTTCTCGTTGAGAAATCAACGACGGAGATTAGATCTCTAATCAATGACTAAGATTATAACATGACTTGATCTTTGCTTTCTAGATCATTCTCACTTTGTTTTATTAATACCCTTTAATTATTTAATTTCCCTATGTTATACTTAGGGTCCCCATTAAAATAATTAATTTTTACAATAAAACATGATCTGAGTTTAATTTTCACATTGTTTCTAGGTTCTTTGGAATACCAGTGTTTAAGCCTCTCCACAAAATTTTGGGCTTAGATCAGTTCCGATGCTACCAAAAATCAAAACTCCCTCTTAGCGAGTAAAGAACTCTAACAATATGTCTGTTGCATAATACTCTGGCCCTGAAGCATCCTCTACGCTACTGATGATGTCCACCAACCAATGCGTTGTTGCTACAACTGTACTGCTGCCCATGACACTACCACTACTACTGTTGCATCTTTACTACAACACCCTCTCAAGTGTTGCATTTGTTATGCTGCTAACATTTCCACTATTAACACTGCACCCCAGTTGTTGATAAAAGTAGTGAAATCACCTAAATACTACTCTGCACTATGCTACATTTTTGTGCACTACGTTACTACTGCTACATGGTGGTTGCTCTGCTCTTCCCTGCTCCAAAAGTAGGCATTGCTACCTACTACAATTTTCGTCTCCATCACACCTTGGCTTCCACTGAAAACACCTTCATCCCTCTACTGCTACTATGGGCTCCTATAGAAAGGTAATGATCCATGAGGTGGGCTCCTCAAGGATCCTGTCCAAATGAAGTTCAAAGTGAACTACAGTTCAATAACATGGGAACTCATGGTGAACTCATCATGCTTTATCTTTGCAACTACAACTTTTGGATCATTCTTCTCATCCTTGTCCTTTTTCTTCAAAGGACACTATGATGCAAAGTGGCCCATTTTGCCACATATGAAACACTTCAACTTCGAGACATCTATCTTATGTCTTCATTGCCCTTGTTGTCCCTTCGATGCGATGACTGCATTCTCCTCCTCCTCTGGATTCTTAGATCCTCTCCCGTTGTTATCGTCAAGCTTGCACTTGACTAGATCTCTCAACAGCTCTTCCTCCTGAAGTGCTAACCACATCTCCTCCCAACTAGTAAGTGTAGCCCTATCACAAAATTCTTTGGAAAAAAACTTTCCACTCCTCTGTGACTGCGTTAAGGGCTAGCCTCGCCATAGTTTTCAAAGATGGGGTGGATATCATGACTTCCAATTGGTATCGAATCTCTTGAAGTCTCTTAAGGGATGGAGCAATGCGCTCCCCCTTATGCATGTGGATCATCCAAAGCTTTTGCTCGAAGTAAATATTCTTCTTCTTGGAATTTCCTTCATACAAAAAATACAAGGCCTCCCACATCACCCTGGTGGTGTTCTTGCTAGATATATGAGAGACAATGTGATCCTTGACACCATCAAGGATTAGTCTATTTTCCTTTGCCATATCGTACTTGTACTTCTTAAGTTGATCCAGATCTATAGGTACAACTACCACATTCGCTAGGAACATCTTGAGATCATATTCATAAATAAGGAATTGGATCCTTTCCTTCCACTTTACATAGTCAGAGGAACCCTCCAACCGGTCCTGATCTCTAAGACCATGAGATGCCATCTCAGCCGAAAAACTGTTGAAATCCTCCCTCTTCTTCCCCCTCTGCGCAACACTAGGAAGACTTACACACTCCTTGTGGAGCTCGTAGATCTGCTACTCAGATCTTAGAAAATGTTGAATTCCTCAGCTAGGAAATCATTGAGGAAAAATTATGTGCTATGTGCTCTTTTCTTTCTTCTGGTGATTCTCTGCCCAGAAACTACCTGTAGAAAAATTGTGTCCCTCTATCTCTGCATGAAGGCTCTTCGTTGATTCCTCTACCTCGAAAAAATCTCAAACTGGAATTCCTACCTCTCTGTCGACTCACTCAAAGAGATACAACCTCAAAATTTTAGCCCTTCTAGCTAGAACTGCGCAATCCATCTAGGGATTTGATATGTTGCTGATGCAAAAATTCATCCTTCACTTCAGTACTAGATCTGCTCTTCCTGTTTCACATCAAATGCTCTGATACCATGTGAAAATTCCTATATATGACAATCTTAGGAATCCTACTGCAACTATCTGAGTTTACTTCTCCTATTATGTAAAACACATTTACAAAATTAGTTTAGAATGCATCATGAATTATTTAAGTAAACTACTGAAGCAGCCTACACTTATTTGAATATGATTATGAAACAAGGAAACTGAGCGAGAAATCAATCACACATAGGTAGCCTTTATTTTGGACTAAGTCCCCAAAAAAACCCAATGTGGGAAAACCGATACAAGATATTTGAGGGTTTGATATGATTAAGAAGTAGAAATTCCTAAATACATCATTGAATACCTCAAGGGTTATTCAGTTACAAAGAGATAAATACTGGGAGAAAGAATCACGAGTTTTACCTCACTCAATCACTAGAAATTCGATTGATCTTGACACTAGAAGAGCTTCCCTTGGAGGTCTTTGTGCAGTCACTACGTAGGCCTTGTGTCACCTCCTCTAAACATCGTGTCACCCCAAAAAAGGATCGATCTGACTCCAAAAATAGCATATCTTGGCCTCCTGGTCTCACACCTTGGCTCCCGGCTTCTGGATCTAATCTGAAAACTAAATCTCGAAAACCCTCTCAGCGACTATGCAGCCTCTGTGTAGCCCTGGGTGGCTCTGCACTGGCTCTACATTAGCCTATTTGGATCTACGTTGTGTGTGATAGATGTCTCTCTGCATCTCTCTACTGTTGATTATGCAACTCAGAAAATATCTCTCTGGAAGCTACTCTGCCATTCACTGCACTGAATCACTTAGATCTGATCTTCATCTGAGAATTGCTCTGTCATAAGAATTCGATCTCTAGATTCACTCGGTGCGTCTTTCCAAATGACCCTCAAGTCTTCCTTAATAGTCTTCTCGTTGAGAAACCAATGACCGATATTAGATCTCTAATCAAATACTAAGATGATAGCATGATTTGATCTTCGCTTTCTAGATCATTCTCACTCAGTTTTATTAATACCCTTTAATTATTTAATTTCCCTATGTTAGACTTAGGTTCCCCATTAAAATAATTATTTTTTACAATAAAACATGATCCGAGTGGAATTTTCACAAATGGTTCATGGGTTCTTTGGAATACTAGTGTCTAAGCCTCTCTAACAAAATTTGGGCTTAGAGCACTTCCAATGCTACCAAAAATAAAAAAAATTGACAGGAAGTAAACAGAATTATAAGTGTACCTTATTGACGGGCCACCAATGAGGTATGATTTGAATTTATTTCAATTCCTTTTAGTCTAATGGTAGTTATGTGCTTGGTATAGGAAGCATGGACATGCCCAGGTTGGGTGGTTGAAATTGGGTGCAAGAATTAGCAATGGAAAAAGTAATTGGAAAATGTAGCAATACGTTGGAAAAGTACTTCAAGAGCAAGGCCATTGTGGAACACTCGTACCTAATAGTGTCCATTGATTTCCATGAGCATGCTATGACTGGTATGTTGGTTTTGAGATAGGGATATTCCTTGGTTTTTTGACCTTTTGATGCGAGGAAACCTTGCCAAAGGATGCGTCGCTCGAGGGACTGTGTAGCAGATAAGGGGATGCCCACGAAACTTGGAAGGTGTGTGACTATAAAGAAGGGTGTGACCGGATTTATCTATCTGTTAATGCTATTTATGGCATATATAGTTTACTAACATTCATGAGTATTTAATTTCTCTTTTCAACAATTTTATATGTGCATACATTTACCCTTTAACAAATTTGGTATGGATGTAGCTATTATACTATTTGGTTGTAGCTTTTGATATATATTAAAATTTGTAACAACACTAGTTGAGGAAGATATGATTTCTAAATGATTCTTTAAACATGTAAAGTTGGTATTTATTTTGTAAATTTTCTTCTAGGAGATTCCAAAAGTTAAAAAATAGATAATAGTGAGAGAAAATCCCACTCAAGATGTGGTCCAATTTTTATATCATGGGTTGTGAAATTTTAGGAAATATGATGAGAGGAAGTTGGACTTCCTAAATGCATCTTCAAATAGATAATGTTGGAATTTATGCTATAACTTTTCTTTTGGAAGTTTTGGTAAGTTCAAACTTGAATCATAGTGGCGAGAAATCTTCCTAATCATTTGGTCCAAATTTCAAATATTGGGTCATGATATTTTAGCATATACGATCATAGGAATTAAAGCTCCCTATATGCTCCTAAAATCATGAATCAAATATCTCATGTTGGAATTTCTACTATAAATTTTATTTTATGAGGTTTCAGAAGCTAAAAATTGGACAAAAGTGAAGGGAAATTGTGTTAATAACATGTTTAGATTTTCATACCTTGGAATGCTATAATTTAGGATATATTCCCTAAGGAAGTTGATATATTAATTTGCATGAAAAGTGTTTGAAGAAACACATAAATGGTTTAATGCTTCATTGCATACAAAATGCTTGATGAAATTCCCCAATGAAAATGTTGTTTTGTGGATGAGGATAGTATTATTATATGTTAGAATTGTTGTAGCAAAAAGGGGGTTGGGGGGGGGGGGGGGGGGGCACGACATGGATAGTGACAAAAATATTTAGAAAAGAAATGAAGTGAGAGAAAGTGTTTAATCATCAAAAATATACCCCAAATGAATAATTGGTAGCATAAATTCATGTTCAATTGTGTGTATCCAAGTGAGGTAGCTAATGAATGCATAGGAAACAATGGTATCTTTATTTGATTATCCTAACTAGGTTCAATTTTGGTATCTTCATGGGTTCAAAACCCTCGTGTTCTCCCCACTCTTTTGTATGGGGGTATGAACTCCTCTCCCTAATATGTATATATGCACAATGTGCTAATGCTCATAGTACTGTTGTAGCTAATATATGCCTATTTGCATGCAAAACATTTGAAAAATGTTCTAAAGGTGGTTTATTACAATCTGTATACAAACTATTTGATAAAATACCTCAAATATAGAAATCAAAAGTTGGTGGTATATTTCAGTTAGTAAGTTACAAGTGGAATCATATGAATGTTTCTTATTTGATTTCATACAAATTGTTTGAAAAAAATTCTACAAGAAAAAAAAAACTACTTAGTTTGTTGTATACAAAATATTTGAAGAAAGGTTTACATGTAAAGTGTCAGGAAAAATGTATGAGATGATGAAAAACAATTTTTTTCAAGTGTGATTAGGATAAATTTAGTAGGGCTATGTGAAAATGTGGTATCAAATCTTATTGTCAACCTAGTAAAATGAAACATAAAATTTTTGGTACCCCATGACCTTTGTAAGTCATTGAAGGATACGAGTAGGTGACACTTCCCATGTGGGTCACCCATTATCATTGTGCCAAATAAGGATGGTATTTTATGAATGTGTATTGATTACAGGGAATCAAACAAAATTACACTTAAGAATAGGTACCCCTTGCCCAGGATAGTTGATCTGCTGGATCAAATGTAGCAAGAAAAACACTTCACCAACCTCGACTCAAATTTTTGATATCACCATGTTTAATTCAAGAAATAAGATACCCAGAAGAATGACTTTAAAACTAGTCAAGGTTTGTATGAGTGGTTAGTCATTCTGTTTGTATTATGTAATGCACCATGTTTGTGAGGTTAATGAATGATATATTTCACCCTTAGATTCATTTGTTATTATCTATTTATATGATATAATGGTATACAATGCTACCTAGGAGCACATACCACATTTTATTTTGCTGGTAGAAACATTAAATAAGCACTAGTTGTTGGAAAATATCAAGAAGTGTGAGATTGCACAATAATGTTTGGTGTATCTAAGGTATGTGATAGGTGGAGGAGAGCTAGAGATAGATATTTCCAACATGGATACCATCATGAAGTTTCCAATTCCTACTAATTTTTGTGAGGTTAGGAGTTTCATTGGGGAAACATAGTACCTGATAAAATTTATAACCTCTTTTTCAGTAGTATAAACACCACGACGCACCATAATAGAAAGTGGTAAGAGTTTCTATTGGGAAAAGGGTCAATAGAGGGCCTTGGAGGAGTTAAAGAAGAAAATTAGCTAAATATTTTTTCTAGCATTAAAAAACTTGCAATAGCCCTTTGAAGTAGATAAAGATGAGAGTGAGCATGCTATGGGAGTGGTCTTGATGCAAGGGGGAGTTCTGTATGCTACCATTCTGAATTATTTCATGGGGAAATTCTTAACTAGTACTAGTGCAAGCTATGAATAAGTGGAAACGTATCTGATGGGAAATGAGACAATAATCCACACAAATCACCATACATTATAGTACATGAAAGCCAAATTAACTTATAATAAACTAGGAATTACAAGTGGATGGTGTTTTTACAACAATTTCATTTAGTGATTATGTGGAAGAAGGGGAAAAAAAACAAGTTGGATGACATGTTTTCAAGGCCACTCACATCAAAGATAAAAAATTTGTGAGCTTTAATGCACATGGGGCCATCCACCCATGAAGCATATAAAGAGGCATATTCATAGGATGAGGACTTCAAGGAGGTGTTTCAATAGTTGCAGAGCTAGGGTCATGTGCACGATGGTGACAAGATAGTTGAATCCCATCTCCAAGTTGGGTTACTATAAAAGATAGATAAGTTATGTGTTCATAAAGGTGAGTCACTGCAACTGATTAGAGAGGCTCACACCTCCAAGGTTGCAGGGAACTCTGGTGTAGGGAAAATAGTGTGGTCAACTTGTATAGAAATGTGTATTGTTCCAAGATGCAAGAGCGAGTAGCTAGGTTCATAATAATATGCATTCTTTGTTGTACTAGTAAGCCTAGTAACAGGAAACAAGGGCTATATCATCCCTTATCTATACCCACTCATCGTTGTAACTGATTTCCATGGACCTTATACAAGGTTTACCAACAAACAGGTGTTGAATAGGTTGTTTTCATTGACGAAAATTCTATCCATTGATGTAAAGTAAACAAGTGGATAAAACTTTAGATGTTTTGTTGATGATGGTTATTGATATGATGGAATCTATAATTTGGAGATATTTTTTCACTTAGCTCAATTGGTCAAATACACATGTAAATTGGTTGGATGAGAAGCTTTATGAGAGTCCTTTCTATCCATATATAACATAGCAAAAATTCCCAAGGATTGATGAAAAACAATATTTTAAATTTCCTTTTTCTGAAAATCAGTGCACACTTAAAATACTTTGGGTATTTGGAAAAATATGGGACTTGAAAGAATCTGGACTCATCTAGGCTTGGAAGAAATCTGAGACATCTATACTTTTGATAAATTAGGGATAGATGGAGTCATACAAGAATTTCCAAGACTACAAGCATGTCTTTTACATATGTATATGAAATGGACATCTGGATATCTCGATTCATTCAGGAAATGAGGAGATTCAGGGGCATCCAGGCTTGTGGGAAATCTTGGAAATGGAGAAAATAAGGGTTATGAAGTATCTAATGTTTGTGTGATGCAGAAAATAAGAAATGAAGTAGATCTAGATGTGTTTTTTAGCAAGGCCAAAATTCCATTGTTTTTATGGTTCCAAAGTAAAACCTTGAATCCAAAATCTATCCCTTTGAAAAATTTTAACACAGAAACACTAAAATCATCAGAATAATAGATCTAGTTCCATACTAGAACATGTGGTAGTGGTGAAACATCAAAAAAAGTGATTATATGATGTGATGACTTAGAAGTAGATATACGTAGGTGATGTGGCATCCATATGATAGGTCAACAAGATGGTGACATGGCGTAATGTCACATGTTGACATAGTGAAACGTGGCATGCAAATTTAGACTTTTTGGGTATCCAAGTGGGTCGAATTCGAGTGACACATGGAACCAATAAGAGGATTCCACATGACATGATGATTTAATCATGACATAAGAATGATGTTAGTAGATGATGTAGTGAAGCATTAGGATTCACGACCAGGGGTTGGTTTGAATGTTTTTCTGCGTTAATTATTTTTCAAATAATGTCTAATGATTTGTGGGGTGGGCCTAGAACAAGACTTAGGTCCAAGGTATCTGAAAATATAGATAATATAAGGTATTTGAGCACAAATTCATAATATAAAAACATCCTCATACTCGATGAGTTGATAGGTTACGTTTATACGTGGTTCAACAAATTATCCAAAATGCAAAATCCCCCCTTCATTAACCATTGAATATAAAGGGGTGTGTGGAAATTGATAATGGACATGAATATATAGGTGTTGGATATCTACTCATGGCACATTGAGGAAATTTGTGAGGGATTTAATGGCAGAGATGAAAAATTGTAGACGCCCCCCTTTGTTAACTGTTGATCATATGAGGGGGGGTCCGCAACGGATGTTAACAATTGATCAAGCACTTAATTAAGCCTATAAATATTATCTATTATTGATCAATGTGGGAGTTTAACGAATTTGAAATTAAAGAATTTGGAATTTAGTGAGCTAAAATGAAAAACTTAGTGTTGCAATGCCAAAATTAAGAAATATATAAGGATAGGTTGGCATGCAGATCATAAAAGCAACGGGTCCACATGTTTCAAAATATTAACTGAGAATAAAACATGAATATCAATTAGAGATGAATAGCCACATGTGATCTATGATTTTGATTTATGATGGTTTCATTTTGAGCTAGCCAGATGTGATATGTTTATACATGATGATTTTTTCAAAGAGCTATTTCGGCTTGTTGTGACAGGAAGTAAATAGAATTACAAGTGTCCCTTATTGACGAGTTTCCAATGAGGTATGATTTGAATTTATTTCAGCTCCTTTTAGTCTAATGGAAGTTATGTGATTGGTACAGGAAGCATGGAAATGCCTAGGTTGGGTGGTTGAAATTGGGTGCAAGAACTATCATTGGAAAAAGGAATTGGAAAAGGCAACAATATGTTGGAAAATCACTTCAACAGCAGGACCATTGTGGGGCACTGGTACCCAATAGTGTCCATTGATTCCATGAGCATGCTATGACTGGTATGATGGTTTTGAGGCAAGGATATTCCTTGATAGTTTGACCATCCGATGTGAGGAAACTTTTCCAAGGGAGGGGCCACCCAAGGGATTGTGTAGTAGAGAAGGGGATTCTCGCGAAACTTGGAAGGTGTGTGACTGCATGGAACGGGGTGACCAAATTTCCCGTGGGACTGCGTAGTAGAGAAGGGAATGCCAAGGATGGATTTTTTTTTGGTAATTATCATTTCCATATGGAATTAGATGCACATTGGGAGTGTGCCCTAGAACAATGAACCATTAATTGTTCACTAAGGGAACAAGTAGTGCAAATATCGTAGCACTATACACTGGATGCATGTTTCACTTTAGCTGTGGATTCTGAAATTCTTGGGAAGGAGGTGAATCCTGGTACTACCTTGAGGGGGGAAGTGTGAGCCACTAGTATCCCTTGTCTCTAATATAGACATCGTATACTTTTATTTTTTGGTTGAGAAAATGTGCATATGTGTATATTATTGTAAATAATTTATCGAGTTGGATTTATAAAGGTCCATAAATGGTATGGTTATTTGTTGGTTGAATCAAATGTGCATAAGTATATGTGGTTTTTATTGTAAATATTGTATTGATTTTTGTTATAAATCTTGAGTAAGAAGTATGTTGTTTTGTTTTTAGCAGGATGTCATTGTAAACACTGCAATGAGTTCAGTTATAAAGTTCCATTTGCACTATGTTTTTACTTTTCATTGGTTTTACTGGGTATAAGTGTGGTTTAACACTGAGGACGGTGTTCCCCTAAGAGGGAGGGGTTTATAACAACCTCAGGTTAAAATTTCATGTAATAAAAGTTAGTAAAGACAAAATAAGACCATGGGAAAGGGCCACCTATTCCAAGTTGAATGTTGGGAAAAATACCCTAGTGGGCATCACTTGTTGTGTTTATGGATAAAGGAAATTCAAAAAGGAAATGGCTAAGGCTTTGGAAAGGAAAAAAAAAATATTTTTGGCAAATTATTTATGAAAATAATGGAAATTAGGAGAAAATGAAGGTGAAAGGTCACATGTTTCTTGTGAGGAGGAAATTGAAGAAAATAGAGGTATCAATGATAAAAAGGATTATGAGGATCAATTCACATCCTTTTTTCAGTTCAATTTTAGAATTAGTCTCAGAGAGGAGAAGAGCACCAAGAGTAAAAATAAACCAAGCAAGCAAATGAAGGACAAGGAAAGGAAAGGAAAAGTAAAAGAAGGATAAGGAAATCAAAGGAAGGCAAGGATCAAGAAGCTTCAATGGGAATACTTCTGGGTAATAGGTTGTGTGTATGATTTCCTAGCTAGTTTTGACATGAATGGTATGTGCATTTTGGTATTTGGTTCTTTGGTTGTCATTGGAATTAGTTTTTCTGAGTTTGTCAATGGATTTTACCCTAGCCTTGCCATTTCTGGATAGCCATGGTGTGATGGGGTTTTGTCGGTTTGATATTTGAAGTTTGGATTGTCAGAAGATTTTGGATCTAGGGGAGGTGGTCTTAGGGAAATTCCCAAAGGCCCAGGAATCCCTTGACTAGTAATGGTGTGATACACGGTAAAGCCTAAGGGTGGAGATAGGAAAATTCCTCAAGGCATTGGTGAAGAAATTTTGAGGCATCCAAGCTCGGTTTAGTTTTGTGATCTCATCACCGGTTTAGGTGAGGTCATGGTATGGTGAGGGTGGAGGTGGTTTAACCTCTAGATTCCCTTGGTTGTGTTTGGATTTTTTTATCCCATGATATCCCACATTAACACTTGGAAAATGGCACGTGGGTGATTGGTTGAAAGAAATATTTGGTTTAGCTAATATATGGTCAGGTGGTACATGGAAGTCCCAAAACTAGTTGGCTTTTTCCTATGTCTAATAAGAGCTAAGTTTCTCTTTCTTTTGATAATGAAATGTACTTCTTATTATGTGGCTTTAATGGTTGTTCTATCATTGTTATCTATCTAGATATGTGTTGATTATAAGCATGGTTATATGACAGATTCAAGTATAGTTATTATCACATTTTATTGAATGAATGTTTGGTTAATGAATGCATGACCTAATTGTTGTTATGAAAACTATGGTGAGAAGGTATTGGTCCTTCTTGGTAAACCTCATATATGTTTTCAGATCTCTATGTTTAGATATGCATTCATGACCAGTATATTTCATGTTAATCGTGTGTTTGATGGA
The DNA here is from genome assembly GCA_034641835.2 of Pinus albicaulis. Lineage (NCBI taxonomy): Eukaryota > Viridiplantae > Streptophyta > Pinopsida > Pinales > Pinaceae > Pinus > Pinus albicaulis. The sequence goes on along the minus strand of CM076571.1, from coordinate 561,826,024 downwards.
ATGTCTGTCATGGTTAGGCTTGGTTAGGTCAAGTCCTTGATCAAACTTTGTCTTAGAGGCTGTGACTTGGTGTCAATTATCGTTTAAAAGCATCATCAAGTTCTAAGCATTGGTTTGGAAACTAGCCCCGAAAAAAGTGGCTTAAATAGCGTAGTCTCTCACAAAGAAATTAGGAATATTTTGAGGTTTAAAATGGGCCTCTTAAGGAAATTATAAAATAATAGAGGAAATCATAAAATAAGATTAGATTACATCATCAAATTTTAGAGGGAAAAAAGAAAAAATCCAACTCGTATTTTCAACTTATCTTCCTATGGGTTTAGTCAAATTTTGAGTGGGAACACTCGTTGGATGCATAATTTGATTCCCATGTTGCATACTTTCGATGGACCCTGCTACAAAAAAAAATATAAATACATTAAAAACAAGATTGCAACCACTTTTTTCATGTATTTCTCATTTTTCGTGTAGCAGGGTCCATCGAAATTATCCAATATGGGAAATCCTTAGATGAAGAATTAAATTTTGCATCCAACAAGTACTCCCGCACGAAATTTGAGTAAAACCTTAAAGAGATAAGTTGAAATGTAGTTTTATTATTTTATTATTTTTTAATATTTTTACTTTTTTACCCCAAAAATGGTGAATCACCCCCCATGGTTGATATCATCATCTTGAAACCTATTGGTTCTTTTAAAGTTTATTTTGGTTGAAAACTTTTCTTAGGAGTCCCATTTTAGACCTCAAAAATTTTCTAATCACTGGATGAAAAATAATGCATTCTCTCCCTTTTAGGCATTGTGGGAGCGACTATAGGGTTCCAGTCACATGCATGCCTTGTCATGGGAGCAATTGGGGGTTTAATTCATTGAAAGGCTAGGTTAACTCAAGGGTTAGGAACCTGAAGTGATGGATTAGCTTCTGGGGGTCCTTAAGCACCCGAGGGAGGTATGTAAGGTCTTGTTTTGTCAACTCCATTTCCTTAAGGTTATCTAGGAGGGTGAGTCATGTCATAGTAGCCCTTGGCTCATGTTTACCCTAGGGAAGCTGGTGAAAGTGAGTAAATGTGGGAGGAGGCGTTACAGTAATTCTGAAATTATATTTGACAAAAGTATTTATATATACAAGTATTTTCCTTTAGCTAAAATATGTGCTCATTATTAGTCTTGAAGGAATGAAAAAGGATGTCATAGTTTTAATAAATTCATGGGAAGGTCTAGTGAAATTTAAAGTTTTATAGAACAAAGAAAAAATGAATTTATATACCCTCATACTTTGTAAACCATGGTTAGCTACAATATATTCATACATTTGGTGTATAATGGGGGATATGGAAATGATCAATCACAAAAAAAACTAAAGTTTTATAGAACAAAGAAAAAATGAATTTATATACCCTCATACTTTGTAAACCATGGTTAGCTACAATATATTCATACATTTGGTGTAGAATGGGGGATATGGAAATGATCAATCACAAAAAAGACTAACTCTCTACCCCACTACCAAGCCTTTTATTGAAACTAAACTACCATTATGGGTGGCACGGAAGGATTATGAAGCAGTATTTGGAACTATTATCCAACTTGTCTTTACTATTGATAATTTCAAGACATAAATGATGAAACATTCATTCCCAAATTGAAAATGAGGATGATATTAAATGACATAAATGATGAAACATTCATTCCCAAATTGAAAATGAGGATGATAAAATGTAGTAAAGCACATCAACACCATTGATAAGGATTATTAACTACTAAAACATAACAACAATTGATTGAGATACTATACCTTTTCCTCCCAAAACTTTGAAAATCTGTAATAAATTATCCTTTGTTCAAGAACAACAAATTCTATACATCAAAACTCACTATTTCGTATTTTCCTAGGAATATAGTGGCAACATAAAATTTACACCAAGAATGAATCCTTGTCAATTAAGAAACCACAAAGGAGGATGAAAGTTGCACTCAATGATATAGTTAAAACTAAAGTTCAAAAACACCTAAATGCAGTTTTATTATACCTTATATATTAAATAGGTATCTCCTTTGTTCATTGTCACCAATAACGGTAAGTGGATAATCTATGTGGAATATAAAGAAATTAGTAACGTTATTAGAAAGGATTGTTTTCCCTTGCCACTTATTGTCCAAGTGTTATATTCCTTATTGGATAAGAAATATTTTTCACTTTTTCTAATGGACTTTAAATGAATATTTAGATCACTCGTCAATATTAGGATAATATCATATTCACCTATCTTTAGGGAACATTTTCGTATAAAATGCTCCCATTTGGGTATTGTAACACACCTACTACGTTTAAAGAATCCATTTAAAGAAGTTTTTAGATTTAATTTATGACAGCGTGGAAAAACATGTGGATGATTTTACTATTTACGGAGACACATTCCAAGAAGCTCTACTAATCTGGAAAATTTCTTTAAACACTACCTAGAGTTAACCTATTCATAAGTAACAATTATTTATTTATTTTATATTTATAAATGAAGGAAAGATATAGTATTATGACATCATATTTATTTTTGTGGTATTGAATTGGATCCTATAAATATAAATATCATTCATCAACTACCAACACCAAAAAAAAATATGTTAGAAGATTTCTTGGCTATGAGGCTATTATAGAAGAATTATAAAGTATTTTAGTAAAATTTTAGCTCCTTTGTTTACCCTTTATTAAAAATGCATATACTTCTCTTGGGCATAAGAATACCAAAATGATTTTTTCATCATTAAAAAAAATTCAATTTTAGTTCTTATCCTACTTAAACCTAAATGGGATTTTCCATTACACATCCACATTAATGCCACCAATATAGTACAAGGAAGAAGTCGTTGGACACCATGATTCAAAAGGTATATGCCATTTTCTATATTAATAAGGATCTATCATGATCATAATTTTAATTGCACAATATTAATGGATTTCTTGTACTAATCTATGCAATAAAAAAATTTAGACATTACATCACTAGTTACCCATTATCCATACATATTGATCATTTAAGGCTAATATATTTAATGAACAAACCAATGTGGAAGGAAGAATTATTATATTTTTATTATTACTATAATATTTTGACCTAACATACTTGATATGCTTAGAAAACAAAATATTGGTGTACAATGTTTCTCTATATTAGTAAAAAAATGCACAACAAAAAGTTATTGATGATTTTCTTTTTCTCCAGATGAACACCTATTTTATATTTTAATGAAAAACACACACTTTGTTGATATAACCAATTATCTAACTTAAAAAAGCCCCGTTAGTTCTTTTCATACAAATAATGTTGCAATATGAATGCAATCCAAAGTCCTACATATACTTGGATAAAGGGCTAATTGTGTAAGGTAGGGATAGACCACGCATATTGTCATGGTGATAGGGAGGATGAAGTATATGAGATCATATGCTATGTAACCAATTTAAAAAATGGAAGAAAATATAGATCAACGACTCAAAAATTATCCTCTTCGAAGGGGAAAACTCCTTTACATTACATAAATGAACAATTCTTGGATGATTCAAGTGACAAAACCTCCTTTCTATATATAGGAGTCTAAGGGGTCACAATATAATCAAAGCCGATATAACAATATAATTCAAGGGAACAACAATAATAATAGTGGGCTTCTATGGAGCACAATAATGAAAATAAGGGGACTACATGGGCACTACAATTACAGTAAAGGGGCTACTCTAATAATAACAATAAGAGGCTACACTAGTATTATAGGGACCTAACATGCTCCTTTCCTTCAAAAAAGTGTTGTGCCCAATGCTTGAGTAGTTCTGGATGCTTCTAAATTAAATTCTCATCCTGCCATGTGGAGTCTTCAACAGGTAAGTTCTTCCAGTTGATGATATACTCTGACATTGATCGATTTGGTAGTTTTCGAGTTCTTGTTTCCGTGACTACTTCAGGTTCCAATGGGATTTTTCCTTCCTTGTCAAGTTCTAGAAATATTGTTTGAAATGGAATCTTGTCACCTATAACCTTCTTTAAGCATGAAACATGGAAAATTAGGTGCACTTGGGAAGATGCGGGAAGCTCCAATTTATATGCCATAAACCAATATTTTGCAACACCTTGTAAAGACCATAGTACTTTGGTGATAATTTATTATCCTTTTTAGCTTTCTTGAGGGACATTTATTTGTATGGTTGTAGTCGTAAAAATACTCAGTCGTCTATATCAAAACTTCATTCGATGTGATGTTGATTTGTATGTTGTTTCATTTGATTTTGTGCCAAAGTGAGGTTATCCTTTAAGAGTTGGAGAACTTGTTGTTGATGCTCAATGTGATATTCCAATTCTTTAAACTTAGAATTTTATCTTAAATATGATGTGATGGACGGTGGATGATATCCATAAAGTGCCATAAATGGCGACAATTTTGTTGCAGAATGGAAGGAAGTGTTATACCACCATTCAGCTAGAGGTAACCACATGACCCATTGTGTTTGTTTATTAGATACAAATAAATGAAGATATACTTCCAAACATGTGTTCAATATCTCCGTTTTCCCATTATATTGAGGATGATAAGATGAGCTATGAGATAATTGAGTACCTAGACAAAAAAATAATTTTATCCAACAAATTCCAGTGAAAATGAGATCTTTGTCACTTACAATAATCTTTGGGTTTCCATTTAGATTTTGAATTGTTTTCATAAATGCAGGAGAAATTCTACTAGCCTTAAATGGATGGGATAATGCACAAAAGTGTGCATACGGGGTAAGTCTATCAACTACCACCATGATGCCACTCTTTCCTTCGAACTTGGGTAAATGTGTGATAAAATCCATTGAAGCCTCATCCCAATGTTGACTTGGAATGGATAATGGTTGTAACCAACCTGAGGGTCTTAATTGTCTCAACTTTATTTTGTTGGGAAACCAAACATTCTTCCACAAACTTTTGAATATCATATTTAAGGCCATCCCAAAAAAACTCCTTCTTAACCCTATGGTAAGTTTCTAAAAATCCCAAGTTCCCTCCTAAGGGAGATGAATGTAAGTCAAAAATAATCTTTTGTTTGAGTAGGGAATTCTTACAAATATATACATGATCTTTGTAACATAATGAATCATTTTTGTAGCTAAATGTATCATATGTACTAGGATCTTGTTGCAAATTTTTAATGAGTGTCCACAATTCTTTGCCATTCTTCCATTCGTCGCTTGCTTCGGTCATCCAATCTGGTTGGATAATAGAAATGGCACAAAGATGTGTTTCCAAATCCTTATCCTTTCTTGAGATTGCATCTACAACAACATTTTTCTTGCATGTTTTTTAGATGATTTCAAATTCATAACACAACATATTTGTGACATATTTTTGTTTCTCTTCTGAAGATAATATTTGTTCCAAAAAGTATTTAAGACTATCATGATCCGTTTTTACCTTGGAGTGTCTCCCCATTAGGTAAGGTCACCATTTACTTAGTGCATGTAGTATTTCCAACATTTCCTTCTCATAAATAGGTTTATGTAAATACTTTCCTTTGATTGGGATTATTTCAAAAGCAATGGGTCTTCCTTCTTGCATTAAAACAACACCAATTCCATTTCCCGAGGCATCAAATTCCACAATAAAGGTTTTTGTGAAGTCTGGCGTAGCTAAGACCGATGCTTGGCACATTTCCTCTTTAAGATGTTCAAAGGCCTTAGTTTCTTCTGGAATCCAAGAAAATGCATCTTTCTTCAGCAATGTTGTTAGAGGTGTTTTTATTCTCCCATAACTCGTAACAAACTTACGATAATACCCTCTGAACCCGATAAATCCTCGTAGATGCTTTATGGTTGTGGGGATTTTCCATTCCTTAATGGATTTAATTTTGTTAGGTTCTACCTTAACACCCTCATGAGATACAATATGACCTAGATATTCCACCTCTTTTACTCCAAAGAAACATTTGGAGGTTTTTGAATATAATTGTTTCTCCTCCAATAGTTTGAGCACCATGTCAACATGTTGAACATGATACTTTCAAGACCTACTGTAGATTAGTATATCATCAAAAAATACTAACACAATTTTTCTAAGGAAGGGTTTGAAAATGGAATTCATTAAACTATGAAATGTAGAAGGTGCATTGGTAAGCCCAACAGGCATAACCAAAAATCCATAATGAACCTCATGAGTTCTAAATTTTGTTTTCGGAATGTCTTCAGTCTTCATTCTTATTTGATGATATCCTGAACAAATACCCAACTTGGTGAAGTGAATTTCTCCATGTAATTCATCCAATAATTCATCAATGATAGGAATGAGAAATTTATCTTTAATGGTGATCTTGTTGAACTCCCTGTAATCTAGACACATGCGTCATGATCCATCCTTCTTATGCACCAATACTACTAGAGAAGAGAAATAAATTTGACTAGGTTGAACTATACCGACCTCTAGCATTTATGCAATCATACACTTAATTTCACTCTTTTGGGCATAGGGGTATTCGTAAGACATGATGTTTGGAGGAAAAATTCTTGAAATCAAATGAATATCATAATCGTGATCAAGAATAGGTGGTAGGTTGTTGGGAGTCTCAAATACCTTGGAATGATTCTCTAGGACTTTTTGGAGATTTGGAGAAATAGACGATTTCGATGTGTGAACCTCTAGTGAGCTTCATTGTGAAATTACGCCCCATTGTTCTTTATTTAGAAGCCTTTTCATGCCAATAGAGAATATTATCTTCCTAGATTCCCTGTGATACCCCTTAATTCAAATTCCTTTCCTTCCCAAAAAAATTTCAAGAAAAGTTCTTGAAAATTAAAAGCTATTGTACTCAAATATTTTAACCATTGGACCCATAGTACAACATCAACGCCACCCAATGGAATGGAAAACATTGTAATATTCAATACATATCTCCCTATGGTTATCTTGAAATTATGGCACTTTCCAAAGAAATTTATAGTTCCTCCATTTGCAACCATCACTTGACAATGTGGTGTTCGATATAGGATGCAATTCAATTCCTTGGTTATCTTACAATGAATAAAATTATGAGTACTACATGAATCAATCAACACTATTACATTTTTATTCTTGATATATCCTTATATATTGAGAGTTTGAGGAGTGGTAATTCCTTCCAATGCATTACAAGATATGGTTGGATTCATTTCTTCTTTCACTAGGGTTGGTTCCTGGTGTATATCCTCTTCTTTTGAAGTTTCTTGTTCCTTTTCTTCCTCCTCTTCACAATATATGTAAAATAATTTCTTCTCGTCACACTTATGATCTTTAGTGCATTTTCTATCACAACTGTAACAAAGACATTTTTTTATTTTTTCCTTAAAATTATTGTGGTGTCAACCTTGTATGTTTTGGAAGACTAGGAGCATAAACACTTCCATATTTACAGTTGTGAGTGGTAGACTTCCTTGTTGCCATAATTTTTCTTTCAATTTTTCTTGCCAACCTGAATGCCTTCTCCAATGAATCAGGTTCCCAAAGATGAACCTCATGTTGGATGTTATCATTTAAAGTCCCTATTAAGACATCAATCCTATGCTCCTCTGGAATATCATTTACCCTTATATTCATTTTTTGGAATTCCTCAATGTTCTCTTCCATTGAACCCTTTTGTTTGAGATTTATCAATTGGCTAAAGAATGTGTTTTGATTTGTATTCTCATAATGTGCTATCAACTCCTCCATTAAAATTGACAGAGTGACAAGTGGTTTATGAGAAGAAATTCATCAATACCATACAAACTGATTGGGTTCTAAATATAAATTTTCAATGCGTACCTTTTTTGTGTGTTTCACATTATGGAGACCAAAATATTGTTCCATCTATAGTATCCATGTTTCTAGATCCTTGCCATCAAACTTCCTCATATCGATCTTTGGAATATGGTGGGTCTTCAATCCATAAGTTTCATCTAATACCTTTTCGCCATTAGGAATCATTTCTTGTAGCAACTTTTTCAAACCTTCCATGTCTTCTTTTAAACCATTCTTCAAATATTCCATGTTGCCTTTCATTTTTGCTTTTATGTCATCATTCAAACCTTAAATGTTTGATTTTAAAATATTGTTCAAACCATCCATATTAGCCTCTATTTCATTTTTGGTTACTCTTTGCGAGAGTGAAATTTGTTGCACTTGGTATCATAATTTTGATATATCATGTTGCATTTCTTCCTTTTCTTCATACATGATAGTAGATATTTCTTTTTCCTTACTAGGTGTGTCCACTTTTTTTATTCGAGGAATTTTGGAATCAAACAATGATATATATGCTTCACTATTCCCTTTAATCACTTCAAACTTATTTTTCAAACAAAATTTATCCAATTTGTTTTTTAAAATACACACTTTTTTCTTTCTTTTTAGGAGCTCAATATTGCAACTATTGTATTTTTGTAATTTCACCCCTTTAATGTCTGAAATTTAGTCGTATGGTAGCCTTATGAGTATTCTTTTTAATTCCACAAGCAAGATAAAAAATGGATTTTTCAATAAAGGGTTATTCCAAATTTCCCAAGATGACCCGATTATTGAGTGATTCAGTTGAGCGAAATTGTACAGAGTGCCACGTGTCACTTTTTTAACCTTCAACCCTAAAATTGATACCAAAAAACTAAAGTCCGTGTACGTTCATCCATTTTTTACAGAATTAAAATCTGATGCCTAAAATGAAATTTATGACAATTTTCCCTAGGTCACCTGTTTGAGACTGAATTTTGGAGCCTGCAAAAACCCTAACTTCTCCAGATCATATCTCTAAAAATATAGTGAAACAAGATCTGAATTTTTATACCAATTTCACTAGAATTTTGGCTCCATGTGGTAAAAGTTTCAGCTTCTAGAGGCTCGCCAAGGAAAAGTTATAGAGAAATTTCCAAGATGGCATGTTTGGAGAAGCGAAACCCTAGAATCCAAATCTCTGATACCAAATTTTATGTAACTAACTCACAAAATAGAAGAAAATATAGATCAATGACTTTAAAATTTCCCTCTTCGAGGGGGAAACCTCCTTTACATTACGTAAATGAACAATTATTGGATGATTCAAATGAAAAAACCTCCTTTCTATATGTAAGAGTCTAAGGGGTCACAATATAATCAGAGTCAACATAACAATAATAATGTAAGGGCGCAACAATAACAATAGTAGGCTTCTGTGGTGCACAATAATAACAATATGGGGACTAAACGGGCATAACAATAATGATGGGGGGCTACACTAATAATAGAAATAATGGGTTGCACTAGTATTATAAGGACCTAACATCATACATGTGTACCATAATGAATCATGTGGGGGGGAATTTTCTACAAAAAAGTTTTCCCAAAAGTTCTTCATGTAATGCACTATTGGCCATCATTGCACAAATATATTGTAGACTATATATCTCATTATGACGAGTTTCAAAGAATAGGGAATACTACTTAGGAATATGAAATTCCATTGCAAATGCATATATAAATGGATTCATTTGAAAAATAGGGATTAGATTTTGTACAGTCCATTGACCCACCATCCAACTAAAAGAACACATACTAGTTCACACATATTATCTAACAAAGTGGGCATGAGTAAAATTAATGAATAATGCTAATGAAGAGAAGTGGAATAATTTATTTATATGAGAACATTTTTTATAATGTTTGAGGTACCAATTGAAATTACAATAGATTAGTGACCTTGGTCTATATCCAACCTTATTGAAAATATCATGGAATTATGCAAAGTTTATCTTATTAAATCAAGTGCCTACAATCCACAAGGAATGGGCAAGTAGAAAACACAAATATAGAATTGGAGAAAATCATGACCAAGATAGTGATGCAACATATAAGGGACTATGAAAATGGGTTAAAATGAGTGGTATGGGTATATAACACAATAGTGAATACATCTACATGGTTTACACTTCGTGAGTTTTTTATAGAAAGGTAGTTATAGTTCTTGTTGAATTGAAACTAAAACACTCAAAGCAACTTTACACTTAAGCCTTGACCTATTTTAGGTATGGAAAGAAATAATAGATTAACTTAATGCATTAGATGAATGTAGGCACAAAGTTTATTTTTTATGTAATTGATCCATCAACAAAGAGTCAAATAGCATGATAAATGTCTCAAGATAAAGTAGGTTTAATATAGGAGATTAAATTTCCTATATGAATCTAGAATGAAGGGTTTCATCAAAAAGTTAAGAACCGGGTGATTGGGACCATATGAAATTAACACCTACTATGACAATGGATAAGTGAGAATACAAATAATGGATGAAGAAAAAAGCACATATTTTGGTTAATGCATGCAACTTCAAGTTATATAAAAATTCATTATCAAAAGAAAATTTTAGGGACACCATACGAATTCGATTGAAAGTATAAATCCTTTGATATTATGAGACAGGGACACCATATGGATTCTATTGAAATTAGAAATCCTTTGATATTGAAAGAGAGAGAGAGAGAACCTGATGATGAGCACGCGAAACCCTACCCACCGGCGTCTTCTGCAACCCTAGCCGACTGATCACGAGGCGCAGCTCTCCTCCAAGCGCTCTCGTTTGGGCAACGGCCATGGCAACAAGCTCGGGGGGGGAGGGCACGACCCCCCCTGCAAATAATGATTCCTCAGGCGCCCATACTGACCCGATCAACACCAGCGCTGACATGCATCAGAAAACGACAGGACCCCAGACGACTTCTGAGCAGGTACAACAGGACAAAGCGACCCCCTCCTCTTCCACCTGCAAGCCTATTGCATCAGAACGGCCCAAGATCGATTTTCCTAGCCATCGAATCAATGCCCGTATTCAATATATGCGAGATCATGCCCTAATAGGCAAATTTATTAGTTTCTGGCCCACAGAAAAGGCCCTACAAGGATGGATCGCTTCGAAATGGAAGCCTAAAGGACACGTTACTCTTCAACTCGGTCCGAAGGGGTTCTTCACGGCGATCTTCCTCTGCCTTGAGGATCGCAACAGAATCATGGACGAAGGGCCATACTTTTTCAATTCGGCTGGCCTATACCTTCGAAACTGGATCGAAAGATTCAATCCTGATAAAGAAAACTTCAACTGGGCACCTGTTTGGATCCGTCTATATTCGTTGCCGCTCGAATATTGGGACGAAGACACACTTCAGGAGATTGGCAAGGGTCTCGGGCAGTTTATCAAAATCGCTGAAGAGACCAAGCTTCGTCGATACACCTCTTATGCACGGATCTGCGTGTACATGCATCTAGAAAAGGCCCTTCCTGATGCTGTGAGCATATACCATGATGATTTTGAGTGGATCCAACCACTGGATTACGAGCATGTCCCTTTCAGGTGTCGACGTTGTCACGCCCATGGGCATCTCTTCAGAGATTGCCCCCTCAACGCTGCATCCCAGAACAAAGAAGCTGATACACAACCCGAAGCAGATGGTTTCACCAAAGTAGCTCCTCGCAGAAGGCACAAAAAGAAAGCATCATCGGCAGGTAAAAAACCCTCTTCCTCCTCCAGTGTTCCTACTACCAGCAATAGTTTTGCCGTTCTTTCCAATGCAGAGCAAATGCCTAACTCGAGCCCGCTGCCTCCGCAGTCCAATCAAACCCCCAACGCGTCCACCCCGATTCCTGCCCCATCGAACCCCTCCCCCTCTCAGCCAGAGACAAACGCCTCTACCAACCCCTCTTCTAAACCCCCCTCTGGCACGAAGCTCTTAACTTGGCATCCAGAAACCATGGATCTGGATGATCCTAAGGTAGCAGCTGCTATCCTTGATAGAGGAAAAGATACCCAAAACGCCTCAAATCCTATGGAAGAAGATTCGGAGAGTCTTGAGCTTGGGGATCTTGACATCATAGGCCTGGAGGATGCTTGCAAGCGCCAAGAGTTTGACAAAATCAAGCCCCATCAAATAGAAACCCTGGCAAAGGTACTATCCAAAGCACAGCAACAAGCAACTCTTGGTATACAAACAGGAAGTCATTGGGACAGCCTCAAAGTAATCAAAGAATCAAAAAAGAGGGGCAGAAAACCAGACTGGCAGCGCACAATTACCATTGGGGAAATACTAGTAAACTCCGGGCGCTACCCCAAGCTCACGCGGTTCTTTCCGCCCCTGCCAAATAGTTCCTCATGAAATTGATATCATGGAACATCAAAGGGCTTAACAGCCCAGGAAAACAAAAAATGATAAAAAATATGTTACAAAAAGAAAAACCAAATATTATCTTTCTCCAAGAGACAAAATGTAACAGTGACGTTTTGGGTACTTTTTTGTCAAAAGTCTGGCCTAGTAGCAGTTCTGCAGCAATAGATGCTTCGGGATCTTCTGGAGGGCTGGCTATAGCCTGGGACACTCAATCCATAGTCATATCGGATATGCATGCAGCTCACAATATCATTCAGGCCATCTTTCACCCCATTGGCACAAATATATATGGGCATCTCTCAAACGTTTACTTCCCGCAGGAACTAAACAGGAAGATCAGCCTCTTGAATACAATGGAAGCGCTCAACACTCACAGAGCCCACCCTCTCTGGATTGCAGCAGGGGACTTCAACATGGTAACCAAAATGGAAGAACGAACAGGAGGCAGAACCAGACCGGACCCTGAAAGCATCCACTTCAGAAATTTCATAACCAACAGCTGGCTGATAGATCTCCCATTTACCAATGGATCGTTCACTTGGAACAACAAAAGATCAGGGATCCATCATGTCGCTTCCAAGCTCGATCGATTCCTCATTTCAGATAATGTTATACACATGGGGGGTGACCTAGAGGCATCAATTCTTCCTTTTGCAGGATCATATCACTGGCCCATTGCATTACAATGGCACAATCTTGGCCCTCAGATCAGAAAACCATTCAAATTCGAAGCTTTCTGGCTTTCGCATCCATCCTTCCAAGAAATGGTTAAAGCAGCTTGGAACAACTTTACCCCCCCCCATGGATGCAAGATGTACCAGTTTCAGCAAAAACTGAAACACCTCAAGGCGCTCATCAAAAACTGGAACACAACAGTATTTGGCAACATTTTTCAAGAAATCAACATTCTCAAAAGACAAATGGAGGAAGTACAACAGAAAATCATAAAAGAAGGAAGATCAGAGGAGGCTAATACACAAGAAATGCAGATCCAAAAGCAGCTTGACGAAAGGCAACGGCAAGAAGAAATTCTTTGGAGGCAAAAGTCTCGAATTAATTGGTTAAAGGAAGGGGAACGAAACACTCGTTTCTTCCATTGCTCCACTATTAAAAGAAGGATGCAAAATCGCATCCACAACATCACTAACCAGCACGGGGAAAAAGTAGAGCAGCATGAAGAAATAACGCAGGTCCTGACGAACTATTTCCAAACCATGTCAGGTGAAGAGTGTCACTTATAGGGGACTTACAATGCGAACAATACAAGCATTTGGGCCTTTCTGATCTCGGTTTCATTCTCAAGAGTATAAATACACTGCGTCCTGTCTATGCAAGAAGTTAATTAGCAATGCAGGCACAAACTAAAGATGGAAAAGCACTGTGCCCTCATAAATTTATCGCACTCTTCCGATTACTTCGAGGCTTCATCAAAATTGAAGTCTGGGAACCTGTGGAAGAATCGGAGGCCACCCACCGTTCCTCCCTCTTTAAATCACCTTCATCAGCTTCTCCGTGCCTAGCATCAACCTACCCCGAGAAGACTGTGCCCCATTGCTCCTCTGGGAATGGATTCAGCAAGACTCATCTCCCAAAGTTTGCTGTTGTCGTATTTAAGTCAGAGGGATGAGAGTCTCACGCGAACAAACAAAGTGACAGGGATGTGGAAGGTCGCCAAATCATGGATGGTATCATCATGACTCATGAAGTCATCCACTCCCTCAAGAGCACTAAAAAACCAGGTATGCTTCTTAAAATCGATCTCTCCAAAGCATTTGACAAACTTTGCTGGCACTACATTCAGAGCACGCTCAAAGCCTTTGGTTTTGATCAGATGTGGATTCGTTGGGTCATGAGTCTTATTTCCACCCCTCTCTTTTCCATCCTGGTCAACGGCTCCCCTTCCCACCCTTTTGTTTCTTCTCGAGGCATCCGTCAGGGGGACCCTCTCTCTCCCTTCATTTTTATCCTTATGTCAGAAGGTCTCAGCAGACTCATTCATCAAGCTGTCCAAACCGGGGATTTACGTGGCATTTCTCTCTACGGTTCTCCCGCTTCTACTCACCAGCAATTTGTTGACGACACCATGCTCTTTGGATTCCCTTCAGCCCAAGAAGCTAGGTCTTTCAAGCGCATTTTGCACCTTTTCTCTCTCGCCTCTGGCATGACTGTCAATTCTTCCAAATCCCAACTCTTCTTCTTTAATACCCCTCCTCTAATCCAATATTGTGTAGCCCGTATTCTTGGATTTGCGACTGCCCGTCTCCCCGCCAAGTACCTTGGCGCCCCTCTCATTGACTCAGCTCTCAAGCATTCTGCTTGGTCTGTTCTCCTTGATAAACTTGAGGCTCGCCTCTCCTCATGGACTTTCAGAGCTCTCAACCTAGCCAGTAGACTTATCCTGATCAAAGCGGTTCTGCAATCTATGCCGCTGTACCTCTTTTCGGTGCTTGCAGCACCCAAATGGGTGCTCAACCAAATCAGAAATCTTCAGCGACGCTTTCTATGGGGCTCCTCAACTCACACCCGGAAATGGGCTTTAGTAAATTGGAATACAGTCTGCTCCCCCAAAGAAGCCGGAGGACTGGGGCTCAGAAATCCCCATCAGAGCAACGAAGTCATGGGTGCACGACTTTGGTGGAAATGGCTCACGAGCCCTCACGCTCCTTGGGCTAAGTTGTGGGCTGCTAAGTATGCCAACAATAGACCGATGAATGATTTGATCAGACTCAAACCTGAGACAGCGGGATCGCTCATCTGGAACTCTGCCAAGCAGCATCACGCCCTTATCCACCAGCACAGTTTTTGGGAGGTTCGGAATGGCCAGACAGCACGATTTTGGGTAGACTCCTGGCAACAAAGGCCGAAGCTTGTGGACACTCTAAATTTGCCTAACGTGGAAAGATACAATGGGCCAGAAGAGTTGAAGGTTAGTCAATGCTGAACAGCTAATACTAGCAGCAGCCATCAACATTGGAAACGCCCGTCTCTCCTCCAACCTACCACTCCCAGCAACATTTGGGAAATTCTCCAGGAGGAACTACAACGCTGCAGAATTCGTTGCTATGATGACCCGGATATCCTCAGATGGGGATACTCGCCCAAAGGCATATTCACCACACAAGAAGCCTACAGCCTAATGTATCCTACTCCTCACCCGAAAGACAGACTCTGGAATTTAGTTTGGGCTAAAGGGACATGGCCCAAAGTCTCCACTTTCCTCTGGCTCCTCAGCCACAAAAGAATTTTAACCTGGGACAATTTGCTAAAACGCGGCTTCTGTGGCCCATCACAATGTCCAAATTGCAAACAGGACACTGAAACCATTCAGCACCTCATGCTAACATGTCAGATGGCCAGCCAGCTTTGGAACAAAAATTGCTTCCGCAGCCAACGGAGAAAACCACAGGGGGACATCACCAGCATACTACGACATTGGCCGCAGCGCTCTTACAATAGCACCATTCTCAACTTTCTCTGGCGAATCATTCCAGGTCTCCTATTCTGGGCCCTTTGGAAAGAAAGAAACAGAAGAGTCTTCAAGCATCAAGCCACTCCCCTGGACATTCTATGGAAAAACTTCCACAGCAACCTTCAGGAGTCTCTCTCTCTTACAACTTGGCAGGAGGAGGATATGCCCAATCATCCTCAAGAGCTCAGCATATGGCGAAACTGGCAACTCACCATAACTCCTGTGCCCAAAATCAACAAGCAGAACCCTCCAGATTCCATCTCTTGGATCCCTCCTCCACCCGGGATAATCAAATTAAATTTTGACGGGGCTTCCAAAGGGAATCCAGGCCCGGCGGGATATGGAGGCATTTTCAGAAATTCCCAAGGAGAACTTCAGGCCATCTTCTACGGATCCATTGGTTGGGACACAAACAACTCTGCTGAGCTGGAAGGGCTCTGGCAAGGTCTCAATCTAGCTCGCCTCTACAACTTCCTGCCCCTAATTGTGGAAGGTGATTCTCAAATTCTGATCAGCATGGCAAATCAGTTGCTCCATGGAACCAATTCAGCCAAAGTAGCTACCAGTTGGCGATTAGCCTCCAGAATTGATGCTCTTAGCAATTGGGTAAAAGAAAACCAAGCTATCACCTTTACTCACACCAAGAGAGATGGCAACAGGGTCGCGGATCTCATGGCCAATCTAGGAGTTGACAGTCCGGACTTTCTCAAGCACGGCTCTATCCAGATCATCAATGATAGAAACTCTACTCAGGAATGCATCAAGTTGGTGCGAATGGATCAGACACTTCCGGATGCGGATGACAACATGGGTTAAGAGGCCTCCAGGCCTGGCGCACACACCAAGGAGGTTCACCTGGGGTGGCCACATGGCCCCCCATGGTGTTATTAATGGCAAGCTCATTAATCCCGAGCACTTGTTAATTACTCCTCCTCGCCGTCATTCGAATTGTCCTGCTCGCCGCACCAGTCTTCAAATGGAGCACCATTGCTCGCATTCCTCGGATTGCTTCGGCTCTGCTCGCCGACCTTTGTCACCTCTGCGCTCGCATTGCCCGGGCGGCTGTGCATTCAGTGAGGCTTGCATTGGTTCAGGTCACAGACGCTCTTTGCATTGTTGTTTGGACGCGCTTCCAGGCCATCGGTTTGCTTATAGTAACTTTTGCCCTATTCTGTTCAATTCTCATTCTTCTCCTGTTAATATTGGTCAAGTTAACTCCATTCCTGCAGCTCCTTCTGGCAACTGGTCGGATTCCTCCCGGAATTTCAGTATGCCCAGGCTCAGGCAAAGAATGTCTTGCAGGAAAAGTGCCTCTCGAGGCAGGTCCATGAGCGAGCGACCCTCCAATTCTAATGCAGGTTACTCCATGGACCAAGCTGAAGGGCATCACATTCCTCTGTATGTTGATCTTGCTGGTCGTCTCCATGACAGCGTTGCCCCGGCGCCTCCTCAGCCCTCGCACCCGCCTCGTGCTCCCGCTCTGAATGTTCAGTCGCCTCCCCCGCTTCAGGCTTCCGCCCCCCCTCTACGCCCTGGCAGTCACTTTACAAAGCACTCAACGCAACAAGTGGAGCTGCGTTTCGACTGTGCCTACGACCGACCCTCCATTACTGCCCTCATTACGATTTCACTGCGGGAAGAAACCACTCTCCCTCCTGTTCAACCGCTTAACCCTGTGCACTCCCCTTCTAAGCCTAGCTTTGAGCCCCCCTCTAGCCCTGCTCCCGGTCCTAGCTCGCACCCCCTCGGATTTCCGCCTGTCTCTGCAACTGCTCATCCAGGACAGGCGCACTTGCTGATGGAAGCTGGCCCGTCTGGTGAAGATGCTGATAAGAACGATGAAGAGGATGCGGAAGATCACTATGGCTGCCGAATCGAGGAAGAGAATCTGGAATTCGACTAATTGCTCCAGGATCGATTCTCAGTATGATTTCTGTGCTAGAATTTTTGATAAATTTTTGTTTTCAATAGTCACTCACAGCAGACAAAGCTGCATGTATTTTTTGGCACTTTTAAGTTTTGATAATCTGTATGTAAGTGATATAAGTGACTTAGCACCGGTTTCCCAGTTCCTGGGCGGTGGCAACTTTGACAAAAAAGCTGGTTTCCCGTTAATGGGCAGCTCCATAGCTAGACAGACAGTGGATTTCAAGCCCGGTATCAGGCTTCCTCAGCTGAACCGAGGCAGTTTTGTACTTTAATGTTTATAATAGAAATAGAGTAATTTAGAAAAAAAAAAAAGAGAGAGAGAGAGAGAGAGAGAGAGAGACCATATGGAATCCTTTGAAAAAGAGAGAGAGAGAGAGAGAGAGAGAGAGACCATATGGAATCCTTTGATATTATGAGAGAGAGAGAGAGAGAGAGAGAGACCATATGGAATCCTTTGATATTATGAGAGAGAGAGAGAGAGAGAGAGATTATATTATGAGAGAGGGACACCATATGGATTCTATTGAAACTAGCAATCCTTTGATGTTATGAGTGAGAGAGAGAGAGAGAGAGAGAGAGATCACAAATCCAAAAGTTCTTGAATTTTTATCTACAATTGCCATAACTCTAAAGAAATTTTGTTATAACAAGACTTGAGATAGGTTTCATTCCTAGCTTACATTTAATTGTGAACTCCAACTCTCTCTTAGGTGGTAACCTAGGTAATTTCTTTGGAAACACATCTAAGAACTATGATAACGTTGGATATTGTTCTATATTCATTATATCCTTTCTCTTGTTCATATCTATTATGACATATAATTTACATAATTTTATCATATTTTCATTATTTGTGATGCCAAAATGAATCTTAAAGACAATCCTTTATTTTTGAATAAGATTTTTTATGTACTACATGATTTATAAAATAAAGCTTCGTATTCTTACAATCTAACACTACTTCACTTCTTTCTAACCATTCCATTCCTATTACACTATCATAGGGTCCTTAAATAATTGAATATAATGATTCTTGAGTCATGCATTCACGTATATCAATCTCAAAATATTTAAATAAATTCCCTACTTATTGGTGACCTATGGAAGCCATATCTACTTGATTTAGATCTTGAGTAATTTTCATCATGTTTGATTCTAATAATGCATTGTTTTAAATAAAAAAAATTGCTGCTATTGGATATATTTACATTGAAAAATTAATACAATTACTCATAAATGATATCATCAATAATGTGGACTGATGCTAATCTTGGTTATTCACCATGGCATGGATTTTGTAGGATTTACCCAAATCACCCACTATAATTAGACTCTAGTATTGATTAACTCCATTATGCACACATTGATACTCTCTCTAAAAATATGGTCATCCACATGTCTAGTAGGCCTTCTTAGGAGGTTGGATTTTAATTTCCAATTGGGAAAATGTATATATGCTCATGTATTGTGTTAATAAAGTCTATTTTTTTGACATCCTATATGGTGACCACTTGCCACCTTTTAGGCACCTTTGAGTATGTATGTTTGGTCTCCCTGTTGCATCCTTGCATCATGTTAGAAATCTTAGTATGCTAACTAATTATGATGCATGTCTTTGTCCCCCTAAACCCGAAGGTATTATTGGTATGAACTAGCCACCACCCATAAGTTCTTCTTTGGCTATTAAATCCCTCTGAACTACCTCATGAAATTTGTAAGGCATCAATATCCTCATCGTATATCTAACGTTAAAGTTCAATCTATATACACATTTATTAACCTATAACATTTTTTTTGGTCAATTGTGATGCATACTTTATTAGCTCCATAAAAATAGCCTCATATTCAGGTATCAACTCGATGTTCTATAATTGAACTCATTCAATCATATTTGAATAAATTCCTCGTAAATGTACTGTTCTCTAATATTATTCTTAAAATTTGGTTCCCGTAATATTTTAGACACATCCATCCCTAATTATGGTAATGTGGTCTTTCTTCAAAGTAAAACGCTTCCCTTTAGTTAGAATATACTTGTATGCACCTTGATATTAGAGATATAATATCTTTAAGAAAACTAAATTTTCATACTTTACAAGTAGGCTTCAACTATCAATTGATTAGTATAACCCCAAAACTCCATAAATTTATTTTTTTCTAGCTCTCTATGTACATGGTTACTTACAAGATTGTATTATCCTTCAACATGCACATAAAATCCTCCCTCTTCACTTTCCAATCCATTCATTAATGCATCTAACATCCATTGGAATGAATGCATCCTAGTTATCACCTCTCCAAGTACATGTACTATTTCTTGAACATATTCCTCTTCCATAGATGGATAGTGTGGAGGAGTAAGTTGTGCTAGAGGTAAACACGTGGCTCATTGTCTAGATACCCTACCCATCTACCTATCTTTCCTCCTCTAGTCATGTTTACCTAGCATGAAAAGACATTTCATAATTGATTAACTAAGTTTTCATAAATAATATTTTTTTCATACAAAAAGTAATAAAGGGATCCAAAGCCCTCGTGTGTTGAACACAACACTAAAATTATATGTACTATTTATCTTTGGTATTAACTTCTTAAGATATATGTTTGCAAAGGTTGTGCAAGCTACATTACATTTATACAAGACATTTAAAAACAAATATTTATATATCATAACATACTTTAATATGTTTTATCATTTATTGAAAAGATACTTAATGAAATTATTAGCATAATTATGGATCGTATACTTCATAGGAGTGCAAATACAACCGAATGATAATATCTAATTACATATTTACTTTTAATGTCATACTATCATTGTCTCATTATGACACATTACTTATTCTCAAATAAAAAAAATATTTTTTCTTAGTTAGATTACATCATATACACATAAAATACATAGTTAAATCCACATAAATTACATAGTTAAATCCAGATGATTAATATTAGCATAATCTCTATTCAATATTTCATCAAATAGTACAATTCAAATCTTCATCAAATAATACAATTACATATAATACATAATCAAATTCAATTACCTTTAGGTCATATATATATTCAACTCTATAGGGTTATTGTTATTCGCTAAATTTCTTCATACCATTACATCAACTTAGCTTAATAGTTATCTTATAATATACAATTTGCAATAATACTTGGTAAACCCTGATAGAGACATAGTTCTAGTATTACAATTATTTAAATATAACTTTTTGAAATATAGAATGAATAATGATGATTTTGATTGAACTCTTTTCATGTGCAGTATGTATATGTGGATCTATATCATTTAAGCTCTCCGTCATAGATTGATCATATTACTATCTTCAATTGAACAACTCAACATACCATTGTGTTGATGGCCAAAAATGACCATAATCAACATAGGGGAGATTACTAAGCAAGGGCCCAATTAGGCTCTTATTGGTTTAGGATGGTGATTCTGGCTGGTTAAATGGGTCTAGTCACCTTTTTCCTAAAACTAATCTAAACTAGTGTTTTTTGTTTTTTGTTTTTCAAGTTGTTTGTGATCCTCCACGCTTGACATGTGGCTTGAGGAGCTGCAACCTAGGGGCATCTAATCCTTCAAAGTCACCCGGGGATCGCACTCAGTTTGGGCCACACCAACCCTTAGTTGACTGGATTTTTTAGCATGTCTCCTCCCCCTAGCACAGGGCACAACCACGCCCCATGATGTTTGATCCTAGGTCACCTTGCTAATGAAGCCCATCCTCAACCGATTGTGCTAGTGGGACTTGACTAATCTAAACTAATTTTGATCTAATATACCTAATCTATATATATAAATCTAACTTTGAAACTACCCTTTGTCTACTAAATATGATATTATTTATTTTTATTAGTAGGATAATGGAAAATACTTGCTTTCTCGCAGCATGCTTGCAAGAGACAGTCTTTTGTGCTTGGTGAAATGAGGGCTCAACTAAGCTGCATAGAAATATGCTTCTACGAAAGGAGACTTTGCACAATGCATTCCTAAATACAAATGTAATTATAATCTACCATGCAAACATCAAATAAATCATATAGTACATCTTGATTAGGAAAAATAATAGCCCTCGTCCTTATCAAGAAAAAGATATAAAAAGGGGAAATGAATGAATTGAATTTAAGGTTTAGATGAGCTAGAAAATTATAGAAATATTCCATATATTTTGTAGCAATTAGAACATGTACCCATTAACAATAATATCTATAAAAAGTTTCTAAAACCTCTAGTGCATATACTTAAATTCAATTGTTAGTGAATGAAATTGATATTATATGTATAATTTCATTAAATAATAGTTCTTTTAATGGAATAGAAGTTAATTCAAAACAAAATTGTGATCAAACTAATAAGTAGTTATCATAAAGTATAAGAAACTCCCCTCAAATTCAATATCTAATCTAGATTCAACCTATAAATCCATGTAAATATAGTTTTATAGTGTTTGAAATAAAGTAAAATAGATGAAATCAACAATAGTACTAACCAACAATTATTTATACACAGTTGGAACATCGAAATTGAATTAACATAAGAGGTAACAATACAATAATGTAGTGAAATTCAAACTTATTATTAGCTCCTAAATTTCTTTTGCTTTTGTACAATCCTTTGAGTCTTGAACCCATTTCAGCCTTGAACCCATTTCAGAATTAGTTCTGCAATAGTACAAAATCATGTACTCTCCCTATTCTCTCCTGCAAAATTCCCCTATAGTCATGGATTTGGAGCCCCACAAGTGTGTGATCATACTCCTTTTATAACTATGTGAGTTTGTTTTGCTTCCTCATCTTTTTTTTTTGACAGAAACGGTTAGTATGATGTATTGATTCCTGGCATGAATGCCACAATTCAGATTAAAATATGCAAGGACAATGTCCAGATTTTCTCTCTGGCCAGGAACACCATGGCCCTTTCACTAATAAGCCAACGATTTTTACAAGCTATAATACGACCAATCTCCTCTGTCTTCCCAAATTTGTAGATACAAACAAACTGCTCCAATAATAGACAGTAAAACATATTAACCAGAAAGTTAAGGGATGGGATCCCAGCCTTCATCTCCATCTCTTAGGAGGACTCCGAGGGAGAGGAGAACAACTTTGTTAGCTTCAGCATCAGCATCTTTGTTGTTGTCTCTCTTTACATGGAAGAAATTCAAGCTCTGAAAGGAATTCGACAGTGATCTAATTCTGATCATCAATCTAGATAATCTTAAGTCTGAAGATGAAGAACTGTCCACAATGGATTTAATTATTGACTGGGAGTCACCAAAAACAATTGCATCTTTGATACCAATAAATTTGAGTTTCTTGAGTCCTTGGAGGAGAGCCAACGCTTCGGCTTGAATGTTGGTGTTGTGGCCCACACCCCAGGCGTATCTGAGCACAGTTCTACCTTCATCATTTTTGACAACTCCACCTGCTCCTGAAGTTCCTGGATTTTCTTTTGCTGCCCCATCAAAGAAGAGGACGGTTCGTGCATGCTTAGTGCAAAACTCAGAGAATTTTGTTGCATTGATTTGAATTTTCCAGTATTTTAGAGGAGTAGGAGGCCTTACAATGTCTTTGAAATGGAGGTCGAGGATGGCACTCCATTCAGAATCTTGCTCACTAAGATCTGCCCCGTCCAGCTAGCCTCCCAAACTATCTTTTAACTGGATTTTTATTTTAACCAAGACAATCTTGAGATCATTCTTTTTGTCTCTAAAAATCCTCTGGTTTCTTTCAAGCCATATTTTCCAGCAGATTATTTTAGGGAGAGCGAGCCAGGCAGCCTTGATGTGATTGTCCTTAGGAGTGGTTCCAGGGTACTTATTCATCCATTTTGAGAACAAATCAAAGATGTGAATGGGTAAGGCGAAATCGATACTCCATGGGCCTAAGATCGCTTTCCATACCTCTGCAGCAAAATTACAGTTGAGCATCAGATGGGCGGCACTTTCTTCCTTTTCCCCACACAGCGAGCAACGAGAAGGCCCAAGATAGCCTCTTTTCTAGAGTCTGTCATCAGTCATAATTCTCTTATGGAAAAGGAGCCAGCAGAAAGTGTCAATTTTTGGAATCGAAGTCTGTGACCATATCCCCTTCCAGGGCTCCGGATCAGGAGGGACATGAGGGTGAAATAACAGCTGCTTGTATCCCTACGAGACAGTGTAATGCCCAGGGGACGATCCCCAGCCACGAGCATCATATTTCCTGTTGTTGATGGGGGACTTGCCTTTTAAGTGGGCAAATAAGATTGCGCACTGATTAGAAAGATTCTGAGGCACTTCTAACTTTACCCAACTCTGCCAAACGCTGTCGTCCCATTGTGAAATGTCCCACGGAGTAGTGAAGCCAGCTCTAGTCATCCAATCTCTCAGCATAACCAGGGAACGATCATCTGCCAAGGGATCGCAGTCCATGATACGATCCTCCCAAATTCTGATGTGTTTTCCATTACCTGGGATCTAGTGCGCATGGAGTCTAATTAAAGAGGTAGCCTTTGCGCAGATTTTATGGATCATCAAGCCAGAGTTTGATATGGGATTGTCAAGACAATGTTTTCTCTGCCCACAGAAGTATTTTTTCCACAGCGCTAGCTGTGCCCATCCCGGATTTGGGGCCATAATCCTCCATAACAGCTTTGCACCCAATGCTACATTTTGTGTACTTTATATTCTTAAAGTTCAAGCTGCCTTCCATTCTGGGTAAGGAGATTTTATCCCAGCTGATTAAAGGGATCTTCTTCTCATTCGATTTTCCGCCTTTCCAGAAGAATTTTCTGATGTGATCCTCCATTTTCCTCATAATGCCAATAGGAGCCAGCATAACTGCAAATTGATAGATAGGAAGACTATTTAAGACAGATTTTATGAGCACTGTCTTTCCTGCCAGGTTGAGCCAATTGAAGCCCCAAGAATGGATCTTGGATTTAAATTTTTCCAACAGAGGTAGCCAGTCTCTGCTAAGGGCGCATTTTTGGAAGATGGGGAGCCCCAAATACTTGAAAGATGACCATGAAGAGGAGGCAGCGAATCCAAAATAGCAGGATGGCTTGGAGAGTGCTGGCTGCAGTATTCCAGCAGAAGATATGACATTTTCCTTTGTTGAGATTGCTTCCTGAGACTTCGCAATAACCATCCACCACGTCTTTAAATATTTTAGCCAAGAGCACAGTGGCTACACCCAGCAGAAGGGTATCATCAGTGAATAACGTGTGATTTATATTTTTGACACCTCTTGCAATGCTCAAACCCATTATCTCTTGTTCTTGTTGCTTCTTATTCAAAAGGAAGCTGAGAACAGAAGATTGGAGGACAAAGAGTAGGGGAGAAAGTGGACACCCTTGCCTCAGTCCTCGAGAAGCTTTGAGGAATTTAGCAGCCCTCCCATTCACCAATGGAGCTATCCAAGGCTCACTAATACAAGCCTTAATCCAATTTATAAATTTGGAGCCAAAGCCAAATTTGTGCAGGACATCCATCAGAAATCTATATCTCACCCTGTCAAAGGTGTTTTCTAGGTCTAATTTGACAACCATTCCTTTCTCTTTTCGGAGCAGGCTTGAATGGATCGCCTCTTGGACCAGAGTGAAATTGTCCACAATCTGTCTTCCCTGAATAAAACCTCCCTGATTCTCTGGAATAATGTCTAGAAGGATTGTTTTCAATCTTGTTGCAATCACTTTTGTTATCAGCTTGTAACCTATATTACAAAGGGAGATAGGTCGAAATATGTTGAAGGTGTTGGCGCCTTTCTCCTTAGGGGTGAGGGCAAGGGACGCCGAATTGGTGCTTCCCCCAATTTTCTGACAGTCTTGTGATTTCTGTACCATTCTGCATAAATATTTTTCCACAATCTGCCAACAGAACTGAAGGAATCTGGTAGTAAAGCCATCAGGGCCTGGGACCTTATCTGGCTCCATTGCAAAGAGGGCATTTTTTATTTTAGTATTAGAGACTTATGCTACCAAGTACTAATTCTTTCTGGGGGATCTTAGTGAGGGCACCTCATTCACTAGATTTGGATTATACCCCAGACCCTCCTCTTCACTATACGGATTTTTGAAATGAAGGAAAGCAGCGCTTTTTATGCTTTGGATATCTCTATGCTTGATGGCCTCTTCCTTGATTTCTGAGATGGAGTTGAAGCATTTTCGAGCTTGGGCTTGCTTGTGAAAGAAGGAAGAGTTACTATCTCCCGCCTTGAGCCAAAGACAGCAAGATTTAACTCTCCAGTACTCTTCCTCTGTCAAGCTTGCCTTGAGTAGCTTTTGTTGAAGATCAACCTCCTTTTCTAGGACTTCTTTTGTGATCTCTACATTTTCCGTTTTCAGATGATGAATCTCAAGACATTCTTGAATATTTTTCCTTTCCACTTCAGGATTAGGAAGGGACTTTAGCCAAGCTTTGATTGCAGCTTTCACTCTCCTGAGTTTTTCCTCCCATACAAAGAAGGCAGAGCCCTTGACTGGTTGATTCCAGCTTTCTTTTACCAGATGCATGAAAGACTGTTCCTTGACCCATTAAGGACTGAATTTAAAGGGGATAGGGCCTTGGTCCATATGGGCCAGAAGTTCAAGTTTGATGGGTCTATGATCAGAAATGATGCAAGGGAGAATATGCATTCTAGACTCTAGACCAAGAAGTAGAAAAGAGATTTGAACAAGAAATCTGTCTAACCTTGCAGCAATATGTCCCGGACTGAGTCTTTTGTTGGACCAAGTGTACTTACCCGAGGAAGGCTTGATGTCGATCATATCCCAATCCTGGAGCAGATCCTCCACCCATTCCCGCGCCGGATCCCTTACTATGCTTCCTCCTCGCTTTTTAGACAATGATAATATGAGATTAAGGTCCCCTGCAATGATGATATTTGCCAAATTTTCAGAGTCTTCCAGTCTTCTAATGGAGTCCCAGCAAATATTTTTCTCCCCTGCGCTAATAGGAACATACACGTTAAAGAGGCAAAGGATCTCATTTGTGTCAACGTGTTGCAGTTTTGAAAACATCCAATGGGTATTGAAGACCTCTTTGATCCTTGAGTATTTGTTGCCATTCCAAATAGTTCCCAGGCCTCCTGAGGCACCTCGAGCTGAGACTGCTATACCTTCACTTTCTTTCCACAAGTTCTTACTAATACGAAGGAAGTCTTTATCCTCCATTTTAGTCTCCTGGATGAGGAGTATATCAGGATATTCTATTCTTATAAGGATTCTTATGGCTTCTTCTTTTATTCTGCTCCCCATACCCCTACAATTCTAGGAGACAATCTTCATCACTTG
Source organism: Pinus albicaulis (assembly GCA_034641835.2). Lineage (NCBI taxonomy): Eukaryota > Viridiplantae > Streptophyta > Pinopsida > Pinales > Pinaceae > Pinus > Pinus albicaulis. Next base: position 561,799,184 of record CM076571.1, on the reverse strand, counting down.
CTTTTTGGATGGTGAGCTCCTTTAGAGCTCTGAGACTGATTTCTGGTCATCTTCGGTGTTTTTTCCAAGAGTTTCTCTAGGGTTGGTTGGCTCCCATGGATTTTTTCTTTATAGGTTTCCTGCTCTCTTTTTTCACGAGCAGATTTTTGGCCTCTCATTGATCTTCTAGCCGAGGTTTGCGAATTCCCTATTTCACCTTCTTCTTCTGAGTCCTTCGAGCCTTGCACTGCCTCAGACTCTTCTATGTGTATCTCTTTTGATTTGTCTACATTGCTTTCTACTTTCTTTGATCCCGAGGGGGACTCTTTGTGGGGCGAGTCTTCCTTCTGCTTCTAGAATTCTTGGAAGTCTTCATTTGCTAAGCTTAGCTGTGCAAACTTGTTCCCTTGTTCTTCCATGAGAGGTGTTTGAATAACAGGGGTTGTCTGAGGGCCTTTGCCATTTGAGTTTCCAGTTCTAGGGGCTTTATGGGTAGTTTTGGTCCCTTTAACCTGATTCCATCCTTCCTCCTTGCCTTTCTCCACTTCACTATTCTTTGGGCAGCCTCTAGCAAAATGGCCATAGACATGGCATTTCCAGCATTTGAACGGGAGCTGCTCATAGTCCAACTTTTGAACGTGAGTCCAACTGCCGACCCTAATTTTTATTGCCTCAGGAAAACCAACCTCCAGATCAACTTCTACACAAATTATAGCACAGTCATATTGGTCTTTACTATTTGCTCAATCGATAAATTTTCCCAAGGTGTTCCCGATATGCTTAAGAGACTCCTAATTCCAACAATGAACTGGCAGGTTGGGCAGCCTTACCCACATAGGAACAGCTGTAGGGACGTCCACTGCTGGGTCGAAATCAGGCGTCCACTTGTTGAGGTACAGCCCCTGAGGGCCCATGAAATAGGGACCATTCTGGAAAATCATATCCTTGTCCTCCTTATCAGAAAATTCAAACAGAAATAATCCCCTCCCTAGGAAATACGAAGTAACTTTGTTTTTTATCAGCGACGCCCAGTTCCTTGCAACCCAGATCTCCGTGGATTTAGGGGAGGGCCAGAGACCTGTCAACTGACCCACCAAAGCACGTTTAGCTAAAGAGAGGGCGACTTGGATCGGACCCTCAAGAGGGAGCGAGATCTCAGGGATATCATCTAATCATTTAACAAACTTAGTAGCCTCAGGAGCTTTCTTCTTCGGCAGAGAGGCCAGAAGCTTGAGAAAGGCTTATGCATTAGACCGGGGAGGCGGAGGAGGAGGAACCTGGGCTGTGCCCAGAACCTCCATGGCTGCTACGGAGCCCTAGCTCGAGCGTTGGAAGAAACGTGCGCGCGTGAGCAGCCACATCTGGTTTTTTCCTTTGCTTCCTCATCTTTAATCTTCATGATTTTTTGTTTTCTTCTAAATTTAACAAAAATGATTTCCTTCTTTTGCAATTTCGATTTCGATGTATGGTTTTGAATGAAACTTTCATGGGTGTTACAGCTAGGAATCACGAGTAATATGATGTTCACTTTAGTTTAAAAATTATCAACACCATTTTTTTGTGATATCATTGCACATTTGTGAACAAATATCGGGTTTTCTCCAACATAACCTCACAAAGTTTTACCTGGAATTGCAATTTCATGGAAAATCATTATCATCTAGTAAAATTCTTTATGTGTTGGTTTCTTACCATTAGACCATGCAATCTCTCTTAAACTAATAATACTACCAACACTTTGTAAAGGCTGAGAGTTTGACAACACATGCATGGATGATTTTCAAACAATTACCTTTCCTTTGCAAATGGACCTGCAAACCTTATAAAATCCAATCTAAATTCAAATATCAAAAAACTATATCAAACTAAAATTTTCATACTAAAAATAAATTAAGGTAATAAGCTTAAAATATATGATAAATTTTAAACTAAATCTAACTAAAACAAAATTCAACTAAACTAAAATTGTCTAAAACAATTTGCAAAGGAAATCAAGGTATTGGTTCTTCTTTCATGCTAGGGGGAAGTGTGACAATTTTGCTTTTTAGTTTGTATTCAAATTGGTGTTGTTTTGAGTTTGTGAACCTGTTACATTGTTTATGTGACTCTTTGTGAGATAATCGCCATGTATTTTTGTAATATATTATGCAACGGTTTATTCATTTCCATGTTCTGTGGCATTGATCTTTCACTACAAACTCATGGTTTGTTACAATGATTGAAATGACATCTTCTCTACAATTCATATATGACACAATTCATTTTTATCAAACAAAAATCTGATGGCACAATTCATTTTTACCTAACAACAATCTGAGGGCACAATTTTCTTGATTATTTGGATCATTAGAAATCCAATGGAATTTTAATGGAGTATCAAATCTTCATCTCGACAATGAGTACATGGAACTCTCTTCGTGATTTTATTGAGAAAATATCTCTTGAAATTATGTTAATATTAGCTTTGTAAGCATGTGAACTTAAGTATTCTTCGAACTCAAAGTTATTTTAAAAGTTACAAGTAGCAATAAAATACATTACGACGATTTTTTATATATATTTTCCTTTAATAACTTGTGGCCATATCTTTTTTAATAGACTGAATTTGATTTTTCTTTGCACGGAATATTTTTCATTAATGTTATGAGAACATGGCATTCTTCACAATCCTTGTTATTGGTGGTGTGATGAGATGTCTTTTAAATCCGCACTCAGCCTTCTACACTCACTAGTATGTCATAATAAATCAGGAAAAAATTATACGTAAAAAAACTTCAACTTAATAATATAAACTAAAATATAAAATTAAAATTTATAATGTTACATTACATATTTATAATACTTTAAAATATTATATATGTGTGTGTGTGTGTGCGCGTGCGCGCATCCAGTGTTGTTGGGCTTTAGCCATTTTAAATATATTTTATTTAACATATTTATAATATTTATAATTAATTAGAATTTTATTAATTAATGTGGGAATGATCATGGCCCTTCGTCGATTAATCACTTCCTGTTGACTTCAGCTCATTATCCGGGAAGATGATTTAGAAACTTTTTTTCAATACCTTGGAGCTTGCATGTCTCAATGGCAAGTTCTTCGTGTTCGATGATAGGTTCACATCATTGTCTTTCGATCAAATGATTCTGCAAGTGTTCAACTTCAACACATTTATTCATACTTGTAGATTGTGTTATTGTACCTTGAGGTCCATCGTTATTATTGGTGGTCTCTCTCGTTCCTATTAGTAGTTTTCATCATTGACCAGTAATCAGATGGTTTCTACCATGTCCGACACCAACACATTTATTCGCATGGCTATATGCGTACATTGGGTTGATTTAGATCGCGGTGAAGACCCTGGCTCACATATGATTTTTTATACAGACTGCGTGGAGTTATTGAGTATTCATGATTGTATACATGATCCTATCTATACGGATGGTTGTGTCCAAACTTCGGATCCATTTCTATGATCTCTTTAGACGGATGGCTACGACCATGCCTTGGGTTCATGTGTTATTTGATGCCTAGTGTTGAGTTATGTGGTTAGGTATATTCATACCAGAGATGTCATATATTGTAATATGTTTTATTTAGCAATTTTTCTGGAGGTGGTCGGTGTTTTAGCTCCTAGAGACATCCTTGAGTTGCAAAAGACCAATGCCTAGGACATCTTAAAAATTAGAGGTTGACTATGAACAATTGTATAAAATGCCTCTGACAAAATCTGGAATAAGAGAACGACGATTTTGGTGGTTCATAGATTTAGAAGACCTTGGAGTCAATTCAGGTGAATTCCTTATATTGTGAGAGGGATCAAGAGGTTGCGAGGCTTGGTAGCTTTTAAATGGACCAAGTATGAAAAAATGAGCAGAAATATTGAAAATATGAAGAGGCGTTGAGAGAGAACGGAGAAGGAACCCACGAGAGACAAGCTTAAGAGATTTAAGAATCTGTCCCCTATGAACTCATAGGAAATGTATATAGATGAAATATGGACAACAGCAGAGGCTCGTGGAGCATGAATTAAGGGAATATAGCAAGCTTAATACATGAGTGTTAACACTTGAGCGTTATACAAATACGAATTCATGAATAAAATTGTAGATCACCGGCAGGTACATTACACGAACCATCAAAGCAGAATACAATGAAACATGATTACACATTAAGAGAAGATTACTGATAACAAAAGAAAACAATTACATACTTCTCATTGTTCCATCTGGAATCCAAATATTAGCTCTGTATTATATTGAGTTCAAACAGCTCTCCCAAATATGTATCTTAGAGCACAGGGAGCACAGACATACAAAACTACAGCAAAATTCTTCAAAATTCTAGAACCGGAACCAGAACCTTTCTTTCATCTTAGAACTCACTACATATAGAGTCCTCCTCTAGGGTTTACGATTTTAATCTTTTATGATCGACCCATACCTATGAAATCAAAATATCCTACCTAACTTGCAGAGCATACATCTCGCAATTACTTTTGTATGGAGAGAATTAAAACAGGAATGGGTGAAATAGAGATTTCACCATCAAAACATCAAAATCAAACAACAAAAAACACATACGTGGTTGATCATGGAGGAAAATTATGGGAGCCTTCAGATGGTATGGCGAGGAGTGGTCGTAAGTGGGCAGGCTGTTGTCGCATGATTCCATCTGTTACTTGAAAGCCTCCACTCCCTCAGTCTTATGATTTCCACTCAGTCCGTTGTGAAGTGGCCAATTGTACTGCACGTGTCTGACTCTTTAGTGGAGGTTTCCTGAGTAGACCGCATAAGCCACAACTATATGTTCTGCTTCAAAAGCCCATGCGGTGTTTTGAATTGCCAAAACGGGAACTAGATTTCAGAGGGGGTCTCAAGTGGTAAGCGGTATTGGAGAAGGTGGGCTCGAAATGACGAGAGGAAGGCACATGGAGGAGTGGGTGGTAATGAAAACTGCCCTTTTCAGACCCCCCCCTACGTTAAAGTTCGAATGCTGCGGGGGGGGGGGGTAAAACTAGATAAGGGTCGTCGGATGCATTGGGGTGGAGCGGAATTGACGGAGATATGCAAAAGGATTTGCGGTAATAGGATGTGTGCCAACAGATGGGGATGGTGGGGGTAATGGTAGCGAAGGAATGGCGTAATAGCGGTGAGCAGAGTATTATAGTGGGGAAAAACCGCATCGCAAACGCACGTCTTTGCCATGGAGCAGTAAAGATAAGCCCTAAATGGTGTGAAGTGCGAAGTGCGGGGAGAAAGGAAGTGACGTGGAGGAAGGTGGGACCCGACCGCAAATCTCACATCGCAAATTTTATGTGCCAGCATGCGAAGGTTAAGCGTTAAAACTTGTGATGGGCGAAGTGCGGGGAAGAGGTGAGGTGGCATAGACAGTGGTCGGACCGTGCCCATAGATCGCAAGTCGCAAGAGTTAGTTGTGAGCAGCGGGTGGTAACGGTTAAAAGCTGCGAGGAGCAATGTGCAATGGCGGGGAGGTGACGTGGAGGGAAGGTGGAACCCAACCGCATCGCATCTTAAACAAAAACTCTGTGAGCGCTTAAAAGGTAAGTTGTAAATTGTGCGTTATGCGTTATGCGATGTGCTAGTCGCTGCGAAGTGTGAAAAGGCGACAGGTATGGAAAGTATGGAATATGAGGGTTTTCATGTGGATGTGGGTGGTGTATCAAGGTTGGATGGGTCCCACCAAGTCACATCGGTGGCAAGATAATTTTTGGTGAGTTTTTAAGATGTAAAGGTTAAGACTTGCAGGGAGTAGTGGTGCAAAATGAAGAAATGTAGCGCGATACTTTAGAAAAGGGAAAATGAAGGGTAAGAGAGGGGAAATTAAGGTAAAGAGGATAAATGAGATGAATTAGGGAGGGAATGAAGTTTTCTCACCATTATACCTTATGAGCTACACTTTCTCCTTTTTGCTGAAATGAAATGTAGAATGGTTCCTTTGAAGCTCTTTGATAGTCAGGATTTGCCTTCCTTTCACCTTCTCCCCTTTGTGTGTGGTCACAAGCCAACATTGGCTCCGTCTGGGGACAACGTGTTGTTCTCAATGCATTGAGAACCTGCAGATCTAAATGCATGTACCTTATTGGGCTCATGAGTCACAAATGCATACTGTAAGCCAGAAGTGAAACTACAACTTAGTTGTGCACTGCCAACTATATCAAATGGAAATCACTGCCGCACCTTGAAAATTTTGAATGTTGAAATCTGAACTATGCTGGAACTGGAAATTGAAGCACACTTGAACTGAAAATTGAAAAGCAATCTGAAACTAAACTGAAAGGATGCTCATAGCACTGAGCTTATTTGCACACCTACCTATCCTAATCTGTTGGAATTACTACTATTGTAAATGATACAATAATGTCAATGTAACCAGGCAAGAAACTGCTCTAATAATTTTTTTCTTTCATTGTTTTCCACTAGACTCGTGAACAAACATGTTACTGGTATTTGATAGGAATTCCCAGGCTGGTCTTCATCGCTAGGGGCTTGGTAAACCTAAACAACAACAGAAATGCTGAAAAGGTATGGTGGCTTTTTGATGAATAATTTCTCAATATAGGCAGCCACTGGATCAAGATACACTTGAATTTTTTCTGACTATTCTGACCCAATCGATCCAACCTCACAACTTGGTACAGCACATGTGTTCTCCATGTTTTCAAACAACTCCGAGCATGTTTGCATTTTATCATAGGAATTAAGGCATAAGGGTGGAGGAGAATCAAACAGAGTCAATTCTTCCTCTATTTTAAGCTTCGCCTCTCTATTCGGAAGGTTCACCTCCACATCAACTGTAATATTTTTCATTTCTTCAAGGGTCGCAGTGTCTCTTTCTCTTACTTGGAATTCCACCTCTAGATGAAAGTCATCTGGGTATTACAAGAGAGCTACTCCTAGGGGTGGCCTTATATCAGCGGGCATTAAATGATATATCTTATTTAACCTCGCTAAAAAAACGTGTACTGTCTCCCCAATCTATATTTTTAAATGTCCATACTCTTCTATCATAAGAAATACATTTCCCATGATTACCAATCGACCTAGGAAAACTTGCATGAATTGACGAAAAAAATCTCATGCTAGCGACTGGAAGATTCTCAAACCATTTTTTAACTTTACCTTGTACTGAAAGAGAATTTGAGAGATGGTATTCATCATGCAGATTTGATTGGTCCTTAATCCCTGAAGGAAATTTTGCTTACAGGGGATGTTCTTGTGGATCCAAACAATTAATCTCTCCTGCCTCTGTTTCCCGATCACCAGACTGTTGTTTATTTTTAGTGATTTCCCCTAGGAAACACTCCAGCTCTCCCCCTTCTTCATGGAGGGTAAGCTCGCCTCCCTCTTCTTTAGCACAGGCTAGAGATTGGTTTTCTATATTCGGTCCAAAAACCACCATGGGTTGTTCTTCTTATAGATTGAAGGGTGTGGGCCCTTTTTTTGTAATGAATTCTTCGAACTACTCTTTAGGAGGGTCAGGCAGTTTCAAGGGTATAGATGAGGGCTTCTTATCTATGGGAGGATCAGCTTTTTTCTTTGTGGAAGAGGATGCAGTGGCCTTATGAGGGGCTGATTCTTCTAATGGCTTCTTCCCTTTACTAGCAGGGATAGGAGGGGCTTGTTTTCTTGATATTGACTCTTCATTTTGTTCTTGCCCTCGGGTTCTCTTTCTGGAGGAACAGAGATCATACTTCCTGTGGAGTTGAGCTTGCATGAAATCCACGAACTTCCTGCACTACTTGTCAATACCTTGATCTGATGAAGGAACTTCCCTCTCCTCTTGCTCTCCTTGCAAGATGAGTTCACCCTCCTCATCATTAGAGTAGGTGAGGAATTGATGTTCTTGGTTTTCTGTGACTTCCTCGGCTTGTTGCAACAGCTATAGAGGAGGCCTCCAATATTGAGGATTAAACCCCCAGTTAGGAATAATTTGGTTTAAATGAGGAGGGGAGTTCTTATCCTCCAATTCAAGCTACACCAGCTTATTTGAGAGTTTCTTGATCAGCTTATCCATCTCTTCAAGTCTATACACTTGTGATTCCCTCTCCTGATTTGAGGTAGAAGCCTCCTCCCCCTTCTTTCTTCTAGCTTCATGTTCTATCTTCCCCTTGAACTTACTGATAGAAGCAAAGTTTGCTTCTACCTCCAACGCATCAGTCGAGATCTGATCCAGAGATGTGGATCTTCTTTCTCTCAAGGTGAACCCAATATCTAGCTTGAAAGCTCCGAAGAAAACCACCTTAGCAGCTGCTTGGGGAGGCTTTATTTTAGCAGGAAGATCATTATAAAGCTTATTGAACCTCTTTATAAATTCTTTTACATCCTCATTTTGTCTCTTTTTAAGAGCATTGAACTCTGTGAGGAAATATCCCTGGTCCCTCTTCTCTCCCCATTTTAGTGTGAAGAAATTCTCCATTTCTTCCCAAGTGGTGAATACATTATTAGCAAGAGATTTGAACCATTTCAAGCCTCTCCATCCAAGGATTGGACGAAAAGCGTCAACACCACATCTAGGTGCTCTAAATTTACATTCTCAGCAAAATCGCAGAAATTTTTAATACGTTTTTGCGCAAAATTACTATCTTCCCAGTGAACCGAGGCAACTTCTCTAGATAGTCTTGTGGCATATCATTTAGAAGCTGAGGGAGGGCCAAGGGGGCATACTTGTTCAAAAGGAAACTCATCACAACCATCTGATTTAGAGGTGGAGGTAGATGGTGGATCTGAATCTGGTGTGAGGCCTAATGAAAGCCAGGATTACTTCTGATTAGGACTATTTTATAGTGGAGTCACCAAGGTGAGTAATATGAAACTCTCAACCCTTCGTGCTCACCTGATTGAAGGGTGAGGATAATGTCGTATCCCATGGAAAATATTTCTTCATTCTTATCCCCAGCAACGGCACCAAAAATATTTTGTAGCTCCTAGAGACAGCCTTGAGTTGCAAAATACCAGTGCCTGGGACATCTTAAAAATCAGAGGTTGAATATGAACAATTGTATAAAATGCCTCTGACAAAATTTGGAATAAGAGAACGATGGTTTTGGTGGCTCATGGATTGAGAAGACCTTGGATTCGATTCAGGTGAATTCCTTATACTATGAGAGGGCTCAAGAGGATGCAAGGCTTGGTGGCTTTTAAATGGGCCAAGTATAAAATAATGATCAGAAATCTTGAAAATATGCAGAGGCATTGAGAGAGAACGGAGAAGAAACCCACGAGAGACAGACTTAAGAGATTTAAGAATATGTCCCCTATGAACTCAGAGGAAACGTATATATATGAAATATGGACAACAGCAGAGGCTCGTGGAGCGTGAATTAAGGGAATGCCACAAGCTTAATACATGAGCATTATACAGATACGAATTCATGAATAAAATTGTAGATCACCGAAAGCTACATTACATGAACCATCAAAGAAGAATAGCATGAAAGATGATTACACATGAAGAGGAGATTACTAATAAAAAAAGAAAAAAAATACATACTGCTCATTTCTCCATCTGGAATCCAAATATCGGCTCTTTATTATATTGAGTTCAAACAACTCTCCCAAATATGTATCTCAGAGCACAAGGGGCACAGTCATACAAAAATACAGAAAAATTATTCAAAATTCCAGAACCAAAACCAGAACCTTTCTTTCATATTAGAACTCACTACATATAGAGTCCTCCTCTAGGATTTACGATCGTAATCATTTGTGATCAACCCATACCTATGAAATCAAAATATCCTACCTAACTTGCAGAGCGTACATCTCGTAATTAATTTTGTATGGAGATAATTAAAACAAGAATGGGTGAAATTGAGATTTCACCATCAAAATCAAACAGTAAACAACATAGACGTGGTTGATCATGGAGGCCAATTATGGGAGCCTTCAGACAGTATGGCGAGGAGCAGTCGTAGGTGGGCAGACTGGCTGTCATCGTACGATTCCACCAGCATTGTGCTTCCACTCTTAGTATTGATAGATTTCCACTGGATGTTTCCTGAGCAGACCGCATAAGCCACAACTGTATTTTCTGCTTCAAAATCCCATGTGATATTTTGACTTGCCAAAATGGGAATCGGATTTCGAAGGGGGTCTCAAGTGGTAAGCATTATCGGAGAAGGGGGGTGCGAAATGATGAGAGGAAGGCACATGGAGGAGTGGGTGGTAATGAAAACCGCCATGTTCCAAACTCCCCCCCCCCCCCCCTCCACACGACAAATTTTGAATGCTGGGGGGGCCGAAAATAGATAAGGTCCACTGGATGCACTGGGGTGGATCGGAAGTGACAGAGAGATGTGAAAGGCTTTGAAGTAATGGGATGTGTGCCAATGGATGGGAATTTCGTGGGTAATGGAATGGTAATGGTAGCAAAGGAATGGCGTAATAGTGGTGAGCAGAGTATTATGGTGGGGCTAAACTGCATAAAAAACGCAAGTCTTTACCATGAAGAAGTAGAGATAGGCCCTAAACGGGGCATAGTGCGAAGCGCGGGGAGAAAGGAAGTGACATGGAAGAAGGTGGGACCTGACCGCAAATCGCACATCGCAAATTTTATGTGCGGGCAGGCAGAGGTTAAGCGTTAAAACTTGCGATGGGAGAAATGTGGGGACGAGGTGAGGTGGCACAGATAGTGGTGCGATCGCGACCACAAATCACAAGTCGCAAGAGTTAGCTGGGAGCAGCGGGTGGTAATGGTTAAAAGCTACGGGGAGAGATGTGCGATGGTAGGGAGGTGACGTGGAGGGAAGGTGGGACCCAACCGCATCGCAGCTTAAACAAAAACTCTATGGGTGCTTAAAAGGTAAGTTGTAAATTGTACGCTAGAGATATTTGATGCGCTAGACGCTGCAAAGTGCGAAAAGGAAACAGGTAAGGAAAGTGTGGAATATGAGGGTTTGCATGCGGATGTGGGTGGTGTATCAAGGTTGGATGGGTCCCACCAAGTCGCATCGGCGTCAAGATAAGTTTTGGTGAGTCTTTAAGATGTAAAGGTTAAGACTTGCAGGGAGCAGTGGTGCAAAATGAAGAAATGTAGCGCGGGACTTTAAAAAAGGGAAAATCAAGGGTAAGAGAGGGTAAATGAAGGTAAAGAGGATAAATGAGATGAATGAGGGAGGGAATGAAGTTTTCTCACCATTATAACTTATGAGCTACACTTTCTCCTTTCTGCTGAATTGAAATACAGATTGGTTCCTTTGAATCTCTTTGACAGTCAATATTTGCCTTCCTTTCACCTTCTCCCCTTTGTGTGTGGTCACAGGCCAACAATGGGGTTCTTTGCCTTGGTTGATAAAGCATTTTTATTCATCGCCCCCTATTCTTCCTTCATGCTGTAGGAGGCATCTGTTACATATTAATTTTTCACCATGCTCATTTTCCCATCCTTGACCCTGAAATACCCCATGACAGATCATGTGCAATGTTTCCACCATGAAGAAATATGTTAAGGCATCCCCTGAAGATCCAAATAAAATTAACTTAGAATATTACTAAAGAAACTTGGTCAAATTCCTAGTTTCTTGGGTCAACATTTTTCTTGGTTTCATGCTCGCACTGATGTCATATTCACATTTTTGGCTTATTGCTTCCAACACCCTTATTACTTGGAAGACCGTGATGATCCCTTTCTAACAGTGTTTCCTCAAATGGAGGATAAGCTTCAACCTCTAGAAGTTCCATGGCAACAAGTTGGTTGTTAAACAATGGTGATAGAGTCAAGCTATATGATTTTAGAGCTTTGATCTCATCCATGGGGATTCATCCCTTAGAAAGTGGTTCTTCCTCCTCCTTTTGTGGGTTCCCAACCTCTTCTCTCTTCCTATAAATCCATATACCTCATCCCAACAATGTTAGAGCTTGGTTGGTCATTGTCAGGCTAGTCTAAACTCTCATTCCTTTTGCATCCTCACATTTTGATAATGCCTAAGTGTTTGGGAGAAGGAATGCTTTAGAGCTTCGGTGAAGGACTCATATTTTCACCAAAGGAGGTCTCCAACATCAAGGCCTAGGTTGTAAGCTCTTCCTTTTATATTTATCAATAAACATCTGATGTTTTATTTTTTTATTTGTCTAATTGTTTATGAAAATATTTCGGTAATCCTTGATCTCCTAAATAGCTAATGTTTACGATTATTATATATTGTATTATGTTTGTTGTTTCCTTTTGATCATCCACAGGTATTCTTGTGCCATCAGTAGCAGGGAGCAAGCCTAAAAGGATCGTGAATCAAGGTCATCATCAACAGATTCAAGCGTAGCGTTGTGAAAAAAGGTACTTCTATCTCTTTTCTTGTCTCATTGTAAATGTTAGTTAAAAGAGATTTTCATTAGAAAGTATATCATGTTGCTAGACCCACTCTAGGGATAGAAAGATCACCTCTGTCCGCAGAGGGGATTTATCCACTGACCAGGATGTCTTTCACTAGCTTGAGACTCAAATATGCACTCGATGGAAATTCAAACTATATTTCATGGAAGGACAGGATGGAGGAAGTATTGGAGGATAACGGGTTGAAGGAGTTCATTAACGCTGATATTCTTGAACCCAATCAGGAAGATATTGCGCAGCATGAAGCATGGAGGAAGAATGTTGCAAAGGCAAGAAAGATCTTATTAGAGGTATTTCGAGATCATATTGTCTCGAGTCTCCATGGCAAGGAAACTCCATATGCTATGTGGAAGGCCTTGACGGATTTTTTTCAAAGCAGCAGTGACCACAGGAAATTGGCACTCAAGGACAAGCTCAGGAAAATCAAGATGGATAAGGGTGATACAATCCAGAAATACTTCACCAAGTTCACTTAATGTCGATATGAGCTTGGAAGTGATGGGATTATTGTATTTGATGATGACTTGGTGAGCCTAGAACATCAAGGCCTTCCCAAGAGCTGGCATAGTTACCAGGACTCTATGAACAGGAGGGAGAAGTTACAAAAGTGGGAGCGACTATTGTCATATTTGGTACAAGAAGAGTTTCGGCAGAATACTAGGGACGGATCCTCATCCAATACTGATGATGAGGAAAATTGTGCTTTAGTTATCAAGGCAAAGAAGGGGAAAGGGAATAAGTTCCATTCCAAATTCGAGACTAGCAAAGAAGAAAAGAAGTGAGACATATCAAAGGTGAAATGTTTCAATTTTCATGATCATGGACACTATGCCACAAATTTTCCACAAAAGAATAAGAACAACAAGAAGGCTCTGGGAGTTGCAGCAGATGAAGCTTTGGCCTCACAGTTTGAGTTATAATTCTCTCTCATTGCATGCATGGTGTCAATTGTGATGGGATCTATGTAGTACTTTGATAGTGGAGAATCTTTCCACATAACTGGATACAAATAACTATTTAGTATCTTGGAGGAGAAATATCTTCAGATGCACATTGAGATGGGTGATGACGGGAGATATAGCGCAACCGATATTGGTACAGTTACATTCCAGAGAGATTCAGGTAAACCTTTCATATTAAAAGATGTCATGCATGTACCAGGTTTGAAAAATAATTTAGTTTCAGCTGCAATGTTGGAGGCTCTTGGATATGATGTGGTTTTTAGTGAAGGAAATACGTTCCTTCGTCACAAAGCCACAGGACATGTAAAGAAAATTGGGGTTCATGTGAAGAAACTCTACAAAATTGATGTAAATGGTTGTGCAACATTGAGCAGTAAATCAAATGAGTTGGTAAGCCTAGATACTAGTGAGTTATGGCGTAGGAGGTTGGGTCATCTACACCACAGTGGTTTGAGGATCATCATAGTAGATTTCTACAAGGCTTCTAAAAGGTACACTTGCACAAAGAGACACATGCAAGGGTTGTACTATGGGAAAGTATACAAATTCCACCTTTCATGAGAAGGAGAACTGATCAACATCAATCCTTAAGAGAGTTCACTTAGACGTGTGTAGACCATTCTCAACAGCTTCCACAGCAAAGCACATGTATTATGTAATTTTTTTTTATGACTTTTCTAGAAAGTGTTAGATTTTCTTCATGTAGAAGAAAGATCAAACGTTCTCCAAGATTTTTGAGTTCAAAGCACTGGTAAAGAAATATGCAGGGAAGAAGGTGAAAGCTCGAAGGAGTGACAATGGTGGTGAGTATATCTCTAATGAATTCAAGAAATTCTGCGCCAAAGAAGGAATTCGGAGAGAATTTATTGCACCTCATAACCCTCAACAGAATGGGGTTGCAAAAAGAAATAACAGAACAGTTGTGGGAGCAACATGAGCTATGTTACATGATCAAGGCCTATTGTTGCATCTATGGGTAGAGGCATGCAACACAACAGCATTTGTGTAGAACCATATTCCTCATCGAATACTTGGCATGGGTACACAAGAGGATGCTTTTTCAGGTAAGAAACTCGATGTTTCATATTTTAAAATTTTTGGCTCATTTTTCTATTGCCATGTGACCAAAGATTCCAGAAATAAGCTAGAACCAACAACAGAGGTTGGGATATTTGTGGGGTACACTGATACTCCCCACAACTATCGGAAATATTTTTCGGCACACATGATGATAGTTGTTAGGAGAGATGTGAAATTTGATGAGGAGAAAGCCATGTGATTGTCCCTTGAGAGGGAGCTTGACTTGCATGCAAAAGAGGAACTCTTAGTTCCAAAGGATGAACCTCAGGATGTGGATTAGACACAAGCATAGGAACAGAGAGTGGTAGAAACCACTCATGTAGATCCATCCACCAAAAATGGTAGGAGGCGCACCAGAGAAGCTGATAGATTGATGCTAGATGCGATAGAGAATGTAGGTGCACCTACATCACAGCGCAGGTAGAGAAGGTCCCCAGATAGGTATACTGGATACATAGCTCTTATGAGAAAATTATTGTGACAGAACCATCCTCTTTTGAGGAATAAGTGCAGCAACTTGTATGGGTTGATGCCATGGTTGAGGAGTATGACTCCATTATAAGAAATAGTGCATGGGAAGTGGTCCCAAGACCATTGGGGAAGTCAGTGGTTGGATCCAGGTGGATCTATAAGGTGAAGAAAGCACCATATGGGAGTGTGGAGAAATACAAGGCTAAATTTGTGGCCAGAGGATTCTCACAAGTGGAGGGGATTTACTATGAGAAAAATTTTGCACCAGTTTCAAGGTACTCATCGATTAGATCCATCCTTGCACTCTCAGCGCAGATGGGATGGAAGATACATCATATGGATGTAAATACAACCTTTCTCAATGGATTTATTGAGGAAGAAGTGTGCATTGAGCAGACAGAAGGTTTTGAGACATTTGATAGGGAGTTGCATGTGTGCAGACTCAAAAGAGCATTGTATGGGCTGAAGCAAGCATCCCATGCTTGGTACACCAGGATCGACAGCTATTTCAGTATTTCACCGGGTTGGGCTTCACAAAGAGTGAAGCAGATGCGGGACCTATATCATATTGTGGTTGATGGTAAGATTTTGATTATTGTACTTTATGTAGATGATTTGATACTAAAAAGTGATGAGAAGCTCATAACTTCTTGCAAAGAGGACCTTGCAAGAGAATTTTAGATTATAGAAATGGGGCTCTTGCATTATTTCTTTGGTTTGGAAATATGGAAAAGAGATGGGGAGCTATTTGTATCTCATGGAAAGTATGCCAAGGAGATTCTGAAAAAGTTCCACATGGAGGGTAGAAAACCGATGGAGACTCCTCTTGTAAGAAACTGGACGAAGGAGGATGCTACTTCAGGTGAGGTAGTGGATGCTAGTGTTTACAGGTAGCTTGTGGGTTCACTTATGTATTTGGTGAACACACAACCAGACATATGATATGCATTTAACCAGCTTAGTTAAGTTATAGTTAAGCCTACCAAGCTCTTTTGGAAGGCAGGGAAGTATGTTTTGAGATATCTCAGGGGCACTACAAGTTATGGATTATGGCATAGACGGACAGAGGGAGTGAATCTTCAAGGCTTCACTGATGCAGATTGGGCAGGAAGTCCATCGGAAAGGAAGATCACATCAGGGGGCATCTTCAGCATAGGATCAGCAACAAATTCTTGGTACAACAGAAAACAAAGATCAGGTGCACTCAGTTCAACATAGGTAGAGTACATGGTAGCTAATCGGGCTTCATGCGAGGCCATCTGGATGAGGAAGATACTTGTTGGTTTGTTTGGTCATCAGATGGATTTGACGGTGATACATTGTGATAACTAGAGTTGGATAAAACTCTCGGTTAATCTGCTATTCCATGATAGGTCCAAGCATATTGATATCCAGTACCACCATCTCAGATATTGTGTTCAGAGGCACATTATGTTGTTGCAGTACATTCCCATGGAGGATCAGGATACAGACATCTTGACGAAGGCACTGTCAAAGAGAAAATTTGAATACCATTGTAACAACTCCACTTACCACAAACAAACAAACAAACAAACAAACAAAAATCTACTTATAGTATGACTCTTTAAGTTGTCGTCCACTACTATCTATCGTCACTCTTCAACGAATTTTGTCTTTATATTTTATGTTGTTATTCCTTCACTCATAGTTCGTCCTTATTTGACGAATTCTGTCGTTACACTTTTTGTTGATAATTATAATTCAGAAATCCAAGTATAACATTTCTACTATTATTTATACTTGTCTAACTTGACTAGTTCATAGTTAGATTCTTGTCGTTTCCACTTGACTATACTTCGTCAGGATCTCCTTCTATTACAACTAGAATTATAATATATATAATCAATTGTATATATTATACTTTTCATTCTAAGTTAACCCTGTAATAGTATTCTCAAACCTGTTACATTAAGGTCTAACTTACTTATCTTATGATATTTTATATTACCATAATTTATTCATTTCTCATAATTACCTACATGTACTCTTTTACTAGAGTTAGAGGTATTTTAAATCCATATAAAGGATTTAATTCCTTTCGTAATAGAACATATCATTATATTACCATGATTTTCTTACCTTTTCATAATATCGATTTCTATTTCATGTTAACCAATTCGAAATTCGAATATCCACAGTTAAGAAATGTAATATAAGTTTTTGTGTGGTCCCTCCACTATTCACACATATCCATGTCATATAGTTTTAACATTTCTTTGTTAATTACTAAGGATTTACACCATAATTTACGAATATGACTTTGGAGTTTTTGACTTGACTCATATCTTATTTTAATCTCTTCATAGATAAATATATTTTTCATTCATTAATGGTAAAGAAAACCGTATATTTGTTTTGTGATTTGGAAGTTAACCTCTGGATATCGTACTGGTTCTAGCCTTTATGTGATTTATAGGTTTTTGAAATTTCACCATCTTATACTACGCTTGAATGAAATGAATTCACATGGCTCATTTTTTTTTTTTGGTTGTGGATGGGAGCCACGTGTATGGCTTGGATCAATTCGTTTTCATTGTGGGGTTTTACGAAAATCAAACCCTACTTCGGGTTTTTCAATTGTCATTTTGAATCTTTCAGCCTTCGGCTTTGCAACCCTTGTTGCTTCACACAGTCGTGGCCTTAGGAATATTGTCTCAATGCTTACTCCTATGAACAAATCCAATGAATAGCAAGGTCTACTATGATACATTGGCATTAATCTCACGAGGTTCTCCCTCTTCCAGGTGAGCTTTCATTTCATTTTAAAACCAGAGATAAGTATGTTATTTATTTTATCAATTTCTAAAAATTTATCTCTCTGCAATTTACGTTTTCGTTTTCCATTGCAGGTCTCATGTATCTTGAATGGTGTTCTTCCCCACAGTTTGGTTTAATTGAACACGTGTTTCTTTAAGTTCCTTATCTCCTGTAACAAGAGGTAAGAATTTTATTGGTTAATCGAGTTTTCTTTCCACGGCTTACCAACGCTATTTCATGTTACGTATTTTTCATTTTTTAAACAATTGTGTCTCTACTTCTGAATGAATTTTTATTTTAAAGGTTGTCATTCTTGAATGGGATAGTCGAGATTGTTTCTCACTTGACCCTCATTCCTTTCTCACAAAATTTACTTATCGTTGGTAATGAAGTAATAAATGTCACTGTGGGGAAAATTTCTCCATACTTCAGTTTTGATTTACATTTTTAGTTATGGAGATTGCTACCCATCTATACCTCTTTGTACTTTATTTCACGAGTGATTTTATTCTCATTTACCTGCTTGATAATTTTCTAAGTTTGAAAGTTGCATGCATATCTACTTATTCATTTCTCTTTTCTTCTTGGCTTCAAGAAATTGATTCCTTTGCTTCAGAAGTTCTCTTGATGTGCAAATTCCACTAAGAACGTTTCCCAATTTGTTATTTATCTCAATGTTATCATTCAAAATTTCTTTACATCTTCCTTATCATTTTTAGGAATGCCTTTCTTCCCAATTAGATTACTAATTTGATTTTATATTTAGTTATGGTAATACTTCATCTTGTTTTACCATAATTCTCTTGCGAAAATATTTATTAACTTGCAGTGTTAATAATCTTGATAACAGAGTTTAGAATAATTGAATATATATTCACTTTGTCTATTTTCATTATTTCTATTTGAAACTCAATTTGAGGTTATGAATATCAAAATATAATTTAACCTCTACATTTATTAACCCTTAATGGATTATGTGTATTTGGGTTTATAAATTCAACTATGAATTTATCTTAGTACCCTTCTTTACCCATGCAATTATTGTGTTTTTAATAATATTCTTACAAACTCAATGTTCAGGAATTTATTCGTTGGTTTAATGTATTTTGTTTCCTAGTTTTTAAGAATTCCTTTCTGTATTAACTTCTCATTTTATACACTCATATTAGATTAAAATAATATGAGTTTATTCTTTGTAGAATTTTATTGATTCCTCAATTAATAAAATTCTCTGTTTATAGGAATACTTTCCTCAATCCTCTACTATTTTCATCGAAGTTATTTACTAATGCTTTTCACATTTTTAATTTCAAATTTAATAACATTGTCCAATTTAGACCAGTAAGGTGATAATCTAAGTTTTAACTTCTATTTTCCTTGAATTAATTCTTTTGGCCTCTAATTATTTTCAAAGACAATCAGTAATTGTGTTAACTAATTTATATTTTTGTATGTACAGGTACTCCCTCGGATTTCCTGTACAAGGATATAGTTTAATTACTCTTCTGTAACTTCATGAGTATTTCTGTGAATCATACATTGACCATAGATTATGGTTTCTTCTATAAAGGTTGGTCTATATTAGTTTGAAGAATCCAACCTATACACTTTCATAACACTATTGTATTGTTTCAATTGGGACTATATATTCTGCCTATAATTTATGACAGAATTAAATTGTAATATGTATACCATACCCTATCCTTGTTGGAAATATGATGCAGAGTGTTGTCCTTGATGGCAACCCACTGAATGAAGATGAAGACATGTGACTGTTGACATGTGTTGTCCTTGATGGCAATCCACCTGATGAAGTTATTCTTGACTTGATGGGCTTGGTAAATTATGTAAATCTGATATGATATGATGCTTGTTGATATTATAATGTTGAGTGGTGTCCCTGAAAAGGCAACCCATTTGATGAAGATGATGACAACATCTTGATGAAGTTGTGCTTGCTAGAATATGTTCTTGATGAGCTAAATATGATGTATCTACAGTGAGTACAGAAGGCAATGGAGAAAGGATTTCAGCATGTGCTAAATCTATGGTAGAAAGAGTATGTCTCAAAGCATACGCGGAAATGTCTAAGGGAAGTCGCGTATGCACGCGGAAAAGAACGTGCCAAGTCGCGTATGGGCTAAAGCGCTCTAAAAGTGCAAAACCAGGGGTAATCACCATGGTATTGACCCATTGTATTGGGTAATGATCCACCTAATTGGCCCCGTCCAGGAATACCATCGGATGTAATGTGGTTTTGGGCTCATGGTATTGAAAAAGGGGCTCATGGTATTGACAAAGGGTAAACCTATATAAGGAGAAGAACTTCATTGTGCAAATCATGAGTAAGGGTGCAAGATGTCTGAGCTTGAATGAATACTTCTCTGTGAAGTATATCTGTATGGAAAGGGTAAAGGTTTGATGATAGATCTGAATCTATGATGCACCTATGAAGAAATGATGAAGCGAGATTTCTAGATCTGAAATGTATCTGTATTTGCTAGATCTGTTTATGGAAGGCTTAGATCTGAAATGAGGCGAACATATGTCTGAAGTAAAAGGGTAAATCTGAACTAAATGTCTGATCTGAAGAAGTATGCTGCTCGATGATGGTTGAAGATCTATACGCTACTTCGATGAAGAGGAAGCGCGTATATACGCGGCGTCGCTGAAGAGAAAGCGCGTATGCGCAATAAAATTAGCTTTGTAATTTGTACTGAAGTATACGCGGGTTTATATGGAAGGAAGCGCGTATATACGCGACATCAGAGAAAGGAAAGCGCGTATGCAAACTAGGGTTTGCTAAAGCAAAGGGTATGAAATATCTGATCTGTTCTGCTATGTTTCTGCTATCTGATCTGTGTTGATAAGTATCTGTTGGTGATGTATGTTTGAGCTTAAAAGTATGGAATGGGTCCAGTCTGAAAATATGATGAAACGTGGCCTGCAAGTGGTGTCCTAGTGGAAGCTTTGGATCCAGTGTGAAAATTGATGAAACGTGGTCCATAGAGGTGCTGAGGGTTGTAGCCTTCAGTCAGGGGGTTGTAGCTCCCTTCCAGGTGAGGCCGGTAAACGAGAGCAGGGGGTCGTAGCTCCCTTCCAGGAGAGGCTGGTAAACGAGTCAGGGGGTTGGAGCTCCCTTCCAGGAGAGGCTGGTAAACGAGCGCAGGTGGGTGCCTGCGTGCTGGTAGGAGTCCGCACCAGCACATATGTTGTAAGATGTTTTCTCTATAATAAAATATTGAAGGCTGAGCAACTGCAGCGGTGGTTTTCTCCTGACTTGGGTTTCCACCTAAAAATCCTGGTGTTCATGTGTGATGCTTTTTGTGATGGTTTATTCTGTTCTTACTGCACATGTTTACTGCTTATTGAACATCTGATGAATGAATAATGGAATGATATAAGCAAAGAACTAATGACATATTTAGATCTCTGTGTATACGCTAGTTGAATGAAAGGTATCCGCGTATATACGCGAGTTTACTAAAGTAAAGTAGCGTATGGGTTTTAAGGAATGAAAAAGTGAAAAGTTTTGAGTATGCAGTAAATACTGATTCACCCCCCCTCTCAGTATTTTTCCCAACAATTGGTATCGGAGCAAGTCCTTGTGCAGAAGCTTGATCGCTTAAAGGAGATCCGTCGCAATGGGAAGTCAAGAAGGAGTAATGTCTATAAAGCCACCTCTATTCAATGGAAGCAATATGATATTCTGGAAGGTACGAACAAAAGCATATCTGCAAAGTCTTGGTGCAGATGTATGGGGAATCGTGGAAGAAGGTTATCAATACCCGGCAAGTATTCCTACTGATGCAGCTGAAAGAAAGAAGTATGAAATCAATGCCAAAGCAGTGAATGTCTTATTGGGAAGCATGTCTGAATCAGAATTTGCTAAAGTGATGCAGCTACATTCAACAAAAGAAATATGGGACAAAATAATTCTAAGCTATGAAGGAGACACAAAGGTAAAAAGTGCTAAACTCCAAACTCTTAGAATTGAATATGAAAATTTGAAGATGCATAGTGATGAGAGTGTTGCCAGTTTCTTCCTTCGTCTGGATGATATTGTAAATCGAATGAGAAATTTGGGTGAAAGCATAACTGATACTACTCTGGTTGAAAAGGTCTTAAGATCCTTGACTTCAAAATTTGACTCTAAAGTTTCATCTATTGAAGAAAGGCAAGATCTGCAAACGCTTACTATTGTTCAATTACATGGTACTCTGACTGCTTTTGAAATGAGACAAGGAGGTCCTTCTCAAATAAGAGAAGCTGCTTTTAAGGCATCTACAAAAGGAAAGGAAAAGGAAGTTGTCAAAGAATCCATCTATATATCCGATGAAGAAGAAGCGAATTTCGTGAGAAAGCTCCAACTAGGTACTGGAAGATTCAAAGGTAAGCTTCCCTTCAAATGTTTTGAGTGTGGAAAAGTTGGTCACTATGCTGCTAAATGTCCTTATAGGGAAAAACATGGTAAAGGGAAACAATTTGAAAAGAGAAAGAGTTATTATGCAAAAGAAGATGATGATGAAGTGTCCAGTGAAGATGAAGAAGATTCTGACCATGATCTGAAAGTGCTCATGGAAAAGAAACAAAAGAAGAAGCCTACTCAAAACAAGGAGATACCTCAGAAATCATGTATAGCAAAAATCGAAGAAGATGAACCAGGTATTAATCGTTGTTCTTGTCTCTTACTTAATTGCATGTGCAAAGATTATGATAGTGAAAGTGACAGTATGGATCCAGAAGTTTCTGACGAAGCTCTACAAATACTCATGGCAAAGAAGGAAAAGAAGAAGGCCACTTGTACTACTCTTCTTTGTGCAAACAATAGTGAAGATAGTAAAGTTGTGGAAGCTATCAAGATCAAAGTTGAAGAACAACAAAAGGAAATTGATACGAAATATTCTATTTACAAAGAGATGACCTCTCAAATGAAAGATCAAATAGAAATGTTGAATGGAAAGGTGGACAAGTATCAAAGGTTTCATACTTATGCATCCAATCGAATTAAAGAACTAGAAGCAGATCTTGAAAAATCAAGCAAGAAGAATGAAGGACTTGAAGTTGCAATCATCTCTCTGCAAGCAGATCTAGAAGCATCAAGTAAGAAAAATGAGGAACCTCTTCAATCATTTGAAAATGAAGGCCTTGAAGCAGAAATCATATCTCTCAAAGAAGATCTGGAAAAATCAAATAAGAAGAATGAAGAGCTAGAACAAACATGTGAAGAAAACGAAAATTGGTTGAAAGAAGAGATTCTAAATCTGAAGGATCAAGTAGAAGATGGAAGAAGGAAATAAGAAAGCATGACAAAGCAATGTCAAGCCTTGGAGGTTGAGGTAAACATTCTCAAAGGTAAATTAGAAGAAAAGGTTAAACTTTTGAGGTTTCAAGATAGTACTAACACTTTGAACAATATTCTAAGTAATCAAAGGTCTCTTGCTATCAAACTTGGTCTTGGTTTCCATGAAACTGTTAAAGGTGAATCTAGCTCACAAGGAAGTGCTAAAAATTCAGAGGATGTCAATGCAAAACCTGAAGTGTTGAAAGAAATAAAAGATCAACCAACAATCATGAATTCTCAAAGGAATTCATTCAAGAACTTTGAATTTTTTAAATGTCATAATTATGGGCATGTTGCAGCAAATTGCAGGAGCAGATCATTTCAGCCACAAACAAACAGGTTCTACTCAGAAAGGTACTCTAGCTTCTTCAGGGGATATTGTTTCTCATGTAACAAGTATGGACATAAAGCAGCTGATTGTAAAAGGAGGAAGATTAGAAATACTCATTATGACTCTTATGCTTATTTCTCTGGACACATGAGATGTTATTCTTGTAACAAGTATGGACATGTAGAAAGGGAATGCAGGTTGAACAGATATGAGAAATTGGATAACTTCCAGCACACAAATAGAAAGTTTAAACAAATCTGGAAAAAGATGGAGGGATGGAATAAGAAGCAATCTAGAGAAGAAAAGGATATTTTTGTGGATGCTCTAGAAGACAATGATTTTCTTGAATAAAACACTCAATTCAAGATGGAGGACCGATCAGAAACGTAGGGAATTCTGACCCTACTGCAGTCATCCGCTTCTGAAGCTGACTTTTCTTACTGACTGCAGAATGATGTGGGATACATTATGAGATTTAGTAATGTATCATCACAAGGGGAGCAATGCATGATGACTCTCATGGTTGATTTGATTTTTCTGGTTATATGTATTTCTGACAGAGCATCTGATATGAAGAATACAGGTACAAGAAGTACAAGTTCAGGGGGAGATGAAGGAATGTGAAAAATTTATATGCTTCACTTTCCATGCGCGGGTTCTATTAACAAAAGTCGCGTATACACGCGAGTTCCAGCAGACACAGTCATGTATGCATTGATGATAAGAGATTTTATATGATAGCTGAAGATTTGGAGCAGAGGTTCAGGGGGAGCATCAGTCTGACTGCTAATAACTGTATTATTGACTCAATATCAGCTTAGTTTCTCAGTTCTAAATAATGATGATATGATACATGGTTTCTTATGTTGAAGATTGTGGATGAGTCCTGTTTGATTTTTGATGAAGAGTATTCATTGTTGAGATGAAAGTCTTATAATTCGGAGATAAGGACAGTTCATGAATTACTGATGAACGTATTCAGGTTGCACAAGTTAAGAAGGAGCACTGGTTCAGGGGGAGCAGCAGGTTGAATACTAATGATCGCATTGTTGGCAATATGACTGCTTATTCTTTGGTTTTTGTGATACTCATGCTCAAATGATGATGACTTGGTACATGGTTTATTATGATGAGATTTTGAGCCCTGGTTGCTGATTAGTATCTTTTGTGCTCACACATGGATGAGTTAGATGTCGTTTGATTCAGAAATAAGAATAGATCATGCAGATTTTGTTACTATGGTTGAGATCTTTTGCCTACATATGTTACTTCATGATGATATTGGACCACATGGATGATTGACACATAGTTGAAAATGTTGTTCTGGTATGATAATCTCTCTTGGAAAGATTGTATTGATGCTGCAAAGAATCTGAAGGCTTGGTTACTAATGGCTTATGCTACAACTGGTGGATGACGCTTGAAGACACAACTACACTGTTCTATCTATCTGTAGTCCAGAGAAGCATTCAAAAGAAGCTGAACACTGCCTTTTTCTCACAGAGGATCAGATCTGGTTAAAATTTAGAAGATGGAATTGGATACGCGGGTTTCCTGAAACACAGTCGCGTATATACGCGAGTTCTTGCACATAAAACCGCGTATGCCTGATTGCTGACAATTTTTGCTTGAAGTCAGCTCTCTTCAGCACAGCTGCAGTGTTGTTTGGTATCTCTAATACTGTTTGGTATCTCTGGTGGTGTTCCAGTTCTCATAATTCCATTTCTAATGTTTTGATAAAGATGCCTTGATGATTTATTGGTGAAAATGTTCAGGATGCACAAACTAAGGGGGAGCCTTAGTCCTATGAAAAGGATGCATGGATGCACAGATTCAGGGGGAGCCTTAGTCATTAGCTTTGCTGAGTATAATGCAGTATTGGCATTATGGTGATTCTGATATATGATCTCTCTTGAGGTCTTTTTGGTATTGGTTATGAAAATTCATATTTGTATTTTTGATGAAAAGGTCATGTTGAGACCCATGATGTAAAATTTGTAATATTCGGTCATGTAAGGACTTGTCAAATTTGTAAATCCACTTGGTTGGGTAGCTGAGTCAAATGTTGTAAACCCACTTGATTGGGTCGCTGAGTCAAATTTGTAAACCCACTTGGTTGGGTCGTTGAGTCTCATATGTAAATCCACTTGGTTGGATATTTGATGTAAGTATGAGTCCTTGGTGATAGGAAGTTCATAGAGTCATGTACTTCATTGGAAAACATGTTTGAAGATTCAGCATGAACTCAGGGGGAGCTTGGCCACTTCAGTATACATCAGATCTGCAGAACGATTCTTCTACATGAGGAGAAAAGGGGGTGAGTGTGTTGGTTTTGATCCGCCCTTTGCCCTTGATGTCAAAGGGGGAGAGTGACATGGTGTTTGAATGCAGATAATGGTGTCAAAGAATTGGGAGAGTGACATGGTGTCAATGTACTTATCTGTTGTGGTAACCAAACACCATCGTGGTTGTCATCAAGTCCAAAGGGGGAGATTGTTGGAAATATGATGCAGAGTGTTGTCCTTGATGGCAACCCACTGAATGAAGATGAAGACATGTGACTGCTGACATGTGTTGTCCTTGATGGCAATCCACCTGATGAAGTTATTCTTGACTTGATGGGCTTGGTAAATGATGTAAATCTGATATGATATGATGCTTGTTGATATTATAATGTTGAGTGGTGTCCCTGAAAAGGCAACCCATTTGATGAAGATGATGACAACTTCTTGATGAAGTTGTGCTTGCTAGAATATGTTCTTGATGAGCTAAATATGATGTATCTACAGTGAGTACAGAAGGCAATGGAGAAAGGATTTTAGCATGTGCTAAATATATGGTAGAAAGAGTATGTCTCAAGGCATACGCGGATATGTCTAAGGGAAGTCGCGTATGCACGCGGAAAAGAACGTGCCAAGTCGCGTATGGGCTAAAGCGCTCTAAAAGTGCAAAACCAGGGGTAATCACCATGGTATTGACCCATTGTATTGGGTAATGTTCCGCCTAATTGACCCCGTCCAGGAATACCATCGGATGTAATGTGGTTTTGGGCTCATGGTATTGAAAAGGGTAAACCTATATAAGGAGAAGAAATTCATTGTGCAAATCATGAGTGTGGGTGCAAGATGTCTGAGCTTGAATGAATACTTCTCTCGGAAGTATATCTGAATGGTTCACTCGGAAGTATATCCGTATGGAAAGTTGGAAAGTGGGTAAAGGCTTCATTGGCTTCATAGATCTGAATCTATGATGCACCTATGAAGAAATGATGAAGCGGGATATCTAGATCTGAAATGTATCTGTATTTGCTAGATCTGTTTATGGAGTGATTAGATCTGTGATGAGGTGAACATCTGTCTGAAGTAAAGGGTTAAATCTGAACTGAATGTCTGATCTGAAGAAGTATGCTGCTCTATGATGGTTGAAGATCTATACGCTACTTCGACGAAGAGGAAGCGCGTATATACGCGGCTTCGCTGAAGAGAAAGCGCGTATGCGCAATAAAATTAGCTTTGTAATTTGTACTGAAGTATACGCTGGTTTATATGGAAGGAAGCAAGAGCATTGTACATCGTAGAAAGGGAAAGCGCGGGCGTAAACTAGGTTTCATAAAGCAAAGGAAAGGAAGACCTGACCGGCTCGCTATGTTTCGCTATCTCGATCCGTGCTGATGGGCACCGTTGGCATGTATGCATCAGCGCAAATTACACATGGAATGGGTCCAACAAATATGATGAAACGTGGCCTCGCAAGTTGTGTTCATGAAGTTGTTGGATCCAAGGTGAAATTGATGAAACGTGGTCCATAGAGGTGCGTCGAGGGTTGTAGTCTTCAAATGTGGGGCTGTAGCTCCCTTCCAAAGAGGGCCGGTAAACGACAGGTCGTAGCTCTCCGTGAGAGGCCGGTGTAAATGAGTCAGCCGTAGCTCCTTCCGTGGAGAGGTCAGGCAAACGAGCGCCAGGGTGCCCGTGTCGGTAGGAGTTCCGCACCAAAGACATATGTTGTAAGATGTTTTCTCTATAATAAAATATTGAAGGCCGAGCAACTGCAGTGGTGGTTTTCTCCCGACTTGGGTTTCCACCTAAAAATCCTGGTGTTCATGTGTGATGCTTTGTGTGATGGTTTATTCTGTTCTTACTGCACATGTTTACTGTTGATTGAACATCTGATGAATGAATAATGGAATGATATAAGCAAAGAACTAATGACATAATTAGATCTCTGTGTATACGCGAGTTGCATGAAATATATACGCGTGTATACGCGAGTTTACTGAATGAAAGTAGCGTATGGGTTTTAAGGAATGAAAAAGTGAAAAGTTTTGAGTATGCAAAGAACAGCCCATTCACCCCCCCCCCCCCCCCCTCTCAGTATTTTTCCCAACAATCCTGGCTTACATTTTTGCACTATTGTACTGTGTACTCCTTCTCAGGAATTTAACTGAATTTTAATGTCCGTTATGCTATTTCTGAGAATATGCAATAAGTTGAAATTGTATTCAAATAGTGTTATGATAGCAGATTTTAATTATAATTTACATAGTAATGTCAATAATAATTTTCTGATAAATACACTAAGTTACTTCTCTCTAATGTAAATATAACTATCAGTTGTATTATTATCAAATTTCTCGGGTACATTTATAAAGTCATAGGAAGCCCATGATGGATTGTGCAATCAAGGAAGGCTGAAATTCCTATTTAATAGGGATTTATTTCTCTAGGAATTGCGTGAGAAAGGCAGGTTAGAGGAAGGCAAGGAATTGGCTAAGTGTTTTTCCAGTCTTTCCTAGATCAGTGTGGGACGATTGGTAGACTGCAACATATTCTTGTGAGAAATAATGCATTGTATTTTTACATGATTCCTTGACTTATTATACAATAGAGATAGAGGGGTTTTGATTAGTGTCTTTCCCCAGGAATATCTGGTGTTGTTCAATTGATTTACTTCTTTCTGTTACTTGCATGTGATTTAGAGATCGTGTTTTATATTCTACAAATATTGTAGAAGGATTTAGTATCTTGTTTTAGTACATTACATGATCGGATTGCATCCATTAGTATAATTTCTACATTATCAATTCGCCATAATGCACCATAACAACACTACCTCCTCAATCTACTTGACACTGTTGAGAAATCTATAGGGCACTGATTAGAATGATTTCCTTTTACTTGATAACTTCTTGTGATGTTCTTTTACTTATTAGATTTTTACTTATTATTATCTTTTTTAATCTTCAAACAACCACCAAAACAAGAAGAACAATAACATAGAATGTAAGCTGCAATTCAGGGCCAAAACCTCTCTTACTTGAGAGGAAAACCCGCAAATCTCTTCTCTTCCTTATATATTCTCCAATTGACAAATTTCAAGACTTGAAGATTAATACCAATACCCTCCAAAACCAAGACCAACCTCTTTGAATGATGTGATAACATTAATTCATTCAAACCCATTCAAATCTCTTCCATTAGAACTTCTTTGACCTTCTGCTACAGAATTTTCATCCTCCAATGTAGATCCAAAATTCCGTCCCCCCTACAGTTGGTGCTACCACACGTGTGAGCTTTGATCTACCTTTTGAGCCTCCCTTTGACCTTTTTCTTGCCTTCCTTTATCCAATATTGAACTTGTAGATAGAAACCCTAGATCTTCTTCAGAAACCCTAGTCTTCCTTAATATGTGTGAGAGAGAAATAGCGCAAACAAAAGTCTCCTTCGTCCTCTTCCTTCTTTTTTTCCTTCTTCTTCCTCTTCCTTCGCTAGAATGAGTGATGGGTGAGGGTGTCTCAAGGAGGACGAGTTTGTTCCTTGTTGGGTGTGGAGCTTGATTATCTTATTTATTTTGTATCACAACATTGGACCCATGTACCTCGTTTCCGCACGTAATTAAACGCTACCTGGGGGGTCTAGGGGGGGCGGCTACGACTTTATGGAGCCCCCCCCTGGTGGGGGGTTTTGATGGCAGCGCCCCCGAAGCTAAAAATGGATGTAAAATTTCCTTGTAAAAGTATATTAATTTCTAGTCAATCTGGGTCATTCATTAGGCAGATGATCTGACGGTAGCAGTTATGTTTAGTTTAGGGTTTTTTCCCTATAAGGCAACCCCTCGCTTGTATGAGGGTATTGTATTGCGACTATGTATTGTATGTGTATTCTCAGAGCGAGAAACAAATAGGGAGACTGTGAGAGAGAACAGAGGATATTATAGTGGATCTGTTGTAGGTTTTGTCTCTTCATTTTGCTAGATAATAAAAAGTAAGGACTGGCTGTTCGGGGTGGACGTAGCCCAAACTGGGTGAACCACGTATATCTGTGTCTCTCTGGTTTTATGTGTTTTGTGTGCTTGTGTTTTCCGCATATTTGTTTGTTGCATTTCTCTGTAATATATAATTTTCTAACATTCCTATATATAGGCTCTTCAAGGTGGATTTGGCTCTTCCTTTTAGGCAGACTTTCCAGTTTCCAAGCCGACTTGGTCTTGGAGGGTATTTTGATACTTTTAAAGACAAAAATAATTTATTTTACAAGTTACAATGTGCCTGATGCGGTATTCAACTTGTGACAATGACTATTTTGACTTATTGACCTAGGAAAAACCCTAGAAGCACTCAATGGGTGCTTGACCTATAAAATAAAATACCTTAATCATGAAACCCATGCTCCAAAATAATGACAATAATTTTTCTTTCACTTTACAATTTACAAGAATAAAAAATTAATTTCATATTTATGAAGACTGAACCTAGTTACACATTTTTCAACATTCCCTCTTAACTAGGGTGGTATTCATAAGAGGTATATGGACATTCTCAATCTGAAGAGACCTCATAAGAAGATTCGGATTGTTAACCCATTTTTCTAGCATCATGTCAACCAGCATTGTCACATAGCAAGGCCTTGACTAATATCACTATATCTCCACAAGATCAGAGCACAATGTCGGTGAGACCAATGATTTATAGACACCATAATCATTGTCTCTCAAGTTACATACTCCACATGGGTGTTCACAAAGTATGAGCTTCTTTGGACTATTCTTATCTTGGATAGCTAGTCCTCAAAGAATATCGGTCCAGGACTACTCTTATATTGGGTGCTCTACCTCATCCTTAAGGAGTATCAGATGTTATATGGTTACCCAATCCTCCATTATGTATTCCAAACTGAAGACAAGAATAATGTGCCTATCTCTCCCTCTCAACTAGGGAGGATATATCAACCAAACCAAGCTTGTCTCTAAAATACACAAGCTTCTTATTAGGAAAATATTTTGTCAATATGTCATCTACATGTTCAACACTGAACACATATTATAGCTACAATAGACCATCTTATATTAGCTTCTGAATGCAGTAGTACTTTTTGTTGATATGATTTTTATTTCCATGAAATATTGGGTCTTCGTACAATCGTATACAACTGGTGTTATAATAATGTATCAGTGTAGGGTTCATAAGTCTGACATATAGATCGAATATAAACGTCCTTAACTAGACCACTTCTCTGCTTACTTCACAGACTGCAATATACTTAGCCTCAGCACTACTCAAATAAATTGTATCTTGCTTTCTGCTAATCCATGAGATCATGGAGGATCCAAAAGTGAAACATCCTCATGCAATGATCCTTCCATCTTGATCACTACCTCCCTGGTCAGAATCTGTATATCCTATCTGTTGAAAATCAACAAGAAAACATGTGTCTAATATATTTTTCCCTTAAATAAATTAGACAATAAATTGTAATCTTATCTCATAACAACATGTATTAGTTAACTAATTCAAAAAGAATAAGTTAGCTCAAGAATTTTAAGTTGAGGGTCAAAGGTGAGGCATGTAGAGTGATTCTGTTATTTTGGGGGTTCAGTTGCAATTAATGCACTAGTGTAATGTGAGCGTAATCAGTTAACTCAAATTAATTGAGTTAAAATTACTTTAACTAGTTCTAACTGAGTGATGAGCTAATGAGAGGTCAAGTGAATTAAATTAGACTTAATTCACAAGTAGTGATCTATCATATAATTGATTATTCGTTATTATTATTTGTATACATGTCAAATTGGATGAAGACCCAGTTGAGACAAAGGTAAAGGGAAGATAACTATCAGTTGTATTATTAGTAAACTGCCCAGGTGCAGTTATAAAGCCACAGGATGCCCATGATCGATTGCGCAGTCAAGGAAGGTTGGAATTCCTATTTAATAGGGATTTATTTGCCTAGGAATTGCGTGATCAAGGCAGACTGAAGGTGGGCAGGAAATTGGCTATGTGTTTGTCCAATTTTTCCTAGATCAGTGTGCGATGATTGGTAGAGTGTATGAGATTATTGTGAGAAATAATGCATTGTATTGATTCATGATTCCTTGGCTTATTTACAATAGAGATAGAGGGGTTTTTAGCATTTTATTTCCTAATAAAATATTGTGTTGTGTGATTGATTTACTTATTTCTCTTACTTGCATGTGATTGAGTAATCGTGATTTATATTCCGCAAATACTGTAGAAGGATTCAGTATCATGTTTTAGTAAATTTCATGATCGTATTGAATCCATTGGTGTAATTTCTACATGGTATCAGAGTGTCAGGAATCACAATAGTGGAGAAGAAATCTATATTGTGTTGAAAAATATTCAAATTTGTAGATACATTCTTTGGAGCTAGCAGCTGAACAGGATGTCTTTCACTGGCTTGAGACTCGAATATGAAATCGAGGGAAATTTGAAATATATTTCATGGAAGGATAGGATGGAGGTAGTATTGGAAAATAATGGGTTGAAGGATTTCATTGACATTGATATTCCTGAACCCAATAAAGCAGATGTTTCGCAACATGACGCATGGAGGAAGAATGTCAAAAAGGTAAGGAGGATCTTATTAGAGGGAGATCGAGATCACATTGTCTCGAGTCTCCATGGAAAGGAAACTTCATATGCTATGTGGAAGGCCTTGACAAATATGTTTCAAAGAAGTGGTGACCACAGAAAATTGGCATTCAAGGACAAGCTTAGGAAAGTCAAAATGAAGAAGGGCGATACAATCCAGAAATACTTGACCAAGTTCACTCAATGTCGATATGAGCTTGGAAGTGTTTGGATTACTGTAGCTGATGATGACTTGGTGAGCCTAGCACTTCTAGGCCTTCCCAAGAGTTGGAATGGTTACCAAGGCTCTGTGAATGGGAGGAAGTAGTTACCAAAGTGGGAGCGACTATGGTTGGATTTGGTACAAGAAGAGTATCGGTGGAATACCAAGGATGTATCCTCATCCAAGACTGATGATGAGGAAAATTGTGCCTTGGCTGGTAAGGCAAAGAAGGGGAAAGCAAAGAATTCCTATTCCAAATTTGACACCGGTAAAGAAGGCAAGAAGAGATACATGTCAAAGTTGAAATGTTTCAATTGCATGATCATGGACACTATGCCACAAATTATCCACAAAAGAAGAACAACAACAACAAGGCTTTGGGAGCTGAAACGGGTGAAGCTTTGGCCTCACAGTTTGAGTTGGACTTCTCTCTCATCACATTCATGGTGTCAACTGTGATGGGATATATGTGGTACTTGGATAGTGGAGCATATTTCCACATGAGTAGAAACAAATAACTCTTTAGTAGCTTGGAGGAGAAGGATCTTCAAATGCACATCAAGATGGGTGATGATGGGAGGTATAGTGCTACCGGGATTGGTACAGTTACTTTCCAGAGACAGTCAGGTGAACCTTTCATATTAAAAGATGTCATGCATGTACTAGGTTTGAAAAATAATTTAGTTTCAGTTGCTATGTTGGAGGATCTTGGATATGATGTGGTTTTCAGTGAAGGAAATGTGTTCCTTCTTCACAAAACAATGGGAAAGGTAAATAAGATTGTGTTTCATGTGAAGAACCTATAAAAACTTGATGTATATGGTTGGGGAACATTGAGCAATAAATCAGATGAGGTGGTGAGCTAGGTAGTGGTGAGTTATGGCATAGGAGGTTCGGCATCAACACCATAGTGCTTTGATGATCATGCAACATATTTCTACAGGTATTCCAAAGGGTACACTTGCGCAGATAGACACATGCAAGAGATGTAACATGGTGAAGTATACAAAGGCCAACTTTCATGAGAATGAGAACTGATCAGCAGAAATTCTTGAGAGAGTTCACTTAGACGTGTGTGTACCATTCTCAACAGCTTCCACAACAAAGCACAAGTATTATGTGATTTTTATTGATGATTTTTCTAGAAAGTGTTGGATTTTCTTGATGTAGAAGAAAGATTAGACGTTCTCAAAGTTTTGTGAGTTCAAAGCACTGGTATAGAAAGATATAGAGAAGAAGGTGAAGGCACTAAGGAGCAACAATGGTGGTGAGTATATATCTAATGAATTCAAGAACTTCTATGCCAAAGAAGGAATTCAGAGAGAATTGATTGCACCTCCTAACCCACAACATAATGGGGTTGCAAAAAGAAAGAACAAAACAATTGTGGGAGCAAAGCTATGTTACATGATCAAGGCCTACTGTTGCACTTGTGGGTAGATGCATGCAACAGAGAGGTATTTTTGTAGAATTGTAGTCCTCATCGGATACTTGGCATGAGTACACCAGAGGAGGATTTTTCAGGTAAGAAACCGGATCTTTCATATTCTAAATTTTTTGGCTCATCTATCCATTGAAATGTGGCCAAAGATGCCAGGAAGAAGCTATAAACAACAGCAAAATTTTGGATATTTGTGGGGTACACTGATACTCCCCAAAACTATCGGGTGTATTTGTTGGCTAACAGGATGACATTTGTCAGGAGAGATGTTAAATGTGATGAGGAGAAATCCATGCGATTATCCCTTGAGAGGGAGCTTGACTTGCATGTAGAAGAGGAACTCTTGGTTCCAAAGGATGAACCTCAGGATGTGAAGCAACCACAAGAAGAGGATCACAGAGTGGCAGAAACCACTCATGCAGATCCATACACCATAAGTGGTAGGAAGCACACCAGAGAGGCTGAATTTTTTATTCTAGATGTGACGGAGAATGTAGATGCACCTACATCACAACGCAGGTAGAGAAGGTCCCCATACAGGTATACTAGATACATGGATCTTATGAGCAAGTGAATTTTGATAGAACCATCATCTTTTGAGGAAGTAGTGCAGCAGTTGGTATGGGTTGATTCCATGGTTAAGGAGTATGACTCCATTAAGAAACAGTGCATGGGAAGTGGTCCCAAGACCAGTGGGGAAGTCAGTGGTTCGATCCAGGTGGATCTACAAGGTGAAGCAAGCAGTAGATGGGAGTGTGGAGAAATACAAGGCTAGATTTGTGGCCATAGGATTCTCACAGGTGGATTGGATTGACTATGAGGAGACTTTTGCACCGGTATCAAGGTACTCATCGATTAGATCCATCCTTTCACTCTCAGCACAAATGGGATGCCAGATACATCAGATGGATGTAAAGACAGTCTTTCTTAATGGATTTATTGAGGAAGAAGTGTACATTGAGCAGCCAGAAGGTTTTGAGACCTTTGACTAGGAGTCGTATGTGTGCAGACTCAAGAGAGAACTGTATGGGCTGAGGCAAGCACCTCATGCTTGGTACACTAGGATCGAACGATATTTCACCGAGTTGGGCTTCACAAAGAGTGAATCGGATGCGAACCTATATCATATTGTGGTTGATGGTAAGATTTTGATTATTGTACTTTATGTTGATGATCTTATACTGATAGGTGATGAGCATCTCATAATTTCTTGCAAAGAGGATCTTGCAAGAGAGTTTGAGATGAAGGACATGGGGCTCTTGCACTATTTCCTTGGCTTGGAAATATGGAAAATAGATGGGGAGCTATTTATATCTCAGGGAAAGTATGCCAAGGATATTTTGAGGAAGTTCCACATGGAGGCCAGCAAACCCATGGAGACTCCTCTTGTATAAAACTAGAGGAAGGAGGATGCTACTTCAGGTGAGGTAGTATATACTACTGTTTACAGGAATCTTGTGGGTTCACTTATGTATTTGGTGAACACATGACCAGACATATGTTATGCAGTTAACCAGCTTATTCAGTCAATGGTTAATCATACCAAGATCTTTTTGAAGGCAGGGAAACATGTTTTGAGATATCTCAGGGGCACTACAGAGTATGGATTATGGTACAGACGGACAGAGGGAGTAAAGCTTCAAGGCTTCACCGATTCAGATTGGGCAGGCAATCCATCAGACAGGAAGAGATCATCATGGGGAATCTTCAACAAAGGATCAACGACAGTTTCTTGGTACAACAAGAAGCAGAGATCAGTTGCACTCAGTTCAGCCGAGGCAGAGTACATGGTAGCTAGTCAAGTTGCATGTGAGGCCATCTAGATGAGGAAGTTACTTTTTGGTTTGTTTGGTCATCAAATGGATCCGATGGTGATACATTGTGATAAGAATAGTTGCATAAAACTCTTTGTTAATCCGATATTCCATGACAGGTCCAAGCATATTGATATCTAGTACCACCATCTCAGAGATTGTGTTCAGAGACACATTATGTTGTTGCAGTACATTCCCACGGAGGATCGGTATGTGAACATTTTGACGAAGGCACTAGAAAAGAGAAAATTTGAATACCACAGAGGCAGGGTCAGGGTAGCCGATAATCCCTTCCTTGTTGAGAGGGAATGTTGAAAATCAACAATAAAATGTGTGTCTACTTTATTTTTCCATGAAATAAATTAGACAATAAATTGTAATATTATCTCATAACAATGTGAATTAGTTAACTAAGTTAGAAAGGCTGAGTTAGCTCAAGAATTTAGAGTTGAGGTTCAAAGGTGAGGCATGTAGAGTAATTCTATTATTTCAGGGGTCCAGTTGTAGGACTAGTGTAGTGTGTGTAATCAGTTAACTCGAATTAATTGAGTTAAATTCAGTTTAACTAGTTCTAACTGAGTGATGAGCTAGTGGGAGGTCAAGTGAATTAAATTAGATTTAATTCACAAGTAGTGATCTATCAGATAACTGATGATACCCTATTATTAGTTGCATGCATGTCAAATCTGATGAAGACCCAGTTAAGACAAAGGTAAAGGGAAGATTGATCCAGATTTATGCAGGAATGAAACTGAATAAACACATAACCATAAATACAGAGATGCATCGGAAATAACACTTCATTTCATTAATATCAAATAACGGAAATTTGCTTACAGACATAATGGAAATAAAACTAGCTAGGGCGCTAGTAGCTATCTCTGAGGAGAGATGTGGCAGCTATAGGCCTCTAAACTGAGTTACAATGAGGCTCGAGGGCCTATTTATTATTGAGAAACAATGGAGAATCCTAAACATCCAAAAACCTAACCCTAGGAGATGAAGCGCCAAAACTATGGGCCCCATTTGGGTAAATTGGTGTTTCAACTTCCCAGGAACGTAACTTTGGCATACTATCTCCGTTTGACGCACATGATACATCATTAGAAAGATCTATCCGAGGACTACAAATTTTTCCACAAATCTAATTCTAGAATGATATTCACTGGAGGGGCGATGCCCAAAAAACGTTGTTTAGGACCTCAAAACGGCTCCGAAAGTTTAGGACCCGAAAAACTGCTAAAAATAGTAAGTTGTGCTGAAACTGAAAAAATGAAAGAGAAAATGGTGGGGCCCCAAGTGGAATAGGCGGGTGGCCACCAATATCCACCTGGATCATTCCTCGCCCCTTAGGAAGTAATGGTCCCCATTGCGTTGAGTTCCTCCATGAGATGAGGAAACTTCTGTTGAACTTGGTCCCTGGTGAACCACTTGCCTTGGTGTAGGAGTTGGCCAGCTTTGACAACCCGATACAGTTGGATATTCTGTTGGCAAGTGCTCTTTATTTTCATGTCCATGATACAATCTGTGGTGGCACGTTCCATGCAGTTTGGGTTTAACTCTATTTATGTGAGTTGTTCTGCAATGTATGAGGTGTCCAGTAGAGGTGGGAAGTAAGGACGAAGGCGATCCACATTGAAGACTGGGTGCAGACCAAGGAATGATGGAATACTGAGCTCGAAGGCATTGTTCCCTACAGCCTTGGTGATGGTGTACGACCCGTATCGGAGTGGGTGAAGCTTGCGGTGGGGTCCAGTGAGGCGCTCCTTCTGCAAATGTAGCCATACTTTGTCGCCCACCTGGAAGTTGTGTGGCACCCGGTGTTGATCATGGCGTTGCTTGTACTTGGCATTGGCTCGGTCCAATATATCATGAACCTGTTGGCGGATGTGTTGAATGCGCTCGATGAAGCTACTTTTTTTGTCAACTTCACACTGGACATGAGCTGAATCGGCCTGAGCAGCTGCAAATGGTATGGCTACGTCAATAGGACATAGTGGCTAGAATCCCAAGCCCACCTGAAAGGGGATATGGCTGATTGAACTGTGGAGATACCGATTATAACTATGTTGTACATATGGGAGGCTCTCATCCCATGTGCGTGGATGCTTTGAATTGTACATACGTAGAAAGTGTACAATCATTCTGTTGACGACCTCTGTCTGGCCATCTGTTTGGGGATGGAAAGTTGTGGACTTGGTGAGCTTGGCGTCCAACATTGACAAGAGGTTGGACCAAAATGTGCTGAGGAACCTGCTATCCCGATCTGATATGATAGATTGTGGGATCCCAAAGTGCACCCACACTCGTTCAAAGAAGAGTTTAGCAGTGGCTTCTATTGTGATATTCTTCTTGCAGGCCGCCATGATGGCCATCTTCGAGAATCTGTCAACAACCACGAAAACACAGTCATTTCCCTGCTTAGTAGAAGGCAGGCCCGACATGTAATCCATGGAGATGGATTCCCAAGGTCGACTAGGGGTAGGTAGCAGAGTATATAGGCCTTGCTTCTTGATGTTCGGT
Organism: Pinus albicaulis; assembly: GCA_034641835.2. Lineage (NCBI taxonomy): Eukaryota > Viridiplantae > Streptophyta > Pinopsida > Pinales > Pinaceae > Pinus > Pinus albicaulis. The sequence goes on along the minus strand of CM076571.1, from coordinate 561,761,020 downwards.
TTGGAAATGGCACAAGCAGTGCAGTATCTGATGTGCTTCTCGACATCCTTTCGAAGGTTCGGCCAATAGAAATAATTCTATAGGATTTCTATTGTTTTCTCGACCCCGAAATGCCCAGCGACTCGACTATAGTGTGCTTTCCATATCATCTTGGCATGTTCACTTGAAGGAACACAAAGGTGTCCCAGGTGACATAAAAGTGTATCTTGGAGGTGAAAATTTGGAACTTGCATACCCCCCAAGAGTGCCTTGTAAGTGTGGCCGAATTCTGGGTCATTCTCATAGAGAAGCGGCGAATTAGAAGTCTCATGCCCACAAGAGTTGAGCACGGTGGTGAGTGCCATGATCGGTGGTCGGTTGAGGCAGTCTGCAACATTATTGGTGCTACCCTTTTTGTACTTGATGTTCAAATGAAACTATTGCAGATATGTGGACCACTTATGATGGTGATCATTCTGCATCTTCCCTTGTGTCTGTATGAACTGCAAGGGCCGGTGGTCTGTGTGGATGATTGTTTCCTTCCCCAAAATTTAATGCTTCCATTGTCGAAAATCTTGCACAATGGAATACATTCCTTTGTCATAAGTGGGATACTTGCGAACTGTGTCAGACAATGTCTCACTGTGATATGCCACTGGATGTCCTTGTTGAGTAAGAACTGCCCCAATAGCATAGTCAGAGACATCTGTCTCAATCTCAAATGGCTGTTGCAAGTCTGGTAAAGTGAGCACTGGGGCAGAACAGAGGCGATTTTCAGTGCAGCCCAGGCCGCTACATTTGAGGTTCCGACCAAAAGAATTTTTCTCTCGCTCCTCCCTTGGTGACTTGACTCAAGGGCCAAGTGATATGAGAGAATCCCAACACGAACCTCCGGTAGAAATTAGCAAGACCCAGAAAGCTGCGAAGCTCTATTATAGTAGTTGGGGCTGGCCAATCCCGAACGACTTGGATCTTGGATGGATCCACCTGCACCCCCTTTCATCAATAATGTATCCTAGATATTGAACCTGGGTTATGCCAAAAGTGCACTTCTCCAGATTGACACAAAACTTGTGTTGCCGCAGTGTTTGGAGGACTTGTCGGATGTGGTGAAGGTGCTCTTCCTAAGTCTGGCTGAAGATCAGAATTTCATCCAAGTACACCACTACAAATGAGTTGGTGAATGGCCACAAGATGTCGTCCATCATCCTCATGAAGGTTGCGAGAGCATTCGTCAACCCGAAATGCATGACCAGCCATTCGAAAAGGCATTCCTTGGCTTTGAAGGTAGTCTTCCACACATCGGAGGGTTCAATCGGTACCTGGTGATACCCCGACTTCAAGTCAATCTTGCTGAAATATTTTGCACCTTTGAGTTGGTCCAGAAGGTCATCAATCCGTGGGATCGAGTACCTATTCTGGACAATGATCTTGTTCAGCGCCCGATAGTCAATACAGAGTCTCCACGTCCCATCCTTCTTCTATACCAACACAATCGGGCTCCCACAGGGCGATGAACTTGGTCGGATGTGACCCTTTTGCAGTAGCTCCTGAATCTACCTCTTGATTTCATCGTTCTCCAAAACAGAGCGTCGATAGATCGGTCTATTGGGTAGTGGCGCACCTGGGGTAGATCAATCGGGTGCTTGACCTGACAGTGCAGAGGAACCCCTGTGGGTGAGGTGAAAATGTCCCCGTACTCCTCCACAACTTTATCCATTTGTTGTTGTCATGCAGAAGAGCCTTGTCTGGAGATCGTGGCCACAGTGTTCTTCTTTCCTTGGGGGCGGATCATCAAGAAAATGAATTTCCTGGTTTTGGAAATGAGCTTACTGCATTTTTTTGCAGTAACCAAAGAGATAGTGGCAGGAGGTGGTACCTCTGGTATCCTGTACAAATTATTTCTGGCCTGTGCTGACATCCATGAGGTCGAGACTCATACACAGCATGACACTTCCACAAGTATGGTTGTCCTAATAATACATCCGAAACATCAATAGGAGCAACGTCACATAATACCTCATCCGTGAAGGGCTTGATGCTATAGGGAAGGCGGCACTGCTGGCTGACGCGGAGATCTCGTCCTTGGTGAAGCCACCCGATGGTGTATGGATGTGGGTGAGCTGTGGTCGGCAAGCCAAACCGCTTCATAGCGTCTGCCGAAATAAGGTTCTTTTGGCTCCCATTGTCGACAATGAACTGTACCGGGGAGCCCTTTACCCACATCTAGGAGTGGAAGAGACGTTCCTCCTCCTCCAGATCTTCTGGTTCCTCCTTCTGGATCTTTGTAGTGGCAACAGTGGCATTGGGCTCCGCATCAATAATCGGTTTCCCTTTGTCATTCCCCTTGTCAGGTTCTGATTTAGAGTCAGAGCATGCATCTGACTCAGAAGCCCGCATCTCGGCCACCAGCGACTGCTTGGCCTGACACTCACTTGTGCTGTGAGTGGAGCTCTTATGGAACTCACACCACTTTCTCGTGTCCTTCTTTGGCTTTGCGGTGTTGTTATTTTCTTGTGGCTTCGACAGGTTGTCTTGAGTCACCATGCCTTAGCTCTGTCCTTTGTTCGGCGGTTTGGGAGCACCTTTCCCTTGCTTTTGATTCGCAGATCCAAAGTCTCGCTTCTTCTGTTTGAATTTCTGCTCAATCTTGGCAGCATACCGGTATGTCGTACCAAGCGAGGAGATGTCGAGGAACTCCATTTCCTCCTGAATGTATCTGTGCAGACAACTGCGATACTTTAGCACCAGATGTTTCTCCGAATCTTTGATACCCAACTTGGTGCAAAGGGTATGGAATAGATTCGTCATCTCATGCACATCTTGATCCCTTTGTTGTCGCAGTGTGGTCCATTATATGTACTTGTCCTCATAGCTCCCGACGCGATAGTATTGTTCCTTGATGACATCTCAGAAAGAGTTCCAAGTGGGTACAGCCGAGAACAGAGAGGGTTATGTCTCGTCCTTTTTCTCACAGTGGGTTTCCCACTAGTCCTTGACATGGGGGGCAGCTTTGAGCAGTGAAAAAATAATCTTCTCCCTATCGGAAAAGTCATGAACCGAGAAATATCCTTCTAATAGATTCAACCATCTATCTACGGCATCTGCATCTATTTGACCCTCAAATATGGGAATGTCAAAATTTACTTGTACCTTAAAAGGAGTCGCACCTCCGGAGTGGTTGTTGGATGCAGATGCGCCGCTAGTGGGCAGTCGTTGAAGGATTTGGGAAAAGTTATCCATCATCACGTTCCTTTGTTTTTCGAGGGCCTCCTCGAGCAATATTTTGATAGGATCTCCTGCTCCCTCGTCTTTCTTTTCGTCCCCCATGGGCGTCCGTCGAGGTTTGCGAGGCTGATCTTGCAAAGGTTCCACCAGATCAAGCCCTAGCTCCTTATACCCCGACCTCGTTGGGGACATGCAAAAAAGGATCGAGAAAAAACAGACCGCTCTGATACCACTGATCCGGATTTATGCAGGAACGCAACAGAATAAACACATAACCATAAATACAGAGATGCAGCAGAAATAACACTTCATTTCATTAATATCAAGAACTGAAATTTGCTTACAGACAGAATGGAAATAAAACTAGCTAGGGCACTGGTAGCTATCTCTGAGAAGAGATGTGGCGGCTACAGGCCTCTGAACTACGTTACAATGAGGCTCGAGGGCCTATTTATTATTGAGAAACAATAGAGAACCCTAAACATCCCAAAAACCTAACCCTAGGAGATGAAGCGCCAAAACTATGGGCCCCGTTTGGGTAAATTGGTGTTTCAACTTCCCAGGGACGTAACTTTGGCATACTATCTCTGTTTGACGCACATGATACATCATTAGAAAGATATATCCGAGGACTACAACTTTCGCCACAAATATCATTCTAAAATGATATTTTTTGGAGGCGCGATGCCCAAAAAACGTTGTTTAGGGCCTCAAAATGGCTCCGAAAGTTTAGGACCCGAAAAACTGCTAAAAATAGTAAGTTATGCCGAAACTGAAAAACTGAAAGAGACAATGGTGGGGCCCCAAGTGGAATAGGTGGGTGGCCACAAATATCCACCTGGATCAAAGATAACTGTCAGTTTTATTATCAGCAAATTGCCCAAGTGTAGTTATAAAGCCATAGGATGCCCAAGATGGATTGTGCAGTCAAGGAAGGTTGGAATTCCTATTTAATAGGGATTTATTTTCCTAGGAATTGCATGAGAAAGGTAGGCTGAAGGTGGGCAGGAAATTGGCTATGTGTCTGTCCAATTTTTCCTAGATTAGTGTGAGACGATTGGTAGAGTGCATGAGATACTTGTGAGAAAGAATGCATTGTATTGTTTCATGATTCCTTGGCTTATTATACAATAGAGATAGAGGGGTTTTTAGCAGTTTATTTCCCCAGGAAAATATTGTGTTGTGCGATTGATTTAATTCTTTCTCTTACTTGAATGTGATTGAGCGATCGTGATTTATATTCCACAATTATTGTAGAAGGATTCAATGTCTTGTTTTAGTACATTGCATGATCGGATTGAATCCATTGGTGTAATTTCTACACCATCAAGTGGAAATTATTCCTCCTAATCATATTTCAGGAAGTAATGGATAGTTCCTTTCAAATATATCAGAATATGTTTTGTTGTTATCCAATGATCATGCTTCTGCTCCACTTAGTATTGGCTGAGAACATTTACTGCAAAACATATGGTTGGTCAAGTATTCACCAAGTACATCAATAAGCCAATCATTTTTCTATATCTGGAAGGATCCACAGGGCTCGATTCAGAACTCCTTATTCTCTTCAAGTTTGTGATCCTCAGAGTGGTCATTGGATTGCAATCCAACATATCAAACCTCTCAACATCTTGAACACATACTTCTCTTGACGTAAATAAATTTCATTAGTTCCTTGCCATACTTCTAGTCCCAAATAGTAATGCATTAGCCCTAGATCCTTCATGTTAAATTATGTTTCTAGTCCCTTCTTACATTCTTCAATTCAATCTTCTACACCTATCAAGAGAATATCATCTACATACATACGAATGATTACCGGTTCTCCCTTCATAACCTTGATATAAAGGTTCAGATCAGCAAAATGTTTTGTGAAGCCTAATATCTGTAGGTATGCATCCATCCAAGCATACCACACCCTCGGTGCTTGCTTGAGGCCATATAATTCTTTCTTCAATATGAAAACATATGTCTTTCTCTCTTTAACTTCAAATACCAAGGGTTTTTCTATATAGACCTCCTCATCAATTGTGTCATTCATAAATGAAATCTTGACATCCATTTGGGGGATGTTTCATCCCATCGATGTTTCCAAAGAGGCCAATGAATGAATTGTTGTATACCTTGTTGTCGGAGAAAATGTCTCTTCATAGTCGATTCCCTCTTGTTGAGAGAAACCGTTATCCACAAATATTTCCTTATACTTTTTTATGCTTGTATCTGTTGCATGTTTGATCTTATAGATCCATTTTGAAGTTACCACAGATTTTTCTTTTGTACTAGGTACGATCTCCCAAACTCCATTATTCGTTATTGATTGATATTATTCACTCATGGCATCCTTCCATTATTGATGGTTGACAACTTATTCAAAGGTGGTTGGCTCTGATTCTATCATTTTTTTCATGTATGTTGCATACCCATAATGTCGTTTCGGTTTCTTTCTTTCTCTGAATGTACCTTGCGCTGCTCAATGACTATCTGCATAAAGTAGTGTAGACTTAAATTTGTTAGGCCTATTTCTTGATTTGGGGATGACCACAGGTTGAATAGGTTCATTGGGACCTTCATATTCATGGTGAGATTCTTCTTCCTCCCTATCAACGTCTTCTTCAAATACTGGAAGTTCTTCATAATCAAAGTCCATGGGAAGTTCGTTAAATTTCTTAAATGCAATACTTTCGTCAAATATGACATCTCGACTAACTTCTATATGGTTTCCTTCCTATATGTAGATTCTATAGGCCTTAAGGGAGTTGTTTTAGCCAACAAATTTTCCTCTCATGCATGATGGAGCCATCTTCTTTCTTGTGTCCTTCGATATATGAAAATATACAAGACAACCAAAGATTCAGAGATGGTATACTGTGGGTTTCTTCCCAATGAATACTTCTTTGGGAGTCTTTTTAACCAGTGACATGTGGGGACTTCAATTTTGAATATACACAGTTGTCTTCATGGCTTCTCCCCAAAAAAAATTTGTTATATCTTTATCATGCAAAATTTCTTTTACACTTTCTTTAATGGATCAGTTCTTTCGTTATGCAACTTCATTTTCTTCGAGATTGTATGGGACTATCAAATCCCATACTCCTTTTAGAAGGCTATAATTTCCTTAGATGTGTGCTCTCCTCCATTATCAGATCTTAGTATCTTGATTCTTCTTTTTGTAAGGTTCTCCACTTCAGCTTTTGAATTCCTGAAATTTTGTAAATATTTCATCCTTGGATTTCATCAAGTAAACCCAAGTTTTTCTTGAATGATCATCTATAAAAGTGACATAATATAGATGACCTCCAAGTTATTTAGGAGTTAAAGAGCCACATATATCAAAATGAATAAGATCCAAGATTTCTCTTAACCATAAAGCATTGTGTCCAAATGGTCTCTTGGTGTTCTTACCCAATGCACATCCGTTACATACTCCTTCGTGATCTTCTTTAAATACATGGATTCCATCTACCATAGTACTTAGGTTTGGAAGTATTTTGAAATGAATATGACCAAATATTCTATGACAGAGTTCACATGGGATTATTTCAATATGAACCAAGGCTTGTGCATGAGGAGATATTAACCTATAAAGTCTTCCTTCACGAATACCAATTACTATAGAAATTTCTTTGCTTGAGTTCTTAATCCATACCACAACCTTTCCATCAATAAAACTTAATCTAACACCCTTATCTTCTAGACTTGAAATGCAAAGTAAGTTTTTATGCAAACCTAGAACAAATAGGATGTTTTTGAGATGAATGGTTCTTCCATTCTCCAAATCTATAGAGGTTAATCAAATTCCTCTTATAAGATAGCTCTTATTATCTCCAAGCTCCACTGAGTAATAATATTTTCCTTTGGATAATTTCTTTAGTTGTTTTTGATGTCTAGTCATGTGTCTAGATGCACCACTATCGATTACCCTAATTCTCTCATCTTGGAATGTGCATGTGAGTGCAGAGAAGAGACCTTCACCCCTTGCTTTGATTACTTCCTTCTTTGTAGTAAATAGAATATTCCATGCTTCCTTAATGCTTCTCTTGAGATGGCTTGCTACCTTTGAACACTTCTTTAGGAAATTATTCAATGTAGTGGAGATCTTCATAATGCCCTTAGCCAACCTTAGCTCTGATACCATGTTGAGAAATCTATAGGGAAATGATTACAATGATTTCTCTTTACTTGATAATTGTTTGTGATGTATTTTTACTTGTTAGCTTTGTTACTTATTATTATGTGTGTGAATCATTAAACAAGTACCAAAACAAGAAGAACAATAACACAGAATTTAGGTTGTAAGCGAGGTCCAAAGCCTCTCCTACTTGAGAGGAAAACCCGCAAATCCTTTCTCCTCCTTATAGATTCTTCAATTGAGGAATTCCAAGACTTTAAGACTAATACCAATGCCCTCCAATACCAATACCAATACCAACCTCTTATAATGATTTTATAACCTTGATTCATTCAAATCCAATCAAATCTCTTCCATTAGCAATTCTTCGACCTTTTGCTACAGAATTTTCGGCCTCCACTGCATATTTAAAATTTCACTCCCCATGCAGTTTTTGCTGCCACACGTGTGAACTTCGATCTACCTTTTGAGCCTTCCTTTGACCTTCGCTTCCCTTCTTTTCTCCAAGATTGAACTTGTAGATAGAAACCTTAGATATGTTGCAGAAACCCTAGTCTTCCTTAGCACGTGTGAGAGAGAAATAGCCCAAACAAAAGTATCCTTCGTCCTCTTCCTTCTTCATTGCCTTCTTCCTCTTCCTTCCCTAGAATGATTTATGAGTGAGTGTGTCTCAAGGAGGATGATTTTCCTCCTATATATAGGCTCTTCAAGGTGGATGTGGTTCTTCCTTTTAGGTCGACTTGCCAGTTGCCAGGCCGATTTGATATTGGGGGTTATTTTGGCACTTATAAAGACATAATTTTCTTTGCAACTTACAATGTGACTGATGTGGTCTTAAACTTATGAAAATGATTTTTTGATTATACAGGTGGATATTGATGGCCACCCACCTATTCCATTGGGTCCCCACCATCGGTTCTTTTAGTTTTTCAGTTTCAACACCACTTACTATTTTTAGCAGTTTTTCGGGTCCTGAACTTCCGGAGCCGTTTTGAAGCCCTAATGATCCAGGTGGATATTGGTGGCCACCCACCTATTCCATTTGGACCCCCATCATTGGTTCTTTCAGTGTTTCAGTTTCAGCACAACTTACTATTTTTAGTAGTTTTTCGGGTCCTGAACTTTCGAAGCCGTTTTGAGGCCCTGAACGACGTTTTTTGGGAAAACCGAGAGAAACATGGAAATTCCTTCAAATTTTTCATGTCAAAAGTTGTATTTCTTGGATATATCTTTATAACGAGGTATTGAGTGTGTCAAAAAGAGATCATATGCCAAGCTATGTCCCTGGGAAGATTGATGTACTAATTTACCCAAACAGGACCCATAGTTTTGGCGCTTCATCTCCTAGGGTCAGGTTTTTGGGTGTTTAGGCTTTTCCATTGTTTCTCAACAATAGATAGTCCTTCAAACCTCATTGTAACATAGTTCAAAGGCCTATAGCCACCACATCCCTTCTTAGAGATAAGCTACCAACGCCCTAGCTATTTTATTTCCATTATGTATGTAAGCATATTTCAGTCTTTAATGAAATGGAGTTTTATTTCTGTTGCATCTCTATGTTTATGTTTATTTTTGTATATTATTTCATTCATTCATAAATCTGGATCAGTGGTATCAGAGCGGTCTGCTCTTTCTCTGTTTTTCTTTGCATTTCCCCAAGGAAGTCAGGGTATAAGGAATTAGGGCTCGATCTGGTTTAACCCTTGCAAGATCAGCCTTGCAAACCCCGACGATCTCCCATGGCAGAAGAAAAGAAAGACAAGGGAGAAGGAGATCCTATCAAATTATTGCTCAAAGAGGCCCTCGAGAAACAAAGGAACATGATGATGGATCACTTTTCCCAGATCCTTCAACGGCTACCCACCGACAGTGCATCTACATCCAACAGTCACTCTGGATGTGCCTCCACTTTCAAGGTACAGGTCAACTTTGACATTCTTGTATTTGAAGGCCATATAGATGCAGACGTCATAGATAGATGGTTGAATTTTTTGGAAGGTTATTTCTTGGTCCATGATTTCTACGACCAAGAAAAGATTACTTTTGCACTCCTCAAAGTTGCCCCCCATGTCAAAGATTGGTGGGAAACCTACTGTGAACAGAAGGACGAGAGGGAACCCTCTCTGTTCTCGGCTGCACCCACTTGGAATTCATTCTGAGACAGCATCAAGGAACAATATTACCCATGTGGGGATCTATGAGGACAAGTACATCCAATGGACCACGCTGCGGCCGCAAAGGGATCAAGATGTGCACAAACTGATGAATTTGTTCCATACCTTGTGCACAAAGTTGGGTATTAAATATTCAGAGAGACATTTGGTCTCAAGCACTGCAGCTATTTGCATAGATAAATTCAGGAGGAAATGGAGTTCCTCGACATTACCTCGCATGGCATGGCATATCGCTATGTTGCCAAGATCGAGCAGAAATTTAAACAGAAGAAGTGAGACTTTGGATCCGCGAATCCGAAGCCAAAGAAAGGCGCCCCCAAACCACAAAACAAGGGGCAAAGCCAAAGTTAGGAAATTCAAAACAACACCACAAATCCAAAGAACATGGGGAAGTGGTGTGAATTTCATAACAGCCCCACTCACAGCACAAACGAGTGTCGGGCCAAAAAATCGCTGGTGGCCGAACTGAAAGCACCCAAATCAGATGCATGTTCTAATCCTGAGTCAAAACAAACAAGGGAAATGACAAAGGGAAGCAGATCATTGATGCGGATCCCAGTGCCATTTTTCCACCACCAAGCTCCAAGGGAGGATCCCGAAGATCCAGAGGAGGGGGAGCGTCTCTTCCATTCGCAAATGTGGGTGAAGGGTTATCCACTGCAATTATTTGTCGATAGCGGAAGCTAAAATAACCTCATTTCAATAGAGGTCGTGAGGCGGCTCCGTCTACCAACCATAGCACACCCACAGTCGTATACCATTGGGTGGCTTCACCAAGGAAGAGATGTTTGCGTCTGCTAGCAATGTCGTCTTCCGTACATCATCAAGCCATTCACGGATGAGGTATTGTGTGATTTCACTCCTCTTGATGTGTATGATGTATTATTGGGCTAACCATACTTGTGGAAGCCCCATGTTGTGTATGAGTCGAGGTCTCGTTGTGTTGTTATTACTTTGTGAAATAAATTGTATAGGATACCAGAGGTAGTACTGCCTCCTGCCATCTCTTTGACTACTGCAAAACAATGCAGTAAGCTTGTTTCCCAAACCAGGAAATGTATTTGCATTACCATTTGTCCACAATGCAAGAAGAAGATTGTGGCCACAGCCTCGAAACAGTGCTCCCCTGCACGACAACAACAGATGAACAAAGTCATGGAGGAATACGATGACATTTTCTCCTCACCCACAGAGGTTCCCATTAGGGGAATTTTGAGGTCTAAAATGGGCCTCTTAAGGAAAATGTACAATCAAAATTCACTTTATGAAAACCAATCACATTTTAGTGGATGACATCATCCCTAATGGTTGAGGTGGCATTGTTTGAGTTAAAGGTACTTACTTGTCACATTCTCAATGGTGGATAAAAACTCACGGTTAACCATGGTAGTGCTCTAAGTATTTTTAAAGTCAAAGTAAAGTACTCATAATAAATGTCATTTCACACTTTTTGAATAAAAATATATAATTGTCATTTCATATTTCTTGAAAGAAACAATGCATATCCCTATACATTTATTATATTATATTATATTATATTATTTTTATATAGTATATTAATTACATGTTATTATACAATTTAAATAATATAAATTTTAATTAATAGCATATAATATAATTAATAATTTATAAATTTATATTTATATTTTATTTTAAGTTATTTAAGTACAAAGGACAAATGCATTAGTTGTTCAATGATAATGATTTTTTCTTGAAAAGCTAATTCTTATTTATAGTCACATCAATACAATTTTTTTATTAATTTTATTTTGGTACAATTTTTGAATTGAATTTAACTATGGTTACATGGATTGTGGTGCAAAAAGTGAATTGCAAATTCATAAATATTATTTTGTTGGTTTACCTATTATTTTATTATTTCCTTAGGAGGCTCATTTTAGACCTCAAAATTCCCCTAATGTCTACACTGTCAGGTCAAGCACTCCATTAATCTGACCCCAGGCACACTACTGCTTGATATTTCCATACCTCATGCAACCACATAGACAGAATCCACACATGTATTGTTTGAGGCTGATAAAAAAACCAAATTTACTGAACGCATCCAACGTGTCTGCCCGTGGGTCCATGATATCTTCGACAAATCCAATACCAAGTTCAACAGATTTTACCTCATCCCATGGATAAATTCAAAGAAATTAGACCATTGCTTCCTAAGGGGGGAGGAATAATCTAGGTGGATATTGGTGGCCACTGACCTATTCCATTTGAATCCCCACCATCGGTTCTTTCAGTTTTTCAGTTTCATCACAACTTACTATTTTTAACAGTTTGTCAGGTCTCGAACTTCAAGAGCTATTTTGAGGCCCTAATGATCTAGCTGGATATTGGTGGCCACCTACCTATTCCATTTGGACCCCCACCATTGGTTCTATCAGTTTTTTAGTTTCAGTACAACTTACTATTTTTAACAGTTTTTCGGGTCCTGAACTTCTGAAGCTGTTTTGAGGCCCTAAACGACGTTTTTTGGGAAAATCGGGAAGAACATGGAAGTTCCTTCGATGTTTCTCATGTAACAAGTTGTATTCCTTTGATAGATCTTTATAACGAGGTATTGAACGTGTCAAACAGAGATCGTATGCCAAAGCTATGTCCCTAGGAAGATTGATGTATCAATTTACCCATACAGGTCTCATAGTTTTGGCGCTTCATCTCCTAGGGTTTGGTTTTTGGATGTTTAGGGTTTTCCATTATTTCTCAACAATAAATAGGTCTTTGAGCCTCATTGTGACATAGTTCAGAGACATGTAGCTACCACATCTCTTCTTAAAGATAAGCTACCAGTGCCCTAGCTAGTTTATTTCCATTATGTATGTAAACATATTTCGATAATTTGATTTTAATGACATGGAGTTTTATTTCAGCTGCATCTCTGTGTTTATGTTTATTTATGTATATTATTGTGTTCCTGCATAAATCCGAATCATTTGACTTCTTGACCTAGGACAAACCCTGGAATCACTCAATCAATGCTTGACCTATAAAATAAAACACCTCGAGCATGAAACCCATGCTCCAAAATAATAATAATAAATTTTCTTTCGTTTTACAGCGTACAAGAATCAAAAGTACATTTCAAATTTATGAAGACCGGACCAAGTTACACATTTTTCAGTAGACACACCATTACCAACCTTCAAAATTGGATCTTTATTCACTTGTATAGCCAACCTTTATTTTCACCTATGAAATTATGTGGGATATCCTTCGATATCAATGCAACTTTGTCAAGGCCTGTGTAAGAAACCTCTTTGTTGCTTTGATAGCCAATAAGCTTTACTTAGGGATATCTAGAGTGGTGTGTAAGCTAAATTCAAACTCTCATCTCATCAATGTTAAGTAATTTGGCCTCCCAAATGTCTCATATTAAGCATTGCATAAAAGGAAGATAGTGGAAATAAGAGACAGATGTGTTATTGTCTCGATTTCACTTATAAGCCACATTTCAATGAGTATCCATTGAAGCATTATAAATTCATAATAATGCACCATAACAACACTACCTCCTCAAGCTACTTGGATCACCATTACCAACCTCAGAAATTGGATCTTTATTCACTTGTGTGTCCAAGCTTTACTTTTGCCTATGAAAATTATGTGGGATATCCTTCGATACCAGTGGAACTTTGTCAAGGCCCATGCAAGCAACCTCTTTGCTGCATTGATAGCCAACAAGCCTAACTCGGGTAACTATAGAGTGGTGTGTAAGCTAAACTAAAAACTCTCATCTCATCAATGCTAAGTAATTTGGCCTCCAAAGGGTATTTATTAATCATTTTCATAAGAGGACATAACATTGTCGATGGTGCTAATGATAAAACAATCTTCTTCTTCTTCTTCTTTTATTTTTTTTCCAAAAAGGAAAATGCCAAACTTTTCTATTGATAAAAAGGAGTACATGGCTAGCTACAGAGCAATATTTTTCATGCAAGGAGAGTAAGCAATTTTCTAAGGAATTTATATCTACAGGATTTTGAAACCAAAAAAAAACCATACACCATTAATCACATTGACATTAACTATAAATATAACATCAACAGTAAATGAAAAAGACAAGACAAGACAAGAGAACACCAATATCTGGCTAATGTCAGGGGAAAACCCTTGATCAATTCTTCTTATTATAAATATCAAATGTTCAGCAGAGAGAGAGTACAATAATACAAATTCAAAGTCAAACTTGGCTTTCCAAATCATTTTCCAAAACAACACTATCAAATTTTCAATTCTGCCCTTAGTAAACAGCAGTCAAATAAGCCCTAACCAAAAGTCGATAGTAGTAAAAGTCTGGTCAAACTTCTCCAAAACAATTTGATCAAAAGAGAGAGGAACTTAACCTCTCTTGATGTTCAAAGTCAGCCCAAAACAGTGATCTACAAAATAGTCAAACTCAATCAGCTTGAAGTCAACGATGTGGTCAAATAGGTCCGTGGTCAACGCAGGTCAAAGTGCCCATAAATTCTTGGTTTTTCTGCCAAACAATATGACCTTCCCAAACAGAAAATATTCCGCAAAAATCATAATCAAAGGAGGTCAAATAGCCCTTGGTCAATGTTGGTAAAACCTGCAACATAGTTGAAATTCAGCCTTTTGAAATTTGTCCTCCTTTCTGCAATACGTGTGAGAAGAACCACTGTCCAATGAGGTGCACAGACCAATCAAATGAGGAGAGAGAAGGATGTGTCATGCGATGATGATACCAAATAAGGGTGGATTCCTCTCTTATTTATATGAACCGATGAGGGTCAAAAGACATGTATGTTGGGCTTCATGAGCCTACAAGATGATGTGGCCGACCTTGAAAATTTTCACGTGTGGGCTTCACTTCAAAAACACATTTTTCCTTGTCCAATTTTAGTGTTTTTTAGGTCGATTTTGGTTCTCTCGAAAAGAGAAATTAAATGCAATAATTGTCTCCATCAAATGAGTTGTCCAAAGTGGAATTGTCCCTAGTTTCCAATTTTAACAATATCCTTCGATACCAATGCAACTTTGCGAAGGGCCATGTAAGCAACCTCTTTGATACATTAATAGGAATAGGCATGACTCAGGTGGCTCTAGGTTGGTGTGTAAGCTAAATTCGAACTCTCATCTCATCAATGCTAACTAATTTGACCTCCCAAGGGTCTTTATTAAGCATCGCATAAGAGGGAGATACTCGAAATAAGAGAAAGATGTGCTATTGTCTCAATTTCACTTATAAGCCACATTTTAGTCAGTATGCATTGAAGCATTATCAATTCACAATAATGCACCATAACAACACCTACCTACTCAAGCTACTTGACACACCATTAGCAACCTTAGAAATTAGATCTGTATTCACTTGTATAGCCAACCTTTACTTTCACCTATGAAAAATATGTGGGATATCCTCTGATGCCAATGCAACTTTGTCAAGGCTTGTGTAAGCAACCTCTTTTCTACATTGATAGCCAATAGGCTTGACTCAGGTAGCTCTAGAGTGGTGTGTAAGCTAAATTCAAACTCTCATCTCATCAATGCTAAGTAATTTGGCCTCCCAAGGATATTTATTAAGCATTGCATAAAAGGAAGAAAGTGGAAATAAGAGAAAGATGTGTTATTGTCTCAATTTCACTTATAAAAGCCACAACGAGTATCCATTGAAGCATTATCAATTTGCAATAATACACCATAAAAACACTACCTCCTCAAGCTACTTAGCACACCATTACAAACCTTAGAAATTGGATCTTTATTCACTTGTGTGGCCAACCTTTACTTTCACCTATGAAAATTATGTGGGATACCCTTTAATACCAATGCAACTTTGTCAAGGCCCATGCAAGAAACCTCTTTGCTGCATTAATAGCTAATAGGCCTGACTCATCCTAGCTCTATAGTGATGTGTAAGCTAAAATCAAACTCACATCTTATCAATTGTAAGTAATTTGGCCTCCCAAGGGTTTGTATTAAGCATTTGCATAAGAGGACATTACATTATCAATGGTGTTAATGATAAAACAATTTTTTTATTTTTTATTTCCAAAAAGGAAAATGTCAACGTTTTCTATTGATAAAAGGGAGTATATGGCTAGCTACAGAGCAATAGTTTGCATGCAAGGAGAGCAAGTAATTTTATAAGGGATTTGTATCTACAGGTTGTCGAGACGAAAAAACCATAAACCATTAATCACATTGGCAGTAATTGTAGATAGAACATAAACAATAAATGCAAAAGACAAGCCAAGGCAAGAGAACACCAATATTTGGTTAATGTCAGGGAAAACCCTTTATCAATTCTAATTATTATAAAATCAAATGTTCAACCGTAGAGAGAGAGTACAATAATACAAAGTCAAAGTCAAAATTGACTTTCCAAATCACTGTACAAAACAACCCTATCAAATTTGCAATTTTGACCTCAGTAAACGAAAGTCAAATCAACCCTAACCAGAAGTCAATAGCAGTCAAAATTTGGAAAAAATTCTCTAAAAGAATTTGGTCAAAGGAGATAGGAACTTAGCCTCTCTTGTTGGTAAAATTTAGCCCAAAACAATGATCCAAACAACAGTCATACTTGGTCAACCTAAAGTCAACTTTGCGATCAAATAGCCCTGATGTCAGTATAGGTCAGAGTGCCCAGAAATTCTCGATTTTGTACCAAACAATACGACCTTCCCAAACAAAAATTATCCCACAAAAATCACAGTCAAAGGAGGTCAAATATCCCTTCTTCAATGATGGTCAAACCTTGCAATAGAGTTGAAATCCGACCTCTTTTCTGCCACACACGTGAGAACAAGAACTGCGCAATGAGGTGTATGAACCAATTGGACGAGGAGAGAGAAGAATGTGTTGTGTGATGATGATGCCAAATGAGGGTTGAGGTTTTTCTTATTTATATGAATCGATGAGGGTCAAAAGACATGCTTGTTGGGCTTCATGAGCCTACATGATTGTGTGCCCGACCTTGACAATTTGCACATGTGTGGGCTTCACTTCAAATACACATTTCTCCTTGTCCAAATTTATTGATATTTAGGTTGATTTTGGTCCTCTCAAAAAGAGGAATTCAATGCAATAATTATCTCCATCAAATGAGTTGTCAAAAGTGGAATTTGGCCCTAGTTGCCAATTTTAACAATATCCTTCGATACCAATGCAACTTTGCCAAGGCACGTGTAAACAACCCGTTTACTACATTAATAGGCAATAGGAATGACTCAGGTGGCTATAGGGTGGTTTGTACAACTAAATTAAAACTCTGAACTCATCAATTGCTAAATAATTTGGCCACTCGGGGGTTTTTATTAAGCATTGCATAAGAGGAATAGTCTGGAAATAAGTGAAAGATGTGTTATTGTCTCAATTTCACTTATAAGCCACATTTCAATGAGTATGCATTGAAGCATTATCAATTCGCAATAATGCACCATAACAACACTACCTCCTCAAACTACTTGACACACCATAACCTGTTGTAAAATGTAACTAGGTTCGATCTTCATAATGACATGTAATTATGATATTTGTAAATGATGAAAAGAAGAGAATAAAATTATTATTGTAAGACTTGCTTCATGGGTTTCATGAGCACGAGATTTTATTTTAGATGGCTCCCATTGAGAGCTTTAGGATTTGTCTTTAAAGTCAAAGGCTTAATGTCATGTATGAAGAGATCTTCTTGATCATGTGTAAATTGTATGTAAGTATATAGCACTCCAACGACAAGCATACAGTCCTCTCTTCATGTTGGCTTCAAGATAAGGCGACCATCTCATGTCGGCTTCCCATTATACAGACACAGCTATTCATAAGTACATGTCGACTTAATATGATAGACAAACCACTATAAATGGAAACCTTGGCCCAGTCATTAGGGGAATTTTGAGGTCTAAAATGGGCCTCCTAAGGAAAATGTACAATCAAAATTCACTTTATGAGAACCAATCACATTTTTAAGGAATGACATCATCCCTAATGGTTGAGGTAGCATTGCTTGAGTTAAAGTTACGTACTTGTTACATTCTCATAGGTGAATAAAAACTCATGGTTAACCATGATAGTGCTCTAAGTACTTTTAAAGTCAAAGTAAAATACTCATAATAAATTTCATTTCGCACTTTTTGAATAAAAATATATCATTGTCATTTCATATTTCTTGAAAGAAAAAATGCATATCCCTATACATTTATCATATTATTTTTATATAGTATATTGATTATATGTTATTATACAATTTAAATAATATAAATTTTAATTAATATCATATAATATAATTAAAAATTTATAAATTTATATTTATATTTTATTTTAAGTTATTTAAGTACAAAGGACAAATGCATTAGTTGTTCAATGATAATTAGTTGTTCAATGATAATTATTTTTTCTTGAGAAAGTCATTCTTCTTTATAGTCGCATCAATACAATTTTTTTATTAATTTTATTTTGGTACAACTTTTGAATTGAATTTAACTATGGTTACACGGATTTTGGTGCAAAATGTGAATTGCAAATTCATAAATATTATTTTATTGGTTTAGCTATTATTTTATTATTTCCTCAAGAGGCCCATTTTAGACCCCAAAATTCCCCTAATGACATAAAAAAAGAAAATCTAGACATCCTTCTCTAAGTTTTTCGGATAACTGTGATAAAAGACAAGTTCGGATTATCTCTGATTTACATAACCATTTCAGTGAAGGCTAGCATTCAGTGAAGGTTGCAGTTTAATGAGAGGTAAGGGAATTCGGATCCCTCTGAGATTCAGGTCACAATGACAGCGAAGAAAGTGTCAAGTTAGGATGTCAAGTTTGGATAAAAAAGGAAGGGACATAGAGGAAGAAAGGAAGGGACAATAAGGGATGATCTCAGACAACAGAAGCTCGTATCTCTTTCTGAGTTTCGGATGGATACATTACAGTGACAAGAAGAGAAGCAAGTTCTAATCACGGTGTCAAGGGATCATTACAGTGACAAGAAATAAGATCTCGATGGCACCAAAAAGGGACAGTGACTTTGGTTCAAGACTTTGTGTCACTGCTGAAGAAGAAAGTTTGGTGACAAACACAGTGATCACAGTTGGGTGTCATCACATACGGTGTGAAATATGAAGTAGAAGGAACTGAGGAAGAGTAAACAAGAAGATGAGAGAGGACTTGTATCCTGGTCTTGGAGAGGTTATTAGGTCAAGGGTCTTGGTCTTGGTATTCATCAATTGGAATCTCTATAAGAAGAAATTGTGCAGTTTTTCCTCTCAAAGAGACAAGAAATAAGATCTCGATGGCACCAAAAAGGGACAGTGACTTTGGTTCAAGACTTTGTGTCACTGCTGAAGAAGAAAGTTTGGTGACAAACACAGTGATCACAGTTGGGTGTCATCACATACGGTGTGAAATATGAAGTAGAAGGAACTGAGGAAGAGTAAACAAGAAGATGAGAGAGGACTTGTATCCTGGTCTTGGAGAGGTTATTAGGTCAAGGGTCTTGGTCTTGGTATTCATCAATTGGAATCTCTATAAGAAGAAATTGTGCAGTTTTTCCTCTCAAAGAGAGAGGTTTTGGCCCTGGCTCATAGCGTACATATTGTGTCTCTTGTCTATTTATGTTCATGCATTGGTTATTTTTTGATGAAGAAGAACACTAATAATCTAACGAGAAGAAGATCCTAATTTAAAGTAGTAAAGAGCATTCACAACCAGTCACTAATAGAAGAGAATTCACCTAATGTTAATGCCCCAAATTTCTCAGCATTACCAACCCTAAAAATTGTATCTCTATTCACTTGTATAGGAAACCTTTACTTTCACCTATGAAAATTATGTGGGATATCCTTCGATACCAATGCAACTTTGTCAAGGCTTGTGTAAGCAACCTCTTCGCTATATTGATAGCCAATAAGCCTGACCCAGGTAGCTCTAGAGTGGTGTGTAAGCTAAATTCAAACTCTCATCTCATCAATGCTAAGTAATTTGGCTTCCCCATGATCTTTATTAACATTGCATAAAAGGAAGAGAGTGGAAATAAGAGAAAGATGTGTTATTGTCTCAATTTCACTTATAAGCCACATTTCAATGAGTATCCATTGAAGCATTATCAATTCGCAATAATGCAACATAACAACACGACCTCCTCGAGCAGGCTATCCCATCTAAAATCATATTATTTGATCGGCTAGTGTGGAGGAACAAAATTTTAACTTGGAATAATTTGATTAAGCGTGGCTTCCTAGGCCCTGGCCGCTCCCCATTTTGTCTGATTAATTCTGAATCTGTGACTCGCCTCTTTCTCTCCTGCCTTGAAGTTCAAAAAAATTGTTTTTTTTTCTCTCGGTTTCTGCTTGATCTTGCATGGCTGCCTCTCAATATTACACAGGTCTTTGAACCTTGGGAGAAAGCGCCTCAGAAATATCGAATCTTGTCTTTCTTTTTATTTTGGGAAGTATGGCTTCACAAGAATCGCTGCATATTCAATGGGAGGCCGATTGTTCACTCTCAGATTTATAGTGTTATTATGATCTAGATCGGTGGTCCTACTTCCATTTCTCTCCCTCTTCTGTATCTATCTCATCACCATGATATTTTGATGGAGCCGAACAGGAGGGCATCTATGGTTGTGGGGCTGCAATAAACTTGATAAAAAAGAGCGGTATCACATATTATGGAACGGTGGTCCAAGTACAAACACTAAGGCTAAATCATTGGCATTCTGGAGTGCGCTTTGGGTGGCTTATAATCTTCAGGTGGCCTCCCTTCATGTGTACGGGGATGCAAAAGTTGTAATCGACGGAGTAAATGGGTTGACAGTTTCAACCTCCTGGTCTCATGAATTGGATCCGCCGCATCAAATACTTGCTTATGCGATTATAGGTACCTCTCATCCAACATATTTTCCGGGAGGTTAATACTCAGGCAGATTCTTTCTCAAAGTCCGGTTTGGCCCAACCTTTTGGTATGATCCAGATGCATACTTCATGGACTGTCGGTTGATTGAGGTGAAATCTATACAAATTCCATAACCTCGCTCAGTGTTCATATGGCTCTTTTTTGGTTTCCAGTTTTTGTCTTTGTATATACTTTTGAACTCTGCATTCGTGTCAGAGTATGGCCTATCTCGCTTCAAAATTGGTTATATTGAACAAACGGTAGTATTTTGGGCACTTAGTAATATCTAGATCAGATGAAATGTTGTGATCTCCCCAATTGGGATATATGTAGAATGATAGACAAATTCTCAGAATATGTATTGTTTTTTATATTATTAATACAAAAAGAGCTTACCAATCTTAAAAATTGGATCTTTATTCACCTATGAAAATTACGAGGGATATCCTTTGATACCAATGCAACTTTGTCAAAGCCCATTCAAGCAACCTCTTTGCTGCATTGATAGCCCTGACTCAAGTAGCTCTAGAGTGGTGTGTAAGCTAAACTCAAACTCTCCTCTCATCAATGCTAAGTAATTTGGCCTCCCAAGGGTCTTTATTAAGCATTTGCATAAGACATAACATTGTCGATGGTGCTAATAATAAAACAATTTTTTTTCTAGAAAAGAAAATGTCAACCTTTTATATTGATAAAAAAGAGTACATGACTAGCTATAGAGCAATACTTTGCAAAGAGTACATGACTAGCTATAGAGCAATACTTTGCATGTAACGAGAGTAATTTTATAAAGACTTTATATCTACAAGTTGTCGAAACGAAAAAACTGTTAGCAACAACTGTATACAAAAAAGACATATAGACAACTTTCATAAGAGGAATTTATGAAATATATATTGACTAAAATACCTAGACACAAGTTCAATACTATAGTCATATTGAACAAGATGATATGCATAGATGACCTGATGATACTCCAAAGAGTAGACAAAAGTAATGCAACATTCACAAACTTCTAACAAAAAGAAGACATGATTCCAAAGAAACTCCTGCGCTGTGGACGGATGAATTCTCCCACGTTTCAATAATAAGTTTCCTTACCTTTCTTCAAAAAGGATGGAGCCTTCTTGTGCATGTAAGGCAAACCTCAATATTTTGTCTTCCAGCTAACCAATTTATGATGCACTTTGAGTCCCTCGTATACCTGCAAAGAGTCAAAGTCAATTTTACAATAAAAGACATAATAATAATAATAATCAATCTCTGCCTTGGTGTTTGTGCCACGTCCCAGATTTAGCCAGATATCGGAAGGGGAGAGCCCCCTTGAAGTATGCAACCCCACCACACATACCTTCTTGTTTTGCACCATTAAAAAAAACCAACATTATAGAACTGGGGGATCATTGGAAACCTGAAAGACCGGACCAGATTTTTGCTTCAGAGGTCTAAAGAAGTCTTCAAAAAGCCAAGGATCTGAGCAAGAATAACTGCCTGATAGATAAGACGATTTTCATAGAAAAGCTTGTTGTGGAGTTCCATATTCCCCGGTCAATGAAGACAGGCATAGATTTGTAAATAGCCATCTTTATATCCCACTAGGGAGCCTTGCAAACCCAAAACATGAGAACTTTTCCAGCAACAAGGAGATAAAGCC
Source organism: Pinus albicaulis (assembly GCA_034641835.2). Classification (NCBI taxonomy): domain Eukaryota; kingdom Viridiplantae; phylum Streptophyta; class Pinopsida; order Pinales; family Pinaceae; genus Pinus; species Pinus albicaulis. Next base: position 561,738,988 of record CM076571.1, on the reverse strand, counting down.
AGAGTGCTAGAGGAAGAGGCATGGCAAAGCTGGGATATGGCAGAGGCATTGAGATAGGAAATACGCTCCGGAGAGAGCTGATAGAAAAAATTCCCCCAATTGTAGCCTATTTTTAATAAGGAAATATATACATGACAGGGTATCATTCTGAAAATTTGGTAGTTCTGTTTATGAAGATTTCGTTTTTCTGTTTATATATTTTCTACCTCAGTACATTTATATTATACGTTATATATATTATTGCACCGTCGACGCATATCTTAGTTTTGAATGAATTGGAAACCTACACTAACGACACTCTCCAATTAGGCAATCAGTAGAACACCTGACATAATAACAAACTCGATTTTTACTCCGGTGAGAGAAGCAAACAAAAATAATTAGTATCTTTAAAAGATGCCATAAGCAACCTCAGAATGCTGCCAAATATCCAACATTGGCTTGGAATTTAGGAATATTACAACATTACACAGTATATCATTGTATGACATGATTGGTTGTCATTCCAGATACTACTTCATCAAACAACTCCAGATCAGTTCCTTCAGCAGGATTACTGTTTTTGCCATTTGAATCAAGACAACAGATGATTCAATAATATCATATTTCCGTGCCAATCAAACGCAAAGTATACACAAGCCACTCAATTCCTCAACATATACAAACTCCAACTCACATGTAAAGTTACACAAAATCACTGCACACTTCGACAAATACGCCTTTGGCTTCCTTTGCAAATATATGCTCTTGAGTTCACCAGTCATCACTGTTGAACAAGAGGAACATGCACAAAGCGTACATATAACTCTGCACTCTGAACTTGCAAACTTTAATGAATAAATATGGCAGCCACATTGGCTGAGAATGCATGATCAAATAGCAGTGTTCTACCGCGTGGAAAGCAATGCGCTGCCCAAAGAGTATGAATGGTTTCCATCTGACTGTGTACAGGCGTTGCACTTGTCCTTCGGAAAACCCCTCCTCTTCGGGATGTTTAGGACTCACACCCAGCACTTAAATAAATATCATCTGCCTATGCCATGTTACTTCTCATACTGTGCCTGTAAGTTGTGATGAAACATTGAACAATCTTGAGACAAAAGGTAACAAGGCTGCCAATAATGCTTTGGGGCATTCTTCATGTGGTAAATGCCCACATCCAGAGATTGGTACTAATCTCTGCAATATGACGACCAGCTGTGTGTCAGAATCAAGCATTTTAACAAAGGCTTAATATTAAATCATGCCATATTTTAAAGAAATGATTTTTTACTCACAGAATTAGGAAGTTTCATTGCTAATACTTGAGATGATTTAAGTGGAACTAAAATATCTTCTGCACCGGAAGCTATCAGCACAGGCAAATCTTTTAATTTTTTTAACAATTCTGTAGCACTATGTGGGGAAAGCATGGAGCTTGAGGACAACTTGCTGACTTCCCGAAGAGCTTTATCCCATCCTTCTACACATAATGGTGCCTGCATCATGGCAAACCATCATATAACTTGTTATATTTTCTAAATGCAAAAGGAAACTTTTTGTTTACAGAACTGCAAAGCTATGTTTACTAATTATATACCTTGTAAAGGTCAAGAACATCAGATGTTAATTTTGTTGCATTAAACCAAGCACGGCGATTAGCAACTTGGCTTATCTCTGTACGCAGAAGAGGCCGCAACATATGCTGTCCGAGAGATGTGTGCAACAGAATCCGTGCAAATGCTGGCACTACTTCTCTTGTGAGACTCACGCCAACAAGCACAACACCTTTAACTTCTACCTGCAACATTCAAAAAGTGCCATTTTAAAAATTTGGAAATATAGACAGGGATAAATAAAGATACCCCAATAGATAGTATAAAGTTTAACTTACCCGATGAACATCTCTACAGGAATGTGCTCTTTCAGCCGCCATTAAGGCAAGCAAGCCGCCATCATCGTGACCCACAAGAACAACTGATGAAAACCCCATTTCACGACAGAACGAAAACAGCAAATTGACCTGTAAAAGGTAAAATCATATGAAATAAGTAAGAAAAACTCTCAATCGATAAACAAAAGACATATTAGAAAGCTGGGGCAAATTAGGAAAGCAGTCGGCTTCATGGTCTTCACCTGAGATTGAAGCTCATATGGATTAGGCATTTCCTTTTCTTCCCATTCTGTTCTAGAAGGACGAGATGTCAGTCCCCAACCAGGCCGATCAAATGCAGCAACAGAACAACCAGTTTGTCTGGCCAGAGGATTCATAATATGCCTCCAAGAAAAAACTCCCCCGCCAAAGCCATGTATCAATATTATACCATCAAAACCGGCTTTCATTTGTCCCGCCTTTGCGTCTGCTCTTTCAGGGTTTGTCACATCAACTGAAGAGTCTAAATTCAGTTCAGGTATACTTTGAACAAACCCAGAATGTTCATTTAAACCAGAGTTCCATATTCGATCCACCTCCACTGCAACATGACCACTTAACAGAGGAGTGTAAAGCGATGCATCTGTCTTGTGATTGCTATAACTCCTGGTTAGGGAAACACCATAGGGAGGAAGGGCGAATGGAGTTTCAATCCTTAACCTCCCAGGGGTAGCACAGCGGTTTCCACCTCGGTTATCCTGAAAAGACCTACATGTGAGAGATCCAAGGCATGAATCTTGATTTACAATCTTGCAATGAACAAGCAGGCCTTCACACTGAATGAAGAGACTGTCTGCATCAGCAAGCATTCTAGCTGGCAGGTCTTTCTCTTCATAAATCGGCCGTTTCCTCTCTTCAGATTCAACTCTACCATTTTTACCTGCATTTGGGGTAGGTGAACGAGGAACCTTCTGGTATCCATGAAAAACTGTTTTGCATGCCAGCACCTGCCAAACCAAAAATATGGTCAGAGAAGACATAAGACTAAAACATCAGCTTTTCCATTGATGTCCTGGTCAATCACGTTGTCTTGATCATCCTTATCTAAGAAAGGGTTTTTCCTGTACATACAAAATGAGTATTCCGGATAAAACAATAAACTTGTTTTCAATTGGAATATAGATCGACTTACAGATTCTGTATCAACTCGATGGAAGAGAAGTTTCCGACGAGCTCTACATCTTGTCCTGTATGCCACTACAATATGCCCAAGCGCCAGGACCACTGATAACAAGAACAATACAGGTATCCACCACGAATGCTTCAAATGTAGGCCTCTTGTCACAGAGAGGGTGTCGGGTAATGAATTTTCAACGTGAAACAAAAACGCCTTGACTATGAGAATCACAACCGATGCAAGTGCACAGACTACGGCCATGCCAAGATAAGGACCATGGGAGAGGCTCGGCACATCGCACAGAGAATAAACACCTGGAAAATTTGAAGAAATGCAACAATTATGCATCAGCCAAATCACAGACACAACGAACCAGACCTTCCTTATTCTTTAGGTTGAATACAGAACACGAAAGATCAAAAGGTATTTTTGAATCATCATCAAGAATCACTAATTCTTGAGTTATTTATGTTTCCAAAGACAAGGTCGACAAAAGAGCAAACCCTAAACAGATTCTGAGATGACCAAACCTTAATTACATTAGAGTTTCTTTATTCTCTTAATTTTACAACATTCCGCCATAACATTGGCATTCAACAATGAAAATTATGCCGGCAAGTGAAGTAATGTAAAAAACCACAAAGGATTAAGGAAATAGAAACTCACAAATAATTATAAGCGATCGTACGACCGATATAAGAGGAATATCAACCAAAGACGATCGAAAACTATAGCTCCCCCAATCCAGCTTCAAGCTATGGCAAGTCGTACACGTAAACGTTGAAAGAAAAGCAAATGGGATGACAATATCGGCTATTGCCACAAAAACCGGTGCCGAAACCACCAAAAGAGACCCTAGCATAAACAACATGAAAAATGCCGTTCGAATCCCTCTGCGAAAGCTCTCCAGACTGCCCCGTCCTGATCCCATACCTGTACCCTGCCTTATGTGCCTTGGCCTTCAGGCTTTTGCTCTTCTCTCTTGAATCCTAAATCCGGTTCAATGTTTTAATATCACACAAAACAAAACAGAATATTTATTGCGCACTGTTTCGCATCAGCATAACCCTTCGTAAATAGCCGGGGGCATTTAAGTCTCTAACAACTTGCATATATACATCTCTAACAGAAATTCTTTAGATTCCAAAGATGCAGGTTTCGAATCACCGTACAGTGCTTCTCTTCTCCGATCTACACAGAGCAAAACTCTGGATCAAATAACCAACTTCAAAGCGTTCCAACTTCGAATCCCTTCCTAGCTTTTCAGAATCGGCTTTATTTTGAGAAAGACTCTAAAATCAACAATGCTTTATCAAGATTTCACGGCTAATAGAGACTCCTAGTGCCACTCACACTTCTCCACCCTGTGATCGAACCTTCCGAGAGCAAGAGTCTCGGAAACAACAACAGTGTAGTCGTCCCTGGAGGCTTCCAACTTCAAACACGCATAGATACTTTGACCTTCCACAGCCCCAAGACTAAATTCCACGCGAGCGAACACTGAGACACGAGAAACAAAATATTGTGGCTCGGATCAAAAAATACCTTAAAGATTGGTCCTCCGGTGGTCCCTGTGGAAGTTTTCAGTGTCTTTCCAACGCACCAGAAGCCGGGCTTTTCAATGCCGATATCAGATTCTTCATCCAAGGCTCACATTCACGACCTTTTAACACCATCTCTCTCCCACTGCTCCTCAAAGCTTTCACCGCTTTACCAAATTCCCAAGCCCTATAACGCATCATATCATCCGTGCACTGTATTTTCCGTCACTTCTTTTCTTTTACTGTAAGTCCGCCGTTTGTCATTCGCAGTGAAAACGACTTATTACTTAACCACGGGGGGTAAAGACACAATCCGTTTCCTTAACCCGAGGACCAACACGAGTTAATTAAATAATAGGAGAGCTCAGCTTTTGTGATTCATGTGAGCGGCGGCGTCAGAACGTTAAAAATTAACTGCAGGTCAAACGTCCGGCCTGGCAGACCGCCCGCCTGCCGTTGGGCTCCGTTCCCGAGACGTATGACCGTTTGCTTTCACGGTAATCACGGGACGCCACGTGGCCGGCCGTTTTGAACTGCCGTCTACCTGGCCTGGCCTCCGATGTCGCCATCAACGTCCGGCAACCGTTTTGCCGGCGTCAGCGGGGCCCGCCCTGACAGGAATTCGTGTTATCCTTTTAAAATAAAAAATGTGGGGACTGCCGCCTGCGGTGTGCACATGCATTCGGGTTCTCTGACTGTCAGATCCACGGTGCAACAGCTATAAAGGAGCACCTTATTCCTCACTGTGCAGAGCACATTAACATTAAATGTTATTATTAAACTTAAATCCCATTTTCTTAACATTAAAACTTAATTTTAAATCCCAAGATTTTGGATCATCTTTGTCATACCATTGCCAAATAAAAAAGTTGAATTAGTTAGTTGGATGGTGGTCCCTCATATTAGGGATCCATGATATATTTTGATTTTTCGGATTTTATTCAGATTCTTCAAGTCACACGTGTCAAAACTCTCCACATAAAATTCAATTTAATTTTTTCTAGAATATTATAGTCAGTGGACTTTAGGTTACGGTGGAAATGACAGGTAAATAACTCATAACCATTCATACTCATAACTATTTTTGGTGTACCCACTTGGCCACCAGGTGTAAGCAGGCCAATGCTGACCATGTGGGACTATAGGTGTCTATTAAATATAGAGTCCCAACGGACAGGAGTATAGGGCTTCTAGAAACATAATCCCAACAAGAAAACCAAGATAAGCACACAAAGAGTCCAGAAAATTAGAACATCCATATGACTTTAGGGATACGTGAAATTAGTTTTTCAAATACAAGACCAAGAGGGGGGAGAGACTCCATAAAATTAAAACATCCATATGAATCTAGACATGTCTTAACGTACACATGGTAATTTATTATGATGTTTTTTTATATTTTTATTTTATTTATTTATGTATGTACGTACATGGTAATTCTAGATTTATAAATTAATTTTGGTTTTTAAGAGAATTTAATAAATTTATTTATAAAATAATAAAAAATTTAATCACTTCTTTTTTATTAAATAAAATTATAAATTTGATTTAATTTAAATGAAAACAATTTGTATCATTCTTAACTTACATCTTTCTATAACTTATAATATGAAATAAAATTAAAATTTATCATATATATTAAAGATATTTATTTTTTATATAGTTTGAATAGATTAATAACTAAGAATATTGTGTATAAAATTTTTCGGTGAAAAACACATTCAAATATAATTTGTCGACTTTTTTTTAATAAGTTAGTTGGTTCATCATCATCAGGAATCACATTGGCTGATTCGAAATGGGTAGAAAATTCTATTTGAATGTGATTTTCACCAAGAGATTTTATACACAATTTATGGATCACAGAAGCTAATTCCTAATAATTAAGAATATGTATTTCTTCCTAAAAAATTATTTGCTTAATGATAGAGTGTATGTCTATGTTGACTTTAAGTAGATCTCTTGTCCCACAAATAAAGATGTCTTATACATCAATTCAATGTTTGATATAGCCATATTCTTAAACTTGAATAATAATAATAATTATTATTATTATTGTTGTCGTTGTTGTTATAATTAGTATTATTTAAAAAATTAAATCAACTTTATTTATTTGAAACCTTATTCTATTAAACACATAAATAATCGAATTATTATGAGAGAATCATAATATATAATTGAATGATAAAAAGACCACATTTTCATAAATTTGATCTTTTTCATACTTAATGTATATGGCTTCAAAATGTATTTAAAGTATGAGAAATAATAAATATCATCAAAAACTTAATTATGTTATACACATGTTTATTTTGGAATAAAAATTCGAGAATTTTGATTTAACTATTAATAATTATTAGGCGTATGTTAAAGATTTAAGCTTCATAGAATGTTCTTAATAATATACAGAAATAGGGATTTATTTCCAAATTAGTTGTCTTTTTATTGATTAAAAATATGTTATTTGAATAAGTGTCATATGAAATGAGTTATCGTTTTATAGGCAAGTGATATTGATAAGCCATAACATTGGTCTATTATATTGTAGCAAAACCTATTTATAAATTAAGAATCTCTATAATAAAATGAGATGAATCTCCATAATTAAAAAAATGTATTATATGTTTTCTAAATGTATATATAATTAACTTATATTAATTATTTTTATTTGTAACAATAATTACTATTATTTTAAATAAAGTTATAATTTAGTTATTTCTTATATATATATTTTTAATTTTAAAAACTTGAAATGATAAAATAAATGGTTTGATGTTTATTATCAATTAATGCCTATCAACATTTACTAACTACTTTATTGTTACTTTAGTTATTAAAGTCAATTATACAAATACATTTACAAACTTTATATAATTATTTATCAGAAATACATAAAAGTATTCATTGTTTCCCTCTAGACAATGCACTTAGAAAATGCACATGTATCTATGTTGTATGGATGCAAGGTAGATTTAGTATAACTTCCTTTTTGTTTACTCAATCTTATTTAATTTATTTCATATTATGTGTGGAGAATAGGTTATTTACATAATTTTTATAATGTTTTTGGAATATAGTTATGTTGAAGTTTGGATTGAAAAATTATAAAAGTGTTATATAGTTATGAAAATTAATTTAGATTTATTATCGGTTAGGAGGGATCAAATATGTAGGTGCAAACCTCTTTTTTTCTTATAGTTTGAATGAGTTTAATGGTTAAGAATATGTGTTTTCTCCTAAAATATTATAAGTTCAAATGTGGAAGTGGGTAGAGTACATGTACACCTCTATATACTTTGGTTTCTAGCTTGGTTATGACTTTAAAATTAGATTATTATTATTACTGCCAAGAAAGGTTATATTGTTTTTTATTTGGGTCAACAATTTCTCTTTCAATTAGTTTTGATTTTTTGAAAGGTTTATTAAGTTTTGAAAAAAAAAAATAACAAAGTGAATGTTTTGAAAATTAAAAAATAATATTTAATTTTTTAAAGTCTAAATTGTTTTTTTCTAATTAGTTAATGAGTATTCTTATGTGGTTTTAAATTGAATGGTTACATATAAAGATTATATTAAAAATAAAATAAAATAAAATAAAAACTAAAAAATAATAATTAATAAAATAAAATAAAATGGGGTACGTGTCGTTTTGATCCTGACTTTTCAGTATGGGGGCTCCCCTTGGATGCGCATTTGGCTTCTTTGAGCGGTTTTAGGGTTGCTGCAGGAAAGCGAAGGTTGAGGGCTTTGGCAGTTTGTTTAAGAAGGCAGTTTTTTGGTCAAAATGGGTCTTGAAAGTTTCTCCATCGAGCTTGAGCCGTCACCGGAGGATCTACTCACCTGTTGGGGAGTAGAAATTTCAGAGAAAAACCTTGATCTTTATTTCCCAAATCGCGCATCATTAGATTTGGCAGCTGAGACAGCTTGGAGAGGGTTCTCGACAGGCTGCGGGGATACCGGTTTCAACTTCATCGAGCAGCAGAGCGCCTCTAGTTTTGGGTTTCAGCATTTTCCTAATAGTTGTCGCCCTTTGTCCTCTGAAGAGCTCTTCAAAGAAGCTCTCAACCACGAGTCGGCCACGCAGCTCTCAGCATTTCAAGGTAACCCTCTTCCTTTTGGTGATACTGGTGGTTTCGAAGTAGGGTTAGGAAGTGGAGGTTTTCAAGTTCAACAGGGCCCCTCCTTGCTAAGGGCCGAACCCTCTGCGGGTCTAGCTTTGTTGGGAGCCCCTCTCTCAGTGGCATCGAAGGAGCATAGGGTGACTGAGGGTGAGAATAGTCTCCCCAAGGTAACCCTAGCTGGAGTGGTGGGGGGGCACCTGCCTTCGAATCTTTCTGTAGGAGGGTTTGACGAACCAGGGAAGGATGGGGGCCGTGATTGTGATATCTTGTCTAGGGTCTCCTCCAGTAAGGCAGTGGAATTCGCCCCAAAATTTGTTGCCTCTAATAATCAAGGGGTTGCGCCGGAGTGTGAAGCTGTTACAGGGGTCGGCGTCCAGCATAACTCTTTCAATGGTCTTGAATCCTTGCGTTCTATCGAAGCACTGAGACTTTTCCTTTTAGAGACTATCCGCGCTGAGTATCCTCCTGTCAAGCCGGTAGCTGAGGAGCAAGGGGTCAAGAAAGCTGTGGGAACAAAGCGAAAGAAAGCTAAGTTCATTAAATCTAAGGAAGAATGCCCGAAATGCCTGCTTGGTGTGGATATTAGTATTGAAAACGTCATGGATTTAGCCGATACCATGGTTGTGGGGAGAGTAAGGGGAAGAAAATTTTCGGAAGCCTACATTGCAGAGTGGGCTCAGACTATGTGGAATGTTTCTCCAGGACTGCCTGTTGATATAAACATCTTGGCGCGAGGATGGTTCACAATTACCTTCGAGAGGAAAGAACAAGTGGACAGAGTCCTGGAAGGGAATTGGTTCTTTGGCAAGAGACTGGTGCTCTTTAGAAGATGGACCCCTCTTTTCGATGCTCAGAAAGAGAAAATGGCCAAATCACCGGTGTGGGTGAAGCTGCCCAGTCTTCCTTTGCAGTTCTGGACCGATTCAGTCTTCATTTCGATCGGGAATACGCTGGGCACCTACCTTGAAGCTGACAAATCCTACTTGCAGACAAAGGATAAGAGTGTGGCCCGCATTCTGGTGAGCCTAAACCCTCGTGAAGGTCTTGCGGAGGCAATGACACTTCACTATAAGGACATGGAGTTTTTGCAAGTTCTGGATTATGAGCACCTCCCCTTCCGGTGCAACAGATGCCATAAGACCGGCCACTTGGCTCGGGACTGCCCGTTGGGTCATCAGCGCAAACGAAGACAGAGAAGGCAGAACAGGGCTAAGAAATCCTCTGTTTCAGTTCAGGATGGGGATCCTTTGGATGCAGATCCGGACCTCTCGGCTCAAGGGGTCTCCTCTCCTCTTGTGGCGGCTGTGATTCAGAACTCGGTGGATGATGTCGGCCCTTCCTCTCTTCCTGTCGAAGGCAAGGCTGACCCTCTGGCTCCCCTCTCAAAAGCTGCTATTGGCAAGGCGATCCAGGCGGGTATGTCCCCCTCTTTACCTCCCTTGTCTTCGTCTTCTGATTGTTTTCCTATTGATGTCTGTATGGAGCCTGGTCCCTCCAGGCAACTTTTGAGTGACCTCTCGGCCTTAAATCTTACCTCGCCTACATTGGATAGTGTTGTTGTCTCTGTTCCTGACGCCCCTGTTCCGCCCTTTTCTTCTCTAGCTGCTCCTTCTGGCCCTTGCCCTCGGTCTTCTGTCTCTGATTCTTTTCCATACAACCTCAGACCTCGTTCGGACAGGAGAGGTTTGGGCTTCACAGTGGGTGGTCTAGCCTCGAATTCTGTTGAAATAGGGTCCAGAAAGCCTAGAGGTAGAAAATCCAACCTCTCCCTAGCTCAGTCCAAGGCGGTTGTTGATATAGCAGATGGTAAGCAAATGACTCTCCCCAGGGTGCTTAGAGCACAGCGGCCACCCCCCGGTGATGTGCCATGATTGTTCTCTCTTTTAATTGCAGAGGCCTAGCTAGTCAGGCCAAACGGCTAGCTTTAAAAGAGCTTGTGCATGCTCACAATCCTGATATCATTCTGCTACAAGAAACCCTGGGCAAAGGGGAGGAGGTTGTCTCTGTTTTATCTAAGCTGATGCCTAGATGGTCCTTTTTTGCTCTTGATGCTGTGGGAAGATCCGGAGGAGTGGTCTCTGGTTTCAATCCTATCAAACTGAAGTATGTTTCTTCTTGGGGGTCCCAGAATGTGCTAGCTGTGGAAATTTTTTCAAGTGAGCTCAACCTTTCTTTGCTCTCTTTGAATATTTATGGGCCATGTGTGGAGAGGGAGAGGTTCTGGTCTTCAATTTTTCTCTCCTCCTGGATAGCCCAACCTTTTTTAATAATTGGAGGTGATCTCAACTTCTCGTTAGGGGAAGCGGAATCTTGGGGTGCCTCGGCCAGAGCAGACCCTCTCTCTGATTTTTTCCTTAACCATATTGCTTTGGCTCATCTGGTGGACATGCCCCTCCTGAAGTTAAAACCTACGTGGAGAAACAGAAGGGTTGGTTAGGAATGGGTGGGGAAGAAGCTGGATCGGTTTCTTTTAAGTGAGCCTTTGATGGAACTTCTCTCAGATTACAGACACTAGATTGATGAAGGTGGTATCTCGGATCACTTCCCCATCCTCCTTGAGGTTAAAGGCGCTGGAAGGAAACCTGGATCGCCATTCAGGTTTAACCATGCTTGGCTTAAAGATGACTCATACCAAGAGCTTTTTGCTACAACTTGGGAGGTGGACCCAGGTGGGCTTGATTCTTCTAGGAGTGCTTTCTTCTGGAATAACTTGAAGAGAATGAAATCAGCTACTAAGGACTGGGCGGCTAACTTGAAGAAGAAGGAGGAGGAGGAACTAAAAAAGGTCAATTCTAAATTAGCTCTTTTAGAAGATCCAGAAGGAGGAGGTTATGACTCCATTGAAGCGAGGAACAGAATTAAGGATTTGGAGGCCTCAAGAAGGAGAATTCTACAGCTAAGAGAGGAAAACTGGAGATTGAAAAGCAGGGCTCTTTGGCTTCAAGCAGGGGATGAAAACACTAAGTTCTTCCAAAACTATGCCAAAGGCAGGAAGATGGCAAATACTATCTGGGAAATACCGAAGGGGAATGGAGAAGTGGCCTCCTCTTTTGAGGACCTATCTTCTTTGGGAATCACTCATTTCAAAGATCTCTTTAAAGCTCCATCTGAAGTGACCATTGCAGAAGTGATCAGTGTGGCTCAGCTGTTCCCTAGGTTCGTGGATGAGGAAGAAAATGAGGCAACAATGGCACCTATCTCCAAACAGGAAGTTGAGGATATCCTTAAGGGTATGCAAAAGGACAAAAGTCCAGGGCCGGACGGCTGGACTGTAGAATTCTTTCTGCATTTTTTTGAAACTCTTGGAGATGATCTGGTTGCTGTTGTTGAAGAGTCCAGAGCTACAGGTCAAGTCTTTGGCCCTTTCAATTCCACTTTTCTTGCTTTGATTCCCAAGTCTGACCACCCCTCTTCTTTTGCTGATTTTCGTCCAATCTCCCTCTGCACTTGTGTCTATAAAGTTATTGCGAAAGATGTTGCTGCTAGGCTTAAACCTTTTCTTTCCTCTCATCTTTCTCCGGAACAGTTTGGTTTTCTTAGTGGTCGTCAAATCCATGAAGCTGTAGGTGTTGCACAAGAATCTCTGCATAGCCTAAAAAGGAGTGGCAGGAAAGGGCTTATTGTTAAATTGGATTTATCTAAAGCTTATGATAGATTCAGTTGGCTTTATTTGAGGCTTCTTCTTACCCATCTTGGTTTCAGATTTGACTTTGTTCGGTGGATTATGAGTTTTTTTTCTTCTACAGATATTGCTCTCCTGATTAATGGCGCTGCCACTTCCTTTTTTACTCCTGAACGAGGCCTCAGATAGGGATGTCCTCTTTCGCCACTACTGTTCTTGTTGGCAGTCGAAGGATTAAGCCTCCTGATTCACAGGGATAAAAGACTGGGCAATATAAAAGGGATCGAAGTGGCCACCAACTTCTGGATCACGTATCTTCTTTTTGTAGATGATATTCTGATATTTCTGAATGGGTCTATTGATGACTGTTGTGCCTTAAAGTTTCTGTTGGAGCTTTTTCTCAAAGCAACTGGGCTTCAAATTAACTCTCAAAAATCAACCATCACTCCTTTAGGTCTTTCTGGTGATGAGGTTAGTAGAATTCAAAGATTGCTGAACTTTGAAGTCTGTTCCTTGTAGGACCATTTCAAATACCTTGGTTTCTTGCTAAAACCAGACTCTTACAGAATTCGGGATTGGAAATGGCTTCTTGCCAAGATTGAAAAAAGGCTAACACATTGGAGCTTCAGGTGGCTATCAAGGGTAGGTCGTCTGGTTTTAATTAATTTTGTTCTGATGGCTATCCCAGTTTATTGGGCCAGTCTTGCTTGGGTCCCTAAAGGCATTTTGGCCTCTATTGAAAAATTATGCAGAAATTTTCTTTGGTTTGGATCAAACCAGGACACGGTCAGCCCTTGGGTGGCTTGGGATAAAATTTTGAAACCAAAGGAGTGGGGAGGCTGGGGTATTAAAAACTTGGTTTCCTTTGCAAAATCCTTGGCAGCCAAGTTAGCATGGCGTTTGATTTCTACTGATTCCCTCTGGGTCTCGGTCATCAAGCGCAAATACATCAGTCAAGGCTCTGTTCTGGACTGGGTTCGGTCCCCAGTCAAATCCTCTACTAATGCATCTACAGTTTGGAAAGCAATTGTGGCTTCAGTTCAGCTAATTGAGAGAGGCTTGGCATGGCAGGTTGGCGATGGAAGCCAAGTGCGGGTGGGATGTGACCCTTGGGTCGGCTGTTCGCCTAATTTCTCTTTGTCCCGCGATCTGGTTGCTCATTTAAATTCAGAAGGTTTCTTTTATCTAAACCAGGTGGCGGATCCCAAATCTACCTCCCTAGTTAAGCAAGGCTGGCTGTCTGGCACAGACCTGCACCTGGAAAATAGGTGGATGGACGAATGGAACTGGTATATTGCTGATCTTTCACTCTCTTCTGTTAGAATTTCGGATTCTGCTGATAAACTGCGTTGGGTGCATGCTCAGACAGGTATCTACACCCCAAAGTTCGGATATAAATGGCTTATGACGCAAGAAGGTTGGGGGAATCCTTGTTGGTGGTCCAAATCTCTCTGGAAACTTAAAAGCCCAGCAAAGACCAGACTTTTTTTCTGGTGCATTCTTCTTAATAAGGTCCCAACTTGGGACTTTCTGCAAAAGAGAGGCAAGCAGGGGCCGAGTTGGTGTTCGCTCTGTAAGTCTGAAGAAGAAACTCTACAACACCTTTTTCTCTGTTGCCCCTTTAATGCAAGCCTTTGGGCAGAAACTCTGCGTCTGACAAATATTCCCTTGAGATGGCATGGAGAAAACCTTCCACAGGCTTAGAAATCTTGGTGGCAGGAGGCTTCGAATGATAAAATCAGGGCCTTTCCTCTTTTAATAGCTTGGGGAACCTGGATCGCTCGCAACAAGATAATTTTCAATGAGTCCACCTTTCCCTTAGTCAGGCTGGCAGTAGAGGGAGCTGCAATTTTTTATAGCATTCCTTCGCCTGCTGTTACAGGTTCCTCTCGCAATATCCAGCCTGAGACAATTAATGAAACAGTTCCCTGGGCTTACTTTGATGGTGCTTCTGATGACAATGATACTTGTGGTGCTGGGTTGGTTATTCATTTCTGTGTTGAAAACTCTCTTCGAGCCTCTGTCGACCTTGGGCAAGGGTCTAATAATTTTGCTGAACTCAAAGCTCTTCATTTGCTTCTCTGTTGGCTTATTTCTAAACAGATGAATCAGATTCAGATTTTTGGTGATTCTAGAAACGTAGTCAACTGGTACAATGGGACTCAGCAGTGCAGGAATTTTATTTTACTACCTTTGCTTAAGGAGATTCGTCGTCTTAAATCTTTTTTCTTTGAGATTTCTGTTGTTCACATTTACAGGGAAAGGAACCAGCAAGCAGATCTCTTATCTAAAGAAGGTGCTCAACTCGCTCTGGGGTCCTGGGCAGTAACTGAAGTGGTGAATGGGACTGTTCATGCCCATGAATAGCCTCCTTTTGTGTAATTATTCAGTTTATTTTCAACATTGTATAGTGGACTTTTAAAAAACTTTGAAAACTGCTACTATATTGAGTCCAGAACTGTTTTCCTTATGTAAGGAGGTTCTGGGCTCTCTTTTTGTTCATGTTATGATATACTTTATGGGGCTGGGATAGTTTCTACTGCCAGCTCTTATTGGTGATAGTGTGTCACGGTTGTGCCTCCTCTCTTTCTGCTCTCATCTCTACCACTGATTGATGATGAGTTAAAAGAGATGCACTGGTGTTTTTGCTTTGGTTATTTTGGCTTCCTAGGGCTGCTAACATCTTGTACAGGTGTTAAGTAGCTATGATTCCACTCCCCCACAAAGGGAATGGCAATGTTTGCTCTCAGAAATGCTTGGCATATGTTCAGAGACTATCTATTTATAATAGAAAGTTCGTTTTTTTCTGTGGAAAATAAATAAATAAAATAAAATGAAAACTAAACAAAAAATTAGTATTATTTTGCATAAAAGTAGGTACTAAGTAGCAACACTGCATATTATACTTTGTATTATTATGTTAATTCCATGTTAAATACTAAAGGAATTACAATTCTTCCTTCCATTACACTAAAGGAATAACGAGGTTTTGATGCATATTGAGTTTTTTCTCACCTTGTCCTGAGGATGAACCACATTAGATGTTCCAAAACGTTGACCAATTTAAAATAATGTGATTAATCCAAAAGACATGTATCTACTTTGTGGATCACAAAGTGTTAGATCTAACAATATTATTTATTTTGTTTTTTACTTTTAATTGTTTTATATGTGAGAAAGAAAGAGAATTAGATCTAAGTACTAAAGGAATTACACATTTTCTTCATGATAGGATGTAAAAATATTTGTGGGATAAGAAATTTTTTTACTTTCAATTAAGGGGGGCCTTATACACCAATTTGGTGTTTAACTTAGCCATGACTTTAAAATTAAATTATTATTATTATTATTGTTATTGTTATTATTATTATTATTCTTCATAATAGGATGTAAGAATATTTGTGGGATAAGAAATTTTTTTACTTTCAATCAAAGGGGTCTTGTACACTAATTTGGTGTTTAACTTAACCATGACTTTAAAATTAGATTATTATTATTATTATTATTATTATTTGTGAATTAGGCCATGATATATTATTGAGAAAGAAATTTATAATGAAAAAGTCTTTTGGATTTATCACATTGCTAGAATTTGATTGATATTGTGAACCATTTAATATGATTCATCCTCACAACAATGGTGAAAAATTTAAATCTAATATAAGTAACAAGATAAACCCATATAAATAATACCAACAAAAAACAAAATAAACCCACACTGAGTTCAGAAAATTAAAACATCCCTATGACTTTAAGCATGTGAAATTAATTTTTCAAATACCCAGTGACAAAACCAAGAGTGGGGAAGAGTCCAGGAAATTAAAACATCCATATGATTCTAGACATGTGCAAATGGGTTTTTCAAATCCGTGTCAAATCCCTAGTCACATGTCTTAAAGTATAAATGGTAATTTATTATGATGTGTTTTTTTACGGTTTTCTTTACATGGTACTTGCTGATTTATAAATTAATTTTGGTTTTTAAGAGGATTCAATAGGTGTTAAATAAGTTTATAATTAAAAATAATAAAAATAAAAAATTATTTTAAAAATAATAAAAGAATTAATCACTTCTTTTAATTAAATTAAAATATATTTTTTATTTAATTTAAATAAAAATAAACTTATCTCTTTCTTAACTTACATATTTCTAGATATAAATATATATAATAAACCTAATATCCAATGAAAAACTTATGTATTTCTAGTTATATATATATATATATATATATATATATATATATTTATTTATTTATTTTTTCACGTAGTTTGAGTAGGTTTAATAATGAAAAATATGTATTTCGTCTTAAAAAATTATTTGGTTCAAATTCAAAAAGATAAAGTGCATGTCTTTGTTGATTTTAAGTGGGTCTTTTGTCTCACAAATAAAAATGTCTTATACATCAATTTAGTATTTGATATGATTGTGATCTTAAAATAATAATAATAATAATTATTATTATTAAAATTCTTTAAAAACTTAAATCAACTTATTTATTTTATATCTCATTCTATTAAACACATAAATAATCAAATTATCATTTAATATGAGAAAAATATAATATATAATTAAATGATAAAAAAATTACATTTTCATAAATTTGATCTTTCTCATACTTACTAGATATGGCTTTAAAATGTATTTAAATTAATATATATTGGATCAGAAATAAGAAATATCGTCAAAAATTTAATTATGTCATGCACATGTTTATTTTGGAATAAGAATTTTAGAATTGATTTAATTATTAATAATTATTAGGTGGATGCTAGAGATTTAAGCTCCATAGAATATTCTTAATAATATATACAAATAGAGATTTATTTTCAAATTAGTTGTCTTTTTTTTCCATTTTATTAATTAAAAAAATGTTATATGAATAAGTGTCATGTGAAATGAGTTATGGTTCTCTAAGCACATGGTATTGTTAAGGCATGGTATTGACCCACAATATTGCAACAAAACCTATTTATAAACATATAGGGTAAATCTCCATGGTTAAAAAAATCGTGCTATATGTTTTTTAAATATATATATATGATTAACTTATATATTAATTATTTTTATTTGCAATAATAATTACTATTTTTTTTTTTTTAAACTTAAAATGTACAATAATTTGATGTTTATTATAAATTAATGTTTATTAGCATTTACTAATCATTTATATAGTTACCTTAGTTATTGAAGTGAATAGGCCAAAATACATTGAGGAACTTCTACAAGATACATGAAAGTATTCATTGTTTCCCTCTAAATGCACATATATCCCTGTTGTTGTATGGATGCAAGGTAGATTTAGTATAATTTCCTTTTTGTTTACTCAATACTATTTAATTTATTTCCTATTATGTGTGGAGAAATGGTTCAATGAACAAAGTTTATCTATAGTTATGTAAATAATTTTCTTAATGTTTTTGAAATATAGTTATGTTGAAATTTGGATTGAAAAACTTCAAACATAATTATAATTATAATTATAGTTTAAAAATGTTATATAGCTATGAAAATTAATTTTAGATTTATCATGGGTTAGGAGAGATAACATTTCTAGGTGTAAATTTCTCTTTTCTCTTATAGTTTGAGTGGGTTTAGGTGTTAAGAACATGTGTTTCTTCCTAAAATATTATAGATTCAAATTTGGAGGTGAGTAGAATACATGTGCACCTATATATACTTTGGTCTCTAGTTTGGTTGTGACCTTAAAATTGGATTATTATTATTATTATTATTATTATTAGTATTGCCCAAATTATATTGTTTTTTATTTTGCTCAAAGGCTTTGACTTCCGATTAGTTTTGAATTTTTTAAACATTTATTAAGTTTTGGGAATAAAATAGCAAAGCGAATATTTTAAAATATTAAAAATGATATTTTATTTATGAGTATTATTACGTGATTTTAAATTAAATGGCTATATATAAAAATTATATTAAAAAAAAACTAAAAAAAATTATATATTCACCAAGTGTCATAATCATTTAGTCTTTGTTATAATACCATGGGTTAATACCATGGCTTATTAATACCACATGCCAAAAAACCATAATTTATTTTAAAATCAAATTATTTTATAGATATTTTATTTTAATCTATTTTTACAACATTTTAAAAATTAAAACTTAATACTTACAATATAACAAGAATTTTAACCATGGATATTTATCCTATTTTTACCATGGATATTATTAACTTGTAAATAAACTATGTTACAATATCTTGGGCCAGTACCATGGCTTATCAATAACACTTGCCCAAAAACCATAACTCATTTAATTTTATGAAGAAACTTTAATTATGCAAAATTTGTGAATACATATATATATCTCTTATCAATAAAAATATTATTATTATTTAAAATTATCAATTACTTCTTGCATAAGAGGTAGGTACTAAGGAGAAATGCCTCCATATTACACTTGTTATCACTATGTTAACTCCATGTTAAATACTAAATGAATTACAATTCTTCATCACATTATTTTATTTTTACTTTTAGTTATTTTATATGTGAGAAAGAACGAGAAGTTGATATTGAAGTATATTATGTATAGCCAACATTGAAATATTTTTATAAATGTCTTATCTACTCCGTGTTAAGCAACATCTTCCTCATAATAGGATGTAAAAATATTTGTGAGAAAAGAATTTTTTTTACTTTAAAACTAACCTAGATCCATCTTAACTCTGGATCTATCAAGCGCCGAGAGGGATCAAATCTCTCGAGGTGCAAGTCTCTTTTCTTGAGTGAAAAACTTGAGGAAAGGTTTGCACCTAGAGAGATTTGATCTCTCTCAACGCTTTGATAGATCCAGAATTAAGATGGATCTAGGCTGGTTTCAATCATGTGCAGCCAAGGAAAATTTATCGAACATATGATTAATTTTATCAATAATATGCAAATACAGATAATATAAATATAATAATTTTATATATGCTAAATATGTGTCGTTTTAATTTTAAAATTTTCTTAGTTACCTCAGATTTTTGAGATGATAAATATTGTTAATAACTTTAATGACGAAATAATTTTTTTGAATGCAAAGTGACAATGTAATAGTGTTGAATGATAGAAAATGAAAATAATAAGAATGTAGTCAATTACAAATAGTCTTCATTGTAATCAATTTCAAATTATTTTCTTTTACTATTCTTATTGTCACCCTTGTTAGTTTTTTTCATCTTTTCATATCGATTATATGAAAAAGGACAATTGAAATAATAAACCATTTAAATATGTAAAATGAACTATTGTACTAAACATCATACATTGTCTCTCTTGCTCTTCAATATTAATAGGTTGATTTACTATAACACAAATATTAATGTACATTGTTAATAATTTTGTGTGCTTATAGTGAAATCAATGCACAATCTTAATCCAATCACTTTAAAATTAATGTACCATAAATGTACATCCAATTACATCAAATCAGAAATCCACATCTACACTGAAATCAATGCACCAAATGCAAACAATCAAATAAGATTACAAAACAACATCTACACCGAGATCAATGCATCTAATGCAGGTAATCAAATAAGATTAGAAATCAACATCTATATTGCAATCAATGGATATAGTGCAAGTAATTAAATAAGATTAGAAACCAACATCTACACTGATATCAATGCATCTAGTGCAAGCAATCAAATAGGATTATAAATCACCATCTACTTCCCTATCTCCCCCATCGAACTACATTTCTCTTTCCCTCCATCTCTCCATTCTCTCACATCCTCCCTCTTCCTTCCTCTCTCTCCATTTCTTTCCCAAATATATATCTCCATCTCTCTTCACCCTCCAACTATGTTACTATATCCCTCCCTCTCTCCTTCTCTCCTCCCTTCTCTCCATGTCTCCTTCTTTATCTCTTTATCTCACCCCAAAACATATAGACACTTTCTCCATATCTCCCTTGTCACTTCATATCTCTCTCCACTTCCCACTCTCTATGTATTCCTTCTTCCCTCCCTCTCTCCCCCTCCAAATCCATCTCTCCATCCTTCCATCTCTCCTTCTATCTCCCTCCCTCTCATCCTTCCTCTCTCTCTCTCTCTCTCTCTCTCTCTCTCTCTCTCTCTTTTCCCTCCAATTTTCTCTCTTCCCCCATAACTCTCTTCCTCTCTCTTGTCCCTCCTCTCCTACCTTCCTCTATATTTTTCCTCTCTCTCTCTCTCTCTCTCTCTCAACATATACACTAAAATCAATGCATATAGTGCAAGAAAAATAGGATTAGAAATCACCATCCACACTGAAATCAATGCATTGAGTGCAAGAAATCATCTTTCCTCTCTCCCCCCTCCAACTCCATCTCTCTTTCCCTCCATCTCTCCTCCTCTACACTAAAATCAACATCTACAATGAAATCAATGCATCTAGTTCAAGCAATCAAATAGGATTATAAATGACCATCTACTTCCCTATCTCCCCCCTCAAACTACATCTCTCTATCCCTCCATCTTTCCACTATCTCACATCCTTTGTCTTCCTCCCTCTCTCTCCATTTATTTCCCACATATATATCTCCATCTCTCTTCACCCTCCAACTATGTTACTATATCCCTCCCTCTCTCCTTCTCTCCTCCTTTCTCTCCATATCTCCTTCTTTATCTCTTTATCTCACCCCAAAACATATACACACTCTCTTCATATCTCCCTTGTCACTTCATATCTCTCTCCACTTCCCACTCTCTATGTATTCCTCCTTCCCTCCCTCTCTCCCCCTCCATCTCTATCTCTCCATCCTTCCATCTCTCCTTCTATCTCCCTCCCTCTCTCCTCCTCCCTCTCTCCCCCTCCAACTCCATCTCTCCATCCTTCCATCTCTCTGTCTATCTCCCTCCCTCTCTCCTCCTCCCTCTCATCCTTCCTCACTCTCTCTCTCTCTCTTTGCCCTCCAATTTTCTCTCTCCCCCCATAACTCTCTTCCTCTCCCTTGTCCTTCCTCTCCTACCTTCCTCTATATTTTCATCTCTCTCTCTCTCTCTTTGCAATCCAATTATCTCTCTCTCTCTCTCTCTCTCTCTCAACATATACACTAAAATCAATGCATATAATGCAAGAAAAATAGGATTAGAAATCACCATCCACACTGAAATCAATGCATCAAGTGCAAGAAATCATCTTCCCTCTCTCCCCCCTCCAACTCCATCTCTCTTTCCCTCCATCTCTCCTCCTATACACTGAAATCAACATCTACACTGAAATCAATGCATCTAGTTCAAGAAATCAAATAGGATTATAAATCACCATATACTTCCCTTTCTCCCCCCTCGAACTACATCTCTCTTTCCCTCCTTTCCATTGTCTCACACCCTTTATCTTCCTCCCTCTCTCTCCATTTATTTCTGGCATATATATCTCCCTCTCTCTTCACCCTCCAATTATGTTACTATATCCCTCCCTATCTCCTTCTCTTCATATCTACTTCTTTATCTCTTTATCTCTCCTTCACTCTCTCTCTATATCAAACTTTACATTAGAAATCACCATCCACACTAAAATCAATGGACCAGGTGCAAGAAATAATCTCCCCTCTCTCCCCCCTCCAACTCCATCTCTCTTTCCCTCCCTCTCCACTCTCTCACATCCTCTCTCTCTTCCTTCCCCTCTATCCCTTTCTCTCCCACATTTATCTCTCTCTCTATCTCCCTCTCTCTCCCTCTCTTCACCCTCTAACTATGTTACTATATCCCCGCCTCTCTCCTTCTCCCCCCATTCGCTCTCTCTCTCTTTGCAATCCAATTATCTCTCTCTCTATATCTCTGTCTCTCTATCTCTATATCTCTCAACATCTACACTAAAATCAATGCATATAGTGCAAGAAAAATAGGATTAAAAATCACCATCCACACTGAAATCAATGCATCGAGTGCAAGAAATCATCTTCCCTCTCTCCCCCCTCCAAATTCATCTCTCTTTCCCTCCATCTCTCCTCCTCTACACTGAAATCAACATCTACACTAAAATCAACATCTAGTTCAAGCAATCAAATAGGATTATAAATCACCATCTAGTTCCCTATCTCCCCCCTCGAACTACATCTCTCTTTCCCTCCATCTTTCCACTCTCTCACATCCTCTGTCTTCCTCCCCCTCTGTCCATTTATTTCCCACATATATATCTCCCTCTCTCTTCACCCTCCAACTATGTTACTATATCCCTCCCTCTCTCCTCTTCATATCTTTATCTCTATATCAAACTTTACATTAGAAATCACCATCCACACTGAAATCAATGCATCAGGTGCAAGAAATAATATTTCCTCTCTCCCCCCTCCAACTCCATCTCTCTTTCCTTCCCTCTCCACTCTCTCACATCCTCCCTCTCTTCCTTCCCCTCTATACCTTTCTCTCCCACATCTATCTCTCTCTATCTCCCTCTCTCTCCCTCTCTTCACCCTCCAACTATGTTACTATATCCCTGCCTCTCTCCTTCTCCCCCCATTCGCTCCATCTCTCCTTATTTTTCTCTTTATCTCACCCCCAAACATACACACTCTCTCTCTATTTCTCCCTTGTCACTCCCTCTCTCTCCCCACTTCTTGCTCTCTCTATGTATTGCTTCTTCCCTCCCTCTCTCACCCTCCAACTCCATCTCTATATCCCTCCCTCTCTCCTCCTATCTCCCACCCTCTCTCCTACTCTCTCTCTTCCTTCCTCTCTTTCCCTTGCTCTCCTACCTCCCTCTCTCTTCCCCCATCTCTCTTCTCTCTCCCACTCTCTCTTTTCCCTCCAATATAAAATGCAAGAGAAATAGAAAAATATGGTATTTGGCCCACTGTGTCAAATTTATATATGTAGGGAGAGAAGTGATTTTCAAATTTATATATGTAGGGAGAGAAGTGATTTTTCATTAGGGCTGACATTAGATTAATTAGATTAAATTTAAAATGTGAAATATTAAACATTATCTTTACATTTACGTTTACATGTTTATTGTTACCTGAGATAGGAAATGCATATAGTGTACTTTAATTTGGCCCATGGTATTTAGCTCATGATTCACCTAAATAAAACCACTTTTTGATGTTCCTAAATATAAATAAGATTATGGAGTAAATATAAAAAGACGTTTTATTTATTTACCATGCACGAGCAATAGAAATGAAACCTGGAAATCAGTTGCAGCTCCTCTTCCCGCAAATATTATTTTCCAAATCAATCGAAATAAGTTTGTTGATGGTGAAATCCTTTCCCACAAATATTATTACTACCTTTCGAACAACTCCCGAAATCCTTTCTCACAAATATTATTACTACCTTTCAAACAACTCCCGAAATCCTTTCTCACAATATTATTTCATTGTTCTCTAAAATCACAGAGATGCTTCCTCACAAATAAAATAAGAGACTTTGTTTGTGTTAAATTTCTATATGTAGGGAGAGAAGTGATTTTTCATTAGGGCCAACATTAGATTAAATTTTAAATGTTAAATATTAAACATTATTTTTACATTTACGTTTCTATGTTTATTGTTACCTGATATAGGCAATGCATATAGTGTACTCAAATACCCACCTACGTGATCCAAATTTATTAAATTTAATAATATTAATAGAATAATATAATAATGTGAATATTATAATTAATAATAATATTAATATTAGGGTCAATAATGTTTTTTTGGCATGATATTAATAATAATTTGGCCCATGGTATTCAGCCCATGGTATTAAAGTGGTACATTTCTATACACTCTGACATATCAAAAGTTTACATTAATTAAATTTAATAATATTAATATTATAATATATTAATGTGAATATTAGAATTAATAATAATAATAATAATATTAATATTAATATTAGGGTCAATAATGTTTTTTTGGCATGTATTAATAATAATTTGGCCCATGGTATTTAGCTCAGGATTCACCTAAATAAAACCACTTTTTGATGTTCATAAATATAAATAGGATTATGGAGTAAATATAAAAAGACTTTTTTATTTATTTACCATATATATGGTTTATTTATATTTTATTTATTTATCATACCTCTTTTATAAATATGGTATTTGGCCCATGGTATTCATCCCATGGTATTAAAGTGGTAAATATATCAAAATTTTACATTACTCACATGACATCTACACATCTATATACACTCCGACATATCAAAAGTCTACATTACACACATTACATCTACACATCTCTATATATTGAGCCTGACATATCAAAAGTTTACATTACACACATTACATCTACACATCTCTATATATTGGGCCCAACATATCAAAAGTTTACATTACACATGTTACATCTACACATCCCCTTTGTTTGTGTTAAATTTATATATGTAGGGAGAGAAGTGATTTTTCATTAGGGCCAACATTAGATTAAATTTTAAATGTTAAATTTTAAACATTATTTTTACATTTACGTTTATATGTTTATTGTTACCGGATATAGGCAATGCATATAGTGTACTCAAATACCCACCTACGTGATCCAAATTTATTAAATTTAATAATATTAATATTATAATATAATAATGTGAATATTAGAATTAATAATAATATTAATATTAATATTAGGGTCAATAATGTTTTTTGGCATAGTATTAATAATAATTTGGCCCATGGTATTCAACCCATGGTATTAAAGTGGTACATCCTTATACACTTTCAGACATATCAAAAGTTTACATTAGTTAAATTTAATAATATTAATATTATAATATATATGTGATTTTTTCTTTTTGTCAAGTTTGAGCACGTTTCTCCATTTTCTTACCCACTCCTGTTTGTCCAACATGTCAGACCACTCCACCCACAATCAAAGGAAGGGATAAACCCTATGATAGTGCCCATAACAACCTACCTCATCTTTTCTTTTGTAGAAATATTTAAGTAATATGTTTTGATAATGTGTCATACTCTAATTTGTCATAATATTTGGCTAAAACACCACTTCATCATCTTTACGACTTCATAAATATAAATAGGATTATGGAGTAAATATAAAAAGACTTTTTTATTTATTTACCATATATATGGTTTATTTATATTTTATTTATTTATCATACCTCTTTTATAAATATGGTATTTTGCCCATGGTATTCAGCCCATGGTATTAAAGTGGTAAATATATCAAAAGTTTACATTACTCACATGACATCTACACATCTATATACACTCAGACATATCAAAAGTTTACATTACACACATTACATCTACACATCTCTATATATTGAGCTTGACATATCAAAAGTTTACATTACACACATTACATCTACACATCTCTATATCAGACATATCAAAAGTTTACATTACACACATTACATCTACACATCTCTATATATTGAGCCTGACATATCAAAAGTTTACATTACACACATTACATCTACACATCTCTATATATTGGGCCCGACATATCAAAAGTTTACATTACACACGTTACATCTACACATCCCTATATACTGGGCTGTAGAGCGCCTCTCGGCGCAAAAAGTTTACATTACACACATTACATCTACACATCTCTATATATTGGGCCCGACATATCAAAAGTTTACATTACACACGTTACATCTACACATCCCTATATACTGGGCTGTAGAGCGCCTCTCGGCGCAATAAGGGGGGTGTGGTACATCGTTACCTTAAAATTATATTATTATTATTATTATTATTTGTGAATTAGGTCATTATATATTATTGAGAAAAAAATATATAATGAAGAAGTCTTTCGGATTAATCACATTACTAGGATTTGGTTGAAGTTTAGAACCATGTAATGTGGTTTATCCTCATGACAATGGTGAAAAAATAAATCTACCCTATAGTTTAAGTAGTAGAGATGCATCTGGGTCTAGATTTAGTAGTTGGTAATTAGTCGTTAAGAATTAGTTATTGGAATAGAATTATCATTATTTAGGCATTAAAATATCTTAAATTGAATAAATAAAATTGATATTTAATTATAAATTAATAACTAGAGGTTAAGTACATCACTAGAAGTCATTGTAATAACAATAGAATTATAGAGACTATTGGCAAATACATGAAAGTTGCCATGAGTTTTAGAGAACAAACAACTAAAGATATACATCATTTTTTATAGTTGGGAGAGTCCATGCCCATAGGAGTAGCAGCCATGTCCTCCTCCTCACTGCTTTGAAGGTCCACATTAGCCAATATTTTCCCAAACTTGTCGATTTTATGGTCTATCTTATTGAATTGCTATTATTATTATTATTATTATTATATAAGTTCGATATAAACATATTTTATTTAAGGTGGATATTGAAATTATTTTTTATTATTTAAATCTAAGGTGTATATCTCATGTTAAGTATTAAAGAAATTACACATCTCCTTGATTTTAAAGACAACCGAAATCCATCTTAACTTTGGATCTACCAAGCGGACAAAGACAACAAATTTCTTAAGATTTGTAGGTAAGATGGATCTAGGCTAGTTTAATTCCCCCCTTCTAATAGGCTATATTCCACATGAATACCATGTGTCAATACCATGAGTTCTCATAAACATGGAGCTAAAAAACCATGAGTTACTTGACCAAGTAAATTTAACCTTAACTACTCAAGAAAAATTAATAAAAATAAAAGTCAATAACGTAGGATTTTTAATTTAACATAGGGTTACTTTTATTTTTATTTTATTTTGGCTGAGTTAAATGTTTACACAATACATTACACTAACCTAGATCCATCTAAGCTTAGGATCTACCAATCCCGAGGAGGGATCAATTCTCTTTTCACTCTAAAAGAGGTTTGCATCTCCAGATATTTGATCCCTCTCGACACTTGGTAGATCCAGAGTTTATATTGAATTATGTTAATTTAATTCCCCCCTTTAAATAGGCTATAGTTTGTTGATAAATGTAACTAGTATCGGTCTTCATAATTGTATTTGAGTCATGATGTAATGTATTTGTCAAAAGGAAAGAAAATAAAGTTTATTGTAAAAGAAAAATTATTTATAAAGGATGGGTTTCATGCTTTGTTTATTTTATTTCTAGTCAAAAGAACCTATTGAGTGCTCTAGTGTTTGTGTCTTGATTCAAACTCTAAGTCATGATGTAAAGGGCCCTTCTTTGGCTCATTGTCCAAAAGAAAGAAAAGTATTTGATGTAATTTGATCATGCGATTCTTCTCCACCAAGTTGGCCTCCTCTTTTCCTTCATGTCGGCCTAATAGAGGAGTGCCAAGCTAATATATATAGTAATAGATTCAAACTCATATGAAATAAAATCAAGGAAGATTCAATCTACAATTCACAAGTGAAGAAGAAAGTGCGGTGAACTAAAGAAAACAAGGAAAATTATAAGCAAAGAAGAGGAGACACTTATCTAATCAAAGGAATCTGAAATGTCTATAATTTTCAGTCACATGTGTAAGAGACTTGAAGTATTTCATGGCCGAGGGTACAGGGAGGAGACGATAGACCAAAAATTGCAGAAGTAAAGAGGGTCGAGACCTAAGTTGACATAATATTAGATGTTGTCCTTGACTTGGTTTTGGAAGTTTGACTTGTCTTCATGTGAGGCTGAATTGGTGGATTGGAGGAGGTCATTTGTCTTGGTCTTGGGTCTTAGTTGTCTTGTTTCATTTGATTCTTGAAGAAGAGTTTTTTTTTTGGGGTTTCCCCCTAGGAGAGGTGTTTTTCCTTGGTTGAGTGCCTACATGTGGTGTCCCTTTGCTTTAATGATCTTCATATTTTTGGTAGTTATTTGATGATAAATAACATAATAATAATTTAAGAAAAATTAAAGAAATAAAAGAACACTACAAGCACCTATCAAGTTAAGAGAAATAATTTAATTAGTTTCCCTAAGGATTTCTCAACATGGTATCAAAGCTAAGGTCAAGGCATAGGCATCTAGAAGGATCACTATCTTTGTCTCATTTAGAACTAGTTTGAAGGTTGAAAAAAGTAGGAACAAGACCGAATGGGTAAGAAAAATTTTATGTGCACCTTATATGACAATATTCTGAAATGCGGGTCGAAAAAATATTTGAGGTAAGGCTCAATAACCTCAGACTTGAAATTTTGTGAAAGAATTTCCAAAAGGATATTTAAGTAAGATCTTGAAAGGGATATATATTCCTATGGTAAAGCGAAGTAATTTAATTCAAGGATGAGAAAACAACCCTGTCTTTAGAAGCATGAGTTTAAGTAATTATATTAGTCATCTTGTCCATCGAAGAAAATTCTGAATAAGAAGATGAAAGACCAAAGGAGACCAAATAATTGAAAAGGAACACTGTAACAAGACCAAGACCTCTACAACAATGAACAAAAATATGGAGGACAGCCTAATAAGAACATGTCCCGAACTCTAAAATACACAGTGAAAGTCACATTCTAAAACCAAGAACTAGGTCTAGAGAAGGCTCTTGGAAAGCTTGAAGAAAAAGGAAGGACTAGAATTCCTTTATGTTTGTTTGAGAGACCTTTCCAATGGAAATTAATAACCAAAAAGTAGAAATCACTATATTAAGAAATACAATGACTTACAAACTTATTTTCAAGGTTAGAAGTAATATTTACAATACAACAGAGTATGGCATCTTCAAGAAAAATACAAATCTTGATTCTTTGGAAGATAACATGAATTAGTATGGCATGAGCTTGTTTGAAAACCTACCAGTATTCAAGAAGGGCAAGAGTCCTGTTGAAGGAAAAAGTTGAAGGACTATCATAATGACTACAATGTGCCCTAAGGAAGCAACTGTTACACGTTATTTTGTCACCATTACATTTGACTATCTATATAGGTTCATCACTACCTATATTATGCTCCCTTAGAGGTTAAAAACCCTAATGTTCCTAAACCAAGTCTTGGAA
This sequence comes from Pinus albicaulis, assembly GCA_034641835.2. NCBI lineage: Eukaryota > Viridiplantae > Streptophyta > Pinopsida > Pinales > Pinaceae > Pinus > Pinus albicaulis. Next base: position 561,709,854 of record CM076571.1, on the reverse strand, counting down.
TTGGAGAAAAGCTCATTAAAACCATAAAAAGTCTAACTCAGCACTTTTCCTAGCCCTTGCCTACGGATCCGCGGATATTTTCTCTATAGCCTACGACGCATCCCGCACATTTTGCTTATAAACCCTGCGGACCCCCGTAAACAGTCAAATAAAGGAAAAAGTAAGTTCTAGAAGCCCAGCTGGACGAATATTCTCCCAACTAGAAGCTTCTAGAAGCACATTCAGTTCGAGCTTTATCCTATACTCATGAGCTCTATCCCTTCACTTATGGAACTTATCCCTTGGTCTATGGAGCTCAAATCCCTTCATGAGAAGAATCCATCCCCCTCTTCATGGAACTGAAACTACCTCCATTTCCCTATAAATTGAGCTCATGTTTCAGTCTCAAGGGTAGATTGTAGCTTGTAAATGGTAGACATATATATTAGTTGCTGAAGAATTTCTTAAGAGAGCATACTCCCTATACTAGCCATCTTTTATATGAGAATGATCACACACTCATGTCTATAACTTTATGCTAGTTTAGAGAGAAGAAGGCTTTTCAATCTGAGAGAGGACGATTGTTCAGGACCCTGGAAGAACCTATATAACATTAAGGTGAAAGGTTGTAGGGTTACTTCTTATTATATAAGTTAATACAAATGGATTCCATTTTCTCATTGAATTGTTCATGTATCTATTTGAGTATTTCAATTCTTGGATTCCTTGATCACTGAGATAGGTTAGTGTTTTCTCAATTATTATATCTTGCAATGCTTTTAATCTTTTTATCTGTCTTTGATCGCAGGTTTCACATGTTGAAGTGACCTCTTTTGGAGCGATGGGACAGAAGATTTTGGCAAGCGTTGGACTTCAAGTAGGGGCATGTCCTTGTACTTTGTTATTAATAATTCTGAATCACAAATGATCTAGAGAAAATGGTTTTCATTTGGTTGTTTGTTTCTAGATATCCTTAGGATACTAGGGAGATCGTTCTTGTCCGCAAGAAGGATTTATCCGCATAACAAAATGGCGACTCCACTGGGGATTAGAACTTGGTTTCTCTTTTTAATTTTCAGTTTGATTTTTCAATTTTGATTAGTCTAAAACTGGGTTGGGTAGATAACTTACCAGAATCCTTGAAAAGTAAATCTGAATTTTTATTTTTTCTTTATTTTTCCCGGCCTCTGAAATTTTTGTTTAAAGACAATGCAGTAGCCTCTGCAGTTTTTAGTTCAGAATAGTGTGGTACCGCACTGTAATTCTCTATTGAAACCCGCAGACTAGTGGAAATTTTTTGAAAAATTAAGAATTCTCTTTTCAGGAGCAAGATTACCAAATTCTCTGTGTTTGCCCCAACTTGTTTTGACTGTCAAAGTCTTATGTGTGAATTTCTTTCAGCAATTCTTATGTCTGAATGGTTTTCATCTGATTTGCATTTTACAAGTAAGTGTTTGCCCTAGTTTCTTGTTGCTCTCTATTAGAAACCATAATATACCTTAGCTTACTGGCATATTGTTGTTTTCTTGTTGAGTCATTGAACTTGTTGCAACCCTTTCTTTTATGAAAATTGAGTTTCATTTTCATTCGGAAATTTAGAAGAGTCTTAAGCTTACTAAGGCCTGAATTTCACTTTAAACCATTGTTGGATGTTTTGATTTTTGTAAGGATAGGAAGAAATTCTTCTTCTTTCAATCACAAACTAAGCTAAACATCTTCAAAAATTTCTAGATAGAGTTCAAACATTAGTGTTTTCTTTGGTTTTGAATTTTATGTTTTTAGGAGTTTTCGATAAGGTTTTCTTTTTGGAAAAAGTTTGTTAAATGATTTGTAGTTTCTGATCTAATTAATGAAGGATTTTATTTTGAATGAGTAATTGATCATCATATGAAATTGAGTTCTCAAAGAAATAGTCTTCTATTCAAAGATTTTTATTTTTAAGAGAAAGAATTGGTGCTTTGAAAGTTATCTAAATCTCCCAAATCTTTCCTTTAAATAGATTTCATTGAAAAGAATAGAGTTGCACTCTCATATAGATGCATTTAGTGTATTTTAGAGTCGAGTCATAAAACATCATTGAAGTGTCACTTCCATACCTTATGTCTTAAGAAACAACCAAATTAAAAACAACGCTTTAATTAAAATCAATCTAGATATTTTACATTTTCTAGGGATCTTTTCCACCAACATAGCTTAGGCTAGTGTCTTGGAATAGGTTGTAATTAACATTCCAAGACAGTTAAAACAAATAGGTAGTAATCTTGTGGTAGGAAAAATCCAATTGTAGCATGTATGCTCTGGGAAGCTCTTCTTAAAAGAGTCAAGCATGAGATCATGTCCGAACCAGTGAGGTAATCGTACCTACTCATTGGGAAAGATAACAGATGTGCACATATTAAAAATGTTAAACCTCAGATAGACCATTGTTGAGGAGCCTGGGGTCACTTGTCGGTAAACCTTAGATTATATCAAGGAGCCTCCAAGGGGATTGAGCTAGTTACTCTGCCCTTGCGTGTATATCGGATCGTAAACTATTCCCCCAGGTATATTTGTTCCTGTTGGTGACCTTAGTGGCTATAAAATTTATGATTCTTTCCCAAGGTGATGGTGGAGGGAAGGTCCCACTGTATCTGGAGCAGATGTTGACTAGACTCACTTGGGATTTCTGGAGGGTTCTCTTCACTTCGAGATGGTTTAAGTGGAGAAACTTGCACCAGACTGTTTCATTAAGCAGGTTGTTGGGGTAACTGGTCCAACTGCTATTTCTGCATTAAAATTCTACGACGTTGGATTTCATCACCAACTAGTGTTTTTAGTGCGGGAATGTACTGTTTATGTATGGATTTCCCTCTTAGATTTTGTAGGCGTGTGATTCATTTAATTTTTTCCTTAGAGACTTTAGGACATTTTGTTGAAATTTTATTTGATTTTGTATGTTAAAACTTTTAATCATGGCTGAATTACCTAGACAATCACGTAGAATGCAAGGGAAACCCCCTGAGTACACACCAAGCTAGTTAGAAAAACTTAAATATGAGAAAGGACAAACATCTGGAACTAGATCAACTGAACATGAAGAAACATCAATAATTATTCATCCTAAATACAAAGTAGATCAACCTCAAATAGCAGAGAGTACTCCAAGAAGAGTTTCAATTTCTGAACTAGCTGAACTTGTTTCTACAACTAGTGAATTATCAGCTACTGATCCTGAAATTTCTGAACCAGAAACTGAACCTGCTATATCTGAGACTTCTTCTGAGTTCATTACTCCAACCCCGAATCCTCCTGATTCACCCAGAGTGAAGTATCGTATCACTGAAAATCTTCCTCCTAGTCTCATTAGTATTGAAGAAGTTATTGACACTGAAGAAGAAGTTGTTCTTCCTTCACATCAGGACTCTTTAGATCCTAGGCCAAGTGAATCGATTTACTATAGCCCTTTCAAACAAGATCCTTGGTATTCTCAGTTGGTAGAATTTCTACACAATGCTGGCCTAAATTATTCGCCACCTCAAATTCCTTTTTATGCCATACCAAGAGGTTACAGACCTCCATTAAACATGTCTGGTGAGTCATCCATTTTTTTCTGCATCACCAGAATCATATTTGTATGGTGGTCCATCTATTCCGGTAGGATACCAGAAATTGAACCTGCTATATTTGAGACTTCTTCCGAGTTCATTACTCCAACCCCTCATCCTCCTGCTTCACCCACAGTGAAGTATCATATCACTTAAAATCTTCCTCCTAGTCTCATTAGTATTGAAGAAGTTACTGACACTGAAGAAGAATTTGTTCTTCCTTCAAATCAGGACTCTTTAGATCTTAGGCCAAGTGAATCGATTTACTATAGCCCTTTCAAAAAAGATCCTTGGTATTCTCAGTTGGTAGACTTTCTACACAATACTGGCCTAAATTATTCGCCACCTCGAATTCCTTTTTATGCCATACCAAGAGGTTACAGACCTCCATTAAACATGTCTAGTGAGTCATCCATGTTTTCTGCATCACCAAAATCATATTTTTATGGTGGTCTGTCTATTCTGGTAGGATACCAGTCACTTTCTGGTACTTTCTCAAGAGAATCTCCTTCTCCCTACAAACATATACCATCATCTGGTCCAAATGAATCACATACTGAAAATTTGAGTGCGGAACACATTTACATGATGTCTAGAAACATTTCTAACCCTGATCCTCAAGGTAGTAATTTACTGCCTGGGGGGCAACCTCAAGGACAATACATACCTCAAGTACCATATCCACCTCAAGGACAGTACATACCTCAGGTTCAATATCAACCTCAAGGATAGTACCTAACTCAGGGTCTGCAACCTCTTCAAGGACAGTACCCTACACCAGGGCAACCATCTTTCCAGGGACAACAACCTCCTTTAGGGCCACAGTTCTACCCGGAAAAGCAATTGTTTCAAGGAGGTGGGAATTATCCAACTAATTGTCAAGCATATGTTCCAAATTATCAACCTGGTTATGGTCCTTCTTATGCAACACAACCTTCAATGGGACCTTCATACCCCGGAGTAAACACGGTGTGGGACCCATCATAATTTCAATATAATTTGCAACCTAATGTGAAAGTACCCTATTATCAACCTGGTCAGCCAATTGGTTACAGCCAAATCCAAAAACTTGTCCAACTTGTCTAACTTGTTCAACCTACGATTCAGGTACCTGCATCTGGTACAGTTCAGCAGCCTGGTCCGAGTATACCTAGAACTCCAACTCAAACTGCTGCACCAATTTCTGTTCAAGCTACCACACCTATTCTTGTAGTTTCTACAGCCGCTATTTCTATAACCCCTCAAGTATCACAAAAAATCCCTGTAGTCTCTGCACCACAACCTAGACCTATAATCCAGACTACTGTTCAACTGCCTGCGGGGCCACCTGGTACAAGTACAATTGTAACAAGCCAACCTTAGTTTGTTTATCAACCATATCAAGGGCAGTATCAATATGGGCCTACAACACAAAATCCAATACACCAACATAAACCATACCTTGGTTACACGTATCAGATACCAACTCAACCCCAATATGGTCTGACTAATCCTGGTTATCCAGGAGGTATTCCAATCCCAAACGCACAGGCTACTCCAGGATATCCTGGATATCCTCCTCCTAGTACTGGTATAATTCCACAAGGTTATCAATTAATCCAGACCTTAACCATTGGTTGCCATTCATAGCAACTTTGGATTTACCTGATTTGTCGCGCCTAATGAATGATCCCATCTATTATCTTCCGTATTGGCTGCCAATGCCAAATAATTTTCCTAGTGATATCCCTAAATTTGAAGGGAAATCAGGAGAGGACCCCTCAAATCATGTCATGAATTACCACCTTTGGTGTGCATCCAACTCTTTGATTGATGATTCTATTCTATTACGACTATTTCAGAGAACACTGATAGGCTTAGCTGCAAAATGGTACATTGAATTACTGTGTGGCTCATTCAACAATTTCAATGCTTTAGCAACTGCTTTCTTAACACATTTTCAGTTGCCAGTCAGATAATACAATGGCACAGAATTATTGACTTCATTAAAACAATCTACATCTACGTACATATCCAATCACATACATGATCGGAGATGTAGAAGATGTTTGGTGAAAGTTTTTATTCCGGATTAGATCTTGGTAGAATGGTTCATCAAATCATTACTTCCAAAGATCACTGAAGGTCATGTGGCTAAGGGAGGATTTGTTACTGAGGAATATGTCATTGCTCAAGCTCAGTACTTAGAACTCGTATATACATAGTCTGGTACTTTGTACGAAAAATTTCCTAATTTACCACGTCCTGGTTAAATAACTACAACTCCTTCAGGATCTCATGTTGCAAATGGTGTAATTGGTTTAATTAACACAAATAAAAATAAGAAGAAGTCCTCAAAAACTACTTCTCCTATAATAACTTTACCTGATTCACCGAAAGGAGATTCTTCCCTTGAAACTTCTGCTGACATTCACGTTGTAGATTCATCTACAGCTAAATCTAAAATCGAAAACAAGAAGAAAGGTAAGAATAAAAGCAAACAGACTTCGTCGCCCAAAGAGAAAATGGAAAAAACTGAACCATCTGACGATAAACGAAAACCTCATTATCCTTGTCTTATCTGTGACGAGGATCACTTTACTAAAGAGTGCCCACATCGGTCTGAGGTCTCTAAATTCATCAAAGGTTCGCTCACACCTACTGTCTTGAAGGATCCTTTTCCTACTCAAGATAGCAAAATGATAGGATCTTCTTCACACTCATTAGCATATATTTTAATGATGTCTGAGGTTATGGTTGTGGAGCGATCGCAAGACTATGGAAGTAAAAATCTTGTTACTGGTAAAGAAGTAGAAAATTCTAATTCAACACCAGCTACATCTCCTTCGGTTTCTGATCCACTTCATATCGAGAAACCTAATCCTAATCTAGTAATTAAACCGCCTACTAAAGGTGTACTTTAGAAGTCAGCTTTCAATCCACATGCGAGAGATGCTCAGAACTACAACATTGTTGAAGACTTGGCGATTTCCCCTTCAACAATGTCGGCCTTAGAAGTGCTGCAATCATATCCAACATAGAGGAAATTACTTTTATCAGCCATTGGAGCTATAGATCCTCAAGATTCTAGCCTTATGGTCTTTTATTTAGAAAATTTTACACCGAGACTCCCCCCATCAGATGGATTTTCAAATTCTGGTATTAGTAAAAAATAGACGAATTTTTCGTACTGTAATAGATGAGGGGGCATCAACGTGCATTATGTCGTTAAATTTTTGGAAAAGTAACCAATCTCCAACAATCCTTAAATATTTTGATGGAAGAAGATTCCATCCGTATGGAATTTTACAGGATCTACCTATAGAGGTCGAAAGTAAAACTGTTAATCTAGATGTGGAAGTAGTTGACACCCCTCTGGATTACAACCTTCTTGTGGGTCGAAGTTGGTCTTATGCTATGACTACTATCGTGTCTTCCGTCTTTCGGTTAATCATGTTTCCTCATAAAGGAAATATTGTGAAAATCGATCAGCTGTCATATTATTCATCTGACCCAGCCTCTACAGATAGTATTCAACATGTTGGAAAATCGACTATTCCTTATGAAGATGTTGGAGTAGGTTTAGTAAAATATTCTGCTTTAATGGGAACTTTTTCTATGCCTCCACCCAACGTATCGTGTACCATTGCTAATATGAATATGATTTCATCAAGTACTATTCCATTTGATGATCCTTGGATAGTGCCTTCAGAGTCAGAAATGGATTCTTTCAATGGCGAGATGCCTTTGAGTCCTTTTGAGATAGCATATATAGCGGTACATTCATTTTCTAACACACCTTCAACTAATCCAGATCCAATGAATGTGTTCACCGACGAATCTTATTCACTATCAAGCCCAACCTTGACATCTATTTCCGATCCTTTCCAACAAGTGTTTTATATTGATGAAAGTATTCGTGAATTTCTGTCTATGGATGAACTACCCTAGGATGATCTACACCATAGATCTTTGTTTTTACCTGAAATTGATAGATTTGAAAATGAATTTTCGTCGATTTTTACAATTGATTATGTCAAGGAACCACAGAATCCAATTACGATTACAAATTCAGATTCTGAGGTTAATTTGGGAAACATTTCTACAACTGTTCCTATTGACATATCAGTTAAAACAGGAGTTGATGAAAACATTCATATAGGAGCTTCTTGTACGATTGACGAAATTACTACATATAAAGCCCTATTTTAAGAATTATGCGACACATTTGTCTGGTCCTACAAATAAATGCCAGGAATTGATCCAAAAATTATCGTTCATGAAATAAAGACATATCAAGATGCAAATCCTATTAGACAATGTTTATGTCCGATACATCCGTGAAAAGCTGCTGCTATTAAAGCTAAAGTTGAGAAACTATTAAGAGCATGATTTATTTATCCAATCCCATTAACAAATTGGGTATCTAATATAGGTCTGTTACCAAAAAACAAGGGACTATACGAGTATGTGTCGATTATAGGGATATTAATAAAGCCTGTCCAAAGGACAATTATCCTACCCCCTATATCGACCAAATCATTGATGATTGTGCAGGAAATGAGATTTTTTCATTTATGGATGGATTTTCCGGATATAATCAAATAAACATACTCCCTATTGATAAACCAAAAACAACGTTCATTTGTCCTTGGGGAACATTTGCTTACTGTAAATTACCTTTCAGATTAAAGGATGTTGGTGAAACTTTTCAAAGGGAATTGTCTTACGCTTTTCATGACATCAAACACATTGTGAAGCCTTATATGGACAATTTACCTAGTCACTCATTGCACAGGGAAGATCATCCTACTCATTTACGAGCAATTTTTATGAGATTTAGGCATTACAGGATTCGTTTGAATCCGCACAAGTGTGTTTTTTGTGTGCAATCTAGATGATTACTGGGATTCATTGTTTCCAAAGCCAGCATTCATGTCGATCCCTCGAAGGTTGAGGCCATCATAAATTTACCTCCTCCTTCCACACTTCGCCAACTCCAAATTTTGCAAGGGAAAGAAAACTTTCTGCGTAGATTTATCCCAAACTATACTGAGTTAACAAAAGGTTTTACCAGGTTGTTGAAACAGGATGTTCCTTTTATTTGGGATGAGATTGTTGATCAATATTTTGATGCTCTAAAACACACGTTAACCCATGAACCATTATTACATCCACCCAATTACAACCGGGACTACTTTTTATACCTATCAACCTCTGATTCCACCATTGGAATGGTTTTAGTTCAAGAGGATGAATTTCACAATGAACATGTGATTTACTATATAAGTAGGAATTTGAATCCAACCGAAATTAAATATTCACATGTGGAGAATTTGGCCTTGGCAGAAATTCAAGCTGTCCAAATATTTCGTCATTACATACTGTTATGCAAGACAACTGTAATTTCTAATTGAAACCTAATGATGTATATTTTGACAGAAAAATTACTTGGGGGAAAATACTCTAAATGGATTTTTATCCTACAAGAGTTTGATTTGGAATTCGAAAAGTCTAAATCAAAGAAATCGCTAGTGTTTGCAGAACTTATGTGTGACTTTCCCAATACTGAGACAGAAACTGTGGTAGAGCATCCCATTGTAGATGAATCTCTGTTTCTTATCAGTACATTAGATCGATGGTATGGAGATATCATCATTTATCTTCAAACCCAAACCTTTCAACCTGAGCTTTCACGTTCAAATCGATGAAAGATCCGTTACCAATATCAACAATAAAATATTGTTAGGGACACACTTTATCGTCGTGGTGCAGATTCTATTTTTTGACGTTGCATAACTCATGAAGAGGTTGAAAGGGTTTTAAATGAATACCACTCTGGAGCTTGTGCTGGTCATATGTTTGAGTATGCCACAACCCAAAAGATATTGCACGCTGGCTATTTTTGGCCATAATTATTGAAAGATTTCATTCTCGCAGTCGAAAATGCCACAACTGTCAAATATTTGATTGAAAGATGCGTGCACCACTGGCTCCTCTTCACCCCATAATTTCTTTCAGTCCTTTTATGAAATGGGACATTGATTTCATTACATGTAACCCTCACTCGCTTGGGGGGGAATGGGTATATTATTCTTGTTGTAGATTACTTTACCAAATGTGCCGAGGCAATGCCTACATTCGCAGCAGATCGAAAAAATGCAACTACGTTCATATTCAATCATGTGATTGCTCGTTGTGGTGTACCCAAATCTATTATCACCGACCATGGTAGTCATTTTAGAAATACAATGATGACTGAAATTTCTGATCAACTTGGCTTGTGCCATGATATCTCTACTCCATATTACACGCAGGATAATGGTCAGGTTGAAGCCATTAATAAAATTTTAACCACCATGATCAAACAGATTATTAGAACTCACAAATCGAATTGGCATACCATGCTTTTTTCGGCATTATGGGCATACCGAACCTCAACAAAAACTACAACAGGGTTCACTCCTTTTCAACTGGTTTACGGTTTAGAAGTTGTGTTACCCATTGAATGTGAAATATCGTCACTCCAATTAGTCATAGAGTTAATACTAGCTACCTCTGAAGAGGAAAAACACATTTTTTACTTAGCACAATTAGATGAAACTAGACGCACCGCTGCATTAGCAGTCAAAGCTCATAAAAAACGCGTTAAATCTCAGTACGATCAAAGTGTTACACCTCATGTTTTTTCAGAAGGTGACCTAGTCTTAGTATATGATCAAGCTAATGATAAGCTAGGAGCTAGGAAATTCAAACCAATGTGGCATGGTCCTTACATTGTCAAGCGAGTGCTTGCCAAAGGGGCCTATGAATTGACTGATTATGATGGGGTATCTTTAGATAAGCCCAGAAATGGTCTTTATGTTAAGAAATATTATGCTTGATTCTTGTGTGAAGATCTCACTTGTATATTATTTATTTTTTCTAGTTAGTGTGCCTTAGATTAGATAGGTGTGCCTAGTTTTTGCTACTATCACTGCTTATCTTGATTACTCTTGATATTGCAGATGTCGACATCCCTTCAAACATACATTGGTTTTGCTGATGGTGTCTGTCGTAGTACACAGACTATTTCTTCCGCAACTTGGGTTATTTATTCACCCACTAATGAGTTAGTTTCTATGCATGGGGTAAGCCTTGGTCAAACAACAAACAATATTGTAGAATATAGCACAGTGATTGAGTTATTATCTGATGCAATTTCATTTGGTATTCGACGTTTGATCATAAGGTTAGATTCAGAACTCATCGTATTACATTTAAACATAGTATACACAATTAAAAATCTAGTGTTATTAAGATTATTTTTGAAGGTTCGTCTCTTGGAAAGACAATTTGATTACATTGAATATCAACACATTTCAAGAAATTTAAATACATTGGCTGATGCATTAGCTCATCGTGTTATAAATAGAAATTTGAAACATTAAAACAATAAACCAAAACAACATTCAATACATGTTGAACAAGATAGTTAGAGAAAGTAGTAATATCATAGATATGAGTTTTTGTTTTCAAAAAATATTACATTGTCTGTGATCATAGGTTTAAAAAACCTTATGATTTGAAAGATACTGATACAAAAAACAAAAAATGTAAATCCACGATGATCATCCACTATCCGTGGTGGTGATTATGGTAGTAGACTATCGCACGTGCCACCTTGCGCAGGAATCTCCTAAACTGGCCTGGAACACCAATAACATGTCTCTAGAGACGGAGAGGAATGGCATATGTCGATGTCTTAGGGATATCTATAGTCAACCTCTCTAGGTTGTGTTCCATGTCAGTGAGGATTTCTGTTTCCTGATCTTATGGCTGTGCTATGGGCTTTGTTTGCCGCCTTCCAAAGCGGCGGAGTGTAGCTCGCCGTCATGGACCAACATCTGCATTTTAATTTTTTTTTATTAGTATTGGATGATTAAAAACAAATAAAAATTAGAGTTAAAACACATCAAAATGATTCGCTTACCTGATTCGTTCCATTGTGCCCCTGGAGGTAAGGACATCTAAGGATCACCTCTAAAGTCTATACCCGCATATGGGAAATCTTCTATTGTGAAGATTTGGTTCAACAACCACCTAAAATATGCAGGAGTAAACTTAACCACTGTACTGCCGTCGCCACCATGGTGGGCCATCAATGCAACTCAATGTACCATACGAGCTTCTCTAAATTCACCACAATCGATAGGAATAAGCTGAGGGACAAAGAATGGAATCATCTCCAAAGAAAAAGAGATCAGAATGGCACCATACCCAAAGTTTTCAACTTTTCATTTTTTTCTCTGGTCAGTTGGCCTTTCATGTTGGCCAATACCCATTCACACTAGTTGAAAATGGTGCCTCTGAAACATTCAGCCGCGGTTTGCATCTGAAACTTGGTGGCCACATGTGGAGCTGCACTTCCACACAAACTGGCTATTGTGAATGCAATAAATTTAAGATCAAGTCGCAAGATAGTATTTATATCTATGCGATTATCTTTGGGATCTGCTTCATCACTACAAAACTCTTGTTTGTAACTAGCAACGAGTAGGCCACCCTGCCTAGCTCCAAACAAAGAAATGTTTTCTCCTCTTTTGGATAATCCAGTGAGAAAATAAATATCTTTGAGCTCAAGTTCAAGTCGATTATCACCAATGATAAAGCACTGATTTTTAACATCCCACTTGTTCACTAGCCATGTCATCAGTTCCACTTGTGCCCTCATACCTTGAATTGCCCATAATTTATACAAACCACAATTTCTAAGCGCACGCATTGTGGCTGGATCATTCATATCCGCATCATCTGTACCTTCATGCTCACGTTCTCTCCAATCTAGCATTGTGGAATAGTCTGCAAATGGATGCATTTGAAGATTAGAAACTTTTAGAATGGGAAATTTTAACCATTTTTGTGAGAAATGATCAATTTTAATTTGGTCTCGATGCCTCCACAGTTTTCATGCGGAGATAGTGAGGACGTCCACATGCGCTCTACACCAAAACTATGGTAGCCCGATAATTTTCCTTTAAGAAAATTACCAGGGTCCGCAAGTAATGCATGTATGACCCGCGAACCCCCGAGAGCGGAATTTTAAACATAATTTCTCCTCAAAAAATGATTTTGAAGCCTAAAAATAGAATTTAATTGGATAGAAATGAAGAGAATAGTGTTGTGGATTACCTGGTTCTGACGAATCTTGATTTGAGTGGTCGGTTCTCCCATTATCGACTCCGGAAATTTTTCTGCCAAAAGCTCTCAATTTACAACTTTGAAGACAAAAGGTGAAAATGACTTTGTTAAAATCCTTTTTATAATATTTTTTGAATCAATAAAACATTATATTTTATTTATTTTCCACTTTAAAAAGTAAATTTTCAATTTTTTTACTTATTGGAAACAGGTATGTTTAATATTTTGAGTTTTTGTGCAGAAGATTTTTCTAGTGAAAAGAATTATTTTGATGATGAGTACACTTTTATCACTTTTTCGAGCTCTTAAAAATTAAGAAAAAGGAAACCCTGGAGTTCTCTTTTAAGCCCTTTAAAACTCTCTAAACATGAAAATATCATCTAGTACTTGAATATTTGAACTCGTTAAAGGAAATGAACAGTCGTCCTTTCAGTATAAGTTTACCCCTTTTCCAGACTAAAATGGACTATTTACGAAAAAGGTATACATTGAATAATCATGGTCAATAGAGTTATCTCTTGTATTATTTTATGCTTTTCTCGGGTTTGAGAGACTAAATTTACGAAAAATTACAACCACGCGGAGTTTTCTTATGTTTTTCTTCTGAGTCCCTAAAATTGAAAAACACCGAGTTTCACCTACACTGGACTTGTTAAAATTTAATAGTAAAGGACCTGTTGATTACAAACAAGAACAAACCACTACTTCTTAGGGTTCGATTTTAATACTAAGTTGGACTCATCTGAAGGATGAGCTTACATAACAAGCAAATGCTATCCTCCTCAAGCTTGCCAAAAATAAAGAGGTACTTGCCAGAAATGGTGGGGGGAAAAGAGAAAATGAATCCAGTTGTCACCCTTGTTTTGAAAAGTAGTATACCACTCTTGAACATGACACTTTTTGTCACACTTGTACCTGGGTTGGGAAAATCCTTTGTCTAACAGTTACTCAAACCACATTGAAATTCTTCAGCCGGTTTCTGGGTATTAACTTTAGGTCAATTGTTACCAAACTATCTGGAGTGTCGTTATGTGTTCAAGAGACATTTCAAGTAACCATTCATTGCAAAAATTTGTCTCCATTCGCGTTGACCATCCCTGAGTCAGTCCTTGCTAAAATTTCTTCAAAACTTGATCTAATGGTTTCGTGTTACGGGCTTTCCTACTACGATTCGCTTTCTATCGACGACAGCTCATCATCTAAAAAGTTGATCTAGAATCCTATCAGTACCTTGGGATCTGCATGCCCTAATGGCAAGTTTCTTGCCTTCGATGATAGGTTGCATCATTGACCTTCGATCAAATGATTTTGTGAAGTGTTCGACTGCAAATCATTCATTCACACTTCGTGGATTATACTGAGTACTTTGAGAGCCATTGTCATTATTGGTGGTTTTTCTCACACTTGTTAACAATTTACATCATTGACTGATAATCAAGTGGTATCTACCATGTTCAGCTTCAACACAATCAATTGCATGGATAGAATTGTACTAGTTCGGGAAGCGGAAATCAAGACCCTGGATCTAGTTTCCACCATCCAGGCTACGAGGAGTTGTATTTTCACAAAGGAAAAATTCGTAATTTTTCATTAATAGAGAAATTACATGTTACATTTTACTGATAAGCTAATATAGCTGCCTGTATATCTGTCTTCCAAGATTAACCAGAGGTCAAGTAAAAACTGTGAGTATCAAATTACATAGAGTCCAAACTAGTGTCCAGGAGTAAGTTTGGTGCATAACTTACTGTGCAGATTGGTGCCAAAATATATATATATATATATATCCTAAGTAATATAGGTTTAAATATACATGGTCAAAACATAGGAGATAAGAAAAACCAAAATAATCCCCCATGATATAAACAAAAATAGCTGTCATGTACCAACAACCCGCAGTTCCTGTGTATCATTAATGAAAGGTCTATGGAAAAATCTGTACACCTGTTCGCCAACATGTTCTGTGATATGCCAGGTGCCCCATATCAGTTCCACAACTTCCTTGGACAGTTTATCTGCCACTTTGTTCTGAGTCCTGTAAATATGTGTGACAGAAATGGTGTCAAATTGTAAGCTAAGATGATAAACCTCCCTTAGTAGAGCAGACAGTGTGTACGTGTAACATTGTGCTTGTAAATTGAACCAATTAATCACAATGAGAGAGTCGCCAAAGATCTAAATGGTGTTGCAGAGTTTTTCCCAGGAAAATATAAGTAGAAGTCTTAAGCATTGGAGTTCGGCATAGTTATTCATTCCAGGGCCCAGTCCCATCCTAAGATGATAATGGTGTTGATCGTTTATATGGAGTATTGCGCCCCCCCCACAACCCTGTTGATTTTCCGCACCATCAAAGTAGGCCCATGGCCGAGTGTGATCAATTTGTTCAGGGATATCCTTCCGCTCGGGTTTTTTGTAGTCATCATCAGGTAGCATACAGTAGGTAGCCATGATTGCTGAACAGATGCGATCCGCACTTATCTGTAGGCAATAAAATATGAATTTATTGCGGCTGATCCAAAGTTCCCAAGAAAATATCAGAGGGAGATTACGCATATTTGTGTTATTTGTGTTCACTTGCCACCATGTAGTCCAGGCCTCCAGTATTGTGTTCCCCCTCCAGGGTAAATTACAACCCAGTCTATGAGTAACCCGATCCCATATGCACTGAGTGGTATTACATTCCAAAAAAAGATGCAGTGTGTCTTCCTCGTGCATAAGGCAGAAGTAACATATTGAGGGTCCTATAATTGCACGACGATGGAGAAATTCCATAGTGGGAATGCAAAGATGTAGAATGCACAAGAACATAAGTATCTATTTGTGTGGAGCTTTTAGTTTCCAAATGTTCCCCCACCACCAGAGTTTTTTTGTGGTTCCTTGAACTGGCAGAGCGTCAAGTAGCCCTCTTTTGGGGAATATTGTCGTTTTGGTGAGACAGCCCAAATCAGTTGATCCTCCTGCTCAGTTAAACGTATGTGCGATGCTTGTAATGCCCTAGTGTAGTTTGCCAAGGCCTGTAATCCAGCCCGTGGTATATCCAAATCCGCCCCCGATAACCAAGCTTGTGAATGCCAATTTGTGTGAGCTTGGTCAGCAATCTGTGCAAGGTATCGAATACCCAAATTAGCCAAGTGCTTCAGAATCAAATCGTGTAACTTATAGTAGTCTCCACTCCCTGACCATGAATCGGTGCCCAATCGAACAGATTCCCCAGAGCCAATTTTCCAGGAGATTCCTCTTTGTATAAGTGGGGAAACCTTTGTGATAGCTTTCCAAATAATGGATGCAGTAGAGGTAGGTCCAATGCTTCCTTTGATCCAGTCAAGAGTGTGTCTAGGAGCAATGTATTTCGCAGTGATGACCTCCTTCTAGAGACTGTTGCTTGTGATTAAATGCCAACACATTATGGCTACCAGCACTTTCGAAAAGAGATGGAGTTCTTTGATACCCCAACCACCCCACTGTTTTTGTATGCTGATTCGATCCCATGCAATCTATTATAGCATCATTTCTCACCTTCATATGATTCATGATTGCTTTTATGGCTTTGGGCACCCATTCCTACAGACTTGGACAAATTCACTAAAAAACAATGTTAAATTCCCCATATGTGGTTATGCCCAGACTTTTCCACGTGTATACGCGAGTCCACATGCACTTTTCTGCGTATGCCATTAAAATCATTAAAAAATATATAAAAAATCCCTATTTTCGGGCTGGGTTGATGGTTACTCTGGTAGTTTAACCACCCCAGCACGTGGCCAACGGTTTCCAGCTGTTGAAACTACTTTGAGGGAGTATAAAAGCCCCTCATGTGCATGGCCTAAGGGAGAGAGAGAAATTATTGATATTATACTACTCTTGTTGGTATTCCCTATCCAGTCGAGATTCCGCTCTGCATGGGTTCATTACGAGGAAACCCTTGTTTCTGGGGTATATCTCTTACATGTCCCCTGTCTAGTATTGCGGTTCGGAAGGAATCTTAGCGAGGCAAGGGTGGGACGGATCCAGACGACGGTCTGCTCGAAGATCGTGGAAGGATTCAGGTGATCTCTCCACTCGTTATTTCTGTACATGCTATTTATAATATAGAAGAACCATCTTGTTCCCGAAATATACGTGTTAGTGTCTGCTTGCATATATGAGAATATTGTTATTTAAGCATTTGTTATGGTTTATCTAATGTTTCATATGGATTTCACTAACATTTAGAGTAGATATATGTTGTACAACCAGTTCTTCGTGCTTGTTTCTTCTTGTCTTTCAGGTTAAGAAGGAAGAAGGGTTGCTGGGGGTTTGGACCCCGCGGGATCTGCTTCAACCGTAGGACCTACGGGTAACTTCCTCTATCTACTCTATTTAGTTTTTCATGAACATGTATGGTTGTGTGAGTCCTTCTTAAGTAGCATGCCCTGCTCTGTGGAGGTTTAAACCCAACAAACCTCTAGGGTGATTTTCCCCAAAACAGAACTGGCGACTCCACTGGGGATCGCATTCTTGTGATTCCCCTGTTGGGTGGTTTCAGCTGTTTGATAGGTTTCCAACAGTTTTAACTTCTATTTGCAGTCCAGTTTACTCTTTCTCAGTCAGACTGAAGTCCTGGTTTCTTATCCAGGCTTGATCCTTTTTGTTTTTTCATTATTTACCTTTATATACGCGCTTTTTTCTGCACACAGTCGCGTATACACGCAAGTTTGTCTAAAGGGAGTCGCGTATACGCGTGTTTCCTTTAGCACAGTCGCGTATGCACGCTTGTTGCTAAACTGTGAAGTAGCGTATACCTAGGCAGATTTTGAAATTTTGGATTCCTTGGCTTTTTAGTCCTTTCTGTCTGTGGAGACCTATTCTTGCAGTGTCTTTGTACCCTCTGGCTTGTGAAGAAAGTGGTCTTTGGTCTTTTCTCTCTTTCGTTTGATTGAAAACTAGTCTTTTTGGCAAAGTGTTGTTTCTTGTGCTGGCATTTCTGGTTTGAGTACCAAGACCTCTTTTTTGGGATTCTTGGTTGTTCTGCTTCATCAGAACAGAGAGCTTCTGCTCATTTACTCTTTCCTATCTTTGTGTTGTGCTTTGCGCTACGATTTTTGCCCATTTCTTGGTTGGTTTTCTTGAGTTCAGTTGGCTAGGTCTTGTTGCAACTTTTGAAGAGTCTTTCTTGGTTCTTTGGAGTTTTTGTTTGCGGCAAGGTTGCACTATTCTTCTAGGCTGAGTGGCTGAGTTTTCTTGTCTTCTTTTGCTCATATTGATCTTGCTACTAGTTATCCCTATAAGATTTGGAGCATTTTTGAAGTTTTTGCTTGAAATTCAGTGTTGTTTGGCTTGGGATTTTATAGTTTTTCTTGGTCTTTTCGAACTCTTCTTTTATAAAACTCAAAAGCTCAAAAAACATTTTGCTTTGTTGTTTGCTTTTGTTTTTGCATTTTTGTTTTCGTTTCTTTGTATATTTTGAAGCTTTGTTGAGGTTTCTTGCCTTTGGATTTTGGCTTGATTTTGGAAAGGAGTTGTCATTTATTTCTTCCTCTTGTTTTTAAGCGTTTTTGGTGTCTTCATATTAAGAGTTCTTGATTTTGGGAACTAGTTTTCTGGACAACCAAAAAGAGATAAAACTGAAGGATCTTTGGGAAATTTCACTCTGCTTTAGGAGATTTTGCATCTTATAATTTGCGTGCTTGTAAGTGATTTGCATCAGGTGCACTTAAGAATTTAGTCATTTTCATAGTTTTTGTGAGTGTGAGTTTGTTATCTGAAATGAAAAATACAATTTTTAATCTCGTAGAACCTGTGTAGAAGTTGCTTTTCATCGAAAGACAATAACTGCATTTGAATGTAGTTTGGTTTTTATTAATTTCTTTTCCGCGTCAAAACACCATAAGTTTCATCTCCGTATCCCTTTGACTTAACATAACAGCCAATTAAAATAAGCGATATAATTTAAAATCAACTAGAAAGTTTTCTAAGTGTCATACACAAACTATCTAGGTTGTAGGGCCTTGGATTAGGTGAGTGGAGAGTTAACTCTCCAAGGCCGCTCAAACAAAACAAGAAGTTGATTAATTGAGCAAATCAAACTCCGTTAGGTGGACTGGGAAATCTCTCCTCCAGAGAGTCAAGCGCGAGGGGAAGTGAAGGCTGAGAAGAGAGATACCCCCTCTCTGATTAGCTGAATCTGACCTCAAGACCATTCCACCCAGCTTCTGACATGGATTGGTGCCCATAGTTGCCACTCCTAGGTTCCACATAGGTGACTACGAGGGGGAATACCCGTGGTACCTGAGGCAGACGTCGCATCACTTTTAGCAGTACTTCTGGGGGGTGCCCTTGCGAAGCTTGGGTGCTTGAGCCGGCAAAGGCTGTCGTTAGGAGGTCGGCGTAACTGTTTCTGATACCTTCGCTAGTTGTTATGGGCCCTAATCATCCCAGACTGCTTTCGGGAGGTCCTATATTTCGCTTTCCTGTATTTTGGTGTCCGGTCCTCATCACCCGGAGCGGAAATACTTGGAGGTTGTTTGCTTGATTGTATCTCAGGGATTTTTCTTATAGTGAGTGCTCTTTGCTCCTAGCTTGCCTAGATTTTCACTTTTTTGAGTCTAATTTAAAATCTATAAAAATGGCTGATCAAGCGCCTCGTCGATCGAGGAGAATCCGGGGGTTATCTCCCGAGAGTCCATAGCCTTCTTCGAGAAGCCGTAGGAGTGATTTAGCAGGTGGTTACCACCTCGTGACGTCTGACACAGTGGAGAGAGATCCTCCACAAGGGTCTGAAGGTTTCATAGCTGATTCTAGTGTCGGTTCCGAGAGGACTGTTCCGCTCACCTCGCGAGTTTTATTTCCTCAGGAAGAAGATTTTAAAATTGAAGAAGTACCTGAACCTCCTGTGTCAGGTCCATCTCCTCTTCCTCCTGATTATCCGTTCGTTGTTCAATACATCAGACCTGAGTCAGAGAGACCGGAAGATCTTCCGTATCATTCATACCTTTTGATGGCCACAACTGGGAACGCGACTTCTGCTATGAGTGCTGTAGGCATTCAGACTCCTGCTTCTGTTGAAGGAGGAGGCACTATTGATTTATCTTCGATTGCTTCTAGTGCTGTTGTGTTTGGCTCTGGTTTCACCCAAGAACATGCTTCTCATTCTGGTCCCTTCTGTTCAGGGATGCCCACTAGTGGGAATCCCTCTTTTTCTTTTTCCGCTGCTGCAGCAGGATCTACACCCATGTCTTCCATGGCTAGTGGATCAACTTATTTTCAGGGTTTCCCCTTTGGAACTGAGCACATTCCTAGTTCCAATCCTTCTTTAGGGTCCTTTCTGTTTACGTCTCAGACCCAGAGTTTCAATCCTTGGTCTGGAGGTCAGAATTCGACCACTTTTACAGGATGGAACCCTGTATTCACTACAGTGGGGGCAGGGAATCAGTTTTACACAGGTCATCAAGGGAATACTTCTTTCCCTTCGTCGAGTGCTTATCAGACCTTTTCCCCTCTTTCTAATGCCTGGAACCCCTATCAGGGGCTTTCCTCTTCATTTCATACTTCAGTGGGGGGAACTGGTCTGGGCTTTGGTAACTCTGCGTTGGGAGGAGGTTCTTCTCCTTTTTCTACGAGTCCTTTTTGGCAACCTGGTGCCTCATCAAATCCAGGGTATTCTTTTCAAAATGTTGGGAATCCATCCCATCAAGGATGGAATCCTCAGGCTCCGCCTCGATTACCTTTTCTGGCAATGTTAAACTTTCCAGATCTGTCGAAGTTGACTAATGATCCGATTCGTTATAGTCCGGGGTGGCCTCCGGTTCCCACCAAACTTCCTTCAGACATTCCAAAGTTTGAAGGTAAGAATGGAGAAGATCCGGCTGACCACATCACTACTTTCCATTTATGGTGTTCTTCGAACTCCCTGATCGATGATTCGATTAGGTTGAGATTATTTCAATGCACCCTAACTGGAAACGCCGCCAAATGGTATATTGAGCTAAATGGGGGCAGTTTTGCTACATTTGGAGAACTGGTTGTTACATTTCTGAACCATTTTCAGTTGCCTGTTCGATATGACGCTGGGACTGAACTCCTAGCCAATTTTAAGCAGGATGAAGCAACCCACATTTCTGATCACATTCAGGAATGGAGGAGAAGGAAGAGGCTTATTAAAGCTCATATTCCAGGTGAATTCCTTTTGGAATGGTTTCTCAAATCCCTGCAGTCAGATATTTCGAAAGATGTATCCCTTTCTGGGGTATTTTCTGAGGAGCAGGCCATTTTTAGGGCCCAGCAGCTGGAACTGATCTATTCTCAGTATGGGGTCCAATATAAATATCTGCCCAATGCTCCTCGCTCCAAATTAGATTTATCTAAAACTAAGCCTAGTCCTCATGGTGACAGACTGATTGGATTGATCAATAGTGGTGCAGCCAACCTACTTACTCAACTGCAGCAGTTGTCTTTGCAATATGCTCCTTCTGGTCAGGTTGTGCCTGCTGAGTCATCGCCTTCCCAGTCTTTGTCCATAAATGCTATCCAAGCTTCTGATCCCAAAGGAAATCAACAATCCGACGGGAAGAAGAAGGGACGAAATAATAAGAAGAAGGGCAAGAACGGGAAGGGTAATGCGAATAAAACCAACGAGCATGTTGGTGAGGGTCCAAAGGAGAAAAGGAAAGTGAAGTTTCCATGCAAGCTATGTGCTGGAGACCATCTTACACACCTTTGCCCTAAAATTCAGGATGCGCAGCGCTTGTTAGCCCAGCAGGGTTCTTCTAGTTCCCAGGTTGTGTTAACAAACCCTTTTCCCCAAGGGCAACAATTAGTTGTTGGCGCGAACCAAAATCCTGGGGCTTCCTCTGGGGGCACCCAGGAAGGGGAAATTCCATCGAACATTTTCATGATGAGTGCTCACGCGGATATCGCTACGAGATCCCGTGATTATGGCGAAGAAGAGTCTTAGAAAGCTAAGGAAGTTCCTGATGCTACTGAGCCGCTTCACATTACGAAGCCTACTGTTGAGTCTATGCCTCGGATGCCCAAAGCATCTTCTAAGCGATCAACGATTAATCCGAATGCTAGGGCTGCCCAGAACTACTCGATTGTGGAAGATCTGGCGCAGAGTCCTTGTGCTATGTCAACTTTAGAGGTACTCTAGTCTTGTCCGGCTCAGCGCAGTGCTTTGCTCACTGCCATTGGGGCTATTGATCCGAAAAATTCTCTTCTGATTACTTTTGATATGACTAATTTTAAGAAGAGACTTCCTCATCACATGGCTTTTCATATTAAATCATCGTATCGGAAGTGTAACATCTTTCGGACGGTTGTTGATGAGGGTGCTTCCACATGCGTGATGTCTCTCGCATGCTGGAAGACACTTGGATCTCCCAAAGTTGTTCCATCTACCACTCTTCTGACTACGTTCGACGGTCATTCTCACAGGCCCCATGGTATTGTCCCAGCTTTGCCCATCTGTGTTGGGGGAAAAACTGTCAATATAGAGGTTGAGGTAGTGGATGCAAGCTTGGACTACAACCTTCTGTTGGGGAGAAACTAGATTTATGAGATGGATGCCATTGCATCCTCATTATTTCGGATTATATGTTTCCCTCACGAAGGGAGGATCGTTACAGTGGATCAACTGGACTGTCCTCCTGTAGACCCGAATGCGTCTACTGACTCATCTGTTCCTAAGTTGGATAATACTAAGGCGCCTGTTGAGAATTTAGGAGTTGGAATGTATTCTTCCTTGATGGTTACTTTCGATATTCCTCCTCCTACGGTTCATATTAATGCAATTTCATCCTCCAAGGCTCCTCTTCGAAGAGATTTCTTCAGAACTCATTATTTTTCGGACCCTTGGACCTTACCTTCCCCTACAGCCACATTAGCGGAAGGTCAAGTGGGTGGAATGGCATTTCCGATGTCTGCAGCTGAGATTGCTTATCAGTCTATTGTTGACTCTGCAGAATCCAGTCCAGCTCCTCTTTCACCGGAAGAGTTGGATGGAGATGTGGCTCCGACTTGGACACTTAGTTCTTCTTCGGCACAGGATTGCCTTGATACCACTCTTCCATCTGAAGAGGCCATCCTGGAAGCCATGACTGGTATAGATAGACCGTGGGATGATTTGCATCATCGGTCTTATTTTTTACCTGACTTGAGCGAAGTTGAAACGAGTTTTCCAAGTCCTCAGTCTCCTGGTCCTGTTCACCCAGTCTTGAACCCTTTAGCACCAACACAGGTTTATGCTGAAGGGAACATGGCTGTGATTTCTCCTACTATCCCGGTGAACATTTCCAGGGATCCCAATATTATCGAGAATGTCTTCATCGGAGCTGAATGTTCCTGTGAAGAGGTTCAAATTTACACCGAACTCTTTAAAGAGTATAGGGATGTATTCGCTTGGTATTATGAGGAAATGCCTGGTATAGATCCATCTATTGTCCAGAATGAGATCAAGACGTATGAAAACGCTAAGCTGGTCAGGCAAAAACTTCATCCTGTCAATCCTAGGAAGGCAGCAACTATCAAAGTTAAAGTTGAAAAGCTGCTTAAGGCGGGATTCATTTTCCCTGTTCCTTTGACTGAATGGGTTTCAAATCTCGTTCCCGTAGATAAAAAGCAAGGAACGATTCGAGTTTGCATCGATTTCAGAGACCTAAATAAAGCATGTCCTAAAGATAATTACCCCACACCATTTATCGATCGGATCATTGACGAGTGTGCCGGTAATGAGATTTTCTCCTTCATGGACGGTTTCTCTGGATATAATAAAATTACTATCCGTCCTGAAGATCAACATAAGACTGCCTTTATTTGTCCCTGGGGTACTTTTGCATACAAGAAGATTCCTTTTGGTCTTAAAAATGCTGGGGCTACGTTTCAATGGGCCATGTCATATGCCTTCCACGACATCAAAAAGATTATCGAGGCATACTTGGATGATTTAGCTGCTCATTCTCGAAAGAGGATGGATCATCCTGGTCACCTCTGGCAAATATTTGAAAGATGTCGTTTCTATAAGATTAGATTGAATCCGAACAAGTGCGTTTTCGTGGTTACATCCGGCCGGTTATTGGGATTCATTGTGTCTAGGGAAGGGATTAGGGTAGATCCCTTCAAGGTTGAGGCAATACTTCGGTTGCCTCCCCCGTCCTCTATCCATCAGCTTCAAAGTCTACAAGGAAAGTCTAATTTTCTTCGGAGATTTATCGTAAATTATGTTGAAGTTACAAAGGGATTTATGAGATTGTTGAAGAAGGGAGTTCCTTTTCTTTGGGATGACTACGCTCAACGCTCATTCGATGCTTTGAAGAAAGCATTGACCTCTGCTCCTTTATTGAGTCCACCTGATTATAGCAGGGATTTCCTTTTGTATCTGGCAGCAGCAAAATCTACTATTGGTATGGTTCTGGTTCAGGAGGATGATGCTCTTGCAGAGCATGTTATATACTACCTTAGTCGAGGCTTGGTAGGACCTGAACTCCGGTACACTCTGATAGAAAATTTAGCTTTAGCAGCAGTTCATGCTGTGCAGCGACTCCGGCATTACATTATTCTTCAAAAAACTTATGTTTTGGCAGCAGCCAATCCATTTCAGTTTGTCCTCAGTAGGTGAGTGATTGGGGGCAAATACAATAGATGGATTGTGATTTTGCAGGAATTTGATCTTGATTTTATGTCTGCCAAGTCCAAGAAATCATTAGTTTTCGCGGAATTGATCTCCGAGTTGCCCTGTGGGGAAGAGATGATCTATGATGAATCCTTTCCGGATGAACATTTGTTTCTTATCTCTTCATAGGATCCTTGGTACGGAGATATCATTGTGTATCTCCAGACTGCGAAGTTTCCCTCTACTTTTTCGAAAGATGAGCGTCGTAAGCTACGTCACTTGGCCAAGAATTATTTGATTATTGGTGATGCTTTATACCGTCGAGGGGTTGATTCAATCCTGAAACGCTGCTTAACTCTCGAAGAAGCTGAGGTTATGCTGAATGATTCTCACAGTGGAGCTTGTGGGGGTCATTTATCTGGGCTTGCTACAGCCCAAAAGATCTTGCGTGCTGGGTACTTTTGGCCCTCGATTTTCAAGGATTGTATCGAATCGGTCAAAAAGTGTCATCCATGTCAAGTCTATACTCGAAAAATGCGCGCTCATCCAGCTCCGCTTTTTC
Source organism: Pinus albicaulis (assembly GCA_034641835.2). Taxonomy (NCBI): domain Eukaryota; kingdom Viridiplantae; phylum Streptophyta; class Pinopsida; order Pinales; family Pinaceae; genus Pinus; species Pinus albicaulis. The sequence goes on along the minus strand of CM076571.1, from coordinate 561,684,986 downwards.
CAGTCATTACTGTCGGTCCCTTTACAAAGTGGGGTATTGATTATACTACTTGTAACCCGCCTTCGGCTAAAGGTCACAAGTACATTATTGTAGCAGTATACTACTTTACGAAGTGGGTCGAGGCTATGCCTACTTTTGGGAATGATGGTGAGACTACAACTCTTTTCCTTTTTAACCAGGTTATTGCTCGTTTTGGTATTCCTAGAGAGATTGTCACTGATCATGGCAGTCATTTTCAGAATAGTATGATGGCTGAGTTGGCTCTCAAATTGGGTTTCCAGCAGGAGCATTCATCTTCGTATTATCCTCAAGCCAATGGGCAAGTGGAAGCCGTGAATAAATCCTTGAAGACAATTCTTCAAAGGGAAATTGATAAAGCTAGATCCAACTGGCATATTATGCTATATCCTGCACTTTGGGCATACAGGACGTCAGTGAAAACTGCAACTGGCTTTACTCTGTTTCAGCTAGTGCACGGGGTGGAATCCATATTTCCTATTGAATGCGAGATTCCTTCTCTTCAGTTAGCTGTTGAACTTTTTCCTGACACTTCTCATCTTGAAGAACGGCTCCTTCATCTGGAACATCTCGATGAGCAGCGTCGGGATGCCACCACGATGAATGAAGCGCATAAAAACCGAGTTAAAGTTCAGTACGATAAGGCGGTCAAACCCAGGGTTTTTTCGGAAGGTGACCTTGTTTTGGTCTATGCCCATGAAAAAGATGCCCTGGGGGCAGGAAATTTTAAGTCTATGTGGTATGGCCCCTTCATCGTTAAAAAGGTCCTTAAGAAAGGAGCGTATACCTTGGTTGATTTTCAAGGGAACGAGTTGCTGGAGCCCCGAAATGGGCTCTATTTAAAGAAGTATTATGCCTAGGCTTTGGCCTGGCATGTTGCTTTTGTATATAGTAGTTTTGTTTTGTACATATCTGGTTGATTTTCGATATTTGATGAGTTGGTGATGTTTTTGATCTTCTTTGGCAGGTTGTGTGGGATGTCATGAGTCATTTTGGTTTCGCCGATGGTGCTAGTAGACACACCCGGAACTTAGCTTCCGCGGCTTGGGTGCTTCATTATCCTTCCGGTCAGCTGTTGGTATCAAGAGGGGTCTGCATTGGTCATGCTTCCAATAATGTAGCAGAATACACTGCAGTCATTCATCTACTCTCGGAGGCAATATCTTTGGGTGTTGATTCGTTGGTAGTTTTCTTGGACTCCCAGCTGGTGGTGTCGCAGTTGAACAACACTTATCGGGTACGAGATCCATTTTTATTACGATTGTTCTTGAGGGTACATTTGTTACAAAGGTCATTTCAATTTTTAACTTTCATTCATATTCCTCGAGCTGACAATTGGTTTGCTGACTCATTAGCTAATCAAGCATTGGATTGGCATATTAATCATTCCATACAATAAAATTTAATCATAAAAAACATCATACATTTTGATACATTTATCACATCACATCAAATATCGCTGTATATATATCATCAGAGTGTTCAAAAACTTTACAAAATTTGGATCCATAAGGTCATACAAAACTTGGGCTTATGCTCGATCATGTTCAGTCTCAAAAAGGAATATACAGTCATCTAATACATAATATCTGTCTACTCCTGAGGTCCCTGCCCAAAAGTCGTGTTCCTATAGAACGTGACCGCGGTGGCAACTCGGCGGAATAATCGTACCCAGTCTCGGGGCACTCCTACCACCCGTCTCTGGATGGCTTCCGGCAGATCTTCCACGGCAGCCATAGGTATTTGGCGGGTTAACCCCTCCAAGTTCCTCTGCACAGCCTGGAGGGTCCTGTCTGAATCCACTGTATCTGCTTCGCCCCTGCGACGCTTGTGGCGCGGGAAACCCTCAGGTCGGACTGGTCCAATATCTGTATCATGATCATATTTACATTGTTAGTCATTATGAATCCAATCAAAAACATGTTTTTTTTTCATTTTTTCATACATATTTGAAAAAATCCAAAAAAAAAAATTATATAAGTCAAATTTTTTTTGCAAACTTACCGACTGTGCCCCATGCTGTGCTTGGTGGAAGAACAAGATCTGGATCTCCACGAAAGTCCATCCCGGCATAGGGATAGTCGTCCATAGTGATGATTTGTTCTCCCCACCAAAGGAAGAACTCATCATCCCAAGTGGTCCGGGGAACTTCACTTCCCCCTAATCTCTTCATCATGTCCGCCCAACGGGCAATTCTTGGGCCCCTCGGGCTATTGATGGTAGAGATAACTCTGGGTCTCAATGCTGGTATCTTCTCAAAGAAGAATGTCATCAAAATAGTACCGTATCCAAAGTGTTTGGTCTTTTCTTGGCGGATTGAGGTCAATTGTTGCTTCATGTTCAGTAATAGGGCTGTGCACCAATCATACACATGAGTCAAGCATTCCACTGCTATGCTCATTTGCGTCCTGAACGCCTGATGTAGGGAGGCAGATCCTGCCACTCTGCCAATGGTGAAAAGGAGGATTTTCATGTGCAAATCCCGTAAATCTTTAATCGCAATCTGAGTTCCAACTTTCTTGGAACCCTCTACGCAATACACGTGGACATAATCTTCCACGGTTAGCCCTCCCAGGGGCTTCCCGTGCAAGTCTACTGGTTCCCCGCTCCGAGAGAGTCCAGTGATAAAGTATATGTCTTCCACTTCAATGCGTACTGGCATCTGATCTATCATAAAGCAATCCTCTTCTGGTTCCCAGTAATTGACGAGCATTTCTAGCAACCGAACATTGCTTTTCATATTTGGCATTTTGAAAAATTTGAACAATCCGCAATTCCGAAGAATATTTTGCGATGCTCGATCTTGCATGACCTCTTGATCAATTGCACTGTGTTCACGCTCTCTCCATGAGATTGTCATCCTGTCAAAATTCAATAAATCATGCATTAGCCACGCATTTTTTGATTCGGACCTGTGCATACGCGACTTTTTCTATGCACAGTCGCGTGTATACGTGACTTTCCTGTTACCAACCCGCGTATGCGCAAGTCCGAGTTTTTTAGCAAGGGTTTTAATGGTGAAAATCACTAAATTTTAATTTCTAAACGGACAAAATGATTTGCAAGGATGATTGAGGAGCCTACCTGACAAATTCGGTGCGATTCGACGGTCGGTTGTTCCTGATTTGACGAAAGAAGTTTTTTGCTCCAGAGCACTTTTTCCAAATTAGCAATGTAATAATGAACCAAATATGAGGTAATTTGTCTATTTATGCCTAAAAAGTTGAAAATTTTCGCAAAAATTTGTTATGCTTATTTTTCCGATCTATCTTACGCTGCATAACCCGAATGCTTGGAAGTGCCCAGTTTGGTATGTTTTCAGGTACATTTTGACGAATTTGAGATTTTTCCCATTTTTGATCCATGATTACCGACTCGTCACGGTAGGTACATGATTTTTACTGGCATATAGGTTAGGAAAATCACTTTCCGCTGCATCTTGCATACTAGCCTCCATACTGATCACTTGCCATAGGGTCGATCCCATCAGGTCATGACTATTACACCCATTTCACTCGCCGATTATTTAATCATGACTTGGTGATAGAGCCTTCCTTTACATGGGCTTCCTAGTTAGTTCCTCGCTATCACTTGTTGCCCATGTTGCGTTTTATGTAGGCTCGGGAGTCCTCTTTAGTCCCGCCATGACTTATGTGTCGAAGCTTCATTCTTCTTCTTCCTCACTATCATTTTTCTGGCTATTACCCTAGAGGCTCCCTGGTGTCGTTAAGTTGTATTACTGCATTGCATATTGGCTACTTGTTTATCCTAGCCTTTAGCCAGCTTCATTTGGACTCGATGTTTAAGCCAACTTTTGACCTTGTCTATTTGTACAAGTTAACCATTGCATGCACTTAGCTATCGCGACTTGACACCCTTTTACCCATGGATGGAACATTCCTTTGAGTATCGCTTACCAGTTTTCGCCACCTTGCATTGAGCATAGGATTGTTCCAATCCCAGGAACTAGTGCATCTGATTTTTTGATACTCGTTCTATCCATTGTACCATAGCATTCTTTTATTCCTTTTCAGGCTTATTATATGAAAAAGAAAAAAAAATCAAATATAACAAAAAGAGCGGGAACGGGATGTATCTTCGTTGTTTTGATGGTAGTACAGAGTCAGTTTGTCGCCCTTGAACAAAACACATATACTTATATATATTTCCTACATTTGGGATGGTTTTAGTTTTTTGACCTAGGTTCAGCCTTTACCTTGTTTCACTTGTCAGTCCTCCCCCGGTTGGTTATCTCTTCCAATCATATGGAGAGTTTGTTCTGCCTTCTGCATAACAGACTTATACAGTGTCACTTTTTACTGCCATGGTCATCACGAGTCGTGCTTTTGTTCAAGGGAAGTCTAACCGTAGTTGGCTATCTCCGTTGTCTCTTGGACTCATTATTCACCGACCTCCCGGTCTAGTCCGCATCTTGTTCTATCACATCGATGTTTTGGTCTTCGTCGTGTCGTGGTTTGAGAAGGTCCCCATTGATTCTCGTCGGCGGGTTTGTCTCTTATCGACTACGACACATTGCTCGAGAGAAATCCCAGAGCCGCACCCTGGCCCTATTTCCATCATTGATAGGTGACCTTGTGCTCAGCATTTGATCATCATTATGGGTCTTTGACCGAGTGGTTTCCCCTGTGTTCGATGTCAGCATACATTATCACACTTGGGATTCGTGCAGTACCTTGATTTCCATTTGACCCTATTGGTGGATATCTCGCCTCTGTGTCAGCTTTCATTATTGGTTGGTTCAGAGGGTTTCTTCCGTGCACTAGCTTCATCTTGTGCATGTCGGAAACGTACTTCGGTTTTGGTTCCATCACTCTACTTCGTCCGATTCCTTCCAAATCTTGGCCCGCGGGTTACACTCGCGCTGGACTGATGTGGGATGCCTTAATGCCTTCCTTCCAGCAGATCTTTTCCCATCGACTCCGACTCATTGCTCTAGGAATAAGGTCTAGAGTCTTTTTGTCAGTACCTTAGGGTTTGTAGTCATCAGTGGCAGAATCTTCGCTATCGACAGTGGGGATTCATCATTGCCTCCTGATTGGTAGATTATTTCAAGTGTTCGACTTCAACTCATTCATTCACACTTGTTAGATTGTACTGGGGCACCTTCACGCTCATTTTCATTATTGGTGGGTTGTCTCGTGTTGGTTAATGGTATACATCATTGACCGGTAATCCAACGATTTCTCACATGGTCGAATTCAGCTCATTTATTCCCATTGTGTAGAATTGTGCCATAGTGATCGGTGAAGACCTCGGGTTGCATCAGCATTTCTCGGTTCACTTTTGACAGTTCATTCAGTTTCTTCCAGTGATGACGTCCACCCTTATATGTTGCAGTTCAGTACAGCAGCATCCTATATGTTGGCTCCCGAGTTGCGTGATTGTACCGTTTGTTCCACCTCTTATGATTCGGTACTTGGAGATTCAGTTACTTATATGATCAGACATCTAGTTGCACCATCCGTGATCAGCTTTCTATATGTGATACTTGGACATTGATTCAGACTTATATTTCCGGGCCATGCTCAGATGATTCATTGTGTACTTTCAGTTCAGTTATACTTGTATACATGTTGGATCCATTTAGTACTTTCTATATGATGTATTTTTGATTGAGCATGGGTATGCCCGCCTCAGCATGAGTTGACTCTCTGTTTTCTTTCATTGGTTTTTGGCAGGCTGAAATCTGGTGAAGTCCTCTCTTGTCCTTGCGAAGTTCTTTCTATGTGCATAATACATTTCGGCCATCATGTTCCCCTTCTGACCTCATATATTAGGGGGCATCTGTTATAGCATCATTTCTCACCTTCATATGATTCATGATTTCTTTTATGGCTTTGGGCACCCATTCCTACAGACTTGGACAAATTCACTAAAAAACAGTGTTAAATTCCCCATACGCGGTTATGCCCAGACTTTTCCGCGTGTATACGCGAGTCCACATGCAATTTTCTGCGTATGCCATTAAAATCATTAAAAAATATATAAAAAATCCATATTTTCGGGCTTGGTTGATGGTTACTCTGGTAGTTCAACCACCCCAGCACGTGGCCAACTGTTTCCAACTGTTGAAACTACTTTGAGGGAGTATAAAAGCCCCTCATGTGCATGTCCTAAGGGAGAGAGAGAAATTATTGATATTATACTCTGTTGGTATTCCCTATCCAAGTCTGAATTCCCGTGCCTCCTGCACTTCCCAGTTCATTACAGGAAACCCTTGTTTCCTGGAGATGCTCATCTCTTCATATGTCATCTCGTATGCACCAGTTCGGAAGGAATCTTAGCGAGGCAAGGGTGGGATGTATCCGGACGACGGTCTGCTCGAAGATCGTGGAAGGATTCAGGTGATCTCTCCACTCGTTATTTCTGTACATGCTATTTATAATACAGAAGAACCATCTTGTTCCCGAAATATACGTGTTAGTGTCTACTTGCATACATGAGAATATTGTTATTTAAGCATTTGTTATGGTTTATCTAATGTTTCATATGGATTTCACTAACATTTAGAGTAGATATATGCTGTACAACCAGTTCTTCGTGCTTGTTTCTTCTTGTCTTTCAGGTTAAGAAGGAAGAAGGGTTGCTGGGGGTTTGGACCCCGCGGGATCTGCTTCAACCGTAGGACCTACGGGTAACTTCCTCGATATACTCTATTTAGTTTTTCATGAACATGTATGGTTGTGTGAGTCCTTCTTAAGTAGCATGCCCTGCTCTGTGGAGGTTTAAACCCAACAAACCTCTAGGGTCATTTTCCTCGAAACACAATCCAAGAAAATGTGCTATCCTTTTCCTGATTTCTCCATAAGAATTGTTTGCATATTCTCTTAATCCAGTTTGTGACTCCAAGAGGTATCCAAGCAAGTGACATCCAATAGACAGGTATGGCTTCAAGTAATGATTTGATAAGGAACAAACGTCTAGCTCTAGAAAGCCATCTATGGTACCAAAAATTATTCTGCGCTCCACTTTTGCAATGAGCCAGTTCCAATCTTTGCACTGATAATCGTTTGGTTTTAAGTGAAATCCCAAGTATTTCAATCCCTCCCCAATGCTGTTGGGTACATAAGAAAATAATTTCGAGGCAATGTCCTGTTCCTATGCCAAGCATCGTGTCATTATGATAGTGGACTTATTAGTGTTTGCGACCATACCAGTAGCTCTGCAAAAACTACGAAGAATTTTTTCAAATTGTAGAGAGTCCTATCCAGAGCCATCAAGAAATATTAGCACGTCGTCAACAAATAATACGTGAGTGAGATACATAATCTCATTAATATGGAGGACATGGATACTTCCCCCAACTTTATCTTTTTTAATGAGTATAGAGAGACCATCCATTACAAGGATAAACAATAGAGGCGATAGAGGGCATCCTTGTCACAGACCCCTACCAGCATGGAAAAAATCCGATGCGGTTCCATTTAGGAGAATGTTGAAAGATGCATGGAAAATGAATCCCATAATCCAATTGATGAAAGTGTGGGGGAAACCAGTTTGTATAAGGATGAGGTGAAGATAGCTCTAGTTGACCTGATCAAATGCCTTTGCAAGATCAATTTTGAGGATGGTAGACTTGAGTTTTTGGTTTTGATCGAGTGTAAGGCTTCTTGAGCCATACCAATAGCCTCATGAATCTACCTATGGTGGAGAAGTGCAAATTTTTCTTTGGAAATATGTGTAGATAAAAAGGGTTTGATGCGATTTGCAATAATTTTAGATATAATCTTGTATATACAGTTGCAGAGTGATATAGGTCTGTAATCCTGAAAGATGTTTGGATGATCAATATTTGGTATGAGAGAAATGAAATTTGAGTTAAAGCCATCATAAACACTACCCTACATCCGGCTATCTTCAACAACAAGGAGGAGATCATTACCCAACAGCTCAAAAAAATGGATGAAAATTTCTATAGGCCAGCCATCAAGCCCCAGACTTCTATCTTTTTTAAACCATTTAAGCACCCCTTCAATCTCATCCTTTGTGACTGGTACATTTAGTTCTTCTTCCTGATCTTGTTCCACAAATCTGTTAAAGGATCTAGATATGTGCATAATATCTGGTAAGTCATATTGGAGTGGGGCTCGGTATAAGTTGGTAAAGTGCTGAGTGCCCATATCAAGGAGTTGTGAATGGGTACGAGCCACAAATACATGTTGATCAGTAAGTTCCCAAATCATATTGCAATTTCTGCGACCATTTGCATGTTGTTGAAAAAAATTTGCATTTTTGTCCCCAGCCTGTAGCCAAACAACCATGATTTTGAGCCTCCAATCTACTTCTTTTTGGTGCATGAGCTTTGTTCTGGAAGCTTCAAGGGAAATCAGGTGCTCTTTTGTAACATCAGTCTGATACCCCAACAATTTAGATTCATTTAGGTGGGAAATCTCTAGTTCGATCCGTTTAAGCTCCTTGCACTCCATTCTTCTTTTATCCCTCACCCATTTGATGGTCAAGCCTTTGATTCTGTTAATATTTTCATTGATAACCCTGGCTGGTTCTTTATCAGGATGTTGGTAGCAATGTTGACACTCCTGAACCACTAGATCATGATATGCCGAGTCAAGTAGCCATCTGGAGTTGAATTTCAAGGGTGGGCGTGCTCTAATGGGGCCAAACTCAAATTCCAAATAAACAGGCGAATGATCCGACATCCCCCCGTGACCCACCCATTTTCGAGCTTTATCTAGGGACAGTAATAGGGGTTTCTTGATCAGGAATCGGTCCAATCTACGAGCCAAAGCCGCATCCCTGGGTCTTCGGTTCCTCTAGGTAGGTTGAAGCTTGGTTGTCTGAATGTCAATAAGATCAGCTGCTTCTAGTTTTGAGGTGAAGTAGTCTGCCAATGTGTCTGGGACAACATGTGTGCCCCAAGATTTGAATATACCCAATGAAAAATTTAAATCACCTCCCATGATGATATGTGGATGATCGATTAGGGAGTAGGTCAGCAAGGAGTGCCAATAATCCTCCCTATTAGTGCAGGGCCCATATACATTTATTAGGGTGTAGGATTGCGCATTGTTTCCAAAGTTAATGTCCATGCCAAGTACCCCAGGCCGACTCCAACAATTGTTCATTCGGGTGGTTTTGCCCAAAGCACTACCACCCGATCTGCCTCGAGCATCCAGAGTAATAAAAGTCCAGTTTGGAAGAAGAGTATTAAGGATCGAGGTAATCGAGGTTCCATCCCCCAGAGCTTCTTGAATAAATAATACATCAATGGGTCTCTGAGCCAAAAGCTCCTTTAGCGGTAATCTCTTATCGGGGTTGGCCAGTCCCCTGCAGTTGTAGGTTAGAAAAATCATGGGGGAACCCCAGATTTGGGTCTCCTTGCTCTAAGGACCTGAATAAGGGAAGACTGTGTACCAACTTCCACTTCAAAATTTGCACGCTTGATAGCTTTTGCCATTGTTGATGGTCTGCCTCTAGATTTGGTAGGGTTACTGCATTGCCTCGGGCCGATCCCAAATACATCACCCAGGATTGGGTTGGAGGTAGATCTGAGAAATTAGGAGTGCCTGGAATATGCGGAATCAGTATTGTTAGTGGTGTGGCTTTGTGATAGGTTGGCAGATGTATGAGGAATGGTAGGGGAAAAGGATGGAGGGGCCTGTGCAATGTTGCAGTATATATATGGGGTGATATATACAGATAGAGTAGGAGCAGATGACATAATAGAAGATATCATGGAAGATAAAATAGGCGAGATATGAAAATGCATAGAGTCAGGAATAGGTATAGTACCCGAAATAGTAGTGGTGCGATGCAGAGTATCCAAAGTCGACAGAGCATGAGATTTGGTATGTGTGATGGGCCAGGTGGGAAGCAGTTGAGTCTGTGTTGCCATGGAAACAATCGGATGTTTCGGCCCAGCCCATATTGTCCTCGCCGAAATCTGGCTTTGAAAAGTGTTAGGTTTAGTATGTGTAGCCACAGTGTGTGCCTTCTTGTGGATCAGCTTGGAAAACCCCATCATAGGACAATCTTTATACAAATACCCCATCTCATGGCATTTTCTGCACCTGAACGGAACCCCTTCGTAATCAAGGACTTGTTGCCACATCATGCCCTCAAAGAACATGTTATAGTTTTCATGCAGGCCATCTCTGGTATCAAGGAAGATCAAAATGCAGGCCACAGATCTGTTACCCGTAACAAGGTATGATCGATCATGGTCAAGATAATGGCCAAAATCTTCTCCGATGTTCCTAAAAGCAGTTTCATTCCAAAATTGGAGCAGTAAACCCGGAAGATGCATCCAGATGGATCCAACCCCCGCATTTTCTTTGTTTCGATCAAATAACAGGGACCATTGCTTGAGTAGCACAAGGTGCCTTTAAATGTGCCAGTATTGTTTGAGAACCCAAACTGTCTGTTCCGGCAAGGCAAATGTGAGTGAAAACCATCCCCGGGTGAGCAGAAGGACATTCGGGAGTGTCTCAAGTAGGTCACCCCAGATCTCCCTGGTCCATTATATAAGCCTCACAGTAGAATATTTATGGCCCCACACTTTCCCAACCAGCACAGTGGCAACAGTTTTCTCCAGATCCTCCATGCCTCTGTCTCGCCCAAAGTTTGAAAATCTGCTGAACTTGTTCTTGGTCGTTTTGTTCTTCTTTCCCCTGTCAGGTCTCCCCAGTGACCGGCCACCAGAGACCTCTGAGTCCGATGCAGGTGGTTTCTTATCAGCACTAGTAACATCCACAGGTATGTTTGCAAAGACAACCGATACCTTGGCCGACCCACTCCCCTCGGCCACAGTGCTAGGCTCATTTTCGCCGATGGTGAGATGTTCAAATTTATGGGTCGTGGCACCTATATATTTATATGCTGCCTCCTCGAAAGGCTCTAAGGTTCCCAGATCCACTTCAGGGAGATTAGTATTACCTGGTGAAGATAAACCCCATAGTCCAATATTCGATGGGGAGGGGGCAGCAAATCTGACGGGTTTGAAACAATTGCTATTGGGTGAAGAGATGTCAGCCACAGAGATGTGTTCATTCCAAGAAGGTGCCGAGATTTTTGGGACAGGAACCATGTCAATCATATCGAAAACTGCCACTTGTTCCCTGTGACCCCAAATATCAATTCCCACCAATGGGTCTTCAGTGTAATCCACATACTCCTCATATGCACTCATACTGCTCGGTGACTGTGGTTCCCCAGATAGAATAACATCATTCTACTGGAAGTCCGTCAGTATTGGAGAGGATGTAATACAATGGCCCATGCCTGTGATATCTGCAGTCGAGGCACCTGAACCACAAGCAAACAAAGAGTATCCCTGAAAATTAGGACACTGACGGTAAATCGTCAGGTAAAGTTGTGGATCAGACAGGGCCTGCTCCTAATATAATGTATCCCGTGCCTTAACCAGGAATAGCAGCCGGACACAAAGGCTCATGCCACACTAGGATGACTCCACCCAGCTGCGGTAATACACAAGGGCCACGAGTATTCGATGGGCACCAAGAAAAGAGGCCTCTGTCGGAGGAAAACCAGAGTAAATGTTGTGCGATAGGTAAAAAAAAGTAAGACAAAAAAAAATTAACCAATAGGGGTTCTGTGCCTATCATCAGCGAAGTATTCAAAATGAAAAACACAAGTATTTTCCACCAAATCTCGCCACAATAACCAGTGGAGGTCGGCCGCCATGGCTAGGGTTCCTCCTTTCACCCATCACCCTCTAAGGGTTGCATGCATTGTGAGGAGTTTTATTATTCATGATACAGTAGACTATTTATGACAGATGGCTGTGTCCATGTTGTGTCTACTATTGATGTAATTTTAAAATCATTTCTGTACCAGAACATGTAGTTAGTTTTGATCTGAGTATGGGAATGCCTACCTCAGCGATGATATACATATATATGTTTGAATTGAATGTTTTTACAGACTTTCGACTGATATGTCTGCAATCCAATCCTCAAAAATATAAAGCACTTCACTCTTCAGAACTACCTTAGACTTCGCACTTTAGGTGGTAATCTGTTACACACTATTTTGTCACCATGACATTTGACTATCTATATAGGTTCATCACTACCTATATTATGCTCCCTTAGAGGTCAAAAACCCTAATTTTCCTAAACCAAGTCTTGGAATTAGAGAAATGCTCATTAAAACCATAAAAATTCTAATTCTGCACTTTTCCTAGCCCTTGCCTGCGGATCCGCATATATTTACTCTATAGCCTGCGGCACATCCCGCACGTTTTGCTGATAAAACTTGCGGACCCCCGTAAATAGTAAAATAAAGGAAAAAGTAAGTTCTAGAAGCCCAGTTGGACGAATATTCTCCCAACTGGAAGCTTCTAGAAGCACGTTTAGTTCGAGCTTTATCATATACTCATGAGCTCTATCCCTTCACTCATGGAGCTTATCCCTTGGTCTATGGAGCTCAAATCCCTTCATGAGAAGAATCCATCCCCCTCTTCATGGAACTGAAACTACCTCCATTTCCCTATAAATTGAGCTCATGTTTTAGTCTCAAGGGTAGATTGTAGCTTGTAAATGGTAGACATACATATTAGTTGTTGAAGAATTTCTTAAGAGAGCATACTCTCTATACTAGCCATTTTTTATATGAGAATGATCACACACTCATGTGTATAACTTTATGCTAGTTCAGAGAGAAGAAGACTTGTCAATATGAGAGAGGACGATTGTTCAGGCCCTGAAAGAACATGTATAACATCAAGGCAAAAGTTTGTAAGGTTACTTCTTATTATACAAGTTAATACAAATGGATTCCATTTTCTCATTGGATTGTTCATGTATCTATTTGAGTATTTAAATGCTTGTATTCCTTGATCACTGAGACAGGTTAGTGTTTTCTCAATTATTATATCTTGCAGGTGCTTTTAATCTTTTTATCTGTCTTTGATCGCAGTTTTCACATGCTGAAGTGACCTCTTTTGGAGCGACGGGATAGAATATTTCGGCAAGCGTTGGACTTCAGGTAGGGGCATGTCCTTGTACTTTGTTTTTAATAATTCTGAATCATAAATGATCTAGAGAAAATGGTTTGCATTTGGTTGTTTGTTTCTAGATATCCTTAGGATACTAAGGAGATTGTTCTTGTCCGCAAGAAGGATTTATCCGCATAACAACAACACACTTAGCATATTGGAAAATCCTTGGAACAACTTCCTATGATCATGAAAGTTAAAGGTATAAAGTCCTTGGTCATAAGGTACGTATAATTGTTTTATGAAAAAAGGATATAACATGAAATGTATTAGGATTGTGTAACGTCATTAATTCCAAGGTTTATGTAGTTTGCATCTCTTTGAAAGTTGTTGGTATCTAGTGTTAGCCCCCTATGAATTTCTTGACAAGCAAACAAGGGCTAATTTGTTTATGAGCCTTCAAGGAATGCATTTCTCCTGAAAACACATCATCCTTGAAGCCTCTTCATGCTCTCTGCCCTTTGATTATTCCCCTCTGCTATTCTAAAGTCAATAAGCCTCACTGATTATGACAAATTGTGCTCCTAAAGGCCTGCATTTGCCCCTTGTACCCCTGCAGATTTCTCCATTTCATCCCTTTTCCCATTTTGCAAAGCCTCCTTTTCACCCCAAAATCCCTCCCTTAGTCCTTCTAAATCATCCCTAAATCCCCTCTAAATCCTACACACACCCCTGGTGTGGTTTAAATTCCCCCATTTTCCCCTATCGTTGCCCTTTATCGGCCTTAAAATGCACTAAAAATGGGTCGAAAACCATATTTTCCATATAGGTGGGCTTAGCACCTTTCGGCCCTAGCCCCCTCAACCTTTTCTCCACATGTCCTAGGCGCTAGAACCTGGCACCAACCCAAAAGGCGCTCTTCTCAAATGGATATCGGGGGCAATGTCCGTCGTCGATCTCCACAGATCCGACGATCTTCACAATCCCATCGTGCCTGTGGCCCACCCCGTTTACCGCTCCGATCGCACATCCGCTGTCTGTTTAACCCACAGATCAACAGTCCATATGTCACTCGCCCCTGTGGTCCTCGCAATCGCGACTGCTCAAAACCCGCCGGTTTCCATCGCACCGCCATTGGAGGGTGAGCGGTATTTATCGTTTCAGAGTGATGCCATTCACCGCAGGACACGTGTCCCGCGCACTATTCAAAAACCACCCCCCCATCGCACATTAAATTTCGGCAGTAGATCCGGTGCGATATCGCTATACACCGTCCGATCTACGACCACCCATCCGACGGTCATCGTGCCACGAAGCTGCGCGGTAATTAACCAAGGCAAACACGACCCCTGGCCCACTGTCCATCGCCCTTCAACGCATCCTCAGCTATCGATCTCCTCCTGAGATCGGACGGTCTAGATTAATTGCACACCCGCCATTAACCCGGTCCCACCACGTCACCCATTTTCACTGCTTTTTACCATTCTCTTGGTATTGCGCCACTTGTCCACTAGGTTTTCGTCATGTGTTCTCTACCACCCCAGTCTATAATTAGTCCATTTCTCTGTCTTTTTCACCATTTTACGTTCATACCCACTGATTACACCGTGCTGCACCACCATTTCGCAAGCCTTCCACTGTATTTTTTGCCATCTCTCCATCGTTCCATCATCATTTCGCAGGCCATCAAAGCGTCCATTCCCATGCATGGTTTTCCTAATAATTTTTTGTGTTTTGCAGGGTTACGAGTGGCTGAAAACTACCATGATTCACAGTCTCTGTTATAGTGACAGAGAACACAGGAAAGGACCATTTTCAGGGGCTGAAATTATGGAGAAAGGCTTGGGAAGGTGCTACGACATGACTGCCATTAAAGAAATAGGGTCAAACACTCAAAACCCATTCCAGAGCCATTAAAGCGCATTTTTCGCAGGGAGAAGAAATCATGGAGCGGCTAAGAGTATTAGTGGGAAAATAGAGCATTTAGGGCCTGTCATTGAAGATTTTGAGCCTTAATCCAATGATTTGAAGGAAAAGTACCAGATCGAAGACATCACGGATCACATAGAAGGTCCAGTGCACAGAAGATGATAGTACCAGGTTTTCACATCAGTAGGAAGTTATTTCCACAAAGGACGAGGTGCCTATACTATCTCCATTCTATACCGTGTTCCTGAGGAAATTCCAGCCTTGACAACAGTCCTAAGCTACCAAAGCATTTGTTATGCAGTATGGCGGATTTCACAGTCATTATTTACCTTTTTGTTTATTCACCAAAAGTACTTTAGAGTACTACAGCCAAAGTACATCAGAGCCATATCGGAGTAAATGGAAGCCTGGAGAAGACCACTCTTTCACCCAAAGAGTGCCTTAGATAAATGCATAGAATTTAAACAGAATGGGCTTCGGCCCTTTTTCTTTTCTGAGTTTTAATGCTTCATTTAGTTTTTCACCTACCTCCTCTACTCTCTTTAGCTATAAAATTCATGAAGGAACTCATTGTAAAGGTTGTTGATCAGATATCTGAGAATTGCAAGCTGTTTCCTTTGACACACAGTCTCTGTGTAAAGTTGTAAGATAGGCCGAGGAAGACGTATTCAGACTGAATATTCAAGCTGTTGGCAATGTTATACATGACTGGTGTTGCTCTTAATATGACAAGCACATTTCTTTGGATTCTGATTTAAAGCAGCTGGTGATGTTTTTCTATCTTAGTATTTGTTTTAACTTGTAATTCATTTCATTGCATTTCTTCTAGCTTGCATCAGAAATCTGGCATAGGATTTACCCTTGTTAGGTACCCTATGTTTCTGCTCTCCTTTCCTTCAATGTTTTCTACTATATGTGTATCTGAGGATTGATTTCAATTGATTTAACCAGTGTAGTGGATGTCATTGCCTGCTAGCTGATATATGAATTAATGAATCTGTTTCTTAGATGTTCTTGTTAGGATTTAATTGAATGAATTGGGAACACTCGGAGGTCTAGAAATCTGTCTCTATCTCACTAGGATCCTTTTCAGTTAATTGAACCTTTATAAGACCCCTCAAGCTGGAGGCCGAAGCATTGAGAGTTCAAAGTCTCTCTCTCAGGTCTTTAACTTTGTGTTTTGAATCTTTAATGTTCCTTGTCTGAAGAGTTTACCTTTCAGGTTTTGGATCACAGTTGGTCCAATGGCATGCCCTGTCCCTGGATCTAGTTTCTGAAAGGTCACCTTGGAGGTTTTCCTTGCCTTTTAACTTCTTTCTACCATTTCATGTCACACTATCATCTTTAAGATCCAATGCTTTAGATGACTAGCCCAACTGAAAGCGTGCATATTGATTAGCAAGTAAACCCTTTCCTGACTCCATTGCCCAATGGTCTTGAATGTTCTCTGAATTGTATCCCTTTACCTATAATCCTCTTGCTCAGCCTTGTCTCATTTTAGACCCTTCTTTCCTGATTCCCAACGACCAAACCAAACCAATCAAACAAAAAAACCCGAGCCTTATAACTAGCCTAATATCTTAAACTTTTAACTTCAAAGATATATACCTTTGACAATCATAGAGAGATCCCTCTCTGGGCCCAGGAGGGCTAGATCCTGAGGTTTGAAAGTGGTTCTGATGTTGTCTCATCTTTTGGTATTGCCAATTTGGCCAAAACATGGGAACCCCAACATAATGGCGACTCCGCTGGGGAAATTCTGAGTATTTTCCACCTTACTACATCATAAGAACCTCAGAAACCTACAATATCTAGTTAGGTTGGTAGTTAAACACTCCTATCCACAGATCAACCTCTATACCTTTGTTGTGTTCTCCCACACTCTTAGACAGAGTCTGGAAAGGGCTAGGTAGCCTCCGGATCTCACCCCCTTTTAGAGGTGACATATCTGGTAAAAGCCCTCCCAGTCAATCTCTAGTTTGAGTTTGCTGTGTTTTCGAGATATCTTTGAAAAGAGACATCTCATAAGCACTGTGGTGGACAGTGTACCCTCAAAAAACATCCTAAACCCTCTACCTGGAGACTCCATAGTTCATTAAAGATCAAAGACTCCATTGGTGATCAGTAGACCTGCTGATTATCTTGGTTCACATAAGACTCCACTGGGAGACTAGCCTCCATAACGACATCAACAACTGTAGAAGTAACAATCAGGGTTAGGCTCCTTGGCTGAAAACAACATTCTGGCTCTAAGAACCATTCACACAAGAGCTTATCCCAACCCAAACCCACCTGAAATAGTTGATAGCCCTGAAAGCATCCTCAAGAGATCTCCTGCACCTATAAGACCAACTATTTCAAGCCACATCCATAGAGCTAACTCTACACTAGAATACTTTACAGTTCTATTAGACCCACCTTTTGACCTAGACCTACCAAACAACCTACCAAGAACTAGGTCACTCAGTGTTCTAGACCATCCAAACCTTGGGATTCCCGGTTCACCATCTCATAGCAGTCAGCACATTAGGGACAGAGAGACACCCCCATCTACACCCCCTGATATTCACTTCCTGCGAAACTTGGGGCTCTGCCACCCTAAGTCTGCTCAATAGTCTTCTGCTAGTCATAATATCCCTGTCATCCATATACTTGTAGCTCAAGATAACCCTTTACCCCATCAGAACATCATTATGGCAGCTTGGTATGCACCTCTGGTCTTACCCCAGCCTCTTGTACCTTTAACCAATGATTATCAATCAAAGATCCCACACTTCACTGCAAAAGAGTCCACCACAGCTCAGCACCATGTAGATAGAATGGAAGATTCTTTTGATTACATGGAAATAGATGATGATACAGTCAAAATGAGAATCTTTTCCCAGAGCTTAGGAGGTGATGTGAAGAAATGGTTCAAAGGCCTACCTCCTAATAGTATTCGAGACCTTCCCGCTTTATACCAGACCTTCATAGAAAAATGGGAAGTTAAGGCCAACCCTCTCCAAATCCTAGCATAATACAAGAATCTTAAGAGAAACATAGGAGAGAGTATCCATGACTACTCTACAAGGTTTAACAGCATCTATAATGCTCTTCCTCCACACATGAAACCTCCCCAAGGTTTGGCCCTAGTAAAATACCCTGAAGGATTCGATGCTGATATGGCCTACCAGCTTAAGGAGAGGGATTACAACACGCTGGAGGACATGCAAAAGGGAGTAGTGAGTGTAGAGGCTAACCTAATCGAGAAAAAAACAAGATTGAGAGCTTAGAAAAGGGTAACATATAGATATGACAATGTAGCTTCCACATCTGATCCAAATTACGACCATCTATCTAAAAATGTGGAAAAGGTACAGCAAATTATGGAAAAAATGGTTGTCACAGTAAGTAATCAGAACAAGAATCAAAATCACAACCAGAACTAGAACTTTAGAAGAAACAACACCACTCCCAACAGACAAAGAGAATCAGATCAACAAGTTATTCCCCCATTCCAAGGGAAATTTCTTGATGAAGATGAGGGAATCATAGAAGAGTCTGAGGGGAACACAATAAAAATGTTTGAAGTGGAAAACTCAATCCACAGCTGTTCCACAGAAGAAGATCAGCCCTCACCCTCATATTGGGATGAGAAAGGATTGGAATCTGAGGATTATAGGCTCGGATTCGAAAATTCCATCATGCAGGTCAGAGAGCAGTATGAACTTAGGAGAAAGAAGAGCCTAGATAACCCAAAAACCAAAGCTCCTGAGATTACCATAAAGAAAAGGCCTGAGAAATCTTCTAAAGCAACTGCTAAAAGTAAGAAATCAACAGCTGAGAGTTCTGGGAAGAGCAAAGAAAAAGACAACCAAAACACTGATAAACAAAGCCAACCATCTAGCAGCACTAGCACTGCAGTTAGTGCTCCTGATAAAACAGTTTCTAACACTATACATAGTGAGAATCAGCCCACTGATTCTGCCACCAGGGTGGTGACTAGCAAAACAGAGTTGAACATCCCAAAGAGTCAGCCCACTTTCAATTTGGAAAGTGAGATTGCAAAAATTAAAATCTCTGTCCCACTCTTCAAGCTGGCCACTCAGGATGTATATAAAGGCCAAATTTTGAAAGCGTTAAACCTAGGTGAGAATAGTGACATTGTCAACCTGAGTGATGATCAACCAGCCCTTTTTTTTCGTCCGAAGATAGAAGGGAAGTTTCAGGAAGGGGTAGTACCCCATTTCTATATCAGTCTCAATATCCATGATAAGATCCTTCACAATGCAATGCATGATTCTGGAGCGTCCCACAACTTGATGCCTAAGGTGGTTATGGAAAAGCTAGGCCTAGAGATAACCTGCCCCTATAAATATTTATATTCATTTGACTCCAGCAGAGTAAAATGTCTGGGCCTAATCAAAGACCTGTGTGTAAGCCATACCTAGATTCCAAAAAAATGTATGGTCATGGATGTTGTGGTGGCAGATGTGCCACCTAAGTATGGTATGCTACTGTCAAGGTCGTGGGGAGCCAAGCTGCAGGGTACAATGCAGATGGATGGGGCATATGCCACAATACCTATTTTTAGCCAACTTATAAGACTGTACAGGGAGGCACAAATGAAATTCCTGGTTAGTAGCTCTGAAAGGCCTGAAAATTCCCCTCTGTATTCTGTGCACACAGATCTGGAATCTTTTATCTTCTGCAATGATGAATCCTTGGGAGAGCCAGAATCAGAAAACATAGATACAAGCAAATGGTTTGAGACCACAGATTTTAACATAATGGCCACCCTGGACTTCGAAGAAAACGAATAAGGAAACCGTAGACCATGCACTGAAACAAAAATTCAGACCAATCAAGAAATCGAATGCAATCAGCCAGTTAGTCACCCCTCACGGACTCATATACCACATGAAGAATGAAAACTTCCACATCACAACACAGAACCCGTGACACAACAGACCAGTGAAACCCACGTTAGGGAAGGAAATGATGATAAAAAAAAGAATGAACCCCTGTGGGAAATTAACTTTGATGGGTCATGCACCAAGAGAACCGCAGGAGCAGGGGTGTGGCTACATAACACAGAGAGTGACTACACAGAGAGCCATGCCTGTAACCTGCACTTCAAATGTACAAATAATATTGTAGAGTATGAGGCTCTTATTCTAGGCTTGAATCTGTTGAAAAAATTAGGATCCCGTAGGATATCTATGCATGGAGACTTTGAGCTGGTCATAAAACAAGTAAACGATGAATACACAATGAAACACCCTAGGTTGAGAGCATACAGGAATGATGCCATGGATGTATTGAAAACATTTGTAGAATATGAACTAGGTTTTGTTCCTAGGAGTCAAAACGTAATTGCAAATGGATTAGCTTGTCTAGCTAGTTCATACCCTAAGACTCCCAGGGATAAAAAAATCATCATCCAGACCAAATTCAGGCCTGCAATGCCAGATAACGAAAAATATTGCCAGGTTTTTTAGGGCAATAAGCAGATTGAAGATTTATTGATAGGCAGGAATGAGTTTGAATTCTCTGATTCAGACTCTATGTCCAGTGACAGCTACCTAAGTGAGGAACCCTCAGATGAGGAAAAACCACCCTGTAACATAGAAATAAACACTTTAAAGGAATATATTGGAAATCCAAATGAAAAATGTGAAAACGCAGATAGTGAGGAAGTAGAGGTGCTGCAGACCAAAGATAAGAACATACCCCGAGGTTTGGTGCCTTTAGAGGACCTTTTTGACTTTGATGATGTAGAAAAAAAGCCCACTATAGAACATACAGACTCTGATGTAGTGGAATGCAACATAGGCACTGAAGACAAACCCAAAATGATCAAACTGGCTAAGTCTTTACCTGCAGACATGAAAAAGAGATACATTTACCTGTTCAGGGAATTCATTGATGTGTTTGCATGGAGCTATGAGGACTTAAAGGCCTATGAAACAAACATCATACAACACAAAATACCCTTGAAATAAAATCAGAAACCCTTCAGACAAAAACTCCGCAGAATAAACCTAAAAGAATTACCTGCAGTGGAAAAAGAAATAAAGAAGATGTATAAGGCAGGCATAATAGTTCCTGTGAGATTCTCTGATTGGGTATCAAACCTAGTGGCTATGAGAAAGAAAACAGGGGAGATCAGACTGTGTATTGATTTCAGGAATCTTAACAGAGCCTCACTCAAATACAATTATCCTTTGCCAAGAATGGAACACATTCTTTAGAAGGTAGTAGGCTAAAAAAGGATCTCCCTGTTAGATGGATTTTCAGGTTACAACCAAGTTTTAGTACTCCCAGAAGACCAACTCAAAACAACTTTTACCACTCCATGGGGCACCTTTATGTATGTAAAAATTCCCTTTGGACTGATGAACGCTGGTGCCACCTTCCAAAGAGCAATGGACATAGCATTTTCAGATGAAATAGGGCACTTCATTGTCATCTACCTAGATGACATGACAGTTTACTCCAAGACTGAAGAAGAACACCTAGAACATTTGAGAAGAGTGTTTGAAAAATGTAGAAGGTTTGGTCTGTCATTGAATCCTAAAAAGACTGTATTTGGGCTGCAAGAAGGTAAGCTCCTTGGCCACATCATATCCAAGAAAGGGATTAAGATAGACCCACAAAGAGTTGAGGGAATACTACAAATCACAGACCCGAGAAACATTAAAGAGTTACAGTCCTTCATTGGGAAAATCAACTTCCTCAGGAGGTTTATTCCCAACTTAGTTGAACATCTTAGGAATATGACTAACATGTTGAAGAAAGGTGTAGGATTTAAATGGACTGTTGAGGCTAAGAAATATTTTGAATCAGTTAAACTTGCACTCACCCAAGCTCCTGTCCTAATCAGCCCATATTTCTCAAAAGATTTCCTGATTTTTTCGTTTGCCTCCAAGCATACTGTGGCTGCAGTTCTACTGCAGAAAAATCTAGAGGGAATGGAACAGCCCATTTCTTTCTTCACCAAAGCATTGAGAGATGCACCCTTGAAATACAACATAATGGAAAAACAGGCCTATGCTCTGGTTAAGGCCTTGAAAGACTTTAGGGTGTACATACTGCATTCCCACACCATAGCCTATGTACCCAACATAGTGGTTAAAGACATCTTGTCCCAAGGCCCAGATGGGAAAAGGAGCAAATGGGTGGTTGTGATCCTAGAATATGACCTTGAGATAAAACCCACAAAACTGATCAAAGGTCAGGGCTTAGCTCAACTAATGGCTGAATCAAATTTACAAGCCCTTGACATAAACATGGTAGATGCCTTGGATGAGCAGGAAGGATTTCCTGATCCCACTGTCGAGGAGAAATTTCAAAACTCTCCATGGTATTCTGACATTCTCTACGTGCTCACGCACCTCGATGCCCCTCCCAAACTATCGAAGACCAAGGCCAGATTCCTGAAGCTTAAAGCCAGAAACTACTGCATAATGAATGAATGCTTATACTGGAAAATTACAAATGGCCTATTGCTTAAATGTTTTCCTGATTCTAAAGCAGAAAGGATTAAACAAGAGTTCCATGCAGGAGAGTGTGGAGGTCACCTGAACTGGAAAGCCACTGCTAACAAAATACTCAGAGCTGGCTACTATTGGCCCACACTCTTCAATGACATCCATAAGATGATAATTGCCTACCACCAATGCTAGATTTTTGAAGGCAAAAGAAAGCTCCTCCCCTTACCTCTACAACCCATCAATGTTGAAGGTCCTTTTATGCAATGGGGCCTTTATTTCATAGGAGAAATTCACCCTGCTTCTTCTGCACAACACAAATGGATCTTAACAGCCATAGACTACTTCACTAAGTGGATAGAGGCTATACCTACTAGGAAGGCCACAGATTCAGTCATCATTAGGTTCCTAGAAGGCCATATCCTCTCTCAGTTTGGTTGCCCAAGAAAAATAATCACTGATAATGCTGCTGCTTTTGGATCCAAGAAAATGGTTGATTTTTGTCACAAGTATCAAATAGCACTCGGTCATTCAACTGCCTATTACCCACAATGTAATGGATTAGATGAATCATCAAACAAGAGCCTGGTGACCATCATCAAAAAGCTGCTGGAAGAGAACAAAAATTCATGGCATAACAAGTTAGTGTATGCCTTGTGGGATGACAGGCTTACAACAAAGAAATCCAATGGCATGTCACCATATCAGCTTGTCTGTGGAACAGAAGTAGTGTTTCCTACCAGCCTTGGAGTACCAGTGATTAAACTTGTCGAAGAAATTCAAACAGAAGAAGACAGCATGGTGAGGAGGATAAACCAAACGATCCATCTCCAGCAAACAAGGGAAGAGGTCTATAATAGAGCCGTGAAAGTTCAGGAAAACATAAAGAAGTTGTTTGACAAGAGAACCAAAGCTTCTGATTTCAAAATCAGAAATAAATTTTTGAAGTGGGACTCAAGGAGAGAGGAAAAAGGAAAGCACGACAAGTTTGACAGTTTGTGGCAGGGTCCATACATCATCCAAGCCACTGTGGGTCCAAATGCATTTTTTCTACAAGAACCAGATGGTACAGAGCTGTTTGGGGGTCCTGTCCATGGCAGGATGCTCAAACACTACTTTTGCTGATTTCCAATTTCCAGTCTCCATTTCCATTATAAATACCATTGTTATGTTATGTTTTCAAGAGAAAGAGAAAATGTTCCAAAAAACATAGAGAAAGGAGAGGTTCAGACATGCTCAAAACATGAACCTCAGAAATGCAAAGGATTGGCTCTAATATGATCAAAACCTGAGCCAAAGAAGTAAAGCAGCTGGTTCAAACATGCCCAAAACCTGGACCAACAAAGAAGAAAGAAGAATCAGCTCTAAAAATCCCAAAATTAGGGCTGAAATGAAGAAAATAAAGTGACTCTAACAAGCTCAAAACTTGAGTCACAAAGAAAGGAAGGATACATCAAACTTTAGATTTCAAGCCTTCAAAATTTTGTTTTCAATTTTCTGCAAATTTCTGTCCATGTGCAACTATTTTTATGCCTTGGATCCACAGCAAACTAGATTGTCTAATCCTAGTTTGACTGTTTTTAAATTTCTGTTGTAGAATGTAGAGAATAAATCTGCTGGATAGTCTAATCCCAGCAGATATTAGATTAGGTAGAGAAACATATGAGACCAACAGTCTAATCTGGTCTCATGGAGTAATAAGGGTACAAATAAAATAGGTTTATTTTCTTGTTTAAAAAAAAGAAAAAGAAAAAGAAAAATAAATAAAGATGTAAAGGGTCTGCTAGTCCAAATGCACCCTGGAAGAGAAAATGCTAGGATTGCAGGATGGGTAGGTAGCTTGTTTGGGAGAACTTTTCTGCTAATTTGATGTCTCCACAATTGTGGTAGCTGAAAATCAAAGAAAAAGATGGCTCAAGCAGCAGGCTTCAGGCCTACACCAAAGATCATGTTCTGGATTCTTGACTCCTTCAAGAAGAAGCCATCCCCATGTGGAGCCACTGTTAGCCCCCTATGAATTTTTTGACAAGAAAACAGGGGCTAGTTTGTTTATGAGCCTTCAAGGAATGCATTTCTCCTGAAAACACATCATCCTTGAAGCCTCTTCATGCTCTCTTCCCTTTGATTATTCCCCTCTACTGTTCTAAAGTCAATAAGCCTCACTGATTATGACAAATTGTGCTCCTAAAGGCCTGCATTTGCCCCTTGTACCCCTGCAGATTTCTCCATTTCATCCCTTTTCCCCTTTTTCAAAGCTTCCTTTTCACCCCAAAATCCCTCCCTTAGTCCTTCTAAATCATCTCGAAATCCCCTCTAAATCCTACACACACCCCTGGTGTGGTTTAAATTCCCCTTTTTTCCCCTATCGTTTCCCTTTATCGGCCTTAAAATGCACTAAAAATGGGCCGAAAACCATATTTTCCATATAGGTGGGCTTAGCACCTTTCGGCCCTAGCCCCCTCAACCTTTTCTCCACATGTCCTAGGCGCTAGAACCTGGCGCCAACCCAAAAGGCGCTCATTGCAAATGGATATTGGGGGCAATGTCCACCGTCGATCTCCACAGATCCAACGGTCTTCGCAATCCCATCGCGCCCATGGCCCACCCCGTTTACTGCTCCGATCACACATCCACCGTCCGTTTAACCCGCAGATCAATGGTCCATACGTCACCCACCCCTGTGGTCCTCACAATTGTGACTTTTCAAAACCCGCCGGTTTCCATTGCACCGCCATTGGAGGGTGAGCGGTATTTCTCGTTTCGGAGCGATGCCATTCACTGCAGGACACATGTCTCACGCAATGTTCAAAAACCACCCCCCCATCGGGCATTAAAGTTCGGCAGTAGATCCGGCGCGATATCGCTATACACCATCCGATCTATGACCACCCATCCGACGGTAATCGCGCCACGAAGCTGCACAGGAATTAACCAAGGAAAACGTGACCCTTGGCCCACTGTCCATTGCCCTCCGACGCATCCTCAGCCATTGATATCCTCCTGAGATCGGACGGTCCAGATTAATTGCATGCCCGCCATTGACCCGGTCCTGCCACGTCACCCATTTTCACCACTTTTTCCCATTCTCTTGGTATTGCGCCACCTGTCCACTAGGTTTTCATCACGTGTTCTCCGCCACCCCGGTCTATAATTAGTCCATTTCTCTGTCTTTTTCGCCATTTTACGTTCATACCCACTGATTACACCGTGCTGTACCACCATTATGCAAGCCTTCCACTGTATTTTTCACCATCTCTTCTCTGTTCCATCATCATTCTGCAGGCCATCAAAGCATCCATTCCCATGCATGGTTTTCCTAATAAGTTTTTGTGTTTTGCAGGGTTATGAGCGGCTGAAAACCGCCATGATTCACAGTCTCTGTTACAGTGACAGAGAACACAGGAAAGGACCATTTTCAGGGGCTGAAATTATGGATAAAGGCTTGGGAAGGTGCTATGACATGACTTCCATTAAAGAAACAGGGTTAAACGCTCAAAACCCATTCCAGAGCCATTAAAGCGCAGTTTTCGCAGGCAAAAGTAATCATGGAGTGGCTAAGAGTATTAGTGGGAAAACAAAGCATTTAGGGCCTGTCATTAAATATTTTGAGCCTTAATTCAATGATTTGAAGGCAGAGTACTAGATCGAAGACATCATGGATCACACAGAAGGTCTAGTGCACAGAAGATGATAGTACCAAGTTTTCACATCAGCAGGACGTTCTTTCCACAAAGGACGAGGTGCCCATACTATCTCCATTCTATACCATGTTCTTGAGGAAATTCCAGCCCTGACAACAGTCGTAAGCTACCAAAGCATTTGTTATGCAGTATGGCGGACTTCACAATCATTTATTTACCTTTTTGTTTATTCACCAAAAGTACTACAGAGTACTGCAACCAAAGTACATCTGAGCCATACCAGAGTAAATGGAAGTCTGGAGAAGATCACTTTTTCACCCAAAGAGTGCCTTAGATAAATGCAAAAAATTTAAACAGAATGGGCTTCGACCCTCTTTCTTTTCTGAGTTTTAATGATTCATTTATTTTTTCACCTACCTCCTCTACTCTCTTTAGCTATAAAATTCATGAAGGAACTCATTGTAAAGGTTGTTGATTGGATATCTGAGAATTGCAAGTTGTTTCCTTTGAGACACAGTCTCTGTGTAAAGTTGTAAGATAGGCCGAGGAAGAAATATTCAGACTGAATATTCAAGCTGTTGGAAATGTTGTACATGACTGGTGTTGCTCTTAATATGACAAGCACATTTCTTTGGATCCTGATTTAAAGCAGTTGGTGATGTTTTCTATCTTAGTATTTGTTTTATCTTGTAATTCATTTCATTGCATTTCTTCTGGCTTGCATCAAAAATCTGGCATAGGATTTACCCTTGTTAGGTACCCTATGTTTCTGCTCTCCTTGCCTTCAATGTTTTCTACTATATGTGTATCTGAGGATTGATTTAAATTGATTTAACCAGTGTAGTGGATGTCATTGCCTGCTAGCTGATGTATGAATTAATGAATATGTTTCTTAGATGTTCTTTTTAGGATTTAATTGAATGAATTGGGAACACTGGGAGGTCTAGAACTCTGTCTCTATCTCACTAGGATCCTTTTCAATTAATTGAACCTTTCTAAGATCCCTCAAGCTGGAGGCCGAAGCATTGAGAGTTCAAAGTCTCTCTTTGATCTCAGGTCTTTAACTTTGTGTTTTGAATCTTTAATGTTCCTTGTATGAAGAGTTTACCTTTCAGGTTTTGGATCACAGTTGGTCCAATGGCATGCCCTGTCCCTGGATCTGGTTTCTGAAAGGTCACCTTGGAGGTTTTCCTTGCCTTTTACCTTCTTTCTGCCATTTCATGTCACACTATCATCTTTAAGATGCAATGCTTTAGATGACTAGCCCAACTGAAAGCTTGCATATTGATTAGAAAGTAAACCCTTTCCTGACTCCATTTCCCAATGGTCTTGAATGTTCTCTGAATTGTCTCCCTTTACCTAAAATCCTCTTGCTCAGCCTTGTCTCATTTTAGATCCTTCTTTCCTGATTCCCAACAACCAAACCAAACCAATCAAACAAACAAACCCGAGCCTTATAACTAGCCTAATATCTTGAACTTTGAACCTCAAAGATATATACCTTTGAAAATCATAGAGAGATCCCACACTGGGCCCAGGAGGGCTAGATCCTGAGGTATGAAAGTGGTTCTGATGTTGTCTCATCTTTTGGTCTTGCCAATCTAGCCAAAACATGAGAACCCCAACAACTAGGATTTGTATATGTATAATATTTGAATGTCTAAACTCTAACTCTAGTTTTCATATTTCCTCATAAAATATCCAACTTTTAATGTCTAGGGTTTTTAGGGTATATGGAAATCCTTTGCAAAACTTGGAATTGAATGATATATAGGTTTTGTACTAGAAAACCCTAGGAATTCATCTTATAAAACATAATGGAAACCCTAGATTATACTATTGTACTTATATACTTTTTGTACTACTTATTACAGGTACATAAAGGAATATTGAGGAAGCCCTTCAAGATGAAGCTTCCACCTTCTCACAAAATATAAGAATTTTGATATATCTATCATTATTATTGTTGCTTGAATATAATCCTTTTTCTTTGGAAGGCATATTCTAAAATTTTGTAGATAAAAGAAAAGGGCTATGGCTAGATTTAGAGGGAGTCTTCATAGGGAGACTTGTAAGAAGCTTAGTTGCAAAGGGATTCCTTAAATAATAAAATCTACAAGTTTTGTTAAAATAACATCTCAAGGTATGTAAAATTGCAAAATTTGTAGCATGTCTCCTTCATACACCAAAGTACGATATCCATGTTTTTCTAAATTTCTCATGTCTAGGGTTTTGCTATAGAATCAAAAAATATTTTCATAGTGTTAGGGTGATTAATCTCTAGATTAAATCAACCCTCGTTTACTATCTTTTTTTCACCTTGGTAAAACCCTAACCTTTAGGGTTCATTATAAAAACCCTAGCCTTTTGATGTTTATGGTTTGTTGATATTATGATGAAACCCTAGATTTTTAGGGTTTGATGAATTAGGGTTTATGGGAAAAACCTTGTAATAGCTAATGTAAATTACTAGGAATAAAACCCTAGGTGCATGTGTTTATGTATGATTGAAACTTGGTTGAGTTGTTATATATCTAACATTAAAGATTTGATGTCTGTATCTAGGGTTTACAAGAAAACCCTAACAAAGATTGATATAAGATTCTAGGGTATGATGATGAAAATCTAGATGTAATAATTCTTTCACTGTGATTGAATTCCTAAATTGATGATGGAATCTAGAGTTTGTAACAAAAACCCTAGCATAGGTTGTTTTAAGAGTCCAGTTCTTGAAAGTGAAACCCTTGTTTGTAAACCTAACTAGGTTTAGGTTTTGGATATATAAAGTTTGATTTCTTACTCAAAGTTTTAATGACCCTAGATGCTCCCATTATAAGGACATGCTAACTCTATATTGATAAAGTCAACTTCACGCTCTTGTACATTTGTGCTTGGTTGTACTTGTTGTTAAAGTTTTGCAGGTACATAGTCTTCAAGATGTTAAATATTTTTACCTCATAATTAATGATGACTTGATAATAATGACAAGCATGACAAAAATTAAAAGGGAGTTCCAAGAATGTTGATGGTATTAAATATTGATAGATTACCTTGTTAGCATATGAAGATAAGGAATGATGTTCATGAAGGAATGATGTTTTGGAAGGTTGAAGTTATATGATGATATGATAATGCAAAAGAAAGAGCTTGTGTGAATAGAATTAGTGATGAACTGGTCCCCTAGTTGAGAGGGAGCTTGGTTGAATAAAAAAATAAATTTCCTCCATATTTGATAGCATGATGGAAGTTCATGAGGATGTTTGTGATCGAAGAATAGCTAAAGAACTACAAATGGCTATTCATGATTGATGAAGTTGATAGTAAGATTCAAATGGTTGGAAGAAGTGTCGAGGCTGAGTTTGGTGTGGTTGAATAATTTGAAGAAGGAAGCTTCTGTCAAAATGTGTTTTAATTATGTGATGACCTAAGTAGCATCAGAATAGTTGAAGACCCAAAAATTTTGTGCTAACATACAAAAACATTAGAAGTTTGATATTGGTTAGGGTTGTGAAGCTACACTACATGCCAACGGATGAACAAGTAGCTAGAGTATTGAAGAAATCTCTTCCCAACAGAATGTTAGTTTATTTTAGGAGCTTTCTCAGATTGGTGGATATTTTTAGTTTGGCTAAGAGGAAGATATAAGTATCATACAATTTCCTATATGATGGTACTTGGTAGGGCATATTGTCCTCGTTAATATTGAGAGCTCAATTGATGTCTATATCCCATGAGGGAGGGTATTGTGTGGAGCTTCAGTTTAATGTCGATACCTAGATCCCTATAAGGGTTGGTGACAGGGAATGGAGGCTTAGATGGTATCTATATCATGTTGGATTAATACCATGGTTGTAGCCTGATGGTACCTATAGTGGAAAATTCCTAAATGACACCTTAGTCATGTTTGGAGGATACCTTGTGTAACAGTCTCTAGTTAAAATTCCATGTAATAAAGTTAATAAAGGAAAAATAAGACCAAGGTCATGAGACATGCATTCCAAGCTAAATGTTGGGAAAAACATCCTAGTGTGGGTGTTCATTTTGTTATTAAATCTAAGGAAATTGGCAAGGGAAATGGAAAATACTTTGGAAAGGAAAAGAGGCATTATTTGGCATTTACTTATGAAAATAAAGGGAATTAGGAGAAAAGGAAAGTGAAAGGTCACAGGTTGTAGGTGAGGAGGAAATCGAAGAAAATGGAGGCCTTAATGATAAAAAGGCTTTTGAGGATCAGTTCATGGCCTTTTGAAAATTTTTGGGTGGAGCTCTCTCTCCATACACTTAGAGAATTCTTGGAGCACTATAACATTAGAGAAAGGAAAGCAAATGAAGGTAAATAAAGTAAAGATCAAGCAAGGAAGTGTCGGATCAAGCAGCTACAACGAAATTACTTGTAGGTATCAAGTTGCATATATTATTTCCTTCCTATTTTTGGCATGCATGGTATATGCATGTGTGTATTTGGTTCTCTTGTATTTTTCAACCTTTCCTTTCCATTTCTGAATAGCCATGGTGTGACAGGGTTATTTTACTTGGTTGAGTTGGATTACTAGATGGTTTAAAAACTAAGTAGGGTGGTCTCAGGAAAATTCCCAAAGGCCTAGGAATCCCTTGACTGGTAATCGCAGGATACACGGTAAATCCTGAGGGTGGAGACCAGAAAATTCCTCATAGTTTAGGTGGAGATATTTGGAGGCATCCATGCTTGTTTAGGGCATAGTGATACCTTGACCGATATATGGTAGGATTGCGGTAAAACTTGGTAGTGTATGTTTATTGTTTGGCCTAGGAATCCCTTTACCGGTAATGGTGGTATAGACAGTAAATCCTGGTGCTATAGATTAGGGTTTTGGGCCTAGGAATCCCTTGACTGGTAATGGTGAGATACACAGTTAAGCCTGAGAAACCTTGGTTGGTTTTTTGTGACCACATTCATGCTTGGAATATGGCATGGGGTGATTAGCTGAAAGAAAGATTTGGTTCTGGTTGGGTGGTATGTGGAAGTCCCTGACTTGGTTGGCTTTTTCATATGTTAATATGACCTCTTTTCCTCTTGAGTTTTATGAGAAAATGTGCTTGGTTATTATGTGATTTTAGTGATTGTTAAATCATTGTTAATTTGTTGGCTATATGTTGGTTATAAGCATGGTTTTATGACAGATCTTAGTCATGGCTCCCATTATGTTTGATTAGTAAATGAATTAATAATGAATGTATGAAATAATAGATGATAATGCAGCTATTATGAGAGGTAATTTGTCCTTCTTGACAATTTTCAGATAAGTATGAAACCCCTATGTTCAGATGTGTATTTATGACCTGTAAATTGCATGTTCATGATGTGTTTGATGGAATGTTTGTCATGGCTAGGACATGTTAGGTCAGGTTCTTATCTAATTTTTGTATGGAACGTCTTGTCCTTATGTCATTTATCATTTCTGAGAGTTTCATTAAGTTTTGGGCAGAGGTATGGATCCTAGCCCTAAAAAAGCGGCTTAGATATTGTGGTCGCTGGCACAAAATTGGCTGAAAAGACTACAATCACTCCCTTGTAGGTTTGGGCATGCGAATGGAGGCCTAAAATCCCTCCCTTGTAGGATTGTGCATGTGACTGAGGGTTTAGATGACAGATAAAGCAGGTTAATTCAAGGTTTGGACACCTGGAAGGGTGGTTTAGCCCTTGGGGGTCTTGTAGCATTTGAGGGAGGCCAGTAAGGTTTTGATTTGTTGATTCCACTTCCTTAAGATGACTTAGGAGGTAGAATTATATCACAGTAACTCTTCGTCCCATGTTTACCTTGGTAGGCGAGTTAACTTGGGTAAATGTGGGAGGAGGGTGTTATAGATTGGTATCATAGCATGGTTCAACCCTTGGACTAGATGAGAAAAATGTGGTTGTCATGCATGTATGTAGGTTGTATATGTGCTTGTTATGTATGCATGGTGATGGTCATTATTACAGTTGTGTTTTCATGTAGTAGTGGATGATGGTATTGTTGTCAGAATGTGGTGGTCATGAGTGCATGTCGGTTATGCATTTGTTATGCATGTCAGTGTATATATGTTGTTATGCATGCATTGTCATGGTTATGATTGTCATGCATGAGGTCATGGTATGTAGTTGGTATGGTCATGCATGGTAGCTAGATAATGGTTGAGATGTTGTTGATTTATTGTTACGATTATGATTATACATTTATCGTGCTAATCTGGTTGAACTTGCAGATGAGATATCCTCCCCTGCACTACATTGAGGTATGTTGGTTAATGGTCGTTATGAGCATTGGGATTTTGTACATGTATGTCAGTCTATGGTTGTTGTGGTAACATGTATGATAGATGCTATTTAATCAATGTGGTTACATGCATATGTGTCAGATAGTCATGAACGATACTAACTTGTTGTTGTATGCATTATGGTCATATGCATGATGAGTGTGGTTATTGCATTAAGGTATTGATGTTATTATGTATTGTGCTACTTTGGATGGGTCTTTACGAATGGTTATGGTTATTATATTTAGGTATGAGTCGATATACTTGTGTTTTTGTGTCGTACTAATCTGGATTGACTTGTGCAGATGTGATAACCTCCCCTGAGATAAATTGAGGTATGATTTTGATTATGTCGTCTATTTTGTGTTTGAGTGTTTTGGTGTCTATTATGTCGTCTATCTATTGTTTAAACGTTTGATTAATTGCATGATAGGATTATGTATCTATAAGATTGCATGAAGGAATGATCTTGTTTTAAGATGGTTGTACTGACACATATGTGCTGAGAAAACTTATATGTACTTCAATGCAAGTAGTTGCTAGTTGTAGTATTATGATTAATGTCAGTGAATTAATTATGTCATGGTTGTTAGTCTTGGTAGAGGCTGATTTCAAATTAATAAACATGATGTTTTGATCTTTGGAACATGTGGCTAACATGTGTGAACAGTTGTAGGGCAACATTCTTAGCATTAGCGTGACAAGGTAACAATTGATTTTTTTATATAAATAATATTTGGGTGATGTGGTAGTACATAGTAAGACTTGATTGCAGCAACGTAAAAGGTAAAATAAAGGAATTGGGTGAAAAATCCTTTGGTTATGTTTGGAAACTGCAATTCAAAACAAATGAGTACCTTGCATGAATATAGGAAGTATTCTTAACTTTGATTTTTCTGACATTATGTGGATATATACTATATTGATGAACATGTATTTAATAAGCATATTAGCTAGTTTCTAGTTATAGATGAATTCGTCAATGGAATTGGATTCCCTTGAGAGGTGACATGGATGTGCTCAATTACAAGGCAACATGTTTGGCACAATGAGGTAAGGTAAATAGTATATTTTATATTTATTTATGCATAGATATTTATGTTTTTATGGTGGTATGATATAGGGATTACATGACCAAAGTGACTTCCATGAAATCTTGAAGAAGGCCCAGGTTGAGATTTCCCTTGGAAGCATTCGGAACCCATGGGGGTTGAGTCATGGTGTTTGTCGAGAGTTTTGTGCTTTTGGTATTTTTTGATTTGTTTGCACTTGATTTGCAGTTTTGTTTATGTTTGGTGCCTGATCATGCCACTTTGTTTGTGGTGTCCCATTTTTATTGATTTTTCATGGTTGCTTCTTTTTCTTATCTTTTATGTTTTGAGGGTCTTGGGAGTTGGTTTAGGAAAGAGGAAGTTAATGGAGCTCGAAGAGAGCTGAATGAAATTTAGCAGGTAATGTAAGATAGGATGAAATATGGTGCATGTATAAGGGTAGTTGAAGGTAAGAATATGACATCCAATTGGATTGGTTGGGTCCATTTGGGTAAATGGACGGTGGTAGGAAATACATGAGAAAGGTAACAAGAAATTTAAAGTAAATGGATTTGAGGCATCAGGTGCCTTGGCTATGTTGGGAATTGTTGTTCTCAATGTTATGCATGTTGTTCACGAATAAAGGGAGTTTTCTTAACCTTAACCTTATGATATCTGGTGATTGTGTTGTGATTAGGATTATATTTATGTCTATATATGTATACATGTATGTATGTATTCTGTTTTCTAATATATATATATATATATATATATATATATATATATATATATATATATATATATATATATATATATATATATATACCATTTTATGATAGGGTCGTAAGGAATCATGATTTTTTTATGTTGATGTTTATATGTATGTCTGTAATTTTCTGACAGGGTTGTCAGGAACCATTCTTGTGGAGGAATGATTGGTTATGTAGGTGAATGGCATGAAGATGGTTCCTGGTTTATGAGGAATGAAATAGGAAGAGTAGCCCTGAGAGATCTATGAGGTTAGTATCATGTGGATATGAATTGATATTATGTGATTATGTATATGTTTATGTTATGGATAAGATATGCTGAGGAATACATCATCTAAATGAAAGCAGTGTGATCTGCAACATGCTGGGAAAAACATGGATAGTGGAAAGACACTAGAGAAAAGGTTACCTGGTAGAAACAATGTGGTCTCTAGAGGTGTAGTAATGTTGTTGTGTACATGCAATGTTGTGTATATATGATGTTGTGTGCATGTTGTTTATACAATGCATGTATCAAATGGTGTTGTGTGCATTTTGGATATGTGGTGGTTTGTACAGATGGTGTTGTGCGCATGTTTGATATGCAGTGATGTGTACATATGGTGCTTTTTGCATGTTGCATATGTGGTTTTGTGTACATATGGCATGGTGTGCATGTTGTACATATGTTGATATTTACATGTGGTCTTGTGTGCATGATTTTACATGTGGTGATGTGTGCATGTGGTGTTGTGTGCAGGTGGTGTTGTGTATATGCCGTGCATGCAATGTTGTGTACATGTGGTGTTGTGTACACGTTGTGCATGTGGTTTTATGTACATGTGGTGTTGTGTACATGTTATGCAGGTGGTGTTGTGTACATGTGGTGTTGTGTACAAATTGTGGAGGTATTGTTGTGTACATGTTATGTAGGTAGTGTTGTGTACAGGTGGTGTCGTGTACATGTTGTACATGTGGTGTTTTTGTACATATGGTATTGTGTACATATCATACAGGTTGTGTTGTATACATGTGGTACTATGTTATGTGTATTCCTTATATCATGAAATGTATATTCATTGTGTTGTACTTTGTGTACATGTATGTATTATGTTGTACACCAGGTGTAGGTGTATGTATTGTGTAGTGATGTACACCAGGTGTAGGTGCACGTGTGGTGTTTTATGCTGGGTGTAGGGTTATGCGTTGTGTTTTACACTGGTGTAGGTGTATGTGTATGCATTGTATTGTGGGGTACACTGGGAGTAGGTTTATACAGTTGGGTAGTACATTGTGTGTTGGTGTATGCATGTGATGTACATTGTGTGTATGTGTACATGATTTAAGAGAAGCAATGACACTAGGTTCTCGTCAGGTGTGGCAACTGATCTGATGTGTGTATAGAAAGGACGAATAATAAAGGAAGAAGCAAAGAATTATTCGAAGGATAAGTGTCAATATTTTATTTCAGATTTATTATGCATATGATCTATGATTTTGGTTTATGATAGATACATGTGATATATGAATTTTATTATGATTTTTTCATTTTGAGCTAACCAGATGTGTTATGTTTATTCATGATGATTTGATCAGACAAGAAGTTTGACTTGTTGTGACAGGAAGTGAACATAATTACAAGTTGTTGGTGCAAAAGGTGACTTATAAAAATCAATCCTAATGCCTATATTAATCATCAACCAAGGATTCTTCTGTTTGTTTCAAGAGTGTTGGTACTCTATGTGTAGAGTGAAATCAAAAGCTATCTAGGAATAAATGATTCTAAATCGTTGTAATAGCTACTTTTCTAATTCTCAAAGTTCAATATGGAATAATTCAAAAGAAAACCTTAAATCAATTACAAACCATGAATCTTAATCTATCTTCAACTAATTTGTAGAGAAAATGAATCTAACATATGAATTGCAAGAATCACACTCAAATAATTACTGCTAACAATTATCTATTGAAAAAGAGAGATTACAGAAATGAACAACAATCTATTATTCACACTTTTAACTGAAACTAACAATAACTAATCACTCAAGATTTCCAATAACATTATTCAAAAGAAACAAAAATCAATCGCAATGCTTGAACTAATTTTGATAAATTCATTAAGGAATAATCACATAGGCATAATAGTAACAGCAACTAAAAGTTATCTCACAGTAAAAGAAAATCATAAAGATCTATACTAACAACAGTTGCATTAACTATAATTCTATAAGATAGCATAAATGAATAATTACGAAAAAGGAAAAGAAACAAATATGGCACAAGAGAAGCAGTAGATCTCCTATTGACCTGGCCCAGAGTCTCCATAAGTCACTGCCGAAAGATACTCAGAATGTGATTACAAAGGAAACACCATCTTTCTCATTAAATTCAATAATAACTATATAACATCACCACAATGTAATTACTCCGTCTTCAATAATAATTTCAAAATGTAAATTACAACTTTTGGGTTAAAAATACCATTCTATTTCACCTATCGGCTTTATATACTCTAAAGGAAAACAAACATATGAGAGCGAATCCTCTGGATCAGGAGATCCTAAGGATTTTGCAACTGTCAATCAGATTTCCTTATAAAATAGACTCGATCCTCCTAGTCTTCCGTTGGCTCGTATGAGCAAGACATGGTATTATTTCCTTTTCTTGGCCGCTGTCGTCCCATCTTTTAAAAAATAATTTTTCCATTCAGATTCCTGCACATAAAAAGCAAGATAAAGTTAGTTTTCACGCCAGAATTGCACAATTTATTGATAATTGGTCTTTTCCATCTTTCACAATATTTTCTTCTAGATTTATTCCAAAATGAAGATAAGTACATGAAATTCAATGATTAATCAAGCTAATATGAAGATAAAACATACCTTTTCCATGGCCCAACATACTCCCCTACTTACCTTTTTTCATTTCCTCATGCAATAAGATGGTTGAGGTGTAGTTGTGTCAAAGAATAAGAAGGATAAATTCTTCCTTATATAGCCGAAAACCATTTTTATGTTTGATTATTTCAAAGGCCTGGTTCACATGAAATTATGGAAAATCATAGTCTTGGTAATATCCTTCATGGGGATAACATATAATAGGACACCTGTAATGACATCCTATCCAAGTAGAGTCCATGCATAGGATTATACTGCTGTACATGTTTAGGTGAGCAACAACAACTTTAGAGTTTCTATAACCAAATGGCTCCCGGTTCTTGACATTGTTAGTGGAAGCCTTCCACCTTTGCTTTGCTGCTAACAAAGTTTCATCCCTAATGTCCTGGAAATACTCCCTTCCTACCTGTACAATATCTTTATGAAATGGTCCTAATTTAGCAACAACTCCCTCTTGTTTCATGAATCCTCTATGTTGAGTGAAAATATACAAGGGTTTTGTGGGTTCTCCTCTTACCCATAGATCCAAACCATGTTCCCTATTTTGGAAAATGTTATAGGCCTTAGCCCATTTAAGATGGTTTTCAGAAAAAGAGAGGAAATATTGGAACTAAATATCTCCAATAAAGGGACTAGGATTGGCATCCATTTCATCCTCCAAGAAACAATTGTGCAAATATAGTTCACATAGAAGGCCTGTTACCTCCTCATTTTTCTCCTGACAACATTGGATGAATTATGCAATGGTTTTAAATTCAACTGGATTTCCAGCCCTGACATCTTTAATATTCAACAACAGATATCTTTCCAACAAGAATAATGCATAGTTAGTGGCAGGTGATCGACAAGATAAAACATTAGAGTAAAGAGAACACATGGTTTCTGTTTATTCCTTGGCTTTATGAAGCTGGGTTTGCATTCTCTTAATTTTCTCCTTATCACCTCTAATACTGGTGAAATTTTCATCTTCTGTTGTAGTGAGTGTATCAAATTTCCTCATCAACTCCTAGTGTATATGTAAGGGCACCACTTCTTTCTTTTACTGAGCCAACACCTGTCAAGTCTATGTCAATTCATTTTGTAGTTTCAAAATAACAACCTCTCTTACTAGAGGATTATAGTGAGGTGTCTCCTCTGTATGTGTTTCATTGTCATGTGTTGGCACTAAATCAGTCTGCATAGCAGTTTCAATTGTTTCTTGGGAAATACAGTGATTGGTCTGGACATTCTTCTTGAAATCTGTTTGGACAATGACATCTATGGAATCCATAGGAAAGTCCGTTTGGGTCTCCATTGAACAAACACAAGGATGTTTAGTTTGAGTTTCAATATCCTCTATAGGACATGGTTCAGTTTGGGTTCCCATAACCTCAGTGGATCATTGCTTTGTTTGGGTTTCAACAATTTCCATTTCTACTTTCGGCTTCTAGGCCTTGTATGCTTCCTTTAACCATTCTCTTAATTGTTTGACCATTTTCTTCAATTTTATGTACTTCTTACACTAGTAAATTTGGCCCAATTTCCGACGGCCAATTTGTCGGTTTTCCGACACCTAGTCGTCGCAAGAGCGACTGTTTGAGGCACTTCAAAGCGTGGCTAGCCATAACGTCGGTCTTCCAACGCTTCCATAAAGTGTCGGTATTGCGACACTTCTTCCGACATTTTGGAAAAGCATCGCAATACCGATGCTTAAGAAGTGTCGCACTAGCAATGCTTGTGAAGTGTCGCAATACTGACGTTATGGCTAACGACGCTTCTAAAGTGTCGCAATACCGACGCTCGTATAGTGTCGGAAGACCGATGTTATGGATAACCACGCTTTGAAGTGTCGCAATACCAACATTGAGCAGAAGTCGCTCTTCCGAAGCTAGTGGTGTCGCTCTTCCAATGTTTGGAAATGTCGCTTTTGGGAACGTCGCTCTTCCGACATTAGCAAACGTCGCTTTTCTGATGGCATAGTAATTTTTTTTTTTAAATGTAACGTCGGTCTTCTGATGCTTACGAAGACCGATGCTTATAGCGTGTCGAAAGAGCGACATCGGGTTCAATTTTTTTTTTTTTTTTAAATGAAAATATTCTGAATGCCTGTTAGCAGATGTTGCTGGGAGGGCTTGTCTCACATCATCAATAATTTTATTTCGATGCAAATCTTGAACAGGGCTCAGATCTACATTCGCAAACTATATCTTTCAAGTGACGACAGGTTAAATTTTTATTAAAAAAAATGAAATAGCCCACGGTCATTGCCGTATGGGTTATTCGATAGACGACAACAAGAATTCGAAACTGTAATGAATTGACTTGCAATGTCTCTAGAATATGAAAAGAGTGAAGTAAATGCAGGTTTCTTTTATTCAAATGCAGAGTAGAGGGAGAAAATGGTTTTATCAGAAAGAAGACAAGTATATGAGAAAATTCAAAAGATCATTAACCTGAAGAAGAAAGTTTGTGATGGCACTGACAACAATTTTGTTGTGATCAATCGAAAGGGAATAGATCCTATGTCACTCGATCTTCTTGGAAGAGAAGGGATTGTAGCTTTGAGGAGTGCGAAGAGGCGCAATATGGAGAGATTGGTTTTAGCTTGTGGTGGGGAGGAGTTGAAGCCTTTGCTGATGCACTTTTGGTTGTGCCCAATACTCTGGCAGAAAATTCTGGAATAGATACTCAAGACGTCTTGGTTGGACTACAGGTGGAGCATGAAAAAGGAAATATTGTTGGTTTAAATCATCATACAGGAGAACCGATGGACCCATACTTGGAGGGAATTTTCGACAACTACTCTGTCAAGCACCAGATTATAAATTCTGGCCCTGTAATTGCATCGCAACTACTTCTCATGGATGAGGTCATCCATGCTAGAACAACCTAGCGTGGTCGATGCATGAATTGGACCAGCGTTGAGAACTGTAATATGAAACCAAGGAGGATTGTAAATTTGCGAGGGTTGTTCAACTGTGGAGCGATGGAACCCTGAAGGCAAGGAGTGGAACTGCGATCATTGAACAGTAAAGGTGGTTTTTAAATCCAAACCCGACAGTATCGCGCGAGGTTGAAGGTGGTGAGTTGTTTTTATAAAAACAATGCGATATACTCCGGCGATGGACACATGTAATTGAGTTGTTTTGTGATACCATCTATATCGTGTGCGTTTGGAGAATTAACCTCCGTGTAGCTGGGTCGCGTGACTACCATCGGATGATGGAGTGGTAGTGCGATACCCTTCCAGCCGTAGGATGGAGGTGACGATTAATGAAAGGGTATGTTAAATGCACTGCGGGGTCTAATCAATAGCTGGTTATGTGTGTTATGAACGACATTGTTATGTTATGAATTGGATTCGTAACCAACGAATAGTTAACATACAGATGTATACATATATAGTGGGCAAAAGCATAGGTGATAAAAGGGGGAGCCTTGTCGTAAGTGGATATAAGTGCGTGGGCCTATGGTAACAAATGAACTTTATAATAAAGCTCATTTGATCACCATTATGAAATGAACCTTTATGAAATTCAGATCTTATTACAAAGGCAGGCTATACAAAATGAGGGTTTTATAACCTAAGAAGGAAACTGAATTAGTTCCGCACAGTATTGAAATTGCCAATCGAGATTATTGTGAATTGCTAGACTTTGGTTTGGAGGTTTATTAAATTTTCTAGTTCAAGAAATGAGAGCAGGTTAACTTTGCCCAGATTGTGAAATTGATTGGGCAATAAAGTTTTGAAAAACTGGGACTGTGGGTCTTACCTCCATCAGGTTCCAACAACCAAGAACCAAATACAGGATCTTTGGTAGCAACGGATATTTGTCAGTTACACACATTTCATCCCCTAGCAAAAGCTCGTAAGATTAATGTCATATTCACAACTAATATTTTTGCAGTCCT
Source organism: Pinus albicaulis (assembly GCA_034641835.2). Classification (NCBI taxonomy): domain Eukaryota; kingdom Viridiplantae; phylum Streptophyta; class Pinopsida; order Pinales; family Pinaceae; genus Pinus; species Pinus albicaulis. The sequence continues at coordinate 561,644,145 of CM076571.1, read as the reverse complement.
TGAGCAAGCATTTGATGAATTAGTGACCAGGACTGGTAGCGACAATTGGACCATGGTTGGAAGGAATTACTACCTTTATGTCAAATGCAAGATATTAAAATACAAATTCCAATTCAACCCAAGCGTAGCATTTTTACAGTCTTGATGGGTGACACTGCCTCTGTTACATAGCTGATACTGTATGTAACTGCTGTTACAGGCCTTCTAAGTGCTACAGTAAGAAGAAAAAAGATTCCTATTTGTGCAACCCTTTGACATCTCATGTCTCTTTAAAGGCTACAAAGATAAAACCAGGCATTCAAATGCAATCTGCATACAAGGAATATTTCTTCAACATGGAGGCTGCTCCTCAGAAAAGGAGAGCAATCCAGAAATCTAGGAACCATGAGGTAGTGGAAGAGTCATCACATCCTCTGTTAGAAAAGGTAGATACCTTTCCTTTCCCCAGAAAACATGTGGGTGAGGAATGTGTATGCATGTCTTCATTTGAAGACAGATTAAATCGTTCAATTGAGGAAGCTGAGAGTTGTCATTGTTCTGTTGCTAGTAGTAGTAGTAGTTATATGTCAAATGATATTTTATGTTCAAATCAAAAGCATTCATCACGACCTGTAGTCTATAGCTCTTTTGATGATGTTATGTCTTCATGTGAATGTCCAAACCGGAGGCAAGATAAATCTTTGACTGAAGAGAAAGGAGTAGCAAAAGTACATAAATTAGAACTTCGTGCATATCACTCTGCAATGAGAGCTTTGTATGCATATGGACATATAACTTGGGAGCAAGAAACCTTGGCTACTCCTGCGATTGTGAATTCTGCTGAAAAATATTGTTGTGCTTGTGGGCATTGACTACAGAGGGTGGGAGTTGAGTGTTTTTCACTAGTGTAGTTTTATGTGACCATTCATCTCCTCTTTGATGGTTCCTTTTTCTCTTTGTATATGTATATTTTTTAATAGCTGCCTTTTTCTGGTGGCAAGTAGTTTACTTAGTGCAGACTTCATATTTTTTCTTTAATCTAGCAAAATTATACTTTTAATAGTATATAGTATGAATTACAAGTAGTTAAAACTGTTATCTGCTTCCATGGGAAACAGATCAGCAGTGAATTCAAAATATATCAGATCTGGTTGTACACCATCAATCAAATCACTTGTATTAATATGGGCGTCAATATCATATAGATAGGTGCAACCTTCATTGTCATACCTGAATAGTAGTAATTTAGAACAAATAAGAAAAGAAGTGGAAGTAAGCAATAGGTGCATTCAGTTAGAGAACCATTTATGATGAAGAAATAGGAAAACATAATTTAATACAAGATACAAATTTACCTTTCTCCTCTTTTATTTGTTTCTTGATCATTTAAGACCTCTCCAAGGTATTCACAAATGAATTTCCCATGTGAAATTTCTTGTGTAGCTCTAACTGCCTAGCCCTAAAATCAAACAGAAAGACAGACCAAAACATTGAAACAGAATTGGGGTCTTGTTGCACCTTGGTTTATTGATAATTTTGAAACCAAGATTTTGCTTTTTGAAAAAATGCATCTGACATTAACAAGTGAATTTATTTACATTCTAGACCATGATTACATTTCAATAATGCTCCTAATGCACTACCAATACTAGAACTTCAATAAAAGAAAAATAACACCTTATGCTTTGTTTTATATACTTCAATTCTGACTTGCACTCCCTTCTGCAGCACCCGATTTGGGCATTCTTTATTACAGCTGCACATAGAGTTGCATTCATATACCAAGAACCCTTCCTGGAGAAAAATAGACATTAAAGTCAGAAAATATAGGCTAACCACTAGAACTACGATGCTAAACCTTAGCAGTGAAGTCATTACATTACTGAAGTTCACTACACATACTGACAAGAACTAAAACATAGTGAGAAACAAGAAATTTCCGTGGATTTTTCATGTTTCGGGCACTCTGATGTCAATGCCCAGTACAACACAATTGAAGGACAACTATAGTGGCCAAATTATGGTAAAAAAATGACAACAGTATGCACAATTATTTGCATATCATCAGAGAGGCCCTCAAATAACCCATAAAGTTGTATGCAAGAGGAACAGTACAGGACAACTCATAATGAAGTTTGTAACTTTGTTGTTAAGAACGCCCATGGATAGATAAACGTACAGTTTATCATAAAATAATATTATATTGACAGAATTTTCACTTTACAAATCTATTTTATAAACATAGCCTCATGGGGTGAATCCGTAGAAAGACGAGCCATTGATGGAGAAGTAGGAGTGATAAGTTGGAGGGGAAGGGTAGGTATAAACTGAAGTTGAGAATTGATTTCAGAAATTGATGGGAATGCTGATGGATTAAGGGTAGCGGATGCTGATTCTAATGATTCTAAATATGCCAAAGACAGTGGAGGGCACTTCAGGTAAGCATACCCCACAGGATGCTTACCTTATATGTGTGTGCGTTTTAACTTTGAACTTTGAAACAATTTTCTTTTATATTATACTAAAAACATAAAGATCCAAAAATAAAAGGGAACCTCAACCTTGTCATGAGGCCAAAGTATGCCCTAGGAGATATATTCTTCACATCATTAAGCAACCAAAAATTGCTTAGCTCTAATTTCAGAAAATACCTTGTCAAAATCTAAGTTTTATAAGCTATCAATAGTACCAAGAAATGCATCAAAAACTTACTTATAATGAATCATCCAAATTTAATACAATACTAAGGAGTGTATGTAATGCCAAAGGCTTAAAAATGGCTCAAAACTAAATATTTTCAATCACTAAGCAATGATCTGTGACAAACAGGAAGGCCATGTTGGCTCCCATTTTGAGTGTATATTTTGTGTAAACTTGTAAAATCCACCATTAGTTCACCATTAAATTCACCAATCCTTGAGATTCAGCAAAATTAGAATTCTTTCGAAATAAATGACGTCAAATGCAGTGACTAAACCTATAGATAGTCCAAGCCTTCCCAAACAGGACACAACTGCTCCTCAAATTCTCAATCTAACCTAACTCCAAAAATATACTTATATAATCCTGGTAGACTCTTCATCAAAAATACCCCTTTATGCCCACATTCCTCATCAAATGGAAGGTATATTCATGAATGAAATGTTTGTCCTAAAACTAAGGATTTTCAAAAAATAATAATAAACAGTGAAACAAGATTTTAAGAAGTCACGCTTAATCCAAAATATCGTTAATCCAGCCACTAAAAACATTGAGAAAATCTACACACACACAAATTGACTTGTAGCTACAAATGCATAAAATAAAGACTAAAATACCAGTTGCTTAGCAATAGCCTGAACTTGTGCTTCAGGAAGGCATTTGTCATCTTCAAGAATCTCAAATAGTTCACCCTATCATCAAAATCATTTATAAGTCTATGATCTTTATCAAATGCTTTGGGAGCAGAATTTTAATGTTGATATACTTCAAACTGGAAAGATAAAAGAGTACGCACATGCTATAATACAATCATAAATACCTGCACAAATTTTGTCACAACAAAAACCTCCTGTGGACTTTCAAATGCATCTAGCATCTCTATGATATTCTCATGCTTCAGCTGTCATAATATCTGACAAAATTGTAAACATGAATCATTTCATGCACAATCCAAGTAATATAATCTTCGCATAAAAATGGTTTTCCACCAAATGAGGTTTTCAAACCAAATGTGTGTAATATATACAAAGATATTTCCCTACAGATAGTAATTCAATAACTAGTCAATGCATAGATTCATCAAGTTTGCTTCATAAGGGAAAAAGTCATATTCTAGCCATTGCATCTTCCTCGTTAGACTGCTGAAGGCAGGTGGTATTAACTACAAAATAAAACAATCAGTTAGCTACTCACATTCATTGTACTACTCTTACCACAACACATTCTTCAAATATACATATATGCATATATTTATATCTATATGAATGATTTGGTAATGTAATAGGAAAAGCTGACAACATGACTTTACATCTATAAAAAATAAAATCAATAATCGAGACGACAAATAAAAATGTTCTTGTTTCCCCTGCCTTGAAACAAGCTGCTAAACAACATGAATGTTTTTATTTAAAATCATAAATACATAGTCTCAATTATAATCCATAAAATGTCAGCTACAGTCAATAAGAATATGGAATCTTTGGAAATGTGGGTCTGTTACACACCCTTGGAATGTTACAACACAAAATAAAGTAATACAAAAATCAGGCACAACAAGCTTCTGTTATGAAATAATATTATTGCATATGTAATGCATTTAGTACAGTTGAAAAGATAGTTACTGGCACATATTGCAAGACCTAAGTTACCTGGCATGTTCTTACCCCGCCGATGGCCAGACCTAATATGAATGTTTAATTGAGTACTAATATCTTGCTTGTAAACAATGCTTCCCGAAGGGCCTCTTCTAAGAGTCACTACCTACAATTTGTATTTTATTAGCATTACCATTTCAATTCTAGAGTGTTTGCAGCAGCTCAAACCAACTAATAGATGGCAACACAATTTTAATATATACTAGAAGCAAAACCTCATCTCCAAGTTCTGCAATTCGCTCGATCATCTCCAATGGTGATCCAGGTCCAACAAGTGAAGCAACTTCCTTTTCGTTTGTGGAAAATATGTTCCCAGCAGAACCCAGTGCCCTGTAAGATGAAAATCCATATTACTAAATTACAACATTGCTAAGATAATTTAACTCAGTCAAGTTAATATTTCTAGTGATTCAATTTGCAAAGAGGCTAACTGTAGCCTCCTCTTCCTATAAAATTCCCTGAAAGAATAAGGATGTTACATAACTGAATTGAGTTCACAAGGTTAAAAAAAATTTCAAGGGAAATTTCCCATTCAAAACATAAGCGCAGAAATGAAAAACTCCAGGAGGAAATCTAGAAATGCAACCTGTTGAAAAACTAGAAGTAGCAGATTGCAACTCCTGATATGTAAAATGCCTGTAGGTTTTACTTTGAAAAAGGAACTCTAATATCCTTGCCAAAAAATATACAACAACCAAATGAAATCAGTATACAACAACCTTAAAACAACCTTAGCTAATGGTTCTCTTGTCTTTGACTCTTCACTCCATGGTTCCTCTGAGGAGTGTAGCTTTATAGATTGTTATTGCTTTTAATTATGCCCAGCACAAGGCTCTCCTTTATGTGCTTTTGTGAACTCTTCTATTGATCCATCCTCAAATTCTTCATCTAATGTGTCTGTAGTTGCTAGACAGCAGCATATAGAGCACCTGCTGGTAGGTTATAAGGGTGGACTTTGGGTTAGTTTTAGACACCAAAAGGGTGCACTTCATGGGATAGCCTTGTCCTTTTTCTAAGTGAAATGGATGAAGCAGCAAATGAATATCAAATCAGAGGTGTTCGTGGTAAATAAAGCATGCATGACTGGTGAAGGAGATAAGACACATTTATCCACGTAGATTGTTTCATAAGTTTCCTTGTTATCCCTACCCGGACTCTGTTTTGTGGGAAAAAAATTCAACACGGGAAGATACTCGAAAGAACCCTAGATCTGTTGTAATATACTCTAGATCTAAAATTCATTGAAAATCTTTGTATATCTATGAAATATTTGTTGTAAATTCTATAGATGTTTGTAGATCTTAAACAAAATGAGTTTTCAATTTTGGATTTAAAAGGGCTCTTCAATGTCAAATTGCCTAGATAACCATATAAATTTGGAGTTTTCTTTGAGCCATACAAGTGCACATATAGTTTCTTTCAACCATTATGGATCTAGTTTTGAATCTTTGTTCTTTGCAGGTAGTGATCGAGCCATCTAATCGACTAGTTGCTGATTCTATTTTAAATTTTCCCAAATCTTTGTAGATCTGGCAATTCTCGAGTTATAAAATTGCAATTTTTTTGGATCTGCACCTGTAATACGAATTATAAAGTTGTAGATTTTTTTGGATCTGCATCTGTAGTACATTTCACAGTGTGAAATAGTTGATCTATCCCATCTTCAATTGGATGAACTCATATCAATGTGTTTCTTATTTTACTCAGTACCTCAACCTCAAATTTCTTGATACTCCAAACTTGTGCACTTGCATGAGTTTGTCCTCACCTGCTGCTTGGTGACAGTAGATGAATGGACAGTCCCTAGTAGCTGTAGAGATAATCTAACCCGACTTAAGAGCTCCCTCATCATATCATGGGTACCACGAGCTCCATTGACGAATTGCTTTGCCCAATGTTTATAGGAAGAAGAAATTGAGGTTACAGTCAAGACGCGATTAGTTCTTTCGAGCTGTTTATAAGGCATGCATCCATGATGCTACCAATTTTTCCATTACCTCGACTGTTTATTACACAAACCATACCCTTTTCTATGGTAACTCTGTTTCCACCGAGCAGGGACAATCATCAGGTACGTTGCAAAACACAACCCATGTCATTGAAGATATCCTTCCAACTCCTCCAGTCCCGGACAATGAAGTGACCTTGTGTTTGATTTCTACCTCAGACCTGTGCTTATTTCACCCCTTAGCTGAGCGAGACCAGGACCCTAGCTTTCGATGCTGATTCCTCGACTTGTCTTCATAGCAAGCAGTTTCATTCCTCAGTTACATTTGATTTTTTCATTTTAAATGACCATGCATTTCAAATGACTGCACATTTTATTTTTACAGTTGATTTTTTCATTTCAAAGGAGTGCGCATTTCAAATGACCACACATTTGATTTTTACATTTGATTTTTGTAAGCCATCGTAATAGCGACGCTTTGGGGCATAGTGTCGCAATTACGAAGTTTGGAGGAATCCGTCGCAATACAGACACTATGCCCCAAAGCGTCGCTATCGCGACGAACTCCTCCAAACGTCACAATTGCGACACTTAGACTAAGTGTCGCAATTGTGACGTTTGGAGGAAGCCGTCACAATAGCGACGTTTTGGGGCATAGTGTCAGTATTGCGACAGATTCCTCCAAACGTCGTAATTACGACACCTTGTCTAAGTGTCGGTATTGCGACACTTGCCTCTAAACGTTGGTATAGCGACGGTTTTGGGTGGGATTTGAAAAAGTTAAAAAATTTTGGGGAAATTTCCGACATTTGGTCAAAAGTGTCGGAACCAAGTGTCGGAATTCTGCCAAATGTACTAGTGTTACTCAGCTTCCTCAATTTTGCCTTGTTTGATTTCTTCTCCTTCATGTAATTTTCAGTTGGAGATGGCACAGAGTCCCTTTTGGGCTCAGGAGAAGCTGTACCAATATCAAGGCCATGCTCTAGTGGAACAGTATCACTTTCAGGCACGAGAGGGGTTGTACCAATATCAAAATCATGTTCTAAGGGGACATTATCTTTTTCAGGGACAAGAGGGGATGTACCAACATCAAGATCATGTTCTAATGGGACAGTATCTCTTTCAGGAACAAGAGGGGTTGTACCAACATCAAGATCATGTTCTAATGGGACAGTATCTCCCAACTGATTCTCGGGTTCAGAAGCTTCCTCTGTATGGGTTTCTACCTCAAGGTATTCATTTTCAGAGGGAATTGGTTCCCTCAAGTCCTGCAAATCTCCAATATCTTCAGTGGATGGAAAAATTTCAGTATGACCAGAAATGCCAGCAGAGGCAGACTGGTCAAGATTTTGTCCTTCAGAGTTTCCAGATTGGTCACTCTCTTCATAAAGTGTACCCAAATTCTCCAGTACTCGGGCCATTTCTTCCTCCTATTCTTGTAAAGAATCACTATGCAGGCTTAGAGGGGGTGTATGAGATGGCCTTGCCTCATCTGTCAGAATTGGGGTATGTTGTCATGAGCTGATCCTCACAGACCATCTTCATTTTACTCAGCCAGAGGCCAAGGAAGGAGTCTTCATTTTTCTTGCTCTTTTTGGAATTGTCACTTCTATTCCTTGTTGTTCAGTATCTATGTTATCAATATTTCTACCATCTATCCCTACCTGTGTATCTGGATTTTCTTCTAGTGGTGCAAGGTTTACAAAGTTGTCCCATGCCAATTGCTGTTGGGCTAAGTCATGCATGATAATTAACTTGATCAGGCCATGGTGGCTAATAATAGTATATGGATCTTTAGCCTTCCTAACCCGTCTAGCAATATCATGTAATAAATAATTAATAAAGAATGGCAAGTTAACTATAATTTTCTGTTTAATTATGGCTAGAAATTTAAGTTTTTAAGGTTTTACCACGTCTTGACGTCCGTCACAAGTGATGTATCTTTGAAAAGTGGTTGCCAATTCTCGCCATGGTTCCTTTAGAGATGTCAGGTGAATTCCTTTGCCTTTGCGAACCAATTTTTCATTTGGGTCCTGAAATACTATGACTACGTCATGCAACAAAACATGCTTATCGGTCCACTTTGTGCCTTGTGCTAGAAGTCTCAAAACCTCGGCTAGGATTGCTTTAGACACTATTATATTTATTCCTCTTACAATTATCTGTCTGCCCTATAGATTTTGCAGGAAATATAGTGCTATTTTAATGTGGAATCCTTGTAATTTGGCTAAATGTTCAAGCCAGCCAGTGCGCTCAAGAACTGTGCAAGCCTAGTCTGTTAATCGGAGTACTGTGGGTTCATTGCAAATAGATTTTCCACCCATGGTTTTTTGTGCTTTAGGAGAAAAAATCGCACTTCTGCATGCACTTCTTATAGTTTTCTCAGTTTGGAACAACACCCCTAAACTACATACAATGCTTTGAAGTTTGTTATTTTTGATATAAACGCCATAATATTATTTGTCGCATTAGCACATTTCAACAGATTTAGTAATTATATCACATGTTGTTCCATTATGTCTACCTTCACCCCTCCAATTAGAAAAGGGCGTCCATGACCATAGAGCACGGGAAAAGAGGAAAGGACGTTTGGAATTCATAAATGCAGCAGAAAATGGTCAGAGTAGCGTACATATGGTAAGAAAAGGTTAGAGTCATGCAAATTAAAAAAATGGTTAGGAAATGACCGAAAAAAGGAGTAAAATAGAAAAATAACCTTTATGAGAAAATATTTTCCCTTTAATGGAAAGATATGACACAATCATGACAGGTGGTAGATGATAACGGCTATTGATATCAATTAATCGGACATTATTGATATAATTCATATAAAAGTATAGTCTACCATGTATATCAGTTAATATAAATATAAATCCTTATTCAAATGATAAATTCATCTTTGGAGATGAATCAATAGGAAATAGTGGGATATAGAGTAATTGGAAATATAACATAAAACTCCAATACCATAAATAGAGCCACTACTACCTGCAGACGTCCATAGCCTCGATAGGGTTTCTTTTTAACTTCAAAAATGAGCCAAAATCCTCTATTTAGGACTTAGATGATTTTTTTATTTCTTTAAAGAGATCACTATGCTGGCATGGTGACCAGATAATCACAGTGCCATTCACCAGGGTATAAAAAAGTGACCAGGTCGGCTCGTGATGAGACCTCCTATCCTTCTGATAGTTTAACTGTATAGAAGGCCATTTCCCTGTTGTGGTGGCCATAATGGAAATGTCACTTGTTATATCCTTATGATCATCGTAGGTTGGCTCATGATGAGACCCCCTATCCTCTCTAATAAGGTTTGCATTACATTTTCATATACACATTAGAAATGGAGGGAGGCTCATTAACTCCTTAAGAGTTAGGGATGGCGTGAGAAGTAAAAGAACACCAATAAAAGTTATGCCCTTATCCCTATATCTTCATACTAAAGGGAATTATCAATTAAAAGTGTGAAAAATAACCATCATGGTATTTTGATAATGAATCATTTTATGATATGTCTGAAGAGAAGATATTTAGAAAGTCATTATATAGGTAAACCATGTCATTTTCTAGAATAAAGATACCCATCAAAGGTTTAAAAATCATAATGTTGTTAATATCACAGTTTTTCCTCTATATTGGGTAAAAATTTCCAATCCAAAAAGATGATCTTCATAGTAAAGCATGTGAGAAAAGAGATGGCAAAAAAGGGTGTTAAAAAACCAAAAAAATAGCAGCTGTTCATTTTTCTGAACAATAGTTGTTCAATTGATTGAACAGAAGCTGTTCAATATATTGAAAAACAATTATTAAACACACAAAAATAAATTGTGGCTATTCATTTTTATGAACAACATCTGCTCAATTGATTGAAAAATATCTGAACAACAAAAAAAACCAAAAAAGGAAATCGCAACTGTTCATTTTACAACGAAAACACAAAAAAAAAAATCACGGTTGTTCATTTTTCTAAACAGCAGCTGTTCATTGGATTGAACAACAATTTTTCAAAAGATTGAACAACAATTATTAAACGCACAAAAATAAATTTTAGTTGTTCGTTTTTCCAAACAACAGTTGTTCAATGGATTGAACAACAACTAATCAATGTATTGAACAACAAAAATGCTTGCAACAAGAAAGAAGTCCAGCTATTCAATTGGAAATGAACAACAACTGTTCAAAGAATTGAACAACATATAATTATAAAAACAATACAAAACAATAGTAAAAGTGATTGTTTCCAAAGAAAAATAATCCACACATTTACACAATGATTCTTATCTTTAAAAAAAATGGAAAATTACAACCAAATATTAAAAATATATACATTATTTACAGTCAAAGAGAAGCGTATTTTCACGAAAGTAAAGCTTCCAGGTCATTAATCCCTACAGCTAATATTTGCATAGTGGGATCATCACGTACCTGTTGGAAAAAATACTCTTTTGTGAAAGGTTTATGATAAAGAGGTACTTGATGTCCATTCACCCGAAAAGAAGAGTCAGGCCCATCGATGGTGGTCAGAATTAGGGTGTCGTTTTTGTGCACCTCTTGAATTTCATATGGGCCAAGCCACCTTGTCTATAATCTACATGGAAAGTCCTGGAACCTAGAATTGTAGAGGAGTGCCCAGTCTCCTTCCTGAAACGTCTTCTTTTTTATGAGACTGTTGTGCTACTTAGCCCTTTGCTGCTGAATAATTGCGGTGCATTGTAGAGAAAGTAATTGAGCTTCATCCAATTCATTTATTTGTTGAAGTCATTTAGTTTGCGCCTCCGTCAGGTCCAATCCCACTTCCTGGGATGTTCTGAGAGTCTTTATTTCAAATTAAATAGGAAAAATAGGTTCTTTTCCAAATACAAGTTGGTACGTGGAATATCTAGTAGTATTTTTCCAAGTTGTGCGAGAAGCCCACAAGGCCTCTAGTACTTTAGTAGGCTAGTCTTGACAATGTGTTGAAACTGTCTTGGTCAAAATTGCCTTAATGAATTTGTTAGTGCTTTCAACCTTTCTGTTCACCTTCGGGTGATACGGAGAAGTGACTCTATGTGTGATATGGTGGTTTCGCAGAGTGGTTGTAATCTTATGTCCTACAAACTGTGGCCCTCCATCCGTTATCACTTCCCTGGGCAAACCATACTACACAAATAATTCAAAAAGAAAATTAATTATAGTTTCTTCTGTAGATCTTGGCAAAGATATCGTTTTTACCCACTTTGTTACATAGTCTGTGGCAACGAGTATGTAGGACTTCTGGTTTGATGGCAGATTGAATGGGCCAACAAAATATAATGCCCATCGTTCGAAAGGTTCTATTACCAATTGTGGATGTAATGACATTTCATCAGATTGACCAGGATGACCCATCCTCTGGCAGCTATCACATGCTTGAACATATTTCTTGGCATATTTAAAAATAATGGGCCAGTAATAGCCCATCTCAGAGTATTATATGCCCAGTTCTGCGATCTACGAAGTGTCTGCCACATGGCTCGTCATGGTAGGCCTTCAGGATGTCATAGTTTTCATCTTCTCGAATGCATATGCATATGTGCATATCAGCTCCTGTGTGAAAAAGGTATCCACTGATCCATGAAAATTAGGTGTTGCACTGGACAATTAGTTTCCTTTCCTTTGTTGTTAAGTGCCTGGGAAATTTTCCTACCACTAGATAATTTGCAACATCTTCGTACAATTACACTTTAGCTGCTACAATAAACATGTATTCATATGATAATTGATCGTCCACAACCAGTGGATCATTTGTCTTAGGAACCCATGAAAAAAAATATATGATTGGGTTTTCCTTTCCTAGATGGTATTTAATGGTACTATCAAAATCGTGCAAAAGTAACAGCCAACGGGCCACTCACCCATTAGTGATTGGTCTATTGGCTAAATATCTAATGGTGGAGTGATCAGTGTACAAAAAAATTTGATATCCTGTTATATAATGTTTAAATTTATTTATGGCATAAATGATAGCTAAGAATTCCTTTTCTGTTGCTGTATAATTGAGTTCAGCACAAGTAATATTTTTTATGATATAATAAATAACATAGGGATTTTTGTCCTCTTCTTGCCCTATGAAAACACCTATTGTTGTATCCGACGCTTCTGTAGAGATATGAAAATGTAGCTCCCAATTGGGTCTGTGCAATACTGGAGCAGTCAAGACTAGTTTCTTCAAATATGTAAAAGCAATGTCACATTTATCAAACCATCTAAATTCAAATTTCTTGTTAAAGCATACAAAGGCGCAAAAATTCATGAAAAATTATTTATGAATCTACGATAGTATCCTGGATATCCAAGGAAGCTACGTACCTCTGCTTGAGTGCAAGGTGTAGGTAGTAGAAGAATTACCCCTATTTTTGTTGGGTCTACTTGTAGTCTAGCTGCAGAGATGTAGTGTCCTAGGATTACGCATTCTATCATCACCATGTGACACTTTTTGTTACTTAAACATTGCCTAGTAGTGATGCATCGTTCCAAAAATTTCTCTAAAGTCTGTAACGCTTGGTCGAAATTGTCCCCATATGGGGTGAAGTCATCAATGTAAACTTCAACTCCCTCATTTATCACATCAGAAAAAATATTGAGTATGGCCCTCTGAAATGTAGCTGGGGCATTTCATAAACCAAAATACAACACTCTATAAGCAAACATACCCCATGGGCAGGTAAAGGTAGTTTTGTCTTGGTCTTTAAGGGAAATTTGGATTTGATTACAGCCACTGAAGCTATTAAGAAAGGAAAAGAATCACTTTCCTGCCAATGTATTGAGGAATTGATCAATAAATGGAAGAGGTAAGTGGTATTTCTGCGTGGCTTTGTTCAATTCCTTGTGATCAATACAGATTCTCCACTTTTCGTTATTTTTGGGAACAACTACCAGCGGAGATACCTACTTAATATCCGAAATGGGATAAATAAAATTCACGTCCAGCAACTTCTGTAACTCTTCTTTTATGATGTCCTTGAGATGTGGATTTAATCTTCGTTGAGGTTTCCAGATAGGATGGGCATCCTTTTTGGTGTAGATATGATGTGTACACAATTTGGGATCTACGCCCTTCATGTCTGGGTAGACCCAAGAAAAAGCCCCTTTATATTTTTGTAGAATTTGAATGAGCTTTTGCTGGTGGTCACTGTCTAGATTGTCATTAATGTTCAAAATTTTGCTTGTTTCAATCTCAACAGGCCTGCTATTATGGAAAGCAGTTGTGGGTATGTGTTGGTCATCGATATCTTTCAAAGGGTCTTCCTGGGCATCATTGTCAAGAATCGCTTTCAACATTTGATATTCCACATTGTTCTCAGTAGTTGATTGATTTATAAAATTATTAATTACATCATCTTCAGTTCGATTCTTGAACTCAAGAGCTTCTTCTACTGTAATAGGTGAACATATGTTTTATTCTAGGTATGTGGGTGGAAGTTTATGAGTTTTTAGGATGGGCGGACTTGGCTTAACAGGGGGATATAAAACAAGGTTGTTTACAACATTCCCCTTTGTGATGGGCATGCTACAACATGACAGCCTATGTAAGCATTGGCTATTTCTAACCAAGGTCATTCCAAAATTAAAGGGTGTCCATCTAATCATATTCTTGGATTAATAACTAGAAAATCGATTGGGTATTCCCATGAGTCAACATAAACCATGATATTCTATAAGGTTCCTTTTTGTTTAACGACTGAATGATCAACGACTTCCAGGAAGGTGGTGGTCGGTTCCAGAGCTGTGATACCAAGTGTTTCACAGGTTTCTGCCATGATAATGTTAATGGATGCACCTAAATAAACTAGTGTGTTTGGAAAAGAGTGGCCATATATTTGAACTATGACTATGGGACTCCCTATATATTTGTATTTTACTGGAGTTTCCCTACCTAGAAGCAGATCATATAGGGTCCCTACGAAATAAATAGTTGGTGAAGCTTTTGTTTCCCTAGCAGGATTTTTTGCACATAGTTCTTTAATCGTTTTGGCATAAATAGGAATGTCTTGGATAGCTTGGAGGAGAGGAATTTTAATACATAAATTTTTAAGTTCCCATAAGAGTTCAAATTCTAGATAAACAACTAGTTTGGGTTTAATATTTCAGGGAACGAAGGCGAAGTGATGATAAGTTTTTCAGGATCTTGCTGCTCAACTGTGTCTTCTCCCTATTTTATTTATGTATTAGTCACAATCAAGGATTTAGTTACAACAGGTGTTTCTGTCTCATCTTGTTGTTGATTTTTATTTTCCTTAGGGGTGATGATGTGTCCCGGCCTTAAACTAATTTCATTGCATTTCATCAGTTTTATTTCAGGATTTGAATTTTCAATAATCTGTATCAACTGAACTGGTCTGTTATTAGGATTTGGATTTGGTTGAGCTGGCAGTTGGGGGTGCATAAGAGGTTGAGGATTTTTTTACAATGGATATGAAGCTGGTAAAGTCATCTAAGGTTCAAGACCTGTCCCCATAGGTGGATTATGTTAGAAAAATTATATATTATGGAGCAATGCAACATATAAAATATGTGGAAAATACAAGCACACAAAACACATAAAACCAAAGAGACAAAGATATACGTGGTTCACCCAGTTTGGGCTACGTCCACCCCAAACAGCCAATCCTCCCTTTCTATTATCCAGCAAAAATGAAGAGACAAAACCTACAGCAGATCCGTTGTAATATCCTCTGTTTTCTCTCACATTCTCCCTATCTATTTCCTTCTCAGAGAATACACACATATTACACAACCACAATACAATACCCTCATACAAAGAGAGGGGTTGCCTTCTAGGGCAAAAAAACCCTAAACTAAACATAACTTCTACCGTCAGATCATTCACCTAATGAACAACCTAGATTGACTAGAAATTACTATACTTTTACAAGGAAATTTTACATCTGTTTTTAGCTTCGAGGGCGCTGCCCTCAAAACCCACCACCAGGGGGGGGCTCCATAAAGTCGCTGCTGCCCTCCCTTGGACCCCCCATGGCAGCGATTAATTTACGGGCAGAATTTCCGCCCCATTTAAGGTATAGGGGTCCAATGTTGTGATACAAAGTAAACAAGATAATCAGGCTCCACACCCAACAAGCTCCCACTTGGAGACTGATTGTAGCAACTCCACCGCTGCTTCATTTGCTGGACAATGAATCCTCTTTGGACCTAGTTGTTTCTCATCTTCATTTTCATCCTTGAAGACCAATTGAAACTGAGCACATTCTCAGTTTCTCTTTGGTTACAACTTTTGTTAGCATATCTGCAGGATTCTGGCTAGTGTGTATCTTTTCTAGCTTCAACTCTCCATCTTCCAATACTAACCGTGTGAAATGGTAATTGAAATGTATGTGTTTAGTTCTAGAATGAAATGCTAAGTTATTTGCAAGATGAATGACACTTTGTCTATCACTGTATAATGTGCCCATATCATGCTTCTTACCCAATTCATATATAAACCTTTGTAACCAAATAATTTCTTTACTAGCCTCTGTAGCAGCAACATACTCTGCTTCTGTTGTTGAAAGTGCAACAACACTTTGGATTTTTGAAACCCAACTAACAACTGTTCCACCTACAGTAAATACATATCCTGTA
Source organism: Pinus albicaulis (assembly GCA_034641835.2). Classification (NCBI taxonomy): domain Eukaryota; kingdom Viridiplantae; phylum Streptophyta; class Pinopsida; order Pinales; family Pinaceae; genus Pinus; species Pinus albicaulis. The sequence continues at coordinate 561,628,263 of CM076571.1, read as the reverse complement.
GTGCTCCTCATGTTATCTATGTCACCTGCCATATCTGCATCAACATATCCTTGTAGAGCAATGTTTGAACCACCAAAGCATAATGCTTGATTTGTGGTACCTCTCAAATATCTGAGAATCCATTTTATTGCCATCCAATGTTCTTTTCCTGGATTATTCATGTACCTGCTTACAAATGCCAACGCATGTGCAATATCAGGCCTTGTGCAGACCATTTCATACATTAAGCTTCCAACTGCTGATGCATATGGAACTTTAGACATATAATCCATGTCTTCTTGGGTCTTTGGGCACATCTCCTTACTAAGTTTGAAATGGCTAGCAAAAGGTATACTAACTAGTTTTGCATTGTGCATACTAAATATTTTCAACACCTTTTGTATGTACTCATTTTGAGATAGTGTTAATTTTCAATTTTTCCTATCTCTGGTTATTCTCATACCAAGGATTTGTTTTGCAGCTCCCAAATTCTTCATTGCAAATGAATTTTCTAATTTTTGTTTGAGCACATTTATTTCCTGCATGTTAGACCCTGCAACAAGCATGTCATCTACATACAATAAAAATATAATATAGCTGCCATCATTTTTCTTTTTCAGATAAACACAATGATCAAAGTGACATCTAGTATAACCTTGTTCAGACATAAACTTGTCAAATTTTAGATACCACTACCTTGGATCCTGTTTTAAGCCATACAAGCTCTTCTTTAACCTGCACACCAATTTTTCTTTCCCTTTGACCTCATATCCTTCTGGTTGTTGCATGCATATCTCTTCCTCCAAATCTCCATGGAGAAATGTTGTCTTTACATCTAACTGTTCAAGATGTAAATCTTCCGCTGCTACAAGACTTAAAATAGTTCTGATTGAAGTCATTTTAACAACAAGAGAAAATATTTCATCAAAATAAATACCTTTCTTCTGTGCAAACCCCTTCACCACAAGTCTAGCTTTGTACCTCTGTTTTCCTCCATCTTCTTCCTTCAGCCTGTAAACCCATTTATTCTGCAATGTAGTTTTACCTGCACGAAACCTGACTAAGTCCCAAGTCTGGTTATGCATTAAGGAGTCCATCTCTTCTTCCATGGCTAGCTCCCACTTCTTCCTGCTTTCAACCTGAATTTCTTCTTCATAACATTCAGGTTCACCAGAATCAGTCAACAATAAATAATATAATGAAGGAGATTATCGTTCAGGGGGTCTACTTATCCTGGTAGATATTCTAACACCACTTTCAGGTGTTTGAGGTGCCTGTTGCTATTGTGGTGGCTCTTGATTATTATTATTTTTCAGGCACCTTTACCTTTTCTGTGATCTCATCAAGAACTGTGTATTCTTTGTTTTCTTTTTCCTGTTTCTTTTCTTGCAACTGATTCTTATACAATACCTTTTCATTGAATATTACATCTATGCTCCTAATGATTTTGTGATTTTCATAATCATACAAGCGATAAACAAAATCATTAACACCATATCCAATAAAGGTACATTTATTTGATTTTGCATCAAGATTTGTTCTATTTTCTTTATTAATATGGAAAAAGGCCTCACAAACAAAAGGCTTTAAAAAAGAGTAGTTTACCTTTTTACCTGTCCATGCTTCCTCTGGAATGCCACCATCCAAGCAACTTGAAGGCCCTCTGTTTATTAGATAAACAACAGTATCTACAACATCTGCCCAAAATTATAAAGGCAATCCTGCATGCAATCTCATGCACCTTGCACGCTCCATGATTGTTCTATTCGTCCTTTCTGACACACCATTTTCTTGTGGTGTTCTTGGAACTGTCTTCTCTCTAAAAATTCCATGCTCTGAACAGTACCTATCAAACTCTTTGCTGCAATATTCACCTCCATTGTCTGATCTAAGACACTTCAACTTCTTTCCTATCTCAATCTCAACCAAAGCTTTCCATTTCTTGAAAGTATCAAATACATCAGATTTATTCTGAATACAATAAATCCATGTTTTTCTAGTTGCATCATCAATAAAAGTAACATAATAACGAGAGCCACTGAGAGATGATACCTGAGCAGGTCCCCATACATCTGTATGCACAAGCTCCAATTTTTCGCTTTTCTTTTCTTTCCCAACTCTGAGAAATCTGACTCTCTTTTGTTTTCCATAAATGAAATTCTCACAGAAATCCAAATCAACATTCTTCAAACCTGGCAACAAATTTCTTGAGTGAAGAATCTTCATTCCCTTCTCACTCATGTGTCCGAGCTTATGATGCCATAATGCTGCATCTGCTCCTTTGGAAGTTAAAGCATTAACAGAGTTAGAAATACCATTGCATAAATACAATGTACCAACCTTTTCACCTTTTGCTATTACCAGCGCTCCTTTGGTGACCTTCCAAGTTTTATCTGTGAAAGTTGTCACACAACCTTCACTGCCTAATTGCCCCGTTGAAATCAGATTTTTCTTCAGATCTGGAACATGCCTTACCTCCTTTAGTAGCCATTGGTTTCCATTCTGTTGTTTTACAAGAACTTTACCCATTCCAAAAATTTTATAGGGTTTATCATCACCCAAACGAACTTGTCCAAAATCTCCTTGAACATAGTCATGAAAATATTTCTTATCAGGTGTGGCATGGAATGAAGCCCCTGAATCTACAACCCAAGAATCAATAACATTTTTCAAAGAAAGAATCAAAGCATCTTGTAACACAACACCTGTCACATTTGCTTCATGATTTTTTTCTTGCTGTGTGTCTCCTTCTTTTCCCTTCCGAGATCTACAGTCTTTCTTTAGGTGTCCTTTCTTTCCTCATTTCCAGCACACTATCCCCGATCTAGACTTGGATCTGCCTTTTCTTGATTTACTGCGATATCCCGAGCTCTTTCCTCTTTTCATTCTCCTTCCCCTAGACTTTTCACTCAAAGAATTACTCGATGTCTCACCAGAGCTTTTCCATCACATTTCCTCGCCAAGGATAACACCGACAACATCATCAAACTTTAAAGTACTAGATCCAAAGACAGAGTTACTAATGGCCATTACTAAACCATTCCAACTCTCTGGCAATGAGCACAAGAATAACAAAGCTCTAACTTCATCATCAAAGTTTACCCCTACAGAACTTAGCTGACTGGTAACTGTATTAAATTCATTTAAATGGTCTGCAACAGATCCACCTTCCGACATCTTCATATTAAATAGTCGTTTCATAAGAAATACCTTGTTTGAGGCCGAGGGTTTTTCATATAGTTTCGCCAACGTCTGCATCAAACCATCTGTTGTTGTTTCCTTCGAAATATTGAAGGCGACTGACGCCGCAAGGCACAACCATACTGTTCTGAGTGCCTCTCTATCGAGAATGTTCCATTCCGCGTCTGTCATGGCCGCCGACTTATTTTTTTTTCCACTCAATGGTAGGTACAGATCTTTCTGATACAGATAATCTTCCATCTGCATCTTCCACAATGGGAAGTTTTGGCCATTAAATTTCTCGACCCTAAACTTACCATCTTCCGGCATTGCTCCCACTCGAACCAGGAACCCTTCTTTCTTGCGAGTTTATCAGCCAAATATACCTTTTTCTCTGATACCAGTAGTTAGAAAAATTATATATTATGGAGAAATGCAACACATAAAATATGCGGAAAATACAAGCACACAAAACACATAAAACCAGAGAGACACAAATATACGTGGTTCACCCAGTTTGGGCTACGTCCACCGCAAAAATCCAGTCCTTCCTTTCTATTATCCAGCAAAAATGAAGAGACAAAACCTACATCAGATCTGCTGTAATATCCTATGTTCTCTCTCACAGTCTCCCTATCTATTTCCCGCTCAGAGAATACACACATATTACACAGCCGCAATACAATACCCTCATACAAAGAGAGGGGTCGCCTTCTAGGGAAAAAAACCCCTAAACTAAACATAACTTCTACCGTCAGATCATTCACCTCATGAATGGCCCAGATTGAATAGAAATTACTATACTTTTACAAGGAAATTTTACATCTTTTTTTAGCTTCTGGGGCGCTGCCCCCGAAACCCCCCACCAGGGGGGGGCTCCATAAAGTCGCTTCCACCCCCCCTGGACCCCCCACGACAACGATTAATTTATGGGTGGCATTGCGGCCCCATTTAAGGTATAGGGGTCCATTGCTGTGATACAAAGTAAACAAGATAATCAGGCTCCACACCCAACAGATTACTTATTCCCAGGGGTCGCTACTAGTTTGAGGACCAATTTGGATTTTGTGACACGGAGGCAGCCCAATGGGATGGGTACAGATATTTTTTCCAAAAAGGAGTAGAATTTAGCCAACCAGCATTTGGAAAAGGTTGGTTTGGCTAGGGTGACATAGGAAATGATTGAGAAAGGTGATTAGCCTTGCCATTCTGTTCTAGAATTCTGTTGTTGATTAAACGATGGAGAAGAAAAGAACAGAGAAGGATCTTGTGACATACCTGTGGGTTGGGCTTGCCATTGTCGATGTTGGCCCATCAATTATACTGGTTCTATCTCTTCTTCTGCTTCTTTAAAAACTGCCTTTAATCCCAGAAGTGTTGGGCACTACTCGGTGGCATGGTCCTTAGTGCAGATGGCACAAGTTTGGACCATGTCCAGCGGGCATTCCCTCTGAATGTTCTTCTTCCAGCTTCGTGGGTAGAAAATAAATAAATTCTGTTATGCTATATCTTGCTTCTGTTTGGCTTGCAGGATGTCCAACTGTGTTGTGAGGGTGCCCAAGATATCGGTTTTGAAATCTTCTAAGAGATTTCCCGATTTCTGTCTGAGTTACGCTATCACCTGAAGCTTTGTTATTTCTGGCAGTAGCATCTGGTCCAGTTTTCTGACACGCGTACTGCTTTGAGAGCACCTGATACACAACTGAATAATATCATCATAATTTCCTGATAAATATCTCCCTTCCCCATCATATTTAATGTTTCTATCCATTCATCCTTCATTCCTTTTATCATAGTTACTTTTAAAACATATTTAGATAAGGAAACATAAGGAGACCATTGTAAATTATATTGAAATTGTTCAACATATTCTTCTAAAGTTTCATTATCTTTTGCAGTCATGTTAAATATTTCATCTTTCAAGTCTCTAGTTCTGCATTAATCTTGGTATTTAGTGAGAAAATATGTTTTCATTTGATCCCAAAATTTAATATTTCCCCCATCGAGCCCCATAAACCATCGTAAAGCTTCTCCCTTTAATGTAGAAGGGAAAAAATTTAGCTTTTGGGGATCAGTGGTATAATCATACCCCCTACATAAAGCATCAAATTCGAACATGAAAGCATCAAGATCTTCTAAGGTTAAATTGTGGAAAGTTGGGATGCTCTGCAAAAGAATGGCTTTCGTAGAGCATTAGCAACTGGGTCAACGATGGGATATTCCAACGTTGATGTTTGTCCCTGGGGCTGATTTTGCACCATCTGATCAAATATGTGTCAATAACCTTCAGGAATATCTTGGTTTGGAAAGTTGATTTGGGCAGGGCTGGTAGAAAAATTTAGAAGGGGTCTTACAACACTACCTTGATCTGGGATATCATGTATCCTTTCTTCAATCGAGATATTAGGAGATCTAGGTTTTGGTGACTATAGATTTTCTCCTACATCACCAGTATTTTTTCCCTCTCCTTCTTGTAGATTGCAGGAATTTACCTCTTGTGAAGGGTCAAAATTCATTTTTCTGTTACCTCAAAGCTCTGTTCATACCCTTTGGTTTTGCTATGGATCTCGGCACAAGCTACAGATGCTGAGCCTACTGCTTGAGGGACTGCAGTAGAGGTTTTTCTGGATGTGATCCAAGGTCCTACTGATGCCTGAGATTCTAATTTTCTTATGATTTTGTTTATAAAGGTTGATCTTCCAAGGGTCATTTACCCCTTGGGTTTGGTGGATTTGGATCTATTTCTACTTTTTTCTTCCTACTCATTCATAAAAGAATCTATCCCTATATAATCTATATGCATCTGCTAGAAAGCAGGCTTTGAGCAAGCGTTTTACTTGTTTGCACATAGGGTCTTACCTCTCGTTTTCAATACCCAAGTCCTTCACAACAATAAAATCCAATTCAAAAAAAGAAATCAATCTTTAACACTCTCCTCGGTAACGATGCCAAAATGTTGGTGCAAAATGGTGACTTATAAAAATCAATCCTAATGCCTACATTTTTTTTTTTTTCTAAGTAAGTCTAAATCTATTATATGAACATATAGTACAGAGCGATCCTAGCCTGCAACAGGCATACTGTCAGCAAAATGACAAAAATAGAGCTGCCCTGTACGGGAAACCAGCTCGAGCAGAGTATAAGAGCTGCCTCTTCCGAGGAAACCAGCTTTAGCATATTGGTTATAAACAGAAAAACAGAGTCACCCACGAGGGGAAACCGACTCATTCTATGTTTGTGACTAAGAACTGAAACAACAGTATAAGCCAAAAAATCAGAGAGTCCTAGCAGGATTACATGGATTTGCAGATCATCTAGAGGTCGTAGTCGCCTGAAGGCTGCTCCTCTTCTATCCTGCACCATCCTGCGCTTTCATCTGTGTGGGCCGGGTTGCTCTGAAATGCAGCTGGCTCAGCATCTTGAACGCCATCTTGTGAACCTTTAGCATGCTGGTGGGTGGAACAGCCTTCGCCAGCTTTGCGCGCCTCATCAGTACCTGTAAGGAGGGTGAATTGCGGAGAGGGAGAGAGCGCAGACTCGTTCAGGATGGAGGAAGACGAAGGGGCGGGAGTGGTCTCAGCTACCTCTTTGAAAGAGACAGTGACCGTGGCGATGATCAAAGGCTTGTTGGTGTTACTTTGAAAGTGGAAAATGGCGGATGAGGGACTGTGGAGGGGCGTGACAGGGTGGGGAACAGCAGGAGACCTGGAAGAACCGGGACGGGGTCTGCGCGAGGCAGGGGAATTGTGGTTGAGCACATTGCTGGAGTGGCGCCTCACTCGAGGCCTTTCGAAACTATCTGCAGGGGAAGACGATTCCGAAGAACTAGAGGGAGAACGCCAACCTCTGGCAGAAGAAGCTCGCGTATTACCCCGACGGCAGCGAAGCCTATGCCTCAATCTGGGCATGGTGGGGCAATGGTCGAGACTAGGGCCAGACAGGAGGCGAGGAGGCGGCGTGTTCCAGAGAGCAGACGATGTAGCGACCAGACCAGAGCAAAATGGACTGTGGGAGAAATGCAGGCCGGGATAAAGATCGAAACAGCAAGTGAGCGGACAACGTCGGCCAACCTGCGTGCGGAAACTGGGCGAGGAGGCCTCCGCAGGGCATCTAAAATTGAGCGGCTTAACCTGCCGAGTCATGAAGCGCCAGAGGGTGTGACAGACCAGAATGGTAGGGGAATTAACCTGCAGAGCAACCAGACGGAGATAGGAATGAAATAGCCGGATGAACATTGCGTGAGGACGAGCATTCATGTAGGGAGGATCATATCCTCGGCGTTCCCACCAGTTTAAATGCTGTGTTGGGTGGAGTAAATTCGCAGTAGGCATGGCTGCGAGGAGTAAATGCAAACGAGCGCGAGGCCACGTGCTTTCCCGTGGCATGCCATCCTTCCGGACGCCCCTAATCACCCGCAACCGGGGATCCTAATGCCTACATTAATCATCAACCAAGGATTTGTTTGTTTGTTCCAAGAGTGTTGGAACTGTGTGTGCAGAGTGAAATCATAAACTATCTAGGAATAAATGATTCTAAATCATTGCAATAACTACTTTTCTAATTCTCGAAGTTCAATCTGGAATAATTCAAAAGAAAACATTAAAAAAATTACAGACCATGAATCTTAATATATCTTCAACTAATTTGTAGAGAAACTGAATCTAACTTATAAATTTCAAGAATCACACTCAAATAATTACTGCTAACAATTATCTATTGAAAAAGAGAGATTACAGAAATGAACAACAATCTATTATTGACACTTTTAACTAAAACTAGCAATAATTGATCACTCAATATTTCCAATAACATTATTCAAAATAAACAACAATCAATCGCAATGCTTGAACTAATTCTGATAAATTCATTAAGGAATAATCACACAGACATAAAATCAACATCAACTGAAAGTTATCTCACAGTAAAAGCAAATCATAAATATCTATACTAACAATAGTTGCATTAATTGTAATTCCATAAGATAGAAGAAATGAATAATTGTGAAAAAGGAAAAGAAACAAATATGACACAAGAGAAATAATAGATCTCCTAGTGACCGGGCCCATAATCTCCAGAAGTCACTATCGAAAGATACTCAAAATGTGATTATAGAGGAAACATTGTCTTTCTCATTAAATTCAATAATAAAGATACAACATCACCACAATGTAATTACTCTTTCTTCAATAATAATGTCAAAATGTAAATTATAGCTTTCAGGTTAAAAGTCTCGTTCTATTTCACCTATCAGCTTTATATAATCTAAAAAAAAATAAGCGGATGAGAGTGAATCCTCACTATTAGGAGATCATGAGGATTTTGCAACTATCAATCAAATTGCCTTATAAAATAGACTCAATCCTCCTCGTATTTTGCTGGCCAGTATGAGCAAGACATGGCGTTATTTCCTTTTCATGGTAATTTCTATCCCATCGTTTGAACAACAGTTATTCCATTCAGATTCCTGCAGATAAAAAGAAATTGAAAGTTATTTTTCATGCCAGAACCACAAAATTTGTTGATAATTGGTCTTTTCCATCTTTCACAATATTTTCTTCTATATTTATTCCAAAAATGAAGATAAGTACATGAAATTCAATGATCAATCAAGCTAATATGAAGATAAAACATACATTTTCCATGGCCCAACACAAGTGTACCTTATTAATAGGCCATCAATGAGGTATAGTTAAGTTTATTTTAATTCATTTTGAGTCTAATGGAAATTATGTGCTTGGTATAGGAAATCAGGGAAATGCGTAGGTTGGGTGGTTGAAACTGATTGCAAGCATTGGCAACAACAACAAAAGGAATTGGAACAAGCAATACTATGATGGTAAAGCACTTCAGGAGCAGGGCCATCATGGGACATTGGTACCCAATAGTGTCCATTTATTTCCATGGGAAAGTTATGACCAGTATGATGGTTTTGAACCAGGGATATGCCTTGTTTTTCGACCTTCCGATGCAAAGAAACCTTGCCAAGGGATAGATCGCATGGGAAATGGGAAGCTGGGGAAATTGGAAGGTGAGTGACTGCATGGAAGGGGGTCATCGAATTGCTCGAGGGAACATGTAGAAGAGAAGGGAATGACGAAGATGGATCTGTTTTGGTTATTAGCATTGCCAAATGGTATTATATGCACATTGGGACTGTGCCTTGAAACAATGAGCTTGCAATTGTTCACTAAGAGGACAAGTGGTGCTGGATTGTAGCGTTGGACATTCGATGCAAAATTTGACTTTGACAGTTGATTTTGGACTTCCTAGGAAGAAGGTGAATCCTGGTATTAATTTTGAGGGTGGAGGTGCGAGCCTCTGGATTCCCTTGTTGCAGATGTAGGCTTCGTATCCTTTTATCTATTGGTTCAATAAAATGTGCATATGTGTTTATGTGTATATTATTATAAATATTGTATCAAGTTGGATTTATAAATCTCCATAGGAAATATGGTTATTTGTTGGTTGAAGCAAATGTGTATAAGTATATGTGGTTGTTATTGTAAATATCAAAATGAGTTGTGTTATAATGCTCCAGTAAATGATATGTTTTTCATGTTTCAACAGTTGTCATTATAAATATTGCAATGAGATTAGTTATAAAGCTCCATGGGAAGTATGCATTACTTTCAATGGTCTTGCTGGTGATATGTGTCATTGATAACCAAGGATAGTGTTCCCCTAAGGGGGAGGGGTCTGTAACAACCCCGGGTTAAATTTCCATGTAATAAAGTTAATAAAGGAAAAATAAGACAAAGGTCATGGGACACATATTCCAAGATGAACGTTGGGAAAATCATCATAGTGTGGATTTTCATTTGGTTATTATGGATAAGGAAATTGGGAAGACAATGGAAAATGCTTGGGAAAGGCAAAGAGGCATTATTTGGAATTTATTTATGAAAATAAAGGAAATCAGGAGAAAGGAAGGTGAAAGGTCACAGGTTGCATTGAGGAGAAAATTGAAGGAAAATAATGGAAACTGAATAAAATGGAGGCCTTAATGATAAAAAGGCTTCTGAGAATCAGTTCATGGCATTTTGACAGTTTTTGGGTGGAGATCTCTCTCTCTCTCTCTCTCTCTCTCTCTCTCTCTCACTTATATCATTCTTAGAGCACTCTAGCATTGGAGAAAGGAAAGCAAAGGAAGGCCACGAAAGGAAAAGGAAATTAAAGATCAAGCAAGGAAGAGTTGGATCAAGCGGCTAAAATGGGATTAATTGTAGGTGTTGTGTTTCATATATGATTTCCTTGCTATTTTTGACATGCACAGTATATGCATGTGTATATTTGGTTCTCTTGTTGTCATTAGCATGGGTTTTGCTAGGTGTGATAGTGGTTTCAGCCTTGCCTTTCCATTTTCAGATAGCCATGGTGTGACGAGGCTCTTTTACATGGTTGAGATGGATTTCCAGATGGTTTCAAAACTGAGTAGGGTTGTCTAAGGAAAATTCCCAAAGGCCTAAGAATCCCTTGATCGGTAATGGCGGGACACACAGTAAATCTTGAGGGTGGAGATAGGAAAATTCCTAACGATTTAGGTGGAGATATTCGGAGGCATCCATGCTTGTTTAGGGCCTAGTGTTCCCTTGATTTATGTATGGTGGGATTGTGGTAAAACCAGGTAGTGTATATTTATTTTTTGGCTTAGGAATCCATTGACTGGTAATAGCAAGATATATGGTAAAACTTGGTGGTATATATGAGGGTTTCAAACCTAGGAATCCCTTGACGGGTAATGTTGGGATACACAGTAAATCATGAGAAGCCTTGGTTGGTTTGTTGTGAGTCCCACATTCATGCTCGGAATATGGCACGGGGTTGATTGGATGAAAGAAATATTTGGTTTAGCCTAATCAATGGTTGGGTGGTACTTGGAAGTCCCTGGCTTGGTTGGATTTTGCATATGTTAATACAAGTTATTTTCCTCTTAAGTTTTATGAGAAAATGTGCTTGGTTAATATGTGATTTTAAAGGTTTCTCTATCAATGTTAATCCATTGGTTATATGTTGTTTATAAGCAAGGTTTTATGACAAATCTTAGTCATGTATCTCATCATGTTTGATTAGTAAATGAACGAATAATGAATGTATTACTTAATATATGATAATGAAACTATTATGAGAGGGAATTGATCCTTCTGGATGATTCTCAAAGAAGTATGAAACCCCTATGTTTAGATGTGTATTTATGACATGTACATTACATGTTCATGATGTGTTTAAAATAATGTATGTCATGGCTAGGCCTTGTTAGGTTAGGTTCTTATCTAAGTTTTATATGGAAGGCCTTGTCACTATGTCATTTATCATTTATGAGAGTTTCATTAAGTTTTGGGCAGAGGTATAGATCCTAGCCCTGAAAGTGGCTTAGATCTCACGGTAGCTGGCATAGAACTAGTCGAAAAACATTGCAATCACTCCCTTGCAGGCTTGTGCGTGCAAATAGAGGCCTATAGTCTCTCCCTTGCTAGCTTGTGCATGCGACTAAGGGTTTAGATGAGAGATAAAGTAGGTTAATTCAGGGTTTGGACAGCTGGAAGGGTAGTTTATCCCTTGGGAGTCCTGTAGTACTTGAGGGACCTTAGTAAGGTTTTGGTCCGTCGATTCCACTTCCTTAAGGTGATTTATGGGGTTGAATAATATCATAGTAGCTCTTTATCACATGTTTACCATGGTAGGTCGATTAAATTGGGAAAATGTGGGAGGAGGCCGTTACACCTTGGTAGTTAGGATATCCCTAGCATTTCGTATGTTGTTGTTCTCTTCTTAAATAACATTTCAAATTAAGGTCAACCTTGTACTTGTTGAACAATTATGAATACCTCCCTAGTTAAGAGGGAGTGTTGGGAAATGTAACTAATATCAATATTCATAATTGTATTTGAGTCATTATGTAATGTATTTGTCAAAAGGAAAGAAAAGGAAATTTATTTTTGTAACAACCCTTGGTTGATTTTTCTTGTAAAAAAAGAAAAAAACCAAGGCCACGAGACACGTATTCCAAGATGAATGGTGGGTAAACATTGTAGTGGGAATCACTTGTTGTTTATTAATGGCTATGGAAATTGGAAAAGGAAAAGAGGCAATAAATCACATTTAATTAAGGAAATAAAGGAAAACAGGAGAAAAGGGAGATGAAGAGACACAAATATGCACGTAAGGGAAATTAGAGAGAAAATTAAGGAAAAGGAAGAAAAAAGGGAAAAAGGAAAGGAATATATTAGACATTAATGATTAAAAGGCATCAGAGAAACAATTCATAGTTTTTTCCAGTTCTATCTTTGATCACTTTCAGAAAGAGAGCTCTAAGAGAAGCGAGAGGAAGCACTTGGATAAGAAAGCAAGCAAAGGAAAGCAAGGGAGTAGAAGGAAAATCTTGGAACAATAACTACAGTAGGTGTACATTACAGGTAACAAGTTGCATGTGTGATTTCCTTACTGAGATTTGGATGCTTGATACATGCATGTGGTTCTTTGGTCATTGGCATGGGATTTTCCTAGATTGCATTAGGAGAATTTTGAGGTCTAAAATGAGCCTCCTAAAGAAATAATAAAATAATAGCTAAACCAATAAAATAATATTTATGAATTTGCAATTTAATTTTTGCACCAAAATTCATGTAACCATGGTTAAATTCAATTGAAAAGTTGTACCAAAATAAAATTATTAAAAAAATTGTATTGATGTGACTATAAATAAGAACGAGATTTTCAAGAAAAAGTCATTATCATTGCACAAATAATGCATTTTTCCTTTGTACTTAAATAACTTAAAATAAAATATAAATATAAATTCATAAATTCTTAATAATAGAATATAGTATTAATTGAAATTTATATTATTTAAATTATATAATAACATGAAATTAATATACTATATAAAAATAATATGATATAATATATTGTTTTATGTATGAATTTTATATTACATATTGAATTGTTTTGATTTATAAATAAATATTTGAAAATATACAAATATAATATTTATTGAAAAGTGTGTAAATAAATGAAGATTGTGTAGGGATATGCATTGTTTCTTTCAAAAAATATGAAATGACAATAATAATATTTTATTCAAAAAATGTGAGATGAAATTTATTATTAGTACTTTACTTTGAATTTAAAAGTACTTAGAGTACTACCATGGTTAACCATGAGTTTTTATCCACCATTGATAATGTGACAAGTAAATACTTTTAACTTAAGCAATGCTACCTCAACCATTAGGGATGATGTCATCCCCTAAAATGCGATTGGTTCTCATAGAGTGAATTTTGATTGTACATTTTCCTTAAGAGGCCCATTTTAGACCTCAAAATTCCCCTAATGAGAGTGGTTTTAGCCTTTTCTTTCCATTTCATGGTTAGCCATGATGTAGTGCGTTCCTTGTTTTGGTTAAGCTTCAGATGGGCGATAGAATTAGATCCCGTTTGAGGTGGTTTCGAGAAGATTTCCAAGGGTCAAGGGTGGAGATGGGATTTCTCATGGAACTTTTGAAGGATGGGTGGAGATAGGAAAATTCCTCTAGAACTAGTGAAGGAATTCAGAGGCATCCAAGCGTGTTTTGATGTTAGTGATTTATGGATCGGTTTAGGTGAAATAATTTTGGTAGAGGGTTTAGGTGGTTTGGTCTCTAGAAGCCCTGGTTGGTTCTATTTTGGTTTAACTCATATGACCTCACATTCATGCTTGGAATATAGCACGAGGGTGATTTAATGAAAGAGAAATTTAGTTCAACCCACTATATGGTTAGGTCGTCCGTGGAAGTCCCTACCTTGTTTGAAATTTTCATATGTTAATATGAGCTATTTCCTTATTGTGATAAATGAGCACATGTACTCATTATTATGTTGATTTTATGGTTAAATTGTCATGGAGTATATTCTAGTTATATGTTGGTTATATGCATGGTTATGTGATGTGTTCTTGCCATGGATCTTGTTCATGATTAATATTGATGAATGTAAGGGATAACAAGTGTTGTTGCAGCTCTTGAGAGGGAATTGAGATTTCTTGATGATTCTTTGACAAAGTTAAAGAGACCTTGATTAGATATGCACTCCTAACCTTTAACCACTACGTTTATTACATGTTTGATGAAATATATATCTTGTGAATGGCATATTTTGAGCAAGATATAGCTCTAGTATTGATTTTTTGGAATTTTTATCATATTAGACTTGATTCTAGAAAGTTCTGGGAAATTCTGGGCAGTTCCTTATACGCTAGCCTCGAAAAAGTGGCACATATCTCGCAACCACTGGCAAAAAACTAGAATATTTCGGTCGTAACTGCATGCAGGAAGGCCTGTGGGTGTGGTTGGAGCCTTCCAAGCATATGCACAATGTGTCAAGGGTGTGGTTGGGATGTAAAGCTTTTGAAAAGAAGTTCCAACTTAGGGATTTATCATTGTGGGTGGATGTTGGACTCCCGAGTGATCTGGTGTCTCTAAGGGGTGGAAATAAGTGTTCTGGTTAGTAAGCCCCACTTCCCTAACTGGAAATTAGAGCTCGAGTCATGTCCTAGTAATATCCAATTCAATTTACCTTGGAGATCTTGTAAAAAGCGGGTAAATGTGGGGTGGGGTGTTACAAGGTGGTATCAAAGAATTTTGTTTTTCTCTTTGGGTAACATATGATACCACCAGGTGGTATCAGAGCAATTTCATTCCTTGAAACCTTTCCTTTTATATTTGGATATAGGGTTGTATTAGAGCGAGGTTGCAGCACTGGACCTCGGGGTACGTGTAGATGGTTATGGTTATTATGTGTGCAATTAATTTTATAGATTTTTGTTATTATCAGGCATGCATCATGATGTTGATATGCGTTTCTATTATTATAGATATTGTGCTAATATGGACTGAGTTGTGTAGATGTGATAACCTCCCCTAAGATACAATGAAATATGATTTTTATTATGTCTTCTATTTGGTTTATCTGACATGGTATGTTTTTAGGAAATAGAAGATCAGAGATGAAGATTACAGTGGTGGACTATAGCTCAAATAACTCCCCTTACAGGCCTGGTGTGAAATCAATGGAATGGGAAAGGTCGATTGAGAAAAAAGGAGAAGAGTATTCTCCTAATTTAGCAGATACACAGAGGACTAAGAGGGTACATATTTTAAGTTGTAAGGAAAATAATGAAAGGTTGATTGAGGCACATGAAATACTTGCTAGATCTCAAGAAAAGCAAGTCGAAGTTAATGTAGTGATTCTTCAGAGCCTTACAAATTTGCAGAAGCAAGGAAAACTGGGGAACAATAATGGAGATAGACAGAAGGAGAATACCAATGGGGCATATGGTAGCAGGTCTTAGAGAAGACACATGATGTACATAGAAGATACATTCAGAGGTGGAAGATCTTTGGATACACCTGACAGGAAAGCTAACACTCATGCATTTTATTCTAGCTTTGGTTTTGAGAGACATCATCATCATTATCATCAACATCCTTATAGAAGGAGTGAGAGGGGGTACTTTCCAGAAGAGTTAAGGAAATAAAAGCCTCTTACTTTTTATGGGGAAGTGAAGAAATCAGAAGATGCAGAAGCATGGATGCTTGGGATGAAGAAGTTTTTAGATTGCATGATTATTCAGAGAACATGAAACCAAAGATAACTATCTTCAATCTCAAGGGAAACATAGATATCTGGTGGGAATATGTTAAGCATATCAGAGGCATCAGGGAAGAGGAACTGAGTTGGCATGAGTTTTGAAGACTCTTTAGGAAGAAGTACTTGTTTGAAAGATATTATGATGGGAAGGCCGAGGAATTATATGAGCTCAAGATGGGTTCCATGACAGATGAAGAGTAAACAACTAAGTTTCTGGAGTTGTTGAGGTGCGTGCCCTACCTCAAGGATGAGAAAACAAAGTTACAAAGGTTCATCAGTGGATTTCCATTAGCACTCAAAGATTAGATTGAGTATGATGAGGCTCAGTCATTGGAGGAAATCATCGAGAAGTTGAAGCATTGTTATGAGTATTCTAAGCAAAATCCTGATTTTAAGCATGACTGGAAAGGTAATGAGAAGAAAAAAAATGGCCCAAGAAGCGAGGAAGATATCAAATGCAGGTGATAAGGAAAATGTGGGACATCATAAGAAGTTTAATGCAATTGAGAGAGGACATGGATCTCAGCTTGAGAAGCAGCAGAACAAAGGAAATGGTAGGAAACCTTTGAGGTGTTGGACTTGTGGTGGAGATAACTGTAGGAGGGATTTTCTATCAAATTAGGGAAGCGGGGCTCAAATTTATAGTGCTTAGGAGGTGCAGATAGTTGGATATGTAGGCCAAAGTATTCCTCAAATTTATGCAACAATGGATGATAGGTAGGTAGATCATCATACATCTATTATCGAGATGGAAGGTAAGCACTACAAGGAAAAGACCCTCTAGCAGATGTTTTTAAGGAACTCCTTATAAAAATAGCCCAGATATCCACTTGTAGCAGAGGTCTCTAGAGGAGGTTGGCGAGTGGAGGTTTTTGCAGATGTTTTTTTGTTTTGTTTTCTGTTTTCTAGTGCATTTCTCATCATAAACTGCACTGGTGTGTTTAACTCACAACGCACCGGTGCGTACTAAAAATTAGCACAACGAGACACCGTGCTCTCTTTACAAACATGCCCGATGCATCTCATTACTCTAGTGCACTGGTGTGATACACAAAAACACACCTAGTGCATCTTAAAAACCCGCGCTCAAATAGAAACATGGCCGGTGCACTACGTAGAAACTGCTCAGTGCGTCTCAAAAACCTGCGCACCGAAACAGGTTTAAATAAAAAAAATACCGATCGAAACTCCGCATTTTCACTTCTTCAGTGCTCCAGAGATCTCACGCAATTATGTGAATTTCTCTTCTGTGAGGTGCCCTATCATCGGTGCTCTCGTTGCACGCACTGCTCCCGTCCATTGCGCACCTTGTGGAGTTTGAATTTGGAATATGATGGGAAAATTTGGTTTTTCAAATTCTTCAGCAAATATGCCTCCTCGATGCCCAAATGTACAATTATTTTACTTGTTTCTCAATAAATAAACATTTTAGTGGATTAGATTTGTAAAAAACCTTAAAATTTACCATAAAAAAATGTTTTTCGGCGCGGTGTGCTCAAGTTGTTTGGCTCACACTGTTCGCGGTGCTGCCTGTAAATTTACAGGCCGCACCACAAATGGTGCTAACAAAAACCACACCGGGTTCTGGTGTGGTACTGAAAAATGCACACCGTGATTTTTTTTAAAACCTGACATGGCAATGAAGTCGTTTAAATGATCACACCATTGACTATGTACCAGTGTCGAGAGGGTAGTGCGTTGACCAAACTATGCGCCTCGGGGTAGATTGTTCGGTTAGCGCACCACCCTCTTGAAATCAATACAGAGTCAACGGTGAGGTTTTTTATAGGACCACACCATTGAACATGTACTGATGTTAGGAGGGTAGTGTGTTGACCAAACTATCCACCCCGGGGCACATAGTGTTGTTAACACACCACCTTCCTGACACTAGTACATAGTCAACGGTGCGGTCATTTAAATGACCGCACCGTTGACCATGAATTATTATTGGGTGGTGCATTGACCTAACTATCCACCCTGGGGTGGATAGTTTCATCAACGCACTGCAGAAGAAAGTACATTTTATGTTTTGAGGTGCATGGACAATTTCCATGTGCATCGAGGATGGTGCGCGATATAAACGAACTCATCGGTATCAGTGCATGTATGTTTCTTTGGGCACACCAACTGTTTTTTCTTTTTAAATTTTATATATATATATATATATATTTAAATACATGTCTCATTTAATAAAAAAATGTATTTAATATGTGAATCATTCAGTGACGTCAACGAAGAGAACAAAGGGAACAACAAGAACATATGGAGGACCAGTATAACGTGGTTTGCCTGTGGGAGGCACGAGAGAAGGAGAGACTTATGTACCCTCACCCTATTATGGTAGCTACCCAGTTTCTCCTAAAGGAGGTAGGCCTCCTTAAGTTCTATGAGGAGGCTACATCCCTGAAGGGCCATAATGGGTTATTGGGACAACTCATCTTCAGGTGGGATGACCATCGACAGGCTTTTCAGTTCGGTCCTGGCTAGAGGTATGCGCCCACTTAGGAGGGCATATATTTTATTACTGGCCTATCTAGAAGATGGCAGGATTTTCCCCATTTCCCAGATGTCCCTGTCGGTTATGCAACAAGGAGTCTGTTGGTGTACTCCTAGAGATACACTAGCGACGATATACTTTCTCTAGCATATTTTCAGGTGTCCGGTGGTCAGTTACGTATTTCTTCGTTTGGTGCAGAGGAGGTGAGGTGTCTCTCACTACTATTGATGACCATTTCACACCATACCAGTGATGGGAAACACATTAGTTGCCTAATTTTATTTTACGTTGATTCTTTATTACAGGCACCATGACTTGTTAGATGGTTTGCGATTTTTTTGCGGCAATTTTGTACAACATTAGATAGATGTCGTTCTCAAGAACGTGGGAGGTTGACCTTCCCTTTTGCTTCAGAGTTATTTTGTTTATTTTTTGAGAGGTTTCCAAAGATGAGGCCTACTTTTTTTGGGCAACCTCATAGGTTGATGCCACATGTATGGATGGAGATGTGGGGCTAGATGATGCCCAAGAGGGGTGATTCTGAATTTTCCGCCAAGATATCTCCTTATGCACTCGAATTGCTATCCAGTGTTGATGATCACTCCTTCGTTCTGGTGCCATGTCCATATGCCGATTTGGATTAGCGAGGGTGTGCAAGAGTTAATATTAGTGTTTTATTTATATTAATATTATAGTTTCATTTTATTTTCTTAATTAATTAATTTGAATTATCAAATTTATTCTAACACGTTCTTTAACTTGTTTTATTAAATTGTTTAATGAAATTGTATAATTATTGTTGTGTACTTATATATATTTTGTAGATATTGGGTCATTCGTTGGCGATGAGATTCCACCGCCACCGAATGATCCAAGTGTAGATCATGTTGAAAAGGAGATGGTAGAAGTAGAGGATTAGGGTGACAGACCTGGTCCTAATCAGGCGCAGATACCTGCGGGTGTGAGATGTAGGCCAGAAACCCGATTTAGGATGGAGTTGGGTGACCAACTCTGTTGACTCTTAGTTGAGGGGGGAGTTAGGCCAGTTACGATCAGAGAGATATAGGTTTATTATAGGCTGAAACAGTGTAATATTCCTAAATTATCTTGTAGCTAATTGGAATATTAAATTTTTGTTTTTCCACTTAGATAGGTGAATAAATGGGTAGGGAGGTCCATAAATCTCTCTATGAAGAATAAAACCACTTCTCATTTGAAATTTGATCACCTTTTTAGCTTAATAAAGCACCTTAAGTTGTGAGCAGGGGCTTAAACATGTGGACTGGGTCAACTTTGACAAAATAAACAATGTTGTCATGGAGGAGTGGACATTAATGAAGGGACATCGCAGTTTTAGATGGAGACACATTGCATGGAAGCAATATCATAAATGGATGGGGCTTAGGTTTTGGAAGCTCATATCTTATAAAAGGAAGAGGATGGCAGCCATATTATTCACCTTGGTATATTTGATATTTTGATATATGGTCTGTTTAGACATATAGCTTTCTTCAGCTGTTTAGGTAAGATTGCATGTGCTGTTTAGCACAGGGTGTTCCTGGTCAGGAATCCCACCTCTTCCATTGAGAAGCTCTTGGAGGAGTTTTCACTATACTTCCACATTCAGGCATTTGGCTAGGCTTCAGTCTCATGTACAACGTAGTTTTGTATAGAGTTGGGTTGTGTTGCAGCAGTGTAGCAGTGGAGGAGAGACTCTCCGTTTTCTGTGCTAGTTTTCCATTGAATGGATCATCCTCTCATCTGGAGACTTGTGAAGAAGTTCTCAGGGCTTCATTACACATTTTGGCACAAGGCCAAGTAGCATTCATCATCTACAGTGTAGTTTCTTGCAAGGACTGCGTTATTTTGAAGAGCAGTTGCAACAGTGGGTTTATTGCCCTATTTGGAGTGTTTAGTTTTCCTGTGTGGGGATCAACCCTTCATTTAGTTGATCTTTTGAAGGAGGATCAACCATATTGTATATCAGATCAGCGATCTCCCATCAGTGATTTATTTGCAGAGATTATTCAGCCCTAGGGCCAAATCTGCTATATTTTGTATAGTGTGTATTTTTGGAAACCTTTTCTAGGTTGTCCTAGAATTCTAATTTGGAGCATGGATTTCCAGCCTTAGCATTTTTGGAGCATTATATCAGCATAAATATATTTTTTATATCTTTCACATGCTATTCTCTCTTCGACATCGCAGTTTTCTGCATTCCTGTACTTCATGTGTTAAGAGCATTTTAGATCTAGGTGTATGTCTTCATGGGAGGCTTGTTTGCCAAACTTGAGTAATCTTTTCCTCAAGATCTTGTACCTATTTTTTCTATTACAATCATAATGGAATAGATATACCATTGTCCCATGCTTTGATCTATTACATTTCTGCATATTTCCAGTTTTATGCACTCTATTCCTGCTTTTCCCATTTGGGAATATTACACACCGATCTGGAGAGGCATGCCCCGTGATATGTTGATCCTCATGCAGCATATCGTTGGAGATACCAGAGTATTGGTGCAGGCGAGGAGGGGTAGGCGTGGTGGAGATGCAGTACGATAGGGAAACACATCATCTAATGATCATGATCATGAGGGGAGTGATCATCATTATAGTATTCCACCTCCTCCTCCACCTCGTGCCGGAGATGATCATGATGAGCGGCCTGAAACATCTAGTCATGATCATGAGTAGGCATCATCTGAGTAGTCTGCACCATCTCAGTAGACATGTCCTAGTCCTGAGCAGGCACTCGATCCTAAGGAGGGTGCAAGTCCATCTGAGGAGGCAGGTCCATCGACTGAGCAGGTCGTCACACCATCCATTGAGAAGGATGGACCATCCACGAGTCATCAACGAGTAGTTCTTGATCAGCAGGCACCTCCAAATCAACAAACACATGATCATCATCTATCTGAGCATGTCGAGGCCGCACCATTGACTGAGCAGGCCTCAACTAGTACTACTATTGATGTACCACCAGATATTTGACATTTATATGCAGTTATATTATAGTTGTATATTTTTTACATTATATATATATATATGGTCCATGTATTTTATGTTCATGTTGCAGATGTACTTAATTTACATGTTGGTGTTCATCATGATGTGTGTATTGTTACATCATGTTAGATATGTTCATTTAATATGCAATTTGCAGATAGATGTGTATGTGATATCAGTTATTTGACATGAGATGTATATTTGATGTTTGTGTTGTGATGATGTTATACAATGCTTGTGTTTCTTAGATGATCATGATCATGAAGATTAGATGATGTTAGCAAATTTCAATGTTTTTTTAGTCAAATATGATATTTGTATGATGGTTATCATGATCGCGATGTTTATTTTTAATAGTAAATCATGATATTTATTAAATATTATGTCGTGATTGTAATTGAAATTTTAATATTAATTGTGTGTAAAATTGTAATTGTATTTCTAATTGTAATTGTAATTGTATGTAAAATTGTAAAATTGTAAAAAATTCTAAAATTGTAATTGTAATTGTAATTGAATGTTAAATTGTAAAATTGTAATTGTATCTATAATTGTAATTGTATGTAAAATTGTAAAATTGTAATTGTATGTAAAATTCTAAAAGTGTAAGTGTAATTGTAATTGTATGTAAAATTGTAAAATTGTAATTGTAATTGTATGGTAAGATATTTGTAAAATTGTAATTGTAATTGTATGTATTGTCATCATTCAATTTTATTAAAATTTGTAAATTTGTAAATTAATTGTCAATTTTGAACCATAACTACCATAAGTAAAATGTATACCCTAAATATTGTTAGATTAACAAAATTGTAAAATTGTATGAAGATAAATAATTGTAAAATAATAAATATAGAATAATGTGAATTTTTGTAACATAATAAAATTTAGAAAATAATGCAAATAAATTCACGTACTTTAGAATTATCATTATTTTATTATGACCTTACATACCAAAAATAACAATACACATTTTGAAGATATCATTCACACACATTTAAAACAATCAAGTAGTTGTATTATTTTAGGAATTGACATTATAAAAAAGAACTTTATATAGTATGCCATTGTTTTCGAGATCAACATAATTGCAAGTTATCAAGTGAAATGATTTTAACATTAACACAATGAAAATTACAATTAAATTCAAAATATATATTATAATTTTTTGAAAAAAAGAGTCTTAGTTATAAGGTAACTAAGTCCTCTTATTTATAAAAACCCATCTTAAAAAGTATAAATGATGAAATAAAACATGTACCATATCACCCTCAGTTCTCATGATCACCCTCATTATCTTCCAGCTCGCTTGGCATGATAACACTATTGTTCTCAAAAATATGTTTTGGTCAAGGGTCATGTCTCAATACGAACGAGCAATCCCTATCCAACACGTGGGTAAAAAAACACATGTTTGCAGTGTTTGGGGAAAACATAGGGCCCCTTAGCTTCATCCCACATCTTTCAAGAGTTGATACCTATCAACCTAATATCGCGATCTTCCTTTAAATTATTCCGAACAAAGGTGTCCCACCACTTGCACCTAAAAATAACACATTAGAAAGAACATAAATCCACTTCAATGATCTCTTGTATCTTTCCGACGTAACCTAATGTCCCTCGTACTAGGTTTTGATCACGGTGGCTAGATCGACTAGATTGATCAAGCTCAACTTCCACTCCATAGTCCTGTGTCATGTTTCCATCATTGAAATTTTTTGTGCAAAAATGGTGTCCATATGCCCACATAGATGGGAACAATGCACCTATAAAAAAGTTAAAAAATCATAGTGTCATGTCTCATATAATAACCCAACTGTTAAAATATGAAATATAGATGTAATCACATTTGAAAGATGCATTATTAAGCTTAAAATGTACATAAATAGATTATTATCGAGTGGGTGCACCTAATCCCTTAAGTTTAGCGCATCCTCTTCAGCATGTGGGTAACGATAGATTACACCGTATTTCTCTCTAACTTGGTCAGCAACCCAACTATTAGGGCATATTTTTGGCATATTTTCTTTTAAATGATTGGGATAAGGCACACTTCTACCATTCAACCTTCTGAATTCATTCCTGTCACTATCCCATGTTGAAAATGGCAACAAGAAACAGTGAAGGAGGCCTCCTGAAACATCTTTCCTGATCCTAGTTGGAAAGTGATTACCTAAACTAGGTGGGGACCACACATGTGATTTTTGTCGAAAAGTCTATTTTTAGACTATGTCTATTTTTAGACATATGGAGCATGGTCCGGGGATTGCAGTATGCTATTCTTGGAGTATTGGTCATATTGGTAAAAATAGATGGACCTCTATTTTTTGGACCTATAGGTCGAAGTCTATTTTTAGACTGCCTATCCTAAAAATAGGGAAGTCGAATATTATTAGCTCTTAATAATATTTGGACTATAAACATTATCTTATTCTCTTGAAGCACTTGCCTTTGATGCCCGGATGGCATGCACTGGAGTAGAAGGAAATACGCTTTTCTAGGGTTAAGTGAAGCTATTGCATGAAGATTCTCGCTTAGAACTCATGTGACAGTTTGGTGGGGTTGATTGAGGAAGTTAGTGGAGTTGTATTCAATTTAACTAATCTAAACATAGTTGAGCTTTTTGTATCCAAGTTAACTAATAGATACAATTAGTGAGAGTGGTGTGAATTAATTATTAATTAATTCAATTAATTATAAACTCATAAATCAACAATCCAAAGAATACATCACATCCTGGGCATGGACAAATATTTCTAAGGAGACCAAGCAGGGGTAAATAGGTGAAAGAGCAGGTTAACTATCAGTTGTGACAATATTGTTGCTATTTGCAACACACAGATAGGTGGAGTAACCCATGAGGATTGCGCAGTTCAAGCTAGGTGGTTTATCTATATAAAGAGGCCATCCCATAGCATTGAAACACGCAATAGAGGTTGGCTATCAAGTGGCTAATGGTTGGAGCATGAGTTTTGCTAGATCTAGCTTGATAGTGTGTAGCAATTGAGGGTAGTGCTGAGAGCTTGCAAAGAGATTTGTAATATGATTGTTACATGATCTCCATGACATGTATAATATACAGATAGTTGGGGTTTTCAGCTTTAAGCTTTCCCATTAAATACCGTGTTCATATGTGTGATTGTTTGTGGTTTTAATGTATGCATGCAATTGATTTTATTTCCGCATGTGATGATCAATGGTAGAAGAGATTCTGTATTATGCATGAAGCTAAAATAGTGTGTGATCAGGAGAATCTCGGTGGATAACATATTAGTTATTCAAATTTCTACATGGTATCGGAGCGATATTGATCATTGGAGAAATTTCAAAGCATTGAAGCGGTTGAGTTTTAGGATAAACTCAAGAAACATAAAGATGGAGAAAGCCGGAAATATACATGCATATTGTATATAATTTTCTACATGGAATGAGAGCGAGAATTTTTGGGTGTGCGAGTTTGTAGGGAATATCTGAAAATTTTTGGTGAAATATTTTCAGAAACAAATAGCATATTTGGATTCCTTGTGAAAAAATACCCAAATTCAAAAAAAAAAATTGGTCGAATCGAAGCTCGGATGAGGGAGATATCATCGATTTATAATCAGCTCTTTTGTTAGAAAATTTTGCAACGGCGGGACAATTGCAATGTGCGCGAGCCAAGAATCTACATGCACTAAGGTACAAGATGCATGCAAAGCTTTGAGGTGCAAAGCAGAGGTTAGTGACTTGGTGGTTGAGAGGGATCCTCTCAACATGCAGCGTGAGAAGCAGTCTCAAAAGGTTGTGGAGCAGCCACAACTGGAGATGCAAAAGAATCTTTATAGATTTGATGTAGATGGGATTTCTACGGAGCTTCCTACTGTTGGGAAGCGGAAGGAAGACATGCAACTGATGCTTGAGAGGGAGCAAGTTTTGCATGCAGGTGAAAGTGAACCTCGGGGTGTGGAGCAGCCACAAGAGGATCATGGAGTGGGAGAAACCACTCATGCAGAGAAATTACGTGCTAGATGGGCAGAGGGAGTGCATGCAGCTATACCACCAGGTGAGAGGTGGGGCGACATGCATGACTAATCCCAAGAGGAGATTTCTGGGTAGGATTCATGAGATGGTGTGGATCTCATGAATTGAACCTGGCTACAAGGTGCCCACAGCGCAGCAATAGCATGATCATTTGGAGTGATGCAGGCAGATCAAAGTGACAGTGTCGGATACTGGAGCGCGGATCAGAGTTGACAGCAAGTTCAGAGTGCATGGGTGCAAGAGTTCAACAGCGTAGTGGTTCTTGATGACATGTGCAGTTGGCCAAGCAGAAGTCGAAGACTTTGATGATAGATGCATCAGACTGATTGAGTTGTTTGGAGCCTATTCAGTTTCAGAGGAGTTGCAGAGAAGATGCATGGAGTTGCATGGTGCTTGTGAAGGTTGCAGGGCGAATGCATGGAGTTGCATGTCGCATGCAAAGACAGTCCTTTCTTGTTGAGAGGGAGTGTTGAAAATGGCAACAAGAAACAATGAAGGAGGCCTCCTGAAACATCTTTCCTGATCCTAGTTGGAAAGTGATCACCTAAACTAGGTGGGGACCACACATGTGATTTTTGTCGAAAAATCTATTTTTAGACTATGTCTATTTTTAGACATATGGAGCATGGTCCAGGGGTTGCAGTATGTTATTCTTGGAGTATTGTTCATGTTGGTAAAAATAGATGGACCTCTATTTTTTGGACCTATAGGTCGAAGTCTATTTTTAGACTGCCTATCCTAAAAATAGGGAAGTCGAATATTATTAGCTCTTAATAATATTTGGACTATAAACATTATCTTATTCTCTTGAAGCACTTCAGTTTGATGCCCGGATGTGGCACATGCAGCTGACAGAAGGAAATACGCTTTTCCTAGGGTTTAAGTGAAGCTATTGCATGAAGACTTCAGTTAGAACTCATGTGAGAGAGTTTGGTGGAGTTGATTGAGGAAGTTAGTGGAGTTGTATTCAGTTTAACTAATCTAAACATAGTTGAGCTTTTTGTATCCAAGTTAACTAATAGATACAATTAGTGAGAGTGGTGTGAATTAATTATTAATTAATTCACTAATTATAAACTCATAAATCAACTAAAGAATACATCGGTTAACTTCAGTGCATGGACAGTTTCAGTGGAGACCAGTGCAGAAATAGGTGAAAGAGCAGGTTAACTATCGGTTGTGACTATACTATTGCTATTTGCAACACACAGATAGGTGGAGTAACCCATGAGGATTGCGCAGTTCAAGCCAGGTGGTTTATCTATTTAATGAAGCCATCCCATAGCTTGAAAACGCAATTCAGGTTGGCTATCAAGTGGCTAAAGTTTGGAGCATGAGTTTTGCTAGATCTAGCTTGATAGTGTGTAGCAAGGGAGGTAGTGCATGAGAGCTTGCAAAGAGCTTTGTACTATGATTGGTATAAGATCTCCATGACATGTATAAGAGCACAGATAGTTGGGGTTTTGCCTTGCTTTCCCATGAACACTCAGGTTCATATGTGTGAATTTTTGGTTTAATGTGTGCATGCAATTGATTTTATTTCCGCATGTGATGATCAATGGTAGAAGAGATTCTGTATTATGCATGAAGCTAAAATAGTGTGTGATCAGGAGAATCTCGGTGGATAACATATCAGTTATTCAAATTTCTACATCCCATTTCATCCTCTTTTCTTCGTACTGATCAGAACTAGATCATGGACCTAAGTGATAGCTCAAAATTCAAAGTGTTCGGAAGTGTGCCAAATCTAAGCGACTAGATAGATCTCATCTTCTTGATTCCGACGCCATGAATGGTTCAAAAAACTGACACCGTATGAAGAAGTTATTTCCATTTGAAAAGTCCAATAAACTGAAAATTTTGGACTTTGACCAAGTTTGACTTGGAATTTTGGGAAATTAAAAAAATAATATTCTAGGAATATTCCTCAAAATATTCCCTGGAATATTTTGTTTGGACCAATCGGGTCTTGACCAGTGGCACATAGTTGTTCACAGATTGGGTGCACATGTTTTAAATTAGACCAATCAAGGGCTGCCACATGGTAGGCTCGGAGGCTACCACGTGGCCTAGAAACGAAGAGTTAAAATGTTGTTTGGAGCCGATCAAGTTCAAACGCGAGACCTCACGCATAGAGCGCCCACACTTTACCAATTGGGATGTGTTAGTTCTTAACAAATAACAGTCAGAAGTTCTATTTAAAGTTTAAAGGTTTATTGATTGGAATTTCAGAGGGGCCAGCCCCGAGGGAAAGCCCCTCCCATACAACTGTAGCCCCAAGGACCAAGGGCTTAAGCCCCTTTCTGCAATGGTTAAACCTGTTGATTGGTCACATGAAAATGTTACAACTGCGACATATTTTTTTGGTCTGATGGTTTAATAACCGTAACATTCGACGGTTTTTAACCAAGACACATCACATGTGCAGTCACCTTTTATTACACCGACAGTTATGCAGTGCAGTTGGCATAACCACGAGGATTGTGGGGGTTGGCATGTGGCAACTCCCTCCCCTGAACCCAAAAAATAAAATTCTACAGTTTTTGGCTGGCGATGTTCATGGCCGGTGCACCAATTTTGGATATTGTGCCAAATCTAAATGGAGTTATGTCCAGTTCTCCACAATTAGTGGAGCTTTTTTGGTGTCATTGGGAAAAATGAGTTCAGGCTCTATATTAAGCTATATTCAACCAATTTTGGAGTGCTAATAGTCAATTTAAAATATCTCCAACATTCCAGACTCATTGGTGAGGGTTGCAGAGATATTATAGGACTTTTGAGTAGGTTTTTGCTTTAGAAAAATTCTAGGGGCCACTAGGACCACCGTGGGCTGGCAACAGTTTGAGGCCTAGCCAGGGAAGCTAGAGGCCTTATTCAGAAATCCAATAGTCAATTTTGGATATTTCAGATGTTCTTGAACTAATGGTGTGGTTTTCAGAGCCGATAGAGGAATTTTGAAGTCCGATATGCTTCAGTGAAGTTCCAGGGGCCATCAGTGCCACTAGTAGTTCGGGGCCTAGCCAGGGGAGCTAGAGGCCTTATGTAGTGAAACAATAGTCATTTCTTATTGTAATGAGAATTTTGAATCCATTGATGGAGTTTGAAGAATATTTTGAGGACTTATAGAGGTTGAGAACCCATCATATAAGTTTTTAGTGACCCTAGTTCCGATGGGTGCCGACAGGTGTTGGAGGCAAAACTAAAGCAGCCGAAGGCCAATTTCAGGGAACCAATAGTCTATTATGACTATTTTTGTCATTATGAATCCAATGAAATGATTTGAAGATCCATTTTAATACTTCTAGAGCCCGAGAAGCTTCAAGGCAGTTTTGGGCAGCCCAGGGAAAACCGTGGAGGAAGGCCTAGTTTGGGGATATAGTGCTCGTTTTGAGAAAATTATTAGTCCATTTTTGGTGTCTTATGTGTGCTGGAGACAGTAGATGAGGTTTCAGGGACATTTAAATAATTATTAAGGAGTTAGTGCCATAGAGAAGCTTAATGTAGCTCATAGCACTGACAGAAGGAATCAAGTCTAAGGGATCGTAGATCTGTTTACAGAGTGATGACAACCATGACAGGGATATAGATGGTATTATAAGCCCTTTGGTTCAGTTCAGTAGCCATTGGAGTTAGGTATGGAAATTGTAAAAGAAACTTTAACATAATCCCAAATAGCTAAGTGAAGATGAAAAAAATTCAAGGAGACATAACCCACGATATTCGGGTGAACTCCTAGATTAATTCTTCTGTTATGTGTGGATGTTTATTTGCTGCATTATATTGTTGTTACACATGTTTAATTTCAGCAAAAAAAAAATGGACTTAAAACACTTAAACAATTAAAAATCATACACCTGTTTCAAGTATAAATTTCCGAAAAAAGTCAAGTATAAGCTAGATCTTTTATTTTTTTAACTAAGTGGGAGGTTTTTGAAAAGTGATGCAGGAGCATCAAGCTCAATTTTTATTAATTAATTGTGCGAAATAGGGGGTGAGACTTTTTAATTATTTTATTCATTTTCATAGTTTAAGAGAGAAAAATGTAAAGTTGAGGATTAATGTATATATTCTTTTAATAATTAAAAGGACATGATTTAGGTAGCTAATTTAGGGAGTAGGAATTCTATGTACGAGACTTTGTTGAGTCCACACCTAGAATGAATCTAATTTAGATTTAGTTGAGGATTGGGTGGAGAAATTTATGGGGTGAAATAAATACACTATTTATGTATAAATAGGAGTGTTTTTGTGAGGAAGAACAAAAGCTGAGTGTGTGAGGAGTACAGGAAGAGTGAAGAGTGGTTTGAAGGGCCAAGAGCCAAGAGGCCGCCCAATGTAATATTTGGCCAAAGAAATTTTATGTTTTATATCTGTAGTTGTTTTGAATAGCTCTTTCTCCTTCATGTAAATTTTGAGCTGAATGTTTTGATGGTTTTATTTGAAGAAAATTTGAGCATTTTCAAATGGAGTGAAGCAGTGAGTTTTTTATATGCTAGGATTCTGATTTCTAGTAGAATCTCTGCATCATTTGGTATCAAAACCAGGAGAAGATACCTGTTTTGAATCTGCAAATATATATGTGTATGGAATATGTATAAGTTGTGGACGCAAGAATTAATGGCAAAGGAGGAAAATTTAACAATGGTGTTGAACGTATGGATAGAAGCCACTTTGGACCGGTGATATCCATGTGAAGTAATCCATATGGAAAAATCCGGGCGGAGTAGAGAACAAAGCTTGGGAGCTTGTTGAAGGAATTTATAGTTTGTGTTGAAGACTAACTTCTGAGCGTTGAAAATATATGGCAACTAAGTTCCAAAATATGTTCTAGTAACAGAGTCGATGCAGAGAGAAGAGCACAATCGGTCCTTGAAACAGAGTTAAGAGGAAACGTTGAAACCATTGCTAAAAGGTTCAGTCACGGATGGGAGAACCGACTGTTGGAAGTTAGAATCCACTGCACAGTGGATACAGAGTGGTGGAGGTTGTTGTATACAACAGTCAACAATGGGTTTGTGTTGATTGCAAACACCAGTTGACACTGAAGATCACTGAGCTAGTTGCCACGGTCTTGCAGAACCTACAGAGTTGAATCTTGGTTAATAAAATGGCCAACATCAATATCATGGAGCCAACACTGAATTGTGTGGATCATAACAGTAGACTAGACCACCGTGGAGCCAACACAGTTCATAACCCACAAGTCCCATCTAATCAGAAATTTCTTTGTTTTATTTTTCTACGTGAAAGTGATACGTATGTTGAGGATTGTCATACCGTGTCAATTAAACCAGTGTGGAGGCTTTGCTAGACTGTAATATATTTCCTGATGCAAGAGCATAATGCAACATCACGAGATGCGTGTGTAAGAGATTACAACAGTACCAAGACCGACAGTGCTAAGCTTGTGATGGGGGTAGACACACCAAAGAGTTTATGCACGGAAGAAGGAGACTTCGTGGAGCATATCACCATGATAGTGATTTGAAGGAAGTTGTGTGTCGATCATAGATGAAATTCGAACTCGAGACTCGACATAGAGTTGCAACATGGATTTTTGATACACCTGGAATTGATTGTGGGACCGCAGTGGTATCTCGATATCTCTCATCCTTACGATGCAGCCAATGTGACCCCAACATAACTGGAATGTAAAGCACCTGCGTGTTTTCTAGTGATGGTCATCTTGTATCATGGATATTTTGATACAATGTCTAGCTGAAGTGTGATGAAAGCAAGCCAGAGAAGTGAAAAATCAGAGGTAGGTGAGGAAAATATCATTGTCATCGATTCAAAAGAGTCATCTTTGAAAATGTGGCTTCTGTTAGAAACATAATTCGTACCAACAACAACAACCGTGACGAGGAATGCTAATTTCCTATGCCTGTTTTGTGTGGGTACTTTCAGAATTATTTTCTGTCTTAGTCCTTTGTGAAAGGAAGGTCTATCTATACTTTCAAATGAGAGGAACCAACCCATGGGAGAACGAGCACATCATGGAAGCTAACATCAAATTGGGGAAAATAGAAAGGTTGCAGATCTCAGCAAACAAAGATTACAATTTTAACAGTATTGATGAAAGAGACTAGTAATAGTTTTTGAATGAAAGAAAAGTGTGAAGCAGAACCTTGAATAATTCCAACAGAGATTGGATAAGAAGGACAGTTGTGTGCACGTGAGTTGAAGCCTAGAGAGAGCAGAGAGATGCTCAAAGAGGTTCCAAAGAATAGAGAACCAATGCTTGCCAAAGACCAAGTCCAAAGGGAGGATTGGTGAGGTAAGTGGCAGCAGGGAAGACTACTGTTATAGATGCTGAGGTAAAATTGAATTGAAAATGAATGAAAATGTGCTAATCCTGGATGACATAAGAGAAATATGCATGTTTATTTGAGGAGGTTTATTATGCATAGTGTGATGATTTATTATGCCTAATGTGGATTCTTCACAGTTTTGGTTAAGTTATTTTGGACAAAGCCTGTAGTGGGAAAAGAAGAATTATTTTTATTGGTGATTGGAAATATAATTGCTTGATGTTGTAAACCTTTTTTTTTACCATCGTGTGATGAAATTTAAGGGGGAGATCTTCAGGATGAACAAAATGTACGAGTTGTACATCATTCATCGAAGAAGTTGCTTGTTCTCTGTACACAGGTAAAGAGATGTGAATTGATGTTGCATGGTGTATATAAGTGTAGGGAAATGTTTGCATTAAGATGACAAATTTGTGAGCTTGCAAGGATTGACAGTGACAAATGTGGCACAAAAATGGAAACTAGAGGGTTGAGTTTGCAGAAAGAAAGGTTTATTAATAACCTTACCAGGAGCATGAGGTATGATACTTCAGGAAGGTATTTTTGAAAATTGAATATTGAATGGTTTATTTATTTTCACCTTAAAATAAATCTTGGAAAACCTGAATTGCAATTCAACTAAATACTTCAGTATCATGTGAAATGATAAGACAAATTGATGATTTTTTATAAGAATGGAGTATGAAAGAGGGTGAATATTTACATCCTAAATGTATTAGGGGTGTATGTTTATTGAAGAATTGTATAACTTCAATTAAGTCAAAATATCCACTATCATTGTTATTGGGACAAAGCTTGAAGTGAAAACAGATGTTAGAGTTAAATGAGAGTTTGGATAGTTTGAATTGAGATTGAGTATTTTCATCCAAAATGAAAAATTGGTGTAAGTATGAAGTCAAAGAGTCGTAAGATAAGTCCAAAGTCTGAATGTAATTGGGTTCATGATCGGTGGAGCTCGACACCCAAAGAATTGGTTATTGTAACACATAAATTACTAAAGTGTTGTTTGCAGCAAGAGGGTTGCTAGAAATTGGTTCCAAGACAGAGAACCAAGAGAAGCCAAGCACATGAGGAGAACTGGCATTTTGATGAATGGAAGTGTGAAGGATTGCTGAGAAGTGGATTAAATGAAGTCCACACGTGAACAGATGCAGTTCACAAAGAAAGGGAAGATGACTGTTGATAGTCATTTCCGAAGATCTGATGAAGACCACAGCGGAGGGGAGAAGAAGAAAAATTCCAAGGTAAGTGGCATATGTGAACAATTGACGAATGAAGAGTACGAGTGGGAGAAGGTTGAGATAACAATTCACCTTGAATTGTTAATGGAGTTGTTGTAGGAAAATGTGAAAAAACAGACACATGTTTGGGCCATGAGAAAGAAGGTGAAGTGGTAGAAGCTACACGCAAAGAGGGAAAATCATGTAAACATACAGTTGATGGAAGAGGTGAGGAAGCTCGAGCAGATGTTGAGTTGTGAAGAACTCAGAGAGGCTGAGTTAAAAATGGATGTTTCCATTTTTGGACCGAAACATGGTGCAATTCTGGGTGAAGAGATTAGTGAGGAAGATCTCATGAACTATTGGGATAGTTCAGAAGCATCTGAAGATGTGTTGGCGAGAGAAACAGATGAGGCCATGAAGCCTTACATTTTTTCTCATTGTTTATGTATGTTTGCAGGATGTGCGAAAGAGGGTAAGCAGTCTGATGGAATTGTCACAAAGGAGAATGAAACTCTTGAGGTAAAGTCTGGTAGAGAATTCCTTCTAGAGAAGGAAAGTGTTGATTGGTTACAACAGGAAGAAATCATAAATGAATTCTTATTTGGGGTAAGACAGCAAGTCGACGCTGTTATGGAACAGGAACAAAGTGGAAATGCCGAAGAAAAATTCCAAGGAGGGACATCACAGGGTGTTGAACAAAATTTGAAGTTTGTGAAAGAAGAAGAGTTGAATATGAAATCTATTTAGAATGATGCTAACATAGCAAGATATCAGAAAGAAATGAAGACAGAGGTGTCTCATGGAAATATTTAGCAGAATATTGAAGCAGAGGAAAAAGGACCATCTGATGACTGGTCAACAACAAATGAAGGTATTGAAAGCTGTGTAATATTTCCAAGTTCTACCCCAATTGAGATTGTTAAGTTATATAGAAATTTAGATCTTCAGAGAAGAGAGTTGGAAAAGTAGAGGATCTATACTTAGGGTGAGTTGCTGAAAGAGAAAGACAAAGAAATTGTTCTAAATAATAATCAGGAAATAGGGAGTAAGGAGGTAGGAATGATTCAGCAATTCGAAGAAGTTCTTTATTGTGAACTAGAACAGGGAGACATTCTTGAAACAGATGTTGTGGAGGAGGGACTAACTGATAGTCTCATAGAGAATTTAAATCAGCATACTGATGTGCTGATGGACGAGGAAATTTCAGAGCAGCATACTGAAACGTTGCCAGAAGAGAAAGAGGCATTGAGGCCTTATGTTTTTTATTTTATCAATTGTTTTGTGAGTACAGGTTTTGTTGCAGATGCTGGAGAAAATCTATTGGACAGAGAAAATGAACTGATAAGACGGATAATGTTGAAAGTATCCCAGAAGAAGCCAGCCACAATAAAACAAAGACGAAGAAGCAAGAGGAAAACAACAGAAGACTATGAAAGCATAGCCAGTGGGGTGATGCAACATAAAGTATGGAGACCTGGAGAAGAACAAAAAACAAAAGCAATGAAAAATGGAAAATTGCAGCACAAGATATGGGATCCAGACAGACAAAGATCTGAACACATGATCAGGCGATCATGATTAATTTCAGTCTTGGGAGTTTGATGTAGGAGCATCAAGCTCAATTTTTATTAATTAATTGTGTGAAATAGGGGGTGAGAATTTTTAATTATTTTATTCATTTTCATAATTTAAGAGAGAAAAATGTAAAGGTGAGGATTAATGTATATAATCTTTTAATAATTAAAAGGATATGAGTTAGGTAGCTAATTTAGGGAGTAGGAATTCTATGTACGAGACTTTGTTGAGTCCACACCTAGAATGAATATAATTTAGATTTAGTTGAGGATTGGGTGAAGAAATTTATGGGGTGAAATAAATACACTATTTATGTATAAATTGGAGTGTTTTTGTGAGGAAGAACAAAGGCTAAGTGTGTGAGGAGTACAGGAAGAGTGAGGAGTGGTTTGAAGGGCCAAGAGCCAAGAGGCTGCCCAATGTAATATTTGGCCAGAGAAATTTTATGTTTTATATCTGTAGTTTTTTAGAATAGCTCTTTCTCCTTCATGTAAATTTTGAGCTGAATGTTTTGATGGTTTTATTTGAAGAAAATTTGAGCATTTTCAAATGGAGTGAAGCAATGAGTTTTTTATATGCTATGATTCTTCTTTCTAGCAGAATCCCTGCATCAAAAAGCATAACAAGTTATCCAACCCGTTTTTCGATCAGGTTGCTATCAGAGCACTTGGTTGCTTGATTGAAAGAGAAATAACTTTCTTGTTTGACTTGAAAGGTCTTTTAACAGTGCAAAGGATTTGATTGTTTGATTGTTTGCAAATTGAATGTTGTTTGAGTTTGCTAGAGGTGAAGGGAAAGCTACTGATAGCTAAGTCCAGAAGAGGACAAGAAGGAAGAAGGGATGAAGGCACCTTCCTTACCCAAAGGACCTCAAGGCCACCCTTGAAGCACAATTCCTCTTGATGATTGTTTGTTTGAAAAAGGCTGCTTGAATAAGAGCTTGAATCTACAACCATTTTGTTCAAAAGCTTTGTCAATTGTTTTAAAAGCTTTGTGAATTTTGTTGAAGTTATTTAGTTCATTTTCATGATGAAAACTTCTTCAAGTGAGGTTTCAAAATCCTCCTCCTTCATAAGATTCTTCGATGAAGACATGAAGCGAGACTTCTACATCTTGAAGGATATGGTGCAGATTCTGTTTAAAGATAGAAGAGAAAGCACTGGACTTCGTGAGAATTTTTTTGTTATGAAGCAAGAGAAGGAAGAAATTCTCCAAAGAATGCAGGAGATGGAGATGCAGCTCCATCAAGCACAAGAGGCTTTGACCAAGAACACATGTGAAACAGAGGTAATTCACTCTAATTCGTCTTCAATTTCCTCTTCAGAAAGATGTGTTGGTTCATTTGAAAAGCACACTAGAGGTATAGGTTCCAATTTAATGTTTAAAATGGACTATGAAGGCAAGGGTTTAGGAAAGCATGCAAAATGCATGACTAATCCTATTTTTGTTGCGGAATGACCTAAGAATTTTGGTCTTGGTTATGTTCAATCTAATGGCGAAAACTCCAAAGCCATGAAGGAATTTGAGGCAACTTCAAAGATAACTTTTGTTCCAAGTTCTAAACCCCAAACATGTCAAGTTTGTTTTCAAGTTGATTGCCATTTTTTGAAGCCTATGTTGCAGCAAGAAGATTGTAGACATGTAGCTTATGGCGAACATGCGAGTTCAGACAGTTTTCAAGACATGAACACTGACGTTAGTCTTCAAATAAAAGCTGGAACCTCTACTAGTTCATCTCCTCAAGAAGCCAAAAAGGATGGACATGCAAAGCAGCATGCGAGGTATAATTCTTCCCATAGTCAAGTTGATTATGTTTCTACAAGGCATGAAAATTTTGCATGTGTGAATGGAAGAAATATTTGCTGTGAATTTTGTGGTCTGCGTAACCATGTTGTTTCAAGATGTTGGAAGAGGAAGAAGGCATACACAAAGCAGATGAAGCAAATGCAACTTGCAAATAAGGTGCATAATACTTGCACACATTTCCATAGAAAGGGACATGTTGTTTCCCAATGTTGGAAGTTGCATCCAACTAATCGTCCCAAGAACATGAGGCAAGAAGATAGAAAGACTGGTGAAAGTGGAACCAAGGATTCCATTATTGGTGTGAGAATAGATGTTTCACATGAAGAAGATTTGCAGCAGCAAATTTCATCGTGGAAGTGGCTTGGTAAGAAGTGGTTTGACTTCTTGACACAGTAAGACATACACCCATTTGTACATATGAAAATTTCAGTTATGTATGCATGTATTTTCTGTTGTAATCTCACGTTTTTTTGATCCACCTTGGATCGATGATCAAGGAAGTGATGTTAAACTACCTTCTGTAAATTTCTCGCCAGAAATTTCTGAGTGAGTTCAAGGAAGACAATTCTTAATAGTAGGACAAGCTTATCCAGGAAGGGAAGTGTCAAATACCTTCGAGTTGTGGTTCAAAGGCACTAGCCATGAAAGACAAGTGTATGGAGGCTGAAAATAAGAGGGTGATGTACTCTCATCTACTGTACAGATCAGTATATCTCGTCTTCTTGATTCCGATGCCACAAACGGTTCAAAAAACTGACATCGTATGAAGAAGTTATTGCAGTTTGAAAAGTCCAGTAAACTGCAAATTTTGGACTTTGACCAAGTTTGAATTGGAATTTTGGGAGATTAAAAAAATAATATTCCAGGGAATATTCCTCAGAATATTCTTTGGAATATTCCCCAGAATATTATGTTTGGACCAATCAGGTCTTGACAAGTGGCACATCTTTGTTTTTAGACTGGGTGCACATGTTTTAAATTAGACCAATCAAGGGCTGCCAGGTGGCAGGCCCGGAGGCCACCATGTGGCCCAGGAACAGAGTGTTAAAATGTTGTTTGGAGTCGACCAGGTTCGAACGCAAGACATCACGCATAGAGTTCCCGCACTTTACCAATTGGGTTGTGTTAGTTCTTAACAAATAATGGTCAGAAGTTCTATTTAAAGTTAAAGGTTTATTGAATGGTGGTTCAAAGGGGCTAGCCCCAAGGGCCAGCCCGTCCCATACAACCACGGCCCCAAAGACCAAGGGCTTAAGCCCCTTTCCACGACGGTTAAAATTGTTGATTGGTGACATGAAAATGTTACAACCGTGATATATTTGTTTGGTATGAGGGTTTAATAACCGTAACATTCGATATTTTTTAACCAAGACACATCACATGCGCAGTCACCTTTTATTACGCCGACAATTATGTAGCGTAGTTAACATAACCGCAGGGATTGCAGGGGTTGGCATGTGGCCAACCCCTCCCCTTAACCAAAAACATTAAATGCTACAGTTTTCAGCTGGAGGTGTTTATGGCGAGCGCACCAATTTTGGATATTGTGCAGAATATAACTGGAGTTAAGTCCAGTTCTCCACAATTAGTGCAGCTTTTTTGGGTGTCATTGGGCAAAATGAGTTCAGGCTCTATCTTGAGCTAGATTCGACCAATTTTGGAGTGCCAATAGTCAATTTTAACTATCTCCAACATTCCAGACTTATTAGTGAGGGTTTCAGAGCCATTAAAGGAATTTTGAGTAGGTTTCTACTTCAGATATTTTCTAGGGGTCACTAGGGCCACCATGGGCCAGCAGCAGTTTGAGGCCTAGCCAGGGGAGCTAGAGGCCTTATTCAGAAATTCAACAGTAAATTTTGGATGTTTCAGATTTTATAGAACTAATGGTGTGGTTTTAAGAGCCTATAGAGGAATTTTGAAGGCCAAGATGCTTCAGTGAAGTTCCAGGGGCCATTAGTGCCAGATTTTGACAACAGTAGTTTGGGGCCTAGTCAGGGGAGCTAGAGGCCTTATGAAACGAAAAAATAGTAATTTATGAATGTAATGAGCATTATGAATCCATTTATGGATTTTTCAGAATATTTTTAGGACTTCTAGAGGTCGATAACCCATCAAATAAGTTTTCAGTGACCCAGTGCCAGGGGGTGCCGACATGTGTTGGAGGCGAAATCGGAGCAGTCAGAAGCCAATTTCAGTGAACCAATAGTCTATTATGACTATTTTTGGAATTATGAATCCAATGAAGGGATTTTTAGAGCCATTTGAAGACTTCTAGAGCTCTATAAGCTTCATGGAATTTTTGGGCAGCCTAGGGAAAACTGTGGAGGAAGGCCTAGTTCGGGGATACAATGCTCGTTTTGAGAAAATGATCAGTCCATTTTTGGTGTCTGATGTTTTCTGGAGATATTAGGTGAGGTTTTGGGGAAATTCAAAGAATTCGGAAGGAGTTAGTTCCATAGAGAAGCTCAGTGTAGCTCAGAGAACCGATTGAAGGAATCAAGTCTAAGGGAGCCTAGATATGTTTGCAGAGTGATGAAAACCATGAAAGAGATATAGATGGTATTATAAGAACTTTGGTTTAGTTCAGTAACCATTGGAGTTAAGTGTGGAACTTGTAAAATAAAGTTTACCATTATCCCAAAGAGCTAAGTTAAGATGACAAAAGCTCAAGGAGACGCAGCCCACGATATTCAGGTGAACTCCTAGATTAATTTTGTTGTTATGTGTGGATTTTTATTTGCTGCATTATATTTCTATTACACATGTTTAATTTCAGTAAAAAAAAATGGACTTAAGACACTTAAACAATTAAAAATCATACACCTATTTCAAGTATAAATTTTTGCAAAATTCAAGTACAAGCTAGATATTTTATTTTTTTAACTGAGTGGGAGGTTCTTGAAAAGCATAACAAGTTATCCAACCCATTTTCATATCATGTACAATGCAACTCATGGTTGTGTCCCTTCGGAATTGTAAAGAACAGATTTATTGATTACTTCAATTTTTGCATTCACTGATGAAATCAAACTGACATATAATACATATGAGATCAAAATATACATTATATCGAAGTTCAACATGAATATTTACTTTGTGTAAATTTGAAAAATTACAAGTCGCTTACTCTTTATCAAGCACCTTTTTTCATTCATTTGGAGCAACTCCCCTTCTCTTTTGTCTTCATCCCTTTCATCGTCCCAAATCACCGCATATGGTCTTTTTGTTGGCAATATGATGCGATATGTTGTTCTTGATGGCAACCCACTTGATAGAATATGTCTTGATAAACCTGTTAAATGATGTAAATCTGATGTAGCTACAGTGAGTACAGAAGGTAATGAAGAAAGGAATTCAGTATGTGCTAGATCTATGATGAAAAGAGTATGTCTCAAGGCATACGTGGATTTGTCTAGACAAAGTAGCATATGCACGCGGGAAATAACGTGCCAAGTCGCGTATGGGAAAAAGCGCTCATAAAGTGCAAAACCAGGGGTAACCACCATGGTATTGACCCATTGTATTGAGTAATGATTCGTCTATGTGACCCCGTCCAGGAATACCATCGGAAGTAATGTGGTTTTGGCTCATGGTATTCAAAAAAGGGTAAACCTATATAAAGAGAAGAAATTCATTGTGCAAATTATGTGAGCAGAGTGCATGTGTCTGGGCTTTAATGAATACTTCACTCTGAAGTATATCTGCATGATGGAACTTTGCTCTTAATTGATAGATCTGATTCTATAATGTATCTATGAACATAATGAAGGTTCAAGATCTCTAGATCTTGAAATGGAAAAACCCTTGGATGATCTGAAAAGAAGTGATGAAGACCAGGCGCAAATCTGTTAAAAGAAGTTGAAGAAATCTGGGTAAGTTCATAGATCTTGTCTGTTCTGCAAAGATTATCTTTTATAGATCTATACGCAGGTTCGCTTCACTGAAGGCACGTATATACGCGGATCTATTTCAACAAAGGAGCATATGACCTGTTAGGGTTTTCTTGAAAAGTTGCACGAATGCATATGCGGGTTGTCTTCATTAAAGGCACGTATATACGCGGATCCATCTAAAGAAAAGCGCATATCATATCTGAACTGATGATTGCTCAAAGTTGAATGTGTCTCTGAATATCTGTTCTGAAGTCTGGGTTAACTCTGATATTCTGGTTTCAGTGGGTTCACTGTTCTGTTTGTAGCATTGGGCAAAGTATGTTTGTTGAAGAGTGAAGGGTTGTGTTGGAGCTATTGGATCCAGTTTGAAAATTGATGAAACGTGGTCTGCAATGGATCTGAGGGTTGAAGCCTTTAGTCCCATAATAGAAGCTTTATGTCAGCAGAGGCTGGTGCTAATATCAGGGGGTAGTAGCTCCCTTCCAAGTGAGACTAGTAAACGAGAGCAGGGGGTTGAAGCTCCCTTCCAGGTGAGGCTAGTAAACGAGAGAAGGTGGTAGCCTTCTGCAGGTGGGTGCCTGCGTGCTAGTATAAGTCTGCACCAGTACATGATTGTAAGAAGTTTTTCTCTATAATAAAATATTGAAGGCTGAGACAACGACAACGGTGGTTTTCTCCTGACTTGGGTTTCCACCTAAAATCATGGTGTTCATGTGTGATGCTTTTGTGTGATGTTTCATTCTGTCATTACTGCACATGTCTACTGCTATATAAACATCTGATAAATGAATACATGCAAGGATCTAAGTGAAGAATTGTTTGTTTATTAATATCTCTGTGCATACGCGAGTTCAGTAAAGGGTATCCGCGTATATACGTGAGTCTGGTTCAGTAAAGTAGTGTATGGGTTACTAAAGATTGAAAAACTAAATAGATGCTGAGTAAATCCTAAATACTGATTCACCCCCCCCCCTCTCAGTATTTTTCCAACAATTGGTATCAGAGCAGGTCCTTCTGAAAACGCTTAACCGCTAGAAGGAAGATCAAGCAGGATGAGAAATCACGAGGGAACAACATCTATCAAACCTCCGCTCTTCAACGGAAGCAATTTAATCTTTTGGAAAATAAGGATGAGATCCTATCTTCAGTCTATGGGAGCAAATATATGGGCCATTGTTGAACAAGGATATCAATATCCAACTGCTACACCAATAGATCCAACTGAAAGAAAGAATTATGAATCAAATGCAAAAGCGGTCAATGCGATAACTGGAAATCTAACTGAAGCAGAATTTGTCAAAGTCATGCAGCTCAATACAACAAAGGAGATATGGGACAAAATAATCCTAAGCTATGAAGGTGATGCAAAGGTAAAAAGTGCAAAACTTCAATCTCTCAGAATTGAGTATGAAAATTTAAAAATGCATAGTGATGAGAATATTGCTGGTTTCTTTTTACGTGTTGATGATGTTGTAAACCGTATGAGAAATATGAGAGAAAAAATAACCGAATCCACTTTGGTTGAGAAAATTTTGAGATCACTAACGGCCAAGTTTGAGTCAAAAGTTTCTGCCCTTGAAGAAAAACAGGACCTTCAAAATCTTACTATGGTGCAACTTCATGGCATATTGACTGCATACAAAATGAGGAGAGGAGGACCATCTGAAGTCAAAGAAGTCGTTTTTAAAGTTTCTACAAAATGGAAAGAAGTTCAAAAACCGGAAAGTTCAGGATATATCTCAGAAGAAGATGAGGCAAACTTTGTGAGAAAACTCCAACTAGGAACCGGAAGATTCAAAGGTAAGCTTCCTTTCAAATGTTTTAATTGTGGAAGAGTTGGTCATTATGCTGCAAAATGTCCTTATAAAGAAAAATCTGGTAAAGAGAAAGAAGTAGCAAGAAGAAATAAGAACCGGTCTAGCACTAAGAAAAGCTACTATACAAATGAAGACAGTGATGGGTTATCTGACAGTGAGGAAGAATGTGAACAAGAACTTAGACTTCTCATGGCATTTGAAAATAATTCTAGAGACGATAAGGATGCTTTTATGGATGCTCTAGATGACAATGATTTTCTTGATCAAAACAATCAACTCAAAATATGCTTGGAAGAAAGTAAAATAATCATAGAGACTCTGGAAAGGCAGAGTGTAGAAGCAAAGAAACATAATGAAAAATTAGAATGTGAAGTAGTAAGTCT
Source organism: Pinus albicaulis (assembly GCA_034641835.2). Lineage (NCBI taxonomy): Eukaryota > Viridiplantae > Streptophyta > Pinopsida > Pinales > Pinaceae > Pinus > Pinus albicaulis. Next base: position 561,585,945 of record CM076571.1, on the reverse strand, counting down.
AAGAAAAGAACTTGAGAAAGTAAAGTCTTTGAATCTTAGATTTGCTAAAGGATCTGAAACCTTAGATGAGATTATCAAGGTTCAACGATCTCCTCTGATTAAGACAGGTCTTGGATATACCGGAGAATCCTCTCAGGCTTCAGCACCAAATTATCTAAAAGCAGCTACAACCGGTTTACTACATTCAGCCACTCAATGAGGGAATAAAGAATCTTCACAGGTAAAGCATGATCTTCACAATACAAGGAACACTAACAAGGATATCTCTCAAAGAAGCAACAATCAACAGGTAAATTCAAATAGAAGATTTCATGATCGTAGAAATTTCTACTTCAATGGACAATGTTTCTCATGTCACAATTTTGGTCATAAAGCTGTTCAATGTGTTGCATATAAAACCATCATGACAAGAGAAGCAAGAAAGAAAAGGATGGATATTGAACCAAAAAAGAACACCTATAACAATTTTTGTCCTCTTCAAAACGAAGTTGAATGTGCTTATTGCAATAACTTTGGCCATGAAGAATCTGAATGTAGGAGCAAAGTCCAGCCAAAACAACATTTTCCTTCAAGTTCCAAAGTATGGAAAAAGAAGGAATTACAGGTTGAAAATTGTGGGATAGCGTTATTTGCAGAAGGTGAAGAAAATCAATGTTACATTGATAGTGGGTGCTCAAGACACATGACAGGTGACAAAAGCAAACTCCTTTCATATAATGCTCTAGAAAAGGAAAAGAAAGTTACATTTGGAAATGATAATCCTGCTGTAATTAAAGGAAAAGGGTCCGTGTTTCTAAAAGAAAAGGTGAAGGCTAATGATGTCATGTATGTGGATGGATTAAGGCATAACCTGTTAAGTGTAAGTCAAATGTGCGATCAAGGTACATAATTTGTCTTCAGTTCAAAAGAATGTGTGGTTCGTGACCTGAATACAGGTAGAGCTATTATAAAAGGGAAAAGAACTCCAAGCAACCTATATGTATTGAAGAACTGCAAAGATCAATGTTACTTGAGCAAATCTTCAAAAAATTGGCTATGGCATAGAAGGCTGGGGCATCTAAGCTTCTCTCAAATCAACAAAGCAAGCAGACTTCAAGCTGTTTGTGGTCTTCCCAATATTACTCTACCAAAAAGTATCATTTGCAAATCCTGCCAATTTGGTAAGCAGACCAGAGTACAATTTAATGCCAAAGAAGGTTCATCAAGTAGGCCTCTTGAACTTGTTCATATTGACATTTGTGGACCCATGAGGAAAAATTCACCACGTGGAGAAGAATACTATATCTTATTTATTGATGATTTCTCTAGAATGTGTTGGATTGGGTTGCTTAAACACAAAGATGAAACATTTGAGAAATTTCAGATCTTCAAAGCACTGGTTGAAAATGAATTAGATCTAAAAATCAAATGTCTTAGATCTGATCAAGGAGGAGAATATACATCAAATGAATTCTTTGAATTTTGTGAACAACATGGCATAAAGAGACAGTTCTCTGTAGCAGGCACTCCACAACAAAATGGTGTAGCAGAAAGAATGAATAGAACAATTCAACAAATGGCTAGAGCTATGCTTGATGATTCTGGAACTCCTGACATGTTCTGGGGAGAAGCAGCACATACAGTAGCAAATATTCTCAACAAGGCACACGTTCGGGTAAATAGTGAAAAAACTCCATATGAACTCTGGTATGGTAATTCTCCCTCTGTAAAGCATTTTATAATTTTTGGAAGTAAATGCTTTATCAAAAATAATGATGAAAAGCTTGGCAAGTTTGAACCTAGATCAAATGAAGGGATACTTCTTGGTTACTCATCTACAAGCAGAGTTTACAAATGTTACAATAAAAGGCTTCGAAAGATTGTTGAATGTATTGATGTTGTCATTGATGAGTCTCCTACAACTCCTAAAGAAGAAAAACAAGCAACAGAAGAAGATGATGGTGATTTTTGTCCTTGTACATCAAATGGAAATGATATAGACAGCGGATCCAATGAAGAACCTGAAGATGATTTATCAGAAAAAGCTCCATCCAGATATGTTCAAAAGAATCATCCTGAATCTCAAATTTTGGGAAACAAGGAATCAGGTGTACAAACAAGGAGGACTCTTGTGGGATCTTCTAGCTATTTGGCATTCTTGTCCACAATTGAACCCCAAAATGTTAATCAAGCTAGCAAAGATGAATGTTGGATTCAAGCCATGAATGAAGAGCTTGATCAAATTGAAAAGAATCACACTTGGGAATTGGTACCAAGACCACATGATAAAAATATCATTGGAACCAAATGGATATTCAAGAACAAGTTAAATGAAAATGGGGATGTTATAAGAAACAAAGCCAGATTGGTTTGCAAAGGGTACACTCAACAAGAAGGAATAGACTTTGAAGAAACTTTTGCTCCTGTAGCTAGACTTGAAGCCATAAGAATGTTTCTTGCTTTTTCAAGTTCTCAACAAATCAAAGTCTATCAAATGGATGTCAAATCTGCTTTCCTCAATGGTGATATTGAAGAAGAAGTTTATATAGAACAACCAGAGGGATTCATTTTGGGAAATGATAAGAATATTGTTTGTAAACTTAAAAAGGCTCTATATGGTCTCAAACAAGCTCCAAGGGCATGGTACTATCGTCTTGACAAATATCTCCATCAACAAGGATTTTCAAAGGGGTCTGCTGATAGCAACTTATACACAAAAATTGAACATGACAAACTTTTGATTGTGATTGTATATGTTGATGATATCATTTTTGGGAGTAATGAAGAATCCTTGAGTCAAAATTTCGCTTCTGTTATGCAGCAAGAATTTGAGATGTCTTTACTTGGGGAACTAACATTCTTTCTTGGCTTGCAAGTAAATCAAACTACAGATGGCATATTCCTATCACAAGAAAAATATCTTAAGCAAATTTTGAAGAAGTATGGCATGGAAGAATGCAAGCCTGTAAGTACACCAATGATAACCAGATGCAATCTCAGTTCTCATGATGATTCTCCCATGGTGAATCAACCAAAATACAGATCAATGATAGGAAGTCTACTTTATCTCACCGGGACTAGACCAGACATTATGCATGTTGTTGGGATTGTTGGACGATTCCAAGCTAATCCAAAAGAGTCTCATCTTCAGGCTGTCAAAAGAATATTCAAATATCTGCAAGGAACTCAAGACTTTGGACTATGGTATCCAAAGAATGTTGATCTTACTCTTCATGCTTACTCTGATGCAGACTGGGCTGGAAATGTTGATGATCGAAAAAGCACAAGTGGTGGTGCATTCTATATGGGGCCTCGGTTGGTATCTTGGTTCAGTAAGAAGCAAAGTTCTATTGCCTTATCTACTGCTGAAGCAGAATATGTGGCTGCCGCATCTTGTTGCACTCCACTCCTTTGGATGATGCAAACCTTGGGAGATTTTCAAATCAAATGTACTTCTCCTTTCTCCATTATGTGTGATAACACAAGTGCCATCAGTATCTCAAAGAATCCTGTTATGCATTCAAAGACCAAGCACATTCCCATCAAGTATCACTTCTTACGTGAACAAGTGCTTGAACAAAAGGTGAAGTTGGAGTATGTTCCCTCCAAAGAACAAGCTGCTGATATCTTTACCAAACCTTTGCCCAGGGAAGCATTCAAATATCTCAGACAGAAGTTGGGTGTTGTCTCTGCCTCTCAGAAGATCATATCTGATTAAATTTAGAAGATTAAATTGTATACGAGGGTTTCCTGAAACACAGTCGCGTATATACGCGAGTTTAATCACATAAAGCCACGTATGTTTGGTTGCTGGCATTTTTTGTTTGGGGTCAGCATTATTCAGCTCAGCTGCAGTGATGTTTGGTATCTCTGATGCTGTTTGGAGTCACTGTTGATATTTCAGCTCTTATATTCTAATTTTGGGTGAAGATGCCTTGATGATTTGTTGTTGAAAGTGTTCAGGATACACAAGCAAAGGGGGAGCCTTGGTCATATAGAAAAGATGCCTGGATGCACACTTTCAGGGGGAGCATTGGCCTTGCTGAGTATAATTCATTATTGGCATTATGTTGGTTCTATAATATGATCTCTCTCTTGAGATCTTTTTGGTATTGGTCATAAAAGATCTCATTTGTAATTTGATGAAAAGGTCATGGATGAGACCTATGATGTAAATTTGTAATATTCAGTCATGTAAGGACTTGAGTCAAAATGTGTAAACTCTCTCGGTTGGGTATTTGCGTCTCATATGTAAATCCACTTGGTTGGATCTTTGATGTAAGTATGAGTCCTTGGTCATAGGAAGGTCATAGAGTCATGTACTTCATTGAAAAATATGTTTGAACTTTCAGCATGACTTCAGGGGGAGCATGATAACTTCAGTACACTTCAGATCTATAGCGCTTTGATGAAGGAGAATTACTTTGTGATGGTTTTGATCCACCCTTTTCCCTTGATGTCAAAGGGGGAGAGACATGGTGTTTGATGTTTGAATAAGGGGAGATTCTGTTGTGGTGATCAAACACCATCATGGTTTGCCATCAAGTCCAAAGGGGGAGATTGTTGGCAATATGATGCAATATGTTGTCCTTGATGGCAACCCACTTGATGAAGAGGATGGCAACCTACTTGATGAAGTTATGCTTGATAGAATATGTCTTGATAAACCTGTTAAATGATGTAAATATGATGTAGCTACAGTGAGTACAGAAGGTAATGAAGAAAGGAATTCAGTATGTGCTAGATCTATAATGAAAAGAGTATGTCTCAAGGAATACGTGGATTTGTCTAGGAGAAGTCGCGTATGCACGCGGGAAATAATGTGCCAAGTCGCGTATGGGAAAAAGCGCTCATAAAGTGCAAAACCAGGGGTAACCACCATGGTATTGACCCATTGTATTGAGTAATGATTCGTCTATGTGACCCCGTCCAGGAATACCATCGGAAGTAATGTGGTTTTGGCTCATGGTATTCAAAAAAGGGTAAACCTATATAAAGAGAAGAAATTCATTGTGCAAATTATGTGAGCAGAGTGCATGTGTCTGGGCTTTAATGAATACTTCACTCTGAAGTATATCTGCATGATGGAACTTTGCTCTTAATTGATAGATCTGATTCTATAATGTATCTATGAACATAATGAAGGTTCAAGATCTCTAGATCTTGAAATGGAAAAACCCTTGGATGATCTGAAAAGAAGTAATGAAGACCTGGCGCAAATCTGTTAAAAGAAGTTAAAGAAATCTGGGTAAGTTCATAGATCTTGTCTGTTCTGCAAATTTTATCTTTTATAGATCTATACGCAGGTTCGCTTCACTGAAGGCGCGTATATACGCGGATCTATTTCAACAAAGGATCGTATGACCTGTTAGGGTTTTCTTGAAAAAATTGCACGAATGCATACGCAGGTTGTCTTCAGTAAAGGCGCGTATATACGCGGATCCATCTAAAGAAAAGCACGTATCATATCTGAACTGATGATTTCTCAAAGTTGAATGTGTCTCTGAATGTCTGTTCTGAAGTCTGGGTTAACTCTGATATTCTGGTTTCAGTGGGTTCACTGTTCTGTTTGTAGCATTGAGCAAAGTATGTTTGTTGAAGAGTGAAGGGTTGTGTTGGAGCTGTTGGATCCAGTTTGAAAATTGATGAAACATGGTCTGCAGTGGATCTGAGGGTTGAAGCCTTCAGTCTGATAATAGAAGCTTTCTGTCAGTAGAGGCTGGTGCTAATATCAGGGGGTAGTAGCTCCCTTCCAGGTGAGACTGGTAAACGAGAGAAGGGGGTTGAAGCTCCCTTCCAGGCGAGGCTGGTAAACGAGAGAAGGTGGTAGCCTTCTGCAGGTGGGTGCCTGCGTGCCAGTATAAGTCTGCACCAGTACATGATTGTAAGAATTTTTTCTCTATAATAAAATATTGAAGGCTGAGACAACGGCAGCGGTGGTTTTCTCCCGACTTGGGTTTCCACCTAAAAAATCATGGTGTTCATGTGTGATGCTTTTGTGTGATGTTTCATTCTGTTATTGCTGCACATGTCTACTGCTATATAAACATCTGATAAATGAATACATGCAAGGATCTAAGTGAAGAATTGTTTGTTTATTAATATCTCTGTGCATACGCGAGTTCAGTAAAGGGTATCCGCGTATATACGCGAGTCTGGTTCAGTAAAGTAGCATATGGGTTACTAAAGATTGAAAAACTAAAAATATGCTGAGTAAATTCTAAATACTGATTCACCCCCCCTCTCAGTATTTTTCCAACAGAAGCACCATCTTCCATGCTTCATGGATTGGCTTGACTTAAGGTATGGCCATTAAACTTCCTTTGGGACATGATTTGGAGCTTTTGGATCATTATTTGACATGATTTTTGGATATTTTGCGATGATATATCCTCTTTTATGGAGTCTTCATGAGGGCATTGCATTAGAAAAGGAAGGATGAAAAATAAATTTTTACTTGAAGACAGTTCACCATGATTTGAGGATTGATGGTGGATCTTCTACATCAAATTTGGATGATTTTTGAAGCTCTACATTGGCATCTTGAACTATTTATATTTACTTGTTTGGATTGGCCCACCATTTCAGGGAATTTGCACATCAAGTCAATGTACATGTGGCTCAACTACTTTATTTTAATGATGTGATAGATTACTTTATTTGAGGATTTATATTTAGTTCTCTTCCTTGGACCATTTTTTAAGCTTTGCATTGGCATCCTAAACCATTTAGATTTTCTTGGTTGGATTGACCCACCCCTTTTGGGGAATTTTCATGTCAAATCATTAAACATGTGGCTCGACTAATATACTTTAATGACATGATGGATTAATTTATTTTAGGAGTTAATTAGGTTTATTTTTCTTAGGCTAAATATAATGATGTGATATATTAGTTGATTTTATGAGTTAGCTAGATGTAATTTTCTTAGGATAGAACTGAGGAACTAAATCAAATAATGATATTTAATTATAAAGGAACTTCGATATCTGATCTGTCGATTCTCATGGATATTCCACTAGAAAATTTTCACAATAGATTAGATAAAATTTTGCTTGAAAATATTAAATATGCACTATGAGGGTTAATTACTCCATAGATGTTTGGATTTTCAATTTATTGTTTATTGTGTATGCATGAAAATTACAATTATGCTAAAAATAGAGAAAAATGAAAAAACTCACAAACCACAAATTAACATAAGATTAAACCCAAGAAACCATTTCAGGAGAAAACCAGCTGGAATATGAGGCTATTCTATTCTCTTTCCTTGAATGGAAAATGGATACAAGTACAAATAAGTGAGTCTTCTTTTCCATGGGCTTCTAAAATTCACAAATACTCTATGATTTATCTTTCCCTATCCACTCTCAAATACCATGCTCATATATGGAAAAAAAATGCATTCGAATAAAATGGAACCATTTTTCCTCTTAGTGGTCCAATTATAACACAACCTAATAGCCTACTAGTGGTTAAGTTTGACTTTGTCAACTCTTAACTAGAGTTACAATATGGACTCTTATAGATCCTCCTTTATCATGATCACATGGCTAGTCCCTTTTCCATGAATAATGGTGGTTGATGTGGCATCCTATCGAATTATGGTGATTAAAAAAGGAAGGTCAACTTTCGAGTAGTGTAACTTTTGCATACATACTCTAATATTGGTTATTCTTGCATCACTAGAAATATATTTGTGTTTCGAATAGTGAAAAAAGGTGCCACACTTAAGAATAATTTTTTTAGCCACAAAAAACATCATTTGATTCCTCAAACTTCTACCTGGAGGTTTTTAGACCCCAATTTTCCAAAATGGGTGCTATCAATAAAAATGATCTTGCGAGCTTATTCCTCCACCTTTTCCACTATGAATGCACAACAATGGATATAAAAATAATAAAATTATCCAATATAGATCATACCTCCCCATTTTGGAAGGATTTGTATCCCCTAAATCTTCTACTGAATGAGTCGAGGAAACTTTTCCTCCACCTTCTCTCGGGTGTACCATTTAGCCTTGCCTAGAAGTTTTCCTTTCAACCCAATTTTCCAAAGGTCATGTTTCCCCTATCTTTTAGTTCTACACTTGTTCTACAAAATTATATCCTTTTTTAGTTATGCCTGACCATTTGGTGCTAAATCTTGTATAGAAGGCAGTACCTATTCCTCTTCTTGATATAGCATGGAAGGCTCATAGAGTTTCAAATCATCTACATTCACTACTAAGTAAATGCACATGTATGGGTGTAGAATCAGTCTGTAGGTGTTATCTCCCACCTATTCTAGCATCTCAAAGAGACCGTATTGTAGAACCTTTATTTTCTTACGATGACCATACATCCTCTCCTTATTCAACTATAACCATACTTTGTCTCCCACCTTGAATGGTCTCTTTGTTCTGAGTTGATCATGCTTTGACTTGTATTTTTCTTATGAATTCTACAGTGTCTCATGTACCTGCATATGGATTTTCCTTGTCTTCTCAACAAAATTATCTACCCTTAAGGTATCCCCTGTAAGATCCTCCCTCACTCCTCCTTGTTTCCCATATATAATTTCCAAAGGTGAAGGCATAAAATATCCAAAACAAGTTTCAAATTGGGACTTACCAGTAGAAGTGTTGATTGTTATGTAATAAGAGTGTTGTTTATATACCTATTTTCATCCCAACTCCTCAGATGATTTTTCCCATAGCTCATTAAAATATGTACCAAATTTCTATTGACTACTTCTATTTAACCATTTTTTTGTGGATGGAATGTTGTATACCTCTTCAAATTCATGTCCATATTCTCCAAAATTGTATTCAAAAACATAATGAGAAATCTTGTATCATTTTCTGAAACAATGGTCATTCATATCCTTGTTTTGGGAAATAACTCCCTAAAGGTCTTTGGGTCAGCAACCTTCACATATCGGGGGCATACCATTCAAGAAGGACTCACTTAACCTATCTTCTATGCTGAAAACTAGATTTAACAAGCTGCAAAACTTACCCAAAAGTCCAACGTTTGATGTATATCCCGCAGGGTGCAAACCCCCAGCAACCCTTCGTGCTTCGTAACCTGGAAATCAAGAAAGAACGAACACGAAACACTTGTTTTACAACATATATTGTTCCTAGACGTCAGTGTAACTCATGTATAATATCACGTAATCAATATTGGATGTTCAATTAACAATATTTACACATATATAAAGAGATATAAACACGTGAATATTCGGGAACAAGATGGTTCTTCTTATTATAAATGGCATGTACAATAATATAAAGTGAAGAGATCACCTGAATCCTTCCACGCCCTTCGAGTAGATTGTCCTCTAGATCCGTCCAGCCCTCACCTCGCTAGGATTATTCCAAGATGCATGCACACAAGATGTCATATAGGACGATGATCATCTCAAGGAAACAAGGACCGTTTCCTGAATATACTTGGGAAGTGCAAGAGGCACAGGAATATCAGACTTGAAATAGGGCTCCAACAGAGTATAATATCTATAAATTTTCTCTCTCCCTTAGGCCATACATATGAGGGGCTTTTATATATTTTTTAATGATTTAAATGGCATATGCGGAAAATTATGAAAGAACTCGCATATATACGCGAAAAAGGCTAGGCATAATTGTGTATGGGATTTTAGACACTGTATTTTGTGAATTTGTTCAAGTTTGGGGGGAAAGGGTGCCTAAGGCCAAAGAGACAATCATTATTCACATGAGGGTGAAAAATGATGCTATAACAGAGGCCCCCTAATATATGAGGTCAAAAGGGGTACATGATGGCCAAAATATATTATGTGCATAGAAAGAACCTTGTGAAGACAAGAGAGGACTTCACCAAATTTCAGCCTGCCAAAAAACCAATGAAAGAAGTCAGAGAGTCAGCTCATGTCTGAGGCGGGCATACCCATGCTCAGTGAAATAAAAGCATGTGTATAGATCCAAAATGTATATAAGTATAGTTGAGCTGGAAAGTAAATAATGAATCATTTGATCACTGCCCAGAAGTACAAGTCGAAATCAAGTCCAAGTATCACATATAGGAGACTGATCAATGATGTTGTAATAGATATCTGATCTCACAAGTAACTGAATCTCCAAGTACCAAATCAAAAGGGGTGGAACACACGGTACAATCACGCAACTCAGGAGCCAACATATAAGATGTCGCTGTACTGAAATTACAGCATATAAGGGTGGACGATGTCACTAGCAGAAACTAGATGTAATGTCAACAGTGAACCAAAGCATGCTGATGCAAACCCGAGGTCCTCACCGATCACTATGGCGCAATTATACACAATGGGAATAAATGAGCTGAATTCGACCATGTGAGAAATAGTTTGATTACCGGTCAATAATGTATACCGTTAACAAATGCGAGAAAACCCACCGATAATGATAATGAGTGTCAAGGTGCCCCAGTACAATCTAACAAGTGCGAATGAATGAGTTTAAGTCGAACACTAGTAAGAATCTATAAATTAAGAGGCAATAATGAATCCCCACTGTCGATAATGAAGAGTCTACCACCGATGTTTGCAAACCCTAAGGTACTGACAAGAAGACTCTAGACCTTATTCCCAGAGCAATGAGTCAGAGTCGATGGGAAAATATCTATTGGAATGAAGGCATTGAGGCATCCCACATCAATCCAGCACGAGTGTAACCCGTAGGCCAATATTTGGAAGGAATCGGATGAAGTAGAGTGAAGGAACCAACCCGAAGTATGTTTCTGACATGCATAAGATGAAGCTAGCGCATGGAAGAAACCCTCTGAACCAACCAATAATGAAAGATGACAAAGAGGCGAGATAACCACCGATAGTGTCAAATGGAAATCAAGGTACTGCACGAATCCCAAGTGTGATAATGTATGATGATGTCGAACACAAGGAAAACCACTCAGTCAAAGACCCATAATGATGATCAAATGCTGAGCACAAGGTCACCTATCAATGATGGAAATAGGCTAGGGTGCAGCTCTAGGTTTACTCTTAGAGCAATATGTCGTAGTTGATAAGAGACAAACCCGCTGGCAAGAATTCAATGGAGACCTTCTCAAACCAGCACGAGCATAGGACCAAACATCTAATGTGATAGTACAAGATACTGACAAAATCGGGAAGGCCTGAAAAAATAAGTCAAGAGACAAATTAGAATGGATTACTCAGGTTTAACTTCCCTTAAACAAAAGCACGACTCATGATGGCCATGGTAGCAAATAATGACACTATATAAGTTTCTTATGCAGGAGGAAAAAACAAACTCTCCATATGATTGGAAGAGATAACCAACTGGGGGAGAACTGACTCATGAAACAAGGTTATGGCATCTCCTAGGTCAAAACTAAAACCATACCAAATGAGGAAAAGACATAGTGGTGTGTGCTTTGTTCAAGGGAGACAAGCTAATACTATAACTGCCATCAAAATATGAAGTAACATCCCATTCCCGCTCTTTTTAACATATTTCATTTTTTTGTCTTTTTCATATAATAAGCTTGAAAAGGAATAAAATAATGCTATGATACAATGGATAGAACGAGTATCAGGAAATAGATGCACTATTTCCTGGGATAGGAAAAATCCTATGCTTAATGCAAGGTGGTGGAAACTGGTAAGCGATAATCAAAGGAGTATTCCATCCATGGGTAACAAGGGTGTCAAGTCGCAATAGCTAAGTGATTTGCAATGGTTAACTTATACAGAGAGTCAAGTTCAGATGATGGCTTAATCATCGAGTCCAAATGAAGCTGGCTGAAGGCCAAGATAAACAAGTAGCCAGTATTCAATGCAGTGATACAACTCAACAAAACCATGGAGCCTCTAGGGTAATAGCCAGAAAAATGATAATGAAGAAGAAGAAGAATGAGGCTTCAACATATAAGTCATGGCGGGACTAAAGAGGACTATTGATTCTAAATAAAGTGCAGCATGCACGACAAGTGCTAGCGAGGAACTAACTAGGAAGCCCATGGAAAGAAAGGCTCTACCACCAAGTCGTGATTAAATAATCGGCGAGTGAAATGGGTTTAGTACTCATGACATAATGGGATCGACCCTATGGCAAGTGATCAGAATGGAGGCTAGAATGTAGAATGCAACGGAAAGTGGATTCCCTAACCTATATGCCAATTAATATCATATACCTGCCATGACAGGTCAGCGGTCATGGATTCAAAATCCGAAAAAAATCTCAAAGTCAACAAAATGTACCTGAAAATATACTTATCCCAACACTTACAAGCAACAGGGTTATGCAGCTTAATACAGATGTGAAAAATGAGCATAATGAAATTTTGCAAAAAAATTTCAATTTCTGGGCATAGGTGCACATTTTACCTCATATTTGGTCCATTGTTACTTTGTTGAATTAGAGAAAGGAGCCCTGGAGAAAAAACCTCTTTCCTCAATTCAGGAGCAATCGGCCATCAAACTTTGTCGGATTAGTCAGGTAAGCCTTAAATTCATCATTGTTATTAATTTCATCCATTCATAGGTTAAAAATTTTGATTTTTCACCGTAAAAAAAATTGTTTTGATTTATCATTCTACACATACGTGGGTTCATGTGGAAGAACCCGTGTATGATACGCGAATGTCCACAAGGGAAGTCACATATGCGCAGACTTTATTTGTAAAAAATGAACCTAATGACAAAATAAATGATTTTTTTCAGGATGACTATCTTTTGGAGAGAACATGAGCACAATACCATTGACCAAGAAGTCATGGGGGATCAAAATTCGCTCAATATCCTCTGAAATTGTGGATTACTCAAATTCTTCAAAATGCCAAATATGAAAAGTAACGTTCGGTTACTTGAAATGTTGGTGAATCATTGGGAACCAGAGGAATATTGCTTCATTATTTATCAAGTACCCATACACATAGAAGTGGAAGACATTTACTTTATTACTGAACTCTCCCGAAGAGGAGATCCAGTAGATTTACATGGCAAGCCTTTGGGAGGGCTTACAGTGGATGATTATGTCCACATCTATTGTGTAGAGGGGTCTCAAAAAGTAGGGACTCAAATTTCCATTAAATATTTATCAGAGCTGCATATGAGAATTCTCCTTTTCACCATTGGCAGGGTGGCAGGATCTGCTTCCTTACACTAGGCATCGAGAACACAGATGAGAATAGCTGTGGAATTCTTAGTGCAACTCTTTGATTGGTGTTTAGCTCTACTAATGAACATGAAGAAACCACTGACCTCCATCCGGAAAGTGAAAACAAAGAATTTTGGGTATGGAACCATTTTGATGACATTCTTCTTTGAGAAGATTCCTGGGCTTCGACCCAAAGTGATCTCATCCATCAGCAGCCCTCGAGATCCAAGAATATCTTGATGGGCTGATCTGATGAAGAGATTGGGGGGAAGTGAAGTTGCCCGAACTACATGGGATGACGAGTTCTTCCAATGGTGGGAAGAATAGATTATTGCAATGGATGACTATCCCTACGCTGGGATGGATTTTCGCGGTGATCCAGACCTAGTCCTTCCACCCGGCGCAGCATGGGGTGTAATTGGTAAGAGTGCAATATTTTTGATTGATTTTTTTTTATTTTTTCGATATATGTGAAAAAATGAAAAACAAACATGTTTTTTATTGGATTCCAAATGACTTACAAAATTATATGACCATGATATAGATATTGGACCAGTTCGTCCTGAAGGATACCCATGGCACAAACGTCACAGAGGCAAAGCAGATGCTGAAGACCATGGTAGGACTCTACATGTCATTCAGAGAAAATTTGAGAGTTTAACTCACCAAGTGCCGATGTCTGTAGTAGAAGACTTACCAGAGGCTATCCAGAGACGAGTAGTCGGGGTACCGCGAGACTGGGTGTGGTTATTCCGTCGTGTGTCTACTGCGATCGTGTTCTATAGGAACACGAATGTTGGGCAAGGATCATAGATTTTATTGGATGATTGTATTATATATTTGAGACTAAACATGATCGGGCATAAGCCCTAATTTTGTAGGACATATGGGTCAAAATTTTTGTATAGCTTTTTTGTACATTCTTATGATATATACATATATACAATGGTTTATGATGTGATGAAACAAATGTGTGAAAATGTATGATCATTTTTTATGATTTTATTAAAGTATTTAATGATTAATATGCTAGTCAATTTATTGATTATCTAATGAGTCTGCCATTTGATTGTTAGCTCGAGGAATATGAATAAATGTTATAAATTGAAATGATCTTTGCAATAAACGTACCCTAAAAAACAAACGAAATAAAAAGGGATTCCGAACCCGATATGTTTTTTTCAACTGCCGACACCACCAGTTGGGAGTCCAAGAATACTACCAACGAATCAACACCTGAAGATATTGCTTCTAAGAGTAGATGAATGACTGCAGTGTATTCTGCTACATTTTTCTAAGCAGGACCAATTCATACCCCTCTTGAAACTAACAGCTGACCAGATGGATAATGAAGTACCCAAGCCGCGGAAGCTAAGTTCCGGGTGTGTCTACTAGCACCATCGGTGAAACCATAATGACTCATGATATCCAACAGAACCTGCCAAAGTAGATCAAAAACATCACCATCACCTCATAGATTGAAAACTTAGATATGTACAAAAAAAAAAAAAATAATAATATACAAAAAGCAAGATGCCAGGCCGAAGCCTAGGCATAATACCGTTTCAGATAGAGCCCATTTCTAGGCTCCACCAACTCATTTCCCTCAAAATCAACCAAGGTATAAGCTCCGTTTTTAAGGACATTTTTAATGATGAAGGGGCCATACCACATAGACTTGAACTTACCTACCCCCAGGGCATCCTTTTCCTAGGCATAAACTAGAACAAGGTCGCCTTCGGAGAAAACCCTGGGTTTGACTACTTTATCATACTGAACTTGTATCTGTTTCTTATGTGTCTCGTTCATCATGGCAGCATCTCAACGCTGCTCATCAATATGTTCCATATGAAGGAGGCGTTCTTCAAGACTAGAGGTGTTAGGAAGAAGTTCTACAGCTAACTTAAGAGAAGGATTCTCACACTCGATGGGAAATATTGATTCCAACCTATAAGCTAGTTGAAACGGAGTAAAACCAGTTGCAGTTTTTACTAACATCTGGTATGCCCAAAGCGCAGGATATAGCATGATATGCCAGTTAGACCTAGCTTTATCAATTTTTCGTTGAAGAATGGTCTTCAAGGATTTGTTCACGGCTTCCATTTTCCCATTGGCCTGAGGATAGTAAGGAGATGAATGCTCTTGCAGGAAACCTAATTTTAGAGCTAACTCAACCATCATGTTGTTCTGAAAATGACTTCCATGTTCAGTGACAATCTCTTTAGGAATACCAAAATGAGAAATAACTTGATTGAAGAGAAAAAGAGCTGATGTCTCACCGTCATTCCGAAAAGTAGGCATAGCCTCGACCCACTTCGTGAAGTAGTCTATGGCTACAATAATGTACTTGTGACCTTTAGCAGAAGGCAGGTTGCAAGTAGTATAATCAATACCCCACTTTTTAAAAGGACCGACAATGATAACTGGGAAGAGCGGAGCTGGATGGGCACGCATCTTTCGAGTATACACTTGACATAGATGACATCGTTTGACCGACTCCATACAATATTTGAAAATTGAAGGCCAATAGTATCTAGCACGCAAGATTTTTTGGGCTGTAGCAAGCCTAGATAAATTACCACCACAAGCTCCACTGTGGCAATCATTCAGCACAACTTTAGCTCCTTTGAGAGTTAAGCAACGTCTTAGGATTGAATCGACCCCTCGACGGTATAAAGTATCACCAATGATCAAGTAATTTTTAGCCAGGTGACGTAACTTACGGTGCTCATCTTTCGAAAAGGTTGAAGGAAACTTCGCAGTTTGAAGATATACAATGAGATCCCCATACCAAGGATCCTGTGAAGATATAAGAAAAAGATGCTCATCCGGAAAGGATTTGTCATAAACTATACCCTCTTCACAGGGCAACTCAAAAATTAATTCTGCGAAAACTAATGATTTCTTGGACTTGGCAGACATAAACTCAAGATCAAATTCCTACAAAATCACAATCCAACGATTGTATTTTCCCCCAATCACTCACCTGCTGAGAACAAATTTAAATGGATTGACTGCTGCCAAAACATAAGCTTTTCGAATAAGAATATAATTTTTGAGCCACTGTACAACATGGACAGCTGCTAAAGAAATCTTCTCTATCGGATAATATCAAATTTCAGGTCCTACCAAGCCTCGACTAAGGTAGTATATAACATGCTCTATAAGAGCATCATCTTCCTGAACCAGAACCATACCGATAGTAGATTCTGCTGCTGCGAGATACAAGAGGAAATCCCAGTTATAATCAGGTGGACTCAGTATAGGAGTGGAGGTCAATGCTTTTTTCAAAGCATCGAATAAGTGTTGAGCAAAGTCATCCCACAAAAAGGGGACTCCCTTCTTCAATAAACTCATGAATCCTCTTGTAATCTCGGCATAATTTACGATAAATCTCCGCAGAAAATTAGCTTTTCCTTGTATACTTTGAAGTTGAAAAATAGATGACGGGGGAGGCAACCGAAGTATTGCCTCAACCTTGAAGGTATCAACCCGAATCCCTTGCGTAGACACAATAAACCCCAACAACCGACCCGATGTGACAGCGAAAACACACTTGTTTGGATTCAACCTTATCTTGTAAAATCGACATCTTTCAAATACTTGATGGAGGTGAGAAGGATGATCAATTCTCTTGTGAGAACGAGCAGCTAAATCATCCAAGTACACCTCGACAATATGTTTGATGTTGTGGAAGGCATATAACATGGCCTGCTGAAAAGTGGCTCCAGCATTTTTAAGGGCGAAATGCATTTTCTTGTAAGCAAAGGTACCCCAGGGACAAATAAAGGCAGTCTTATGCTGATCTTCAGGACAGATAGTAATTTGATTATATCCATAAAAACCATCCATGAAAGAGAAAATCGCATTGCCCGCACACTCATCAATAATCTGATCTACGAATGGTGTGGGGTAATTATCTTTTGGACATGCTTTATTAAGATCTCTGAAATCAATTCAAATGCAAATTGTTCCTTGTTTTTTGTCCACCGGGACTGGATTTGAAACCCATTCAATCAAAGGAACAGGGAAAATGAATCCCGCCTTAAGAAACTTCTTTACCTCGGCTTTGATAGTTGTAGCCTTCCTAGGGTTGATCGGACGAATATTTTTCCGCACAGGCTTAGAATTTTCATAAATCTTGATCTCATGTTAGATAATAGATGGATCTATACCAGGAATTTCCTCATAAGACCAAGCGAACACATCCCTAAATTCTTTAAGGAGATCGGTGTAAATTTGAATCTCTTCAGGGGAACATTCAGCTCCGATGAAAACATTCGCGATAACATTGGGATTCCTGGAGATGTTCACCGGGATAGTCGAAGAAATCACAACCATGTTCCCTTCAACAAATACCTGTGCTGGTGCTAAAGGGTTCAGGACTGGGTGAATAGGGCCAAAAGACTGAGGACTTGGAAAACTTGACTCAACTTCGTTCAAGTCTGGTAGAAAGTAAGACCAATGATGCAAATCATCCCACGGTCTATCGATACCATTCATAGCTTCCAGGATATCCTCGTCAGATGGAAGAGTGGTATATAGGAAATCCTAGGCGAAATAAGAACTAAGTGTCCAAGTCGGGGCCACATCACTATCCAATTCCTCTTGCGAAAAATAAACTGGAATTGATTCTGCAGAGTCAACAATATATCTATAAGAAATCTCTGCTGCAGACATCGGAAATGAAATTCCACCCACTTGACCTTCCGCTAATGTGGAAGTAGGAGAAGATAAGGTCCAAGGGTCCGAAAAATAATGAGTTCTGAAGAACTCTCATCGAACAAGAGCCCTGGAGGATGAAATTTCATTTATATGAACGGAAGGAGGTGGAATATCAAAAGTACCCATCAAAGAAGAATACATTCCAAACCCAATATTCTCAACAGGCGGTTTGGCATTATCCACCAAAGGGATAGTTGAGTCAGTAGATGCATTCGGGTCTACAGGAGAACAATCCAGTTCGTCAACTGTGACAATCCTCCATTCGTGAGGGAAACAAATAATACGAAATAAGGAGGATGCAATAGCATCCATCTCATAAATCTAGTTTCGCCCCAACAGAAGGTTGTATTCCAATCTTGCATCAACTATCTCAACCTATATATTTACAGTTTTTCCCCCAACACAGACAGGAAAATCCAGGACAATACCATTCAGCCTGTGAGAATGACCATCAAACGCAGTCAGAAGAGTGGCTGATGGAACATCTGCGGGAGATCTGATTGCCTTCCAA
Source organism: Pinus albicaulis (assembly GCA_034641835.2). Taxonomy (NCBI): domain Eukaryota; kingdom Viridiplantae; phylum Streptophyta; class Pinopsida; order Pinales; family Pinaceae; genus Pinus; species Pinus albicaulis. The sequence continues at coordinate 561,567,610 of CM076571.1, read as the reverse complement.
CATGCGAGAGACATCACACACGTGGAACCACCCTCATCAACGACCGTTCGAAATATAGTACATTTTCGAAATGAAGATCTAATATGGAAAGCCATATGATGTGGGAGTCTCTTTTTAAAATTAGACATATCAAATGTAATCATAAGAGAGTTCTTCGGATCAACGACCCCAATAGAAGTGAGAAGATCACTTCGCTGAGTTGGATAAGACTGGAGCACCTCGAGAGTTGACATAGCACAAGGACTCTGGGCCAGATCTTCTACAAAAGAGTAGTTCTGGGCAGCCTTGGAATTTGGATTAATTGTCGTATGCTTTATAGATGCTTTTGGCATCTGAGGAATGGGCTCAACAGTGGGCCTCGGAATGTGAAGCAGTTCAGTACTATCAGGATCACCCTCGGCTTTTGAAGACTCAGTTGTGCCATAATCATGAGATCTCATAGTGATATCTGCGTGAGCACTCATCATATATATGTTTGATGGGATTTCCCCTTCCTGGGTGCCTCCAGAGGAAGACCCAGTATTTTCATTCGCGCCAACAACTAACTGTCACCCTCGGGGAAAAGGGTTTGTTAACACAGCCTGGGAACTTGAAGATCCCTGTTGAGCTAACAAGCACTGCGCATCCTGAATTTTAGGGAAAAGGTGAGTAAGATGATATCCAGTGCACAATTTGCATGGAAACTTCACTTTCTTTTTATCCTTCTATCCCTCACCAACATTCTCGTTGGATTTATTGGCATTTTCCTTCCCATCTTTTCCCTTCTTCTTATTATTATTTCGTCCTTTCTTCTTCCCCTTGGATTTTTGATTTCCTTTGGGGTTTGAAGTCTGGACTGTATTTATTGACAAAGCTTGGGAAGAGGTTGGCACTGAAGTACAACCTAACCTGAAGAAGCAGATTGTATAGACAACTGCTGCAATTGGCTAAGCATATTAGCTGCACCACTATCAATTGACCCAATAAGTCCATCACCATGATGACCAGGTTTAGCTTTGGACAAGTCCAATTTGGAGTGAGGAGCATCAGGCAAAATTTTATTGAGAACTCTAGACTGAGAATAAATCAGTTCTAATTGTTGGGCCCTAAAAATAGCATGTTCCTCGGAAAATACCCCTGACATGGATATATCCTTCGAAATATCTAGTTGTAAAGACTTCAAAAACCATTCCAGAAGGAATTCATTTGGAATATAGGCTTTAATGAGCCCTTTCCTTCTCCTCCATTCCTGGATATGATCAGAAATGTGGGTTGCCTTGTCTTGTTTAAAATTAGCCAAGAGTTCAGTCCCGGCATCATAGCAAACATGCAACTGAAAATGATTTTAAAACATAGTATCCAGATCTCCAAAAGTGGAAAAATTGCCCCCAGTTAACTCAATATACCACTTAGCTGCATTTCCATTCAAGGTGCACTAAAATAACCTCAACCTAATCGAATCATCGATCAGGGAGTTTGATTAACACCATAGATGGAAAGTGGTGATGTGATCTGCCGGATCCTCTCCATTCTTTCCTTCAGATTTTGGAAAGTCTAAAGGTAGTTTAGTGGGGACTGGAGGCCACCCCGGACTATATCAGATTGTATCATTAGTAAATTTCGACAAATCTGGCAAGTTTAACGTTGCCAGAAATGGTAAATGAGGAGGAGCCTGGGAATTCCATCCCTGATAGGATGAGTTCCCCACATTCTAAAAATAATAGCCTGGATTTGATGAGGCACCAGGTTGCCAGAAAGAGTTTGTAGAAAATGTTGGGCCATAGGAAAATCCTTGTGACCCAGTATTCGGAGAAGGATCCCCTCCCAACATGGAGTTACTATAAACCGTACCAGTTCCCCCCACTGAAGTAGTGAATGAAGAAGAAACCCCATGATAGGGGTTCCAAACGTTTGAAAAAGGAGAAAAATCCTGATAAGTACTAGACAAAGAGAAAGGAACATTCCCTTGGTGACTAGCGAAAAACTGATTCCCTTCCCATACTGCTGTAAATATAGGGTTCCAACCCGTGAAGGTAGTAGCACTTTGACCTCCAAACCATGGATTAAAATTCTGATTCTGGGAAGTAAAAGGAAAAGACCCTAAGGAAGGATTTGAGTGAGGAATATGCCCACTTCTAAAGGGGAACCCTTGAAAAGAAGATGATCCACTAGCCATAGAGGATATGGGTGCAGATGCAGCAGTAGAAAAGGAAAAAGGAGGAATTCCACTACTGGACATTCCAAAAAAAAAGGGACCAGATTGAGAAGCGTGTGCTTAGGTATAACCAGAGCCAAACAAATCAGAACTAGAAGAAATCAAATATATAGCAATGGTGCCTCCTCCTTCAACTTTAGAAGGATTTTTAATACTTGCAGCACTCACAGTCGAAGTTGTGTTCCTAGTCGTGGCCATCAAAAGGTGAGAATGTGATGGATAAGGGCTCTCAGGTCTCTCAGACTTAGGTCCGATGTACTCGATGATCAACGGAGAACTAGAAGGAAGAGGGGATGGAAGTGATTCAGGAGATTGAGGTACTTCCTCTACTTCTACTTCTTCCTCTAGAAACAAAACTCTCGAGGTGGGTGGAGTACGCCTCTCAGTATTGACACCAACACCAACACCAACACCAGCTACAAAAACTTCAAGCCCTAACAGAGGATCTCTCTCCGCTGCATCTGATAACACCGAGTGATAACCACCTTCTGAATTACTCCTATGCCTTCTTGAAGAAGGCTCGGTACTCGCGCGAGACAACCCACGAAGTCGTCTCGATCGGCGAATCGATTGGTCAGCCACTTTAAAAGATTTATTAGACTCAAAAAATTATAAAGCTAAGAAAGCTAGGAGAAAATAGCACCCACTACAAAGTCCCTAAGATACAACCAAACAAGCAACCTTCAGGTTTTTCGACTCCGGGTGATTAGGACTGGACACCAAAGTACAAGAAAGTGAAAACTAGGACCTCCCGAAAGTAGTCCGGGGTAATTACGACCCAAATCCACTAGCGAAGGTAACAGAAGTAGTTACGCTAACCTCCTAACAACAGCCTTTGCCGGTGCAAGTACCCGAGCTTCACAAGGGCACCCTCCAGAAGTACTGCAGGAAGTGATACAACATCTACCTCAGGTACCACGGGTATTCCCCCCAACAGTCACCTGTGTGATACCTAGGATGGGCAACTAAGGACACCAATCCATATCAACAGCCGGGCAGAATGGTCTTAGGTCAAGATTCAACAAATTAGAGAGGGGGTATCTCTCTTCTCTTCCTGCACTTTCCCTCGCACTTAACTCTCTGGAGGAGAGCTTTCTCGATCCACCTAACAGTGTTGGATTTCGCTCATTAATAAACTTCTATGTTTCAAAATCTGAGTGGCCTTGGAGAGTTAACTCTCCACTCACCTAATCCAAGGCCCTACAACCTAGCTAGTTGATGTATGACACTTAATACAAAAATTGCTAGTTGCTTTTAAATTATATCGCTTATTTTAAGTGGTTGTTATTTTATGTCAAGGACATATGGAAATGAAACCGATGATGTTTGTATGACGCAAAAAGAAACCAATAAAAACCAAACTATATGCAGATGCACTGATTGCCTTTCGATGAAGAGTGATTTCTACACAAGTTCTATGAGACTACTTTTTATATTTTTCTTTTCAGATAACCAAACTTCACACACCTCAAAAAATTGCGAAAAAGACTAAAATTCCTATGTGCACCTTATGCAAATTACTAATTCCATGCAAATCCTAAGATGCTAGATCTAAGAAAGAAAAGGGAAATCTCTAATGATACCAAGGTGCAATAACTTTTTGGCATTCAACCAATCTAGTTCCAAATCAGAAATTCAATGTATAAAGATGCCAAAATCATAGTTGACATAACAGAATGAAATCAAAATAAGACTCCCTTCATAATCAAGTCAAGAACTGAAGAATAAAGACTTCAACAAGGCTTTCAAAAGATGAAAAGAAACCATTAACCAAAACAAAAGCAATGGGGAACAAAAACTTCTTCTTTTTTGAGTTTTATAAAGAAAAGAGACTTCAAAAAGACCAAGAAACTATCCAATTATTGAGTCACGCAAACTTTGAATCTCAAGCAAAACTTCAACAAAATGCCCTAAGCCAACTGTGCTACTTTCGTAGCAGGACTTGTATGAGCAAGAGGAAGACAAGAAACTCAGCAAATCAACTCAGTACAATAGCATAAACTTGTGGCAAACTCAAACTCCAAATAATCAAAAAATACTCTTCGAAAATTGCAACAAGACCCAGTCAATGAAATCAAGAAAACCAAATGCAAAAATAGGGAAAAATCAAGATGCAAAGCAACTCATAAAGTTAGGAAATAGAAAATGAGCAAAAGCTCTCTGTCCTGAATATTCAGAACAACCAAGAATCCTCAAAAAAATATTTTAGTGCTCAGGCCATAATTGCAAGCACAACAAACAAAGACTTCACCAAATGAGCCGGTCTTCAGACAATTAAGAGATAAAAAAGTATAAAACCACCTGAAACACAGTCCAGAAACTTCAAATATATCACAGGAATATGTCACTATAGCCAGATAAGAACAAAAAAGCTCAAAACTAAAAATTTCAAAATTTACCCAAACATACGCACTTTAGCAGTTTTACAACACGCATGCATACGCAACTGTGGTAAAGGCAACTCGTGTATACGTGGGTTCCTTTACACAAACAAGCATAAATACGCAACTGCGCAAAAGAAAAACCGCATATGAAAAGGTAAATAAGAAAAAATAAAAAAGTTCAAGCCTGATCAAGAGACCAGGGCTTAGTCTGACTAAAAAAGATTCACTGAACTGGAAAAAATGATTGAAACTGTTGGGAACCTTCAATACAAATGAAACAACCCAAAAGGGAAATCACAAGAATGTGATCCTCAGCGGAGTCGCCATTTCTGTTTCGGGAAATAACTCCCTAAAGGTCTTTGGGTCAGAAACCTTCACAGATCGGGGGCATACCATTCAAGAAGGACTCACTTAACCTATCTTCTATGCTGAAAACTAGATTTAACAAGTTGAAAACTTACCCGAAAGTCCAACGTTTGATGTCGATCCCATGGGGTGAAAACCCCCAGCAACCCTTTGTGCTTCGTAACCTGGAAATCAAGAAAGAACAAACACGAAACACTAGTTGTACAACATATATTGTTCCTAGATGTTAGTGTAACTCATGTATAATATCACGTAATCAATACTGGATGTTCAATTAACAATATTTACACATATATAAAGAGATATAAACACGTGAATATTCAGGAACGAGATGGTTCTTCTTATTATAAATGGAATTTACAATAATAGAAAGTGGAGAGAACACCTGAATCCTTCCATGGCCTTCGAGTAGACCATCCTCTGGATCCGTCTAGCCCTCACCTCGCTAGGATTCTTCCAAGATGTGTGCACAGAAAATGTCATATAGGATGATGATCATCTCAAGGAAACAAGGGTTTCCTGAATGTACCTGGGAAGTGCAGGAGGCACGGGAATATCAAACTTGAAATAGGGCTCCAACAGAGTATAATATCTATAAATTTTCTCTCTCCCTTAGGCCATACATATGAGGGGCTTTTATATATATTTTTAATGATTTAAATGGCATACGCGGAAAAGTATGAACGAACTCGCGTATATATGCGGAAAAGGCTAGGCATAATCACGTACAGAATTTTAGACACTGTTTTTTGTGAATTTGTTCAAGTCTGGGGGGAAAGGCTGCCTAAGGCCAAAGAGACAATCATTATTCATATGAGGGTGAAAAATGATGCTATAACAATCCTAAAGTGCACCTAGACCTATCCAAAGAAAAATTTCACTGCTTCTTTCCCAATATTGGCCTTTTTCCTTGGAATTAGAACCCACATCTTGGTAAACCCATCAACTACCATGAACAAGTAGTCATATTCCTTCCTAATTTTTGGTAAACCTCCCGTAAAGTCCATGGAAATTCTTTCACAAGTACAAGTGGGTATAAGTTGCAAAAATTTTAAAATCATTGCAATTAATATGGTTATTATTTGTCTATCTTTATAAGCTTATTTTTCTTCTATAATTATATATGAAAAATATTGAATAAAACACCATTGCAACTTCACCAAAATTAAATCATAGGAACTGAGAAAATATCACACACACAAAATAATAGACACTAATATTTTTGGGCAAATTATCACTAGAAAAAATCCAGTGTGGGGAAAACCAGTTATGTAGATGAGGGTTTTATTATTCTTCATTAAATCAAGGATTACATAAAATTATTACCTCTTACTGTAAAAACTTCCACAATAAATTTATTCACCCCCATTTACCAAATCGAACTAGAAAATCCATGATTTTCTCTGCAATCCAACTCGACCCTCTCTATGCAACTTGAACTCCCTCTATGAACTCGAAATAACCACTAGAAATGCGCATTGGATCTTCTTGAAGCTTTCACTACCTCCAGAAAATGAATTTAGTAAATTTCTCTTCCTTTATCAACTCTATAAACCCACACGCATTGCCTCCATAAAATTGATTTGACAACTGGAAATAAAAAATGATCCTCTAGAAACTCACACTAGATAAACTAGAAATTTGGCTAGCTGAATCGACCTCCCTCTACAAAAATAATTCATCATCCTTCTTTATCTCAGAAAACTGGAATCTCTGTGAAAATTTTCTCCATAAATTCTCTCCTCAATTTCTCCTACTGAAACCCCACTATTAGTGTCCTCCATGTTGTTTGTGCCCTTTCTACCACTACAAATATTCTTGTTTGAATTATCTCCAAAGGCCCCATTTATCTCCTCTTATAATCTATTTTTGAAAAATCAACGACCATGATCTAACTCCAATCGATGGCTAAGATCATCTTAACTTCAAATAAAAATTTTAAGAAGTCACTAGAGGAAAATTTATTCGTCTCAATTAATAATGATTAATCAACCACTTTTTCTAAGTTAGACTTAGGAAAATGATTAAATTGGATAATTAAATCTAATAAAGACAAATTTCCTTAGAAACGTTTTCTTTGTATTGGAGATCATTTATCCATATGTATTTCTAGCCCCATAGACACCACTTGATACTATAATACCATCCTGAGCTACACAAATTAACACTCCCTCTTAGCGAGGAAGGTGTTATGCATAACACCCAACTTATCTCTAAAGAAGTTGAATCTCTCCTTCCATGAGGCCTTTGCGAGAATGTCTACTACCTGCTAATTTGTACGTATATAATGTAGTTGAAATATCATGTGTTGTACACAATCCTTGATGAAGTGATATCTGATGTCTATATGCTTAGACCTATCATGAAACACCAGATTCTCAGATAACTTGATGCAACTCTAATTTCCACAGTGTATCATTTTTGTCTCTACCCTTTGACCAAACAAGGCTACTAACATATTTCGAAGCTATATGGCCTCACACAACGCCATGATAGCTACTATATACTATGATTTCATAGTGCTCAAGGCCATGGACTTTCGCTTATGACTGTACCAAGAGACCAATCATGATCCCATGCTTAAGAAACACACTAAAGTGTTTTTCATGTCTAGTGTACTACGTGCCCAGTCTACATCCACATAGCCCACCAACCTAATACCATGACCTCAAGCATATCTGATCCCATACTCGATTGCACCACACAGATAGAAAAACAGATAATTAGAGGAAATTTCAGCCTAAAAGTGACCTTCCAAGGAAAAATAATAAAATAATAGTTAAAATAAAAAAAAAAGAGTTATGAATTTTGGAGGGAAAACAAGAAAACTAAATTTTTTAATTGTATTTTGGCTTATCTCCTTTTAGGTTTACTCAAATTTCAAGTGTAGACACTCATTGGATGTAGAATTAAATTCCACATCCAACAAGTACCCATTATGCATACTTTTGAGAAGATCTACATTGATAAAAATTGAAGATATATTAAAAAAATTTGTTGAACACACTATTCTAATGTATCTTCATCTTTTATCAATATGGGTCTTCTCAAAAGTATGCGTAACGGGTACCCATTGGATGTGGAATTTAATTCCACAGCCAATGAGTATCTACACTTGAAATTTTAGGAAATATATAAGGAGATAAGCCAAAAATACAATTAAAAAAAGGTATTTTTTCTTCTTTTCCCTCCAAAATATTTACATGTACCTATTTTTAAATTTAAAAGATTCTGATTGTTTTCCATATTATGACATGGGAATTACATGAAAATTTCATGGTAACTTTTAGGTTGAAATTTCCTCTAATGGATTTGCCACTGTCCAATGCACTCTCTTTGACTCAACCATGAATTGACTGAGAGAGTTTACTACAAAGGATATATCTAGCCTAGTGTTGACCAAATACATGAGATATCCAATCAACTACATATATAAGGTGGGGTCCACATCCTTCTCCTTGGATGCATCTACCTTCCTGCGATTCATGATCATGGGTGTAGACATGGCTCTGAAATCCTCCATCTTGAACCTCCTTACGATCTTGATGTATTATTTCCCTTTCCAAAGGAAAATATCTCCATCCGTCTGCCACACCTCCATGCCTAGAAAGTAGTACATAGTCCCGAAATCCTTCATTTCGAACTCTACTTCCAGAACCCTCTTTCACTCCTCTATGAGACCTAATGAGCCTATTAGAAACAAGTCATCCACATACAAAACAAGAATGAGAACCTCACCCCCAACCATCGATTAGTATAGGTTTGCATCTATCTCACTCTTCAAGAAGCCCATTCCCTGCAAGTATCTATCAATGTGCTCATACCACGCCCTTGGAGCCTGCTTGAGCTCGTACAAAGCTCTCTTCAATATGCACACACAATTTTTACTATAGTGTGCTACAAATCCCTCTAGTTTTTTTATGTATACCTTCTCTTCCAACACACCATTAAGGAATTCATCTTGAAATTCATATAATAGATCTTCCATCCCAACTGTGTTGTGAGTGAGATCACTACCCATATTGAAGTATACCTAGTGATAATGGAAAATGTCTCCACATAGTCTATTTCCTCCTTCCAAGAGAACCCCATGGCCATGAGCCTTTCCTTGTATTTCTTGATGCTTCCATCTGCACTGTGCTTGATCTTAAATATCCAGCATGATCCAACCATCACCCTATCTTTCGTTCTAGACAAAACATACCACACATCATTTTTCATCATTGAGGTATACTCCTTAGCCATAACATCTCACCACACTTGCTATTGTGTGTCCTCCTTATAGGTGGAAGGCTTGATATCTACCAACTAACAAACCAATTCCATATGTCCAATGTACCTATTTGGTTGTCTCTGTTGTCTGCTGCCCATCCTAGGAGCTCCCACAAACTCCTGAGCATCCACAAGTGTCTATTGAACCACATGGTTCCTCTTGCTAACTATAGAGAGGGGAATGTAAACTTCCACATCCTCCTGATGCATCTCTCGGATATGTTGCATCTATTTCTCCATACTCTATGAACTCTCAGGAAATATTGTGCCTGAACCTATGCTCATACTAGTCACTATACTCATGCTCTACTACCCTTGACCCTACTGCTCAACTCTTAGAGCTTTTGTTGGCTGCTCACTCTGATCATCTGCTACTGGAAAATATCTGGACCTACAATACGTCTTGTCTTCCATGAACTTGACATCATGCTTGAAAATAATCTTCCTGGCCCCTAGAATGAATATCTGATATGCCTTTGAGGTCTCATTGTACCCCACACGTTACCCCCTCTCTACAATCTCATCCAACTTGGAATGTGACAATATCCTAAGCTGCCAAATAAAGTGAAGTGGCTGAAATTTAGCTTCTTCCTTGTGAATTATTCCTCTAGTGTCATCTTTCCCAATGTGTTATGTGGAACCATGTTCTATATATATATATATATATATATATATATATATATATATATATATATTGTTGTTTTTCATGCCTTTTCCCATAACTAATGTGGCATATCCTGGTCATATAACGTAGCCCTTGTTACCTCTTATATTGAACGATTATTGCTCTCCACAACCCCATTATTTTGTGGGTTGTAAGGAGTTGTCCACTCTCTCTTGATTCCTTCCCTAGTATAGAAGTCCTTGAACTCTTTCCCTGTGTATTCACCTCCATTATCTGACCAAAGAACCTTCAACTTCTTTCCTATCACATTCTCCACAAAAGATTTAAGAACTTGGAAATGACTAAATACCTCATCCTTGGACTTCAAGAAGTATATCTAAGTCTTCTTGGATAAATCATTGATAAAAGTAACATAGTACTCATACCCTCTAATATACTTCATCAACATCGGCCCACATATATCTAAATGTATTAGATCAAGAACACCCTTGGATCTGGCGTCACTCCTTGGGAAATATGCTTTCACAAACTTCCCCAACACACATCCTCTACATACATCATCATGCTTCATGCTCACCTTTGGAACACTTATCACTATCTCACGAAGAAGTCTAAGTGCTCCATGATTAATATGTCCCTTCCTCATATGCCATAACTCTCCTTGATCTTTAGGATCATCACTACTCACTAATGCCTTAGGAGTATCAACCTACAATATATAAAGTCAATTTCTCCTTACTCCAATTGTTATGGGTTATTTCCAATCCTTATGCTTGATCAACACCTGCGCTACTCTAAAAAGTACATTGTAAAATTTATCCTAAAGGATAGATACAAAAATCAGGTTCTTGCCCAAGCCTGGCATAGGAAACACATCATGAATGGGAATCGACTTGCCAGATCCCTTCTGAATTAGAATAGTCCCTCTCCCAACTGGAATGCGCTTGGACTTATTTCTCATCTGAATTTGGAATCAGATGTCCTCCTTGTAATTGGATAAATAATCCCTAACTTGTGTCATATAGAATGACACCCCACTATCTATATACCAAACTCCCTATAAAGTTGAGCTAGCTAGGAAATTTATGACTGTGAAGTCATGTTCCATCCTACTAGAGAGATCATCAGCACTTGCGAAAGTTTTTGTATGTTTCTTCCCATTCTTTTCCCTTCTCTTCCTTTGTGGAAAATTGCTGACATAGTGGCCAAAATCATGACAACCATAACATTTTTCCTTAGAAAGGTCCTTCTTCTTCTCCACGCCCTTTTAGGTCCTTTTCTTGACCCCTTCTTCACTTTCCATTTTCCAGCTAGAGATATGTTTTCCAATTCTACCTCACTTTTATGAGTTTTACTATTGTTCCCACTGACAAGACTTAGTCTAAGCTCATCCTAAGTGAAATTTCTCCAAAATCGATCGAAACCCGATAAGGTGTCTCATCCATTTAAGACTTGACCAAAGACATCCCATTGCTTAGTAAACCCATTTAGGGCTATTCACACTAGCTTGTCATAATCCGGTTTATCTCCAACAACTCCTAACTCGTCCTTGACAAGTATAATCCTGGTGAGGTATATGACAACGTCTTCACCCTTATCATTCTAATTATTTCTAAAATTCTCTTTGAGAATCAACTTCCTATTAGTGGTAGAATTCGGGTATAGGTTTAGAATGGCATCCCACATCTTCTTCGTTGTATCCAAATCTGTGATATTTGGAACTATATGATCCTTAACACTTTCATGGATTATCCTCCTCACTTTCGAATTTTCCTTCATGTATGTTGTGAGTTGTGTTGGATCTGTCAGCATAGCTATAAAATTGGTTTCATATTCCTTGAGACCATTCTCTCCCAGAAATAAAAAGTTATGGCCTTCCAAACACCAAAATTAGATGCACCATCCCATTTTTCCCAATCTCTCAATCTAGGTGAACCCATTTCTAAAAACCCTCGAAAAATATAACAACACCCAATAAATCTAAACAAGTTGAAATAGGTTTTATAAACCCTCACTTTTCTCTTCATGTTCCTGCATTGAACCTCTTCTGCCCTTAGATCTACCCTGATACCATGTGAAATTTTTAAAACTGTTGTAATTAATATAGTTATTATTCGTCTATAGTTAAAAGATTATTTGTCTTTTGTAGTTATATAAGGAAAATATTTAATAAAACTTTATTGAAACTTCGCCAAAATTAAATCAAAGGAACTAAGAAAATATCACACGCACAAAATAATAGACGTTGATATTTTTGGACAAATTGTCCTTGGGAAAACTCCAATGTGGGGAAAACTATTTCTACAAATTAGGGTTTTATTATTCTTCAACAATTCAAGGATTACATAAATTTATTGCCTCATACTAGCAAATTTCTGACAACAATTTTTCTTCACCTCCGTTGACCATATCAAACTAGAAAATCCATCATTTTCCTCTTTAAACCAACTCAACCCTCTCTGTGCAACTCACACTCCCTCTTTGAACTTGCACTACCCACTACAAATGCACACTAGCTCTTCCTGAATCTGCCACACCCTTTAGAAAATAAATTGAAATTTTTTATGCCTCCAGCAACTCTGAAAACCCACTTGCACTACCTCCAAAAAATTGATCTAGGAACTGGCGATAAAAAATGAGCCTCTAGTAAATTGCACTAGATAAACTGGCAATTCACACTAGTTAAATCAAACTCCCTCTAAAGAAATAATTCTACCTCCTTCCTTCTCTTAGAAAAATGGAATCTCCGTGAATAAATTCTCTGGAAATTTTCTTCTCAATTTCTCCTACTGAAACCCCGTTGTTGGTGTCCTCCATGCTATCATTGTGCCCTTGTTATCATTGAAAATCTTGTTTTCTAAATGATCTGCAAAGGACCCATCGATCTCCTCATTTAATCTCTTGTTGAGAAATCAATGGCCACAATCTAAATCCAATCAATGGCTAATATCATATTGACTTCTTGAAATCACTTTTCTAGAAGTCACTAGAAAAAAATTGATCTCTCTAAATTAATATCGATTAATTAACCAGTTTTCTTAAGTTAGACTCAGGAAAATAATTAAACAGGCTAAAATAATTAATTTGTTGGCTTAATAAACATACCTCTGCAAGCTCAACACTCTATTCCCTACACCAAAGTTCCCTATAACCTTGGAGGTGTGAGCCTTTCTAATCAACTGTAGTCGCTCACCTTAGGAACACTTAACTTATCCAACCTGTAGAGTAACCCATCTTGGAGATGGTAGTAAATTGTGTTGTCACCTTCGTGCACATGACTCTGGCTCTATAATTTTTGAAACACCTCCTATAAGTCTTCATCCTCTAAATATGCCTCTCTATTTGCATCATGGGTGAATGTCTCCATGTCCATCATAGTTCCCAAAGATGTGATCTTTGATGTGGGTGGCCTTGAAACCATGTGGTCCAACTTGTTTATGTGTCCCTTATTGTATTTGATCACTAAATTAAATTGTTGTAGAAACCCCTTCCACTTGTAATGCTTGGTTTGTTGTAGCTTACTCTAGGCCTACAAGTCTTGAAGTGGTTGATGGTTTGTGTGTATTACTATCTCCTTTCCCATCAGATAGTGTTTCCACTTCATATCTTGCACCATAGAATAGAACTCCTTGGTTTAGGTAGTGTATTTAAGTCCTACCCCATGAAATACTTCAAAATGGAACCATACAACCCTTCCTCCTTGCATCAAGACCACTCCCATAACATACCCACTCACATCGGCTTCCACATCAAAGGGCTTCTCCAAGTTCAGTAATTCCAGAACCAATGCTTGACTAATATTCTTATTCAACTCCTCAAAGGCCCACTATTGACCCATTCCCCACCGAAATCTCTTTCCACTCAATGTTATGGCATGGAGTGGTGTTTCTACCACTAAAAATGATGCTATCACTAAATTTCCTCAAGTATTATGAAGCCCCAACGAAACTCTTGACCTCTGAGACATTAGTAGGCACTGACCACTTCATGATGGCCTCCATCTTGGCAAGATCTATCTTCATCTCTCATCCACCTATCACATACCCCAGATATAAAAAAGGACTATTGTGCAAGCTCACACTTCTTGAGATTTTCTAGTAGCCAGTGCTTCTTTAATGTCTTTAGCACCTGCATCGAATGTGAGATGTGCTCCTCCCAGGTACCATATATACCAATACATCATCCAAATGGAAAATAAAAAATGAATGTATGAAAGGGCACAATATATCATTCATTAACCTCGTAAACATAGTTGGTGCATTGCATAAGCCAAACAACATGGATAACCACTCATACAAACCTTTTATTTTATTTTTAAGGCAGTCTTCCAATTATTTTCTTCATTAACCAAACCTAGTGATATATTAACTTTATGTCTAGTTCGGTGAAGTATTTGGTTTGATGCAACTGATCCAACAAATTGATCATGGGTAGGGGGTACTTTTTATTGAGCATAATTTTGTTTAACACCCTATAATGAATATGCATCTACCATGTCCCATCCTTCTTTAGAAAAATGATGATGGGTGGCGCACATTGTGAGGTACTTGGTCGATTACCACCATGTTCCAATAGTTGTTGTATTTACTTCTTCACCTTACTTCATTCTATAAAAGACTACATGTATATCCCAATGTTTGGAAAATGGGAGTCTATAAATAACTAGATCTCATGCTCCACTTCCCTCTTGGGCAACATCCTTTTAGGCTCCTAGAAAAAATCCATGTATGCCTCTAACAACTCTTTGAATTTGTTTCTATTTTTTAGTATACCCATCTAGGGATAACTTTTCTCTCATCAACTCTTCTACAGACTGCTTTTAAAAATAGTAAAACATACTTCTTAATAGAAATAATTAGTTTTTTTTCTTGGTTGGAACTTACCAACAAAATTTTGGACTTGCCTTTATCCACATTGAGAGTGAAGGATTTTCCGTCCTTGATTACGCAAAAATGGTTGGCTCTTTGCATGCAGATTGCATCCCACATGTACATATAAGTACTCACACATACTACTCCACATACATCAAGCGGAACTACATCTAGTTCTACTTCATCAATAAAATCAACACTGATATAAATCTAATTTTTCACTACTTGTTTACCTTTATTTTTGCATCCTTATTTCACCATCTCAATGTATATGGGCTTGGACAATCACAAAATTCCAATCTCAATTTATTGACCATATCTGTTGCAATGATATTTTCCTTTGATCTTGAGTTGAATAAAGCATCGATATTGCATCCTTGACACACATATTTATATGGAAGAGTATTGTATTTTTGTTCTCTTCTTTTTTTTGAAAACTACTCATATTCACCTTCCTCTACAATTATGTACAAAAGATATTCTCATCAACGCCCAAGTTATTTTCAACCTAGTTGCCTGAATTAGTGGCCATGAGGTTATTCTTCTTAGTAGCTTTATTTTTATTATTTAGGTTGAGCTCTAGATACAACTTCCAACACTTCTATGTATGATCGTCAATGTTACAATGCATGCAATGGTTTATAGGATCTTCGCATTGGTGTGTTTGTCCCACTTTATTTTTATATTTTCACCCTTTCCACTTCTTCTTCCCCTCCTTAGAAGCATACTAGTGCTCCTTCTTCTTTGACCCACTTGATTTCCCTTTCTTCTAGCATATGTTCTCTACGTATTTTCCCTGTACACAAGCCTCATCCAACGATCTAGGTTTGGAAAACATCACTTTCTTCTTCATATGGTTGTGTAGACCCCCAAAATTCTTGAAGAATACATCTAGGTACTTTCGGGAGATACCTAGAATTATGGCCATATTTCTAAATTTTGTGGTGTACTCTTGTACACTCTACCCTTACTACTACCTAAATTAATGCCACTGTATCCATTGGTCCTCTAAATACCCAATAGGGTAATATTGTGACTTTATGATAGTTTTTAAATCCTCCCACTTAGTCACTAGGGGATCTCCTTGCAACTATTAATTTTTGGAAACTAAGTAGAAATTCCCTAGCTTGATTATGCTTCAAGTAATTAAATAAAAAAAATGGTTTTATTATGGCCCTCAAGTCGAATTTGAATTGGAGAGAAAGATGTTAATTTTAAAATTTAAAATTTTTCTAAGTTAGCCTCATGTTAGCCTGGTCGTAAAGAGACACCGATTCGCATTAGCAAACAAGTATGAGTACCCCATTGGGTTGATGTCCAAAAGGAAATTTTGGGTGGCTTCGACAATTCGGATGGATCTTATGGGTTTCGCAAGGGTTATGGTATGTGGATCTTCACAAGGGTTATGGCTTGCTCAAGCCTTAGGATTATTATCTTGCTTTGTGACATGATTGTTGCATTTTTCAAGATCACTCCATCTACAGGACTATACTCTAATTGCAAATACACTACAAGATCTATGCTCTTGCAATATACTCTCTGCTCTTATCTATATTATATACTTTCAGTGACTATATGATACATGAATATAACTACCTGAATTTGATATTCTCTGCTTCTGAACTATGCTATGCCTCAATACAGGATTACACTATCTCACTACAAGACTATACTTCACTCATGTCACATAACTATATTCCCACTCTCTGCTAAAGGATGTTGTTCTCATTCTCTCTATATACTCCAATACAATACTTTTCTATTCACACAAGACTTTTTTATACTCGCAAAACTATAATCTTAAGTCACATGACTTTGCTTATAGGATTCTCGTTGCTACAGATCTTACCCTTTCTTCTCTATAGACATTGATCTCGCTCGCACCTCTATTTTGGATAGGATATCGAATTTACATAATTTGTCTCACATTTTTGTTCTAATAATCTCACTCAAACAAAATATCACATTAACATAATTGGACTCGTATCTGTATTCTAATAATCTTACTCGAATAGGATCACACATTAACATAATTGGTCTCTCATCTCAGTAAAGGGTATGATCACAAATCAATATGGATATAGTCTCACATTGATTTGATTCACGTAATTGTATGGTATAAATCTATCACATCCCTTCTCTGCGATAATGATTGGTATTGTTGCATGATATGTATGGCATCCCTTCTCTATGATACAGTTGGTATTGTTACATGATATGTATGGCATCCCTTCTCTGCAATATAATTGGAATTGTTACATGATATATATAGCCTCAAAACCCTGTCTTGTAACCAGTAAGATTCTCCCAATGCCATGACTCATAATATTTCTAAGATACATGTTGAGATCTTGCCTCCAGTGGCCCTAAAGAGAAACCATAATACGGATTGTAATCATGATTCAGATATACATGCAGAAGCGTTGTTCACTGATATGAATTTAATACTGAGCAGTAATATGTGGCAAGAAGTCTTGGCAGTATAGATGATGATGATGTACTCTCATACACACATTGAAATTATTCTTGACAGAGTCATATAACAATGAGGTGAAAACAACTCTTTGGAAGTCAGTTCACAATTGAAGTTGTGAATTAACATAGGTAGGCCCCAGCATGACCCTAGGTGCCCCGATGAAATGATGTATCTCAATATGGATGTAATTTTTACCTCAGTGGAATAATTGATTAATATATAATAGAATAATAATTTGGATGGGTTTTATGCCTTGCTAGTATTTGACCAAAAATCATGGACCATGGTGTCCCTATATGTGCATGTTTTTCTTATGTTGTTCCTTTTATTGTTGTGTTTCATTGTTAATGCAATTTTTCTTTCTACATACTTGATAGTGATGTTAAGATGTATGTGGGGTGAATAAAAAGTGTAATAATGCAATTATATAAAGCAAAGAACAATATAGCCGTAAGAAAATTAACAACAACCTCAAGGTTTCCATGTGGATTTCCCACCAGGTCAAGGAATGGCAGGCTCTTACTTCAACCAAAAAAAAAAACTTATTTTATTCCTCTATATGATGAACACTAAAATAAACTCCTAATTGATGCAACTAGTGATTTAGCTTCAAAGTTTCAACCTCGCCTTGATATGGCTTGATGTCAACCTTCACTTCCATTCTTAATAAGGACTGTGAATGGTTCACAACACTCAAACTAGGTTGGCATTTTTTTAGTTCTTTCTTATATTCCCTTTTTTATTCTTCCTTATCTAACCTTTGTGTTAGAACTTCCATCTTCTTTTAATAGTATGAGCTTATTAGGCATGGATGCCATGAAGAGGCTCACTTTATAGTTTATATATGTGACTTGTGCTTCCATCAATGCAAAAATATCCCTGCGGGGATCGTGAGGGTTATTCATAGATTCTTCAGCCATGACTGGGGTTTTGTGGCTTTCAGCTTAATAGGGAGGATAGAGCAAATGACTTAAAATAATGGGCTGATTAAATATTTATATATTGTGGACATAGTAATTTTTTTTAATAGTGTAACTATTTCTTTCATATGAAACCTCTGGACCCTATTTCTCTTTTCATTCATGTTTACTTTTATATTGCTCACTTTTTTGGTAACATAGGCACTAACTAGATGGTTTATCACTCCTTAGCATCAACTAGACATCACACAAGATTAAGAAATCTAAACTATTAATATGCTTCTATTCCTTGGTCGTTTAATGAACACTTCCCCTACATTGATCTCTCTCTTTATCACGAAGCAGAAAAAAATCTCTCTAGCCCCAACTAGACACCACACAGGATAAATAAATTTCAATTGTTAATCATGTTTACATTCCTCAATCCTCTAATGAATACTACTCCCCTATTGATCACTCCTTAACACCAAACTAGATAATACACTCTCTGGGACCATCTAGATACCATGATCGATCAAGAACATTAAACCGTTAATTAGTTTCCATGCCTCCATCCTCCAAATTATGAAGAATTCCCCTATATTGATCTCTAAAACTCTTAATTTTGGATTCAGATATGGTATTATACTTTCAACTATACTTTTACAACTCAAAATGTGACCACTCAAATAGGAGAGATGAACCCAATTCAGAATGTTTGGAACTAAATATAAGTTTGTATATATTAGCATTAAAATACAAGTCTAACCTTTGTAATAACTCAATGTGAATGAAAAATCATAAATATTTCTTATATGATAATATAGTAGAAATACATGACATCTGTAATAGTCAAATCTCTATAACAACTATTGGATAAAAAACTAAAGATCTCGTGAAACTTCCTTGAGGATTTTTTTTGAGGAAAAGTATCATACTATCTATTGCCTCACAAACTAGTAATTTAATGTTAGTACCCTTTGGAAAACTAAATAGGGATGCCAATTTCATCTTACCCACCCTCTTCACAGCTTTTAGGTTGGATATTTTCCAACTCAAGGGGTAATTCCTAAACAAGTATTTCTAAAGGTTAAACAATGAGACCTCAAGTTGAAATGAAGAGGGGCTCTAAAAAGTGTTGTAATATAGGAAAATGAAAAAAAATATGGGCAGATAAAGCATAGTGCCCATCCATTGGGTAAGAAATCGAAAGGTAAATCATGAGTGGCCACCTTATATATGATTAATGCATGAAAGGGATTAAATTAGCTAATCTACAATCTTCCTTAATTTCTTATTATGAAATATGGAGGATACTTATAGAGTCCATTTAAGCAGAACCTCTAAATATAGTTTTAGGAGAGCCTATCAAATGGAAAAAGTAAATTCTATCTAACTTGAATTGATAAAATTAGCATTCAAAAAAGGATTTTCTTTAAATCAAAATCAAAGATATTGAAAATGAAATAAACCATTATATCAAGACACATCCCAGAGGTAAGTTACAAAATCTCAAATTTAAGAATATGGGCATAGTTGTACCTATGATTAGCCCTTCAAAGCACATCCTCTTGCAAGTATTTCCATCAAAAACATTTAAGTGAAGCCCAAAACATACACCTTATAAGAGAGAAACATTCACCTTCATACTTGCATTAGCCTTAAGATGTTTGACTGAGCTCAGGGGAAAAGTCCCCAAATCCAAATGTACTTCAAATGGATAAAGAAAACCCTTATATAGGTTTTAGCTCAATATCCTCAACAATAACGAAGTATTTGATTCCTAGATTCATTACTTCTCCAAAGAATAACAATAAAATATCCTTGTCATCAACTTCCTTACTATAGGTAGCAATGAGTTATTAATATTCACTTTCTTCTCGAAGGAGAAACAATATAGCATAAAATGAAAAAAATACAATAATGTTCTCATGTAACCAACTCTAAGGCACAAGTCAACCATACATTAATAGTGTATTGGTTATGCAACAAAATCTAAAAATGGCAATGAGTATGAGGAATTCCCTGAAAGAGTGGTTCAGTGATAATGTCATAACCTCCAAGGAATGATAGAGAAAAGTGTCCACGCGTGTTTTTTCCACGAAAATCATCGAACACTTCAAGAGAGGTTCACTCCATAAAGAAATAACTTAGAATAAGTGTAACATCTAGGGTTTTGATACCCAGACTAGTCAAAACCTTAAGCAACATCTCCACACATGAAAAATAAAAACTAAGCGAGGGCACCCTTCAATAGCCTCAAATCTTGCACGATGTAACTAACTTTATGAAGCATGCATGGAATCTAACAGAGGATCATGAAATGATGTGCAATAAAAGATCCATGAGGTGGATGCCTCCTAAAAAGTATTTAGGGTGTGCTTCTTGTTAGTTTTGTAGCATTTTGCATGTTTTCTAGTCTCGATTTGTGTCTAAGAGACTAAGGAACACAAGATCTTATAAACCCAGAAAATTTTTCGTGAGATAAGCTTACAAAACACCTTAATTAAATTACTTAGCCATCATTTAAATTTTTCCTAAGCCTAACTTAAAAAAACCAATTAATTAATAGTAATTAATTAAGGAAAGTTGAGAAATCTATAGAAACTCACAAGGATTGAGTTTGAGATGTTATTATCTATTGATAATGATTTAATCACGGTCGTGGGTGATTCAACGAGAGATTATAAGAGCATGTCGATGGGTATGAAGATGACACTTGGGCATAGAAGTGAAACACAAGGTAAGTGATTTCCTTGGAAGATTGAGCTATCCAGTTGCAGAGTTTGAGCTAGAAGGAAAGCATAAACAAGAGGGAGTAGAATCATTGATTTTTGATGGAGTTCCAGTGTCAAAGAGTCAACAACAAGAGGGCCACATTATTTCCTTAGTGAGGTTGCGCAGAGGTAGTGAAAAATCTTCAAAGGGCGGATTGATTCAATTGAAGAGGAGGTTGATTAAGGTGTTATTGGCCAAGAAAATTTCTAGTTGGATAAGTGAGTCAACTGTAGTGGAAGTATGATAGAATGATAGTTTTTAGGCTGCTCTATAGGCAATGTGAGTAGGGCCTATGCTAGGCTTTCGCAGTGGCTGACATAGCGACTTTTCAATGGCCTAGACAAAGCTAGATTTGGAGCGGTATCGGTTGTTGGGTGAGAAAATTGTCTCACAAATAATTTGGCCAGATTATTTTACTAGATGAATGCTATTTTGGGCATCCAAATTTATTGTACTAATATTTTTTTGTTACATAATAAAAATAAACACTCATTTGTTGCACCGGTTTTCCCTCTGGGGTTTTTCCGGGGACTATTGTCCAAAAATATATTGGTCATTTTTATTGTGTGTGTGTGTGTGCATATATTTTTTCAGTTCAAGTTTATTTTCCGGAGTGTACTTTTATTGTGAATAATTATAGTGTGATTTATTTCTTATTTTCTATAATAAATAAACTGCACAATTAACTAGTTTGAAGAATAAATTTCCATTTTTTGCAATCTCAAAGATTTTTCACATGGTATCAAAGCATTAAAGATCAAATCGAAGGCTCAATAATAACAGATAGAAATTTTACAATTTGAAAGGGAGTTCTGAGCACATTTTTCTAGGATCCACACAAACCACCAGGAAGTGAAAATTTACAGAGGCAGAGCGTTCGGTTTTCAGTTGCAGCCAGCAGAAAAATTCGATTAGCCTCGGGAGCAAAAATTTGCTGGTGTGGATTTGTTGGATAAAGGGTTATAATGTGCATATTATTCAATTCGACCTAGGTGTAGTTGGTTTGCATCTAGTCTAACAACAAAAAATTAGTATTGGGTGGAAGAGAAAAGCACATAAGAAGAGGAATTTCTAGAAATTCTAAGTTGGTTTCTAGATCCAGTTTCTAGGAGGAGATCTTTGATTTCTAGTTGCAGTAGGTTGTAGCATTTTTTCCATTCAGTTAGTGTGACCAGATTCTGGAGAATTACTTCTAGAAGGTTTAGCGAGTTTCCCAATTGAGGTAGCAAGTAGTGTAAGTACCAGAGAAGGAAATCTAGAGGCAAGCAGAAGCATTTCTGCACATTCCCAAGGGAGTGTGAGTAGTAGAAGCAAGGCCATAGGAAAGAGAGGGAGTCTCTTGGGTTATTTTCCAAATTTTTTGGTTTCACAAGGGCTACATCAGGTCTCAAAGATCAAGATATACTTTACAGAGCCTCAAACTTTTCTATCTGGAAGGCTAGGATGTTATTCTTGTTGGATGAGCATGACCTGAAAAATGTTCATGACAAAATCCATAGTTGTACAGGCATATCTATCCAATTCCATGAGTATAGGAAGGATATGAAAAATTACAAGAGGATGGCTAGAGAAGTATATGATCATATTGTTCCACACATTTCAGAGAAAGCAACAACAAAGGAGATCTGGGATGTTGTTGTGAAGTTATACCAGGATCCATCTAAGAACAGAAAAATGGTTCTCATGGAGAATGTAAAGACCAAAAATATGATAAAGGGTGAAGTAATAACTCCATATCTCACTAGAACTTGAGATATACGAGAGGAGATAACAGTTGTAGGTGAGAAACCAGAGTAAAGTGAACTTGTGTGAATAACTCTAAATGGGTTTACCAAATAGTGGGCCACATTCGTTCACGAAATTACTGGATGAGACAAAATTCTTGATTGGGAAAACCTACGGAATGATCTCACACAAGAAGAGCTTAGGCTTAGTCTTGTCCAGGGTACTACCAGCAACAGTAGCAAGGGACTTAAGGTTGAGAAGGAAGAGGAGAATGTAGCCCTTGCTAGTAAAGGAAATGAAAATAAATGTCCCAATCAGGGACAAGGCTCAAAGGGAGGATAGAAGAAGAAGAAATATATGTAAAATATCAAATGCTTCAAGTGTGGTGATTTTGGTCACTACGACACATAGTGTCCCAAGAAGAAGAAGGATAAGAAGGGGCAGTAGCAGACCGCAGCTTCGACGAACATAGATGAGTTAACCTCCAGGATGGAGGAGTTTACATTGATAGAAACTATACCTCCAGACGGAGGAAGAGTGTGAGGCTTCAAAGTTGCAAGTTTGGGCAGCTTCCAAGGAGGACAACATCAGATAGGTGTTTCCTCATGGATCATGACCCTTGCTCCAGGGGGGCACAGTTTCTAGTAGCAGGAAGATTTGTCTCAGAGGGTGCAAACATATCTTGAGAGGTAGTTGCAGAGACTAGTTATAGTTAGATACTATAGGGGAGTAGAGACAATTGGGCACAGACAGTTACTCATTATATATTGCAGATACTAGTTTTAGTCAAAGGCTTAAGCGACAATTGTAGAGTAAAAATGGGGACACATAAGATCCATAGATTATTTCTTAGTTGCAGTATTTGCATAAACAACTGTAGCATGATATTAAATGCAACACAAAGCAGAGTTGGCAGCAGTGTAGGATGGTACAGTGTGTGTCAGCAGCAACACAAATTCATGATGGTTCAATACAGTGTTATCGCATGAATCAGAGTATCTGCAGTGACTTGGTGGACAGTGACAAGTTGTTCCAGATGTCAGATGTCAACAGGGTGAGGGAATATGTTATGGGAGAGAACACCTTCCTCGCTAAGAGGGAGTGTTTGTTTTTGTACCATCAAACAGGTGTCCTAGTATCGATTTTTTTCTAAGAGAGTAATGAAAAAGAGATCTTAAAAACCCAGAAAAGGTTTTGCAAGATAAGCTTGCAAAACGGCTTAATTAAATTAATTAGCCATCATTTAAATTTTTTGTAAGTCTAACTTAGGAAAACTGGTTAATTAATAATAGTTAATTAGGAAAGTTTAGAAAGCTCCAGAAATTCACACGGATTGAGTTTGAGATGATCTTAGCCATTGATAATGATTTAATCATGGTCGTTGGTGATCTAACGAGAGATTATAAGAGCAGGTCGATGGGGATGAAGATGAAACTTGAGCATAGCAATGAGACACAGGGAGGGCGAGTTCCTTGGCAGATCGAGCTATCCAGTTGCAGAGTTCGAGCTAGAAGGAAACCAGAAGCAAGAAGGAACAAAAGAAGGTATTTCCAGTGTAGTTCTATTACCGTAGAGTCAACATCAAGAGGGTCACATTATTTCCTCAGTGAGGTTGCGCAGAGGAAACACAAAAGCTTCGGAGTGAAGATTGGTTTTGTGGAAGAGGAAGTTGATTCAGATGTTAGTGATCTGGAAAATTTCCAAGAGGCCAAACTGGTCATCTCTAGAGGTAGAGTTAGGTAGAAAGACATTTTCCGGGAAGCTCGATAGGAAATGTTATCAGGGCCTGCCCTATGCTTGTGCAGGGGATGACACAAGGGCTTTCAATTGGCCCTGACAGAGCCAGATTTGGACCAGGATCATTTTTTAAGTGACACTAATTGTCTCACAAATACTTTGGCCATATTGTTTTGTTGGAGGATTGCTATTTTGGGCACCCATATTTATTTTACTCAATTTTTCCTATTGCATAATAAAAATACCCATTCATTTGTTGCATCAGTTTTCCCTTCGTGGTTTTTCCAAAGACAATTGTCCAAAAATATTGGTGTCATTTTTCTTTTGTGTGTGCATCTATTTTCTTAGTTCCAATTTATTTTTCGCAACATAATTTAATTGTGAAGAATTTCAATGTGATTTATTTGTTATTTTCCATCACAAATAAACTGCATAATTAATCAATTAGAATAATAACTTTCCAGTAGCTGAAATTTCAAGGAATTTTCGCAGTTATGCTATCCCTCACTTCTAGGAGTAGTTATAGGAGATTTTTCTTTGGTGATCCACATTGCGTACAATGATCTTGATGATTACATTCAGCATTCTCCATAGATATTCACCCACAGATGCCTCATATATCATTCTCAACTCACCAATTTGTTGACGATGATTTCCTAATACATGACATACATTAGGCATATTGCTTCGTACTAAGTGCTTATGTTTAATGTATTTGGTATGAGAGTAAGGATCATGAATTAATAATGAATCTTATATGCTTGGAAGTTATGCATCTTTCCTTGTTTCATATTCACGATCATCAACCATTTTCCTAGTTAAGTGTTGCCACTTTTGCAAAGAAGGTTACTACTAAGGGGTTGTGATAATGGTAATGTGTTCTTGTCCTTTACATACATAACATACTACACACATTACCTATATGTTGTCCTTTCTTTTGGTTTGGCTATTACATGTACCAAAAAAAATATTTTTCTTCATAATTCCATGAGAATAAGGGCTGGTTTGGATGCCTAAGGTTGCTACACTTAAATAAAAAGGAAAGAGAAAGAACATGAGACACATTTCAAAATGGAAAACAATAGAATTAAAGGGATATTAATGGAAAACCAAAATCCAAATATGCTCGAACACTACCCCCCCACTGTGAGGAAACCATCACCCCAAGTCCTAATGCAATGAGATGCACAACTAACAAAGGAATTAATTGAGTTATCTTAAATATATGCAATGAAATGCATATAAATGAAAAGAGGGCTTGACAAGAAAAACAAAATATATAAATAATGGCAAAAATGTGGTGGAAAGACACATTGTTAAGGAAAGGGTAACTCAATCCATGAAGTGATCCCTCCACAAAGGTGTCAATGGGATGAATTTCATACATATACTTGCATGTCAGATATACCATTACCATGAAGTAAACCCCAAGTCATACCATTGCCATTTAAACTTACATCTTGATAGTTGCTTGGGAAACATTCCTTTACATGTGTACTAGCACACCTAATAGGATTTTATAATGAGCCTCCCATACCTGAGCTTGGAAAAATTGCATAAATTCATAAGCTAGCATGAAGTTTTAAGAAGATATCTAATGTGATCTACTTAATGGCTTTAAAATTGAAATTTACTCATTTTGTATGTCACATTGAATCTTGTTCATACATCAAATGGTATCACATGGGTTCTTGGAGCCCCTCCATGATGACAATGCTTAGATAAGACATGGTCCTTAGGAGGATGTTGATGACAAATTTCTTCCACACTTGATAAGGTCGTCCCACCTTCCTTGGAGACTGTTCCACCCCATCACCCATTAGAGATGGAGAGTTGTATAGTAGATGAGACAATGCACCTTCATGGCACCTAATCATGATGATTAGACACTTTGATGATCATGTCACAAATTTTGGAGCTTGATGTCACCATTAATGATGAAACATTAAACTTTTGGAGAAAATGTTTCAATTTTGGAGCCCTTTCTTGCCAATTGGAGTGATTCCTCCACTCATATAGAGTATTTATGCCACATGTGGCCTTAGAGCACAAACTTAAGGAAGGATAATTTCGATATTTTAAGATTGACTCTTCATTATGAGGCATCATTTGGGGTCTTGAGATGGATCTCTCTTGTATCATGGATATTTTATGTATTGTTTCCTTATTTGTAGGCTTCGTAAGAGATTATTTTATGTTTTTTTAGGGATTTTAGTAAACGAGGAAGTGCTAGATCTCTCATATAAATAAGAGAAACATTTATCACTTGTAAATCATGCCTGTTTGTGGAGATATAATGGTGATTGTATAATTTCATGGTCGGGTTTATATACAAATTTATTCTAGGGTTTTCACCATTTATTAAAGATAGAAATTCAACTCCATAGAAAAATATTCCATCTGTAACAACCTCCAACTTTTGTATAAATAGTCAATGACAAAAAAATGATTCTCCATAAGCTAACTCAGAATGATGCTTAACCAACTCAAGGAGGTGTTCCCTAGAGAAACTTTCCACTCTCCACAAGTAATAAATAATTATATGAAAAGTGAATATGCCTCCATAAGTATCATTTTAGAACACATGAAAATGAAGAACAAGAAAAGTAAGCATGTGATGCATTATTCATTCATATTATACACATAAAAAAACAGTTTATGACCCTTGGTTTCATTTTCCAAGAAGTCTCTTGGACTCCCTATGGTTGTTCATGTTCAGTTGTTTCTTTTTGCTTTCCTCTCAAGTGAATAATATAATTTTACATAATCCATAAGGATTACATTACCAACATTCCCCCTCTTATTCTGAAAGCGTGTATGTGAGTCCAAGAGGAGAGTTGAAATATGGAGATGGATAGAAACCAATGGTTGGATGTGCTCTTTGAATATAGTTGTTTAAAAAAAAACACATACCAAAATGGAGTATCAGAAGTTGAAATCTTCTACTAATGGTGGTTTCAGGCTAACCAACTTTTTAACTTGGTTCAAAGCAGTTCCCAAAAAAACTTGAATCTAGCTAAAATTTGATGTCTTCTACGGAATGGAAGTGCTCAATGATGGTGGTTTGAAGATGACCACACATTGTTGTCTACCAGAAGTAGTAAGTCTTTTACTAAGTGGTAGTTTAAGGAGTACAACAAACCAAATGGTTCTCATGGAAGATATATCTGGCTACAACTTTGACTTTGGCTCTAGGTTTTGGCCATGGATCAAGCTCACTTGATAATACTTCAAAACTTGAAGCTAACTATCAATTTCCCCCATTGAGATACAAGGTGAGAATATGAAAATATCTCCATTGCAAGATGTATCAATATTCAAAAATAAATTATTTGATATGACCAATATATCTTCTCAGCCATTGAAGACCATTCCCAAGAAGAAATCCATCCAAGATGAATAGTTACTTTTGTATGGATCTTTTTATTGGAATATATGTTTGAATAATGATTATGTTTTACTCAATTTTCACAAGGGTGCATATCAAAACATTGATCTTTCATGAGGCCAACTAGATGATAATGTTGGAATTTAAAAATATGATGTAATCGTGGAGAAAAGGAAAATGACCTTTCATGAAGTAACCTCGTACTTTGGACTAGATTGGTTTGGAGTATTTTGGAATCTAAATGTCACTTCCCTTTCACATACAAGGCCAATTTTGTGCTCATTATTGATGAGTTAAGTCTAGTGATGGGCTTGGAAAGTGCAAAAGAAACTTCTTCATCTTCTTTTAAATATATTTTTGAAGTGGCATCATTAATTTGCTTATGTGTTAGATGTTGTGAAGAATTTTTCTCAAATTCAAACAAAAAATTTCTTTTAACAAAGACTACTCCAAAATATTTATTCCTTTGTATTTATTCTCGTTGGAGCTATGATTTGAATTGTAGAAACTCGATTTCATCATGTGGATCTTATAAACAGATTCAAACATAAATGAGAATGTCTTTACCGATTTCAACTGTACCATCAAAAATAGAGAGCACTAGCATAATAAATAATTCTAATACTTGATTAATTCTACCCATTTTCTCAACTAGTGAAAATTAGTTTCTACCGAAAATGCACCTGTTTAGCTAAAAAAATATAAGCAAACTTGAAAAATCATCTACCAGTAATGCTACAAGTGTAAATGAGACGAATGTGTTGTCCAAAGTTAAAACATCATCTATCTCATCTCCATGTGAACAATTAGAAAATGCATCAATAGTGCAACATATGCTCAATGTGATCATACCCACAATGCTTTAATTTTGAATGACTTGTCACTGAGGATAAATTATTCACATGCCTCATCACTGGTGGGGCATACCCTTAGAGTTCAAATGTGTCCACCTAATGCAAATGTTATTTTACCAAAAAAATATATTAGAAACTATGGGATTTTGACGAGTTCTACAATTGATTCTCTAGATAGAGATACTCCAGAAAAGGTTAGTCTTTATAAGAATATGTATCATAGTGATTTGATGACAACAATAGCTATGTATTCTGATGAGAATGAATAAAATGCTTCAAGGGACAATAGAAGTAATTTTGGCCTTGTAACTCGCAGACCCATACTCAACAGCTAATAAATTTCTCCAACACATGATTTTTGAATACTCATTTTTCAAGTTGCATATTTTTTTCTTTCCATAGAAGATGGTTGGTGGCAACATAAATGGAAAACACCATAGTGAAATGATCGTGAATAAAAACAAGGTTATGACTAGGAAAATCATAAACAAACTGATCCAAATCAGGTATGAAACCTTGACACGCACGAATATGAATCCAACAAGAGAAACCAACATTACGAAAAACCCGAGAATTATAATCGACCTAGTAAAAAACTTCTTACACTCTATCTCGTGCCTCATCACCATCCACACAATGGAGCCCAAGATTAGGATAAAAAACAGAAATACAAGAAAATTCAAGAAAATCACAAGAACACGAACATCTTGTTGCACACATTTTGTTAAAGTTCCAAGGAAGCAGTTGTGCCATATATTTCAAAGGATCAAGATTATTAGCCATCAACTTTTTGAGTCATTATAAACTCATTTTGCAAAAATTGTAATGTAAATGATGCTAGTAAGACCGTATATGTATGTAATAACCTAGGTCAGCCTATTATTTTGATGAAAAATTTTATCCTAGGAGGCTTTTCGTCGCAATGATTCATTTGTGTTTCTAAACAGGGATGATCGATAGAGTTTTTCCCTCCAGCCTCACCCCAAAGTTAGGGTGGAATTTATCGTCAAAGTCTTAAGTGAGTCCCAATGTTTTAGTTGAGTCTTTTGTAAAAGTGATTTGGAAATCATTTAAGCTAGTTGGATAAATTATTTTATTACAAGTCACTTGGTCTACTAGATCACATTGTGTCACAGAATTGGGTATGTATTTTGAGGGTATATAATGAAGGGGTATTCCCCCTTTGAGGGTTGAATGTTGTAAAATATTATGTAAAAAATCTTTTAGTGCTCGGTCCCTCATATTTAGATAACATGGCTAAAATATTAGAGGGTGGAAAAATAATTAATCCCCTCAAGTGTCAATTAATTAATTTTTCTAGCAAAAATAAAGTTAATCCTAAGCCAGAAAATTAATTAAGAAGAGTCAAAAAAATAAATTGCTAAAGAAATTAAATTCTCCAAGTGGAAAAATTCATGGGTCTTGAAGAAATTAATTTTTGGAGGTCCCCCCACCAAGGGAATATTGGAAATTTCAAAAAAAAATTGGACCCTTGGGCCTTGGTGGTTAAGTCAATGTCAATTTTTTGAGGAAGTTAGCTCAAAATTATTATTTTTGAGCTAAAAAAAATGGGTTTAATGAGAAATTCGAAAATTCCTCAAAAATAAATATTTTTGATGACAGAGATTAAAATTTGATCAAGTATTTATCAACGGTCGAGATTACTTTGACGGGGATCAAGCCAACTAGCCATTATCTTCCACTTGGAGGATTTATCTATAAATTAGAGGTCATTTGTGTCTCAAGCCAACTAATCTTTGGCTAATGTAAACTTGTAAAAGTTGATGTAAAGCTCTTATCTCATTGGGAATGTTGATTATCAAAATCAAAGACTTTGGGGTGCAGTTCATGGTGTCTTTGTCTCGTTGATTTGTGGTATGTGTTCGGTACTGGCATTCCTATATCGCGCTTTGAAGTTTTAATTGAATCGTTGTTTCATTGTATATGATAGGATCATTCTATTGGTAATTTTTGGGCTTATCTCAGGTGATATGATTCGTTGTATGTTCTAATAGTTTATTTCTTGAGAAAATATATAGTTTTTTTAGGTTCCCCAACCCTTGCGCTTCAAGTTCACTAAGGTTATTTCTAGAATATTTTTTTATGATTTTATAAATTCGCTAAGGTTGTGGTTTAACATTTATTTTTCAAAATACATCTAGCCATTTTCAAAATTTTCAAAAAAAAATATTCTAAGTATTGTACACTTGTATATTTTTTAAATATATTTTGTATAATAAATTTGTAAATTATTTTATTTTCTAACCCTTGTTTTGCAGCTGGGGTGTTTTCCGGGGTTTTGGGATTTTGAAATTTTTTTATATATTTGGATTTTGGGCACTTGTAAATTTATTTGTGCAAGTGATATTAAAGGAAAATTGTTGGATTAGAGCTAGATATAGGCCCTTGAGGGTAATATCTAACCTCTACAATTTTTGCAGGGCCAACAACGGAAGAATTTTGTAGTAAATTTGAATATCTAAAACAATTTTTTTGTTGTAAATTAGATAATTATATTAACTTCAAAAACAAGTGATTACATGATGGTGAGTAGGTGTGTACAACAATCCATCACAACCTAACTCTCGAGAGTATTGCATATCGTTACATTAGTGAGAACATGATGATGAAAAACTGGTCGTTGAGCGAAGTGGAAGATTGATGAAGGCCTGGAGGTTGGGATAGCTTCATTGATCATGTGAAATCTATACCTATGTAACAAATCAGAAGCATTCAAAAACAAAGAAATGTTCAGAGAGGATGAGTTAAGTATCCTCGTTTGCATTAAGACTAATCGGCCTGTTCGAGGTGTTGCCCTTGTTGAGAGCAGTCTGGGCATGGTTGTTGGCAGTGGCTCCATTGGTATCTCTTTTGATAGTAGGAGGGACCTCTCCAATGGCCATTTTCTTTTTTAACATAGCGTAATTAGGTGATTCTTTGGTGACAAAATGGCCATGGTGGATGGCACTGACATACAAAACAAATTTTTGAGTAAGGTCTAGCTTCTTCTCCAGAACGGAATTTTGATCCATGTTGGCCTGCATGGCGAGAAAAACTATAGTTTTGGTCTTCTAGCAGAGTTCAATAGCACGACTGAAGATATTTTCCAGGGCTCTAGTGAGGACAGGGTCCGAGATCCAATTGAATTATTCGTTCACTTCATTAGTGGAAATGCACTGGCACACAATGCGAGCTTGCTCTTCAAGCTTCGTCATCCTTTGCCGGACGACAGGATTTACCACCGCTTCATAGTTGATGGCTACCTATTGAGTAGCAGTCTCAACCTTATTGGTTGGATGCATATTGGGGGAGTCTAAGCGAGAGGCTTGGGCTCTTTTTCTGTGACCCCTGATTTGATTTCTCCCTCTACTACTAGACAGGGTATTGCATTGAGTGGACATCGTGGATTGAAGGCTGAGAGAGTTGGGGAGGTGGTGGAACAAAATCTGACCGGGGGGAAGCTGATGAAAATGAAAACAGGGATGAGAGCGAGAGGGTTGGAGGTCTGAAACTTATAGGCCACAAGCCAATCGAGCTTGTGTGAGAGCATGGGAGGAGTAATAATGGGACCTTCAACTCTGGTCTAAAGGGAGTATAAATGACAGAGGATCAGGGAAGTGGATGGGCGTGGTGGCGAGCAACAAAAGCAAAAAGATTTCACTTCCAGCGAAGGGAGGTGCCATATATGGGCATCATGGTTGAGGCACGAGGGGATCTGCCGGCAGATGATTTCGGTCTGACATGTCCATCTTCATAATGATGGCACAATCATTCCTTGCATTGGGTTGCTAATAATCATCCCAGGCTTGGGAATATATCTGAAACAAATTTGATTTTTGGGCTAGAGTTTAATTTTTTTTAGGCCTATAAGCCTGGCGTCCTCCTTTCTCCTGGCTGCCTAGCCTCCTTCATCTCTAGCGTGATCCTTTCTCCCCCTGCATCATCCCTTTCTAGTCTTTGGAGGCTAGCCACAAGATTATTTTGGCCTCGGTTTGCCCTATTTACCCTTGTCATGGGCGTTTTATATCCTTGTAGGGTTGGCTGTAAGCCCTAAGGCTCTCAATCACCCCTCTCTTCCTTCATCGTGGCCATTTTCCCCTCCGTCCAACTCTTTAATCCCTCCATTTCCTCTCCTCTTCCCTTCCTCTAGCTTTGGCATAGCCTCCTAGTCCTATGTCCTCCTCTTGGAAACCTCTTATAGGCTCTTTTTAGGGTTTTGTAGCTCGATAGGGCCTCAAAACCCTAGGTCACAGCCCTAGTTGGATTTTTTCCTTAACCTCTAGGCCTACAAGACCTTCACCCCTCCACTGCTAGCCCTCTAGGGCCTAATGTTTGACTTCCTTGGCCCTAGTGTGCCCTCATTCATCTCTGATTAGTCACTTCAATTTATAGACCCAATAAGCGTGGGTTTTGTAGGAGAAATTGGCTCAAACATTAGTGTTTTCAAGTACCAAATCATTAGACAAAATTTTGAAGCAAGTTGGCCAAGTTATTCAAGGCATAGATGCCTAGATTTTGATCTTTAAACCCTCATTATTTCATTGTTTTACTACAAATGTCATATCTATCTCATAACAGTGACATAACATGCATAAGAGTGCACTAAAATCAATCCATAAATTATCTAACACAGTAAGGAATCAATTGCATGAGTCAGGCATCCATCATTGAGATTATTCTATGTTTGCTTTTTGACTGCCATAAGTGAAATCAAATTTGATATAAGTCTGAAAAATACACTATAATAAGGTTGGTTAGTTTTTTATTTCACTTGGTAAGCCATTGGGTGTTTTGTTGCTTCATATTTGGTTCATACATGCTTGTCATTTTGGATAAAAGCGATTTTATTCACTATTTTCCTAAATCTATCTTAACATTGGACTACAAATTACATCAGTGTTATTCATTGTTTCATGCTCTAATAAGTTCATTGTGGAGAAGATTTCTTTCATTGTGCTATTAGGTTGCTAGCATTGATATTTGGAATATAACATTGTGTTACTTGTAAAGCTTCAAATTCTACACTAAGATCACTCTCTAAAATAGCTTAACACACTTGATATCATAATCAAATAATCTTGTTAAGTTATTGCTCAAGAATTAATCTAAGGATCTAATATATTGGTTCATTAAACATTTAAGTGAAGATTGGACTTAAGCATATTATTGAGTGGTTTATATTGCCCTAGCATATTGTAACTTTGCGATCTAATTTGTTAAGTAAGGTTGAATCACTACTTAATAAGTGCTCGAATTGTGTATGGTTCATGGTTCATTTGACACTTATTTGTGGCAATTAAATGGTTGTCTTGATTCCTTGGTACATTAATAATATTGTTCTCTATCTTGAGTGATTAATATCTTGTGGTGGCTAATTGGATTAACATTGGATTTATAAATCAAATTTCAAGTGGGCATCTATTGTGAAGAGCATCAATTTCATTCTAGAGAAGTTATATCTTTGGTTTCATTGGCACTTGTAAAATTGACACCTTGTCTTGTTTAAGATTTTCTTTCAAATCATTAATAAGTACCTTTGCTATAAGGTAATTAACATCAAGTACTTAAAGAACATAAACAATCTTAACTCAAACCTCACTCAACCCATCTTGCATTGCATTCTAAGTCTAGTTTCATAAACAACTTACCTCCAAGCATAAGCTTGGTTGATATACATCTAGGGCCATCCTTTCTCAATTTAGCTTGAGGGATTCAACACCTTTCTAGTGGTTGACACGGTGACCTTGCAATCGTCAGAACCATAGTTTTTTCCGATGCCGGAGGCATCAGGTGGTTGGAACACAAGGGGGTTTATCATTAATTAAGCCTTTTCTTGCTTCCTTTTGGTTTCCATCCCATAACCTACTCTAAAGAGTAGTTCCAAAATAGTTAAGAGGAATGTTGTTAGAGAAATTTTGAGGTCTAAAATGGGCCTCCTAAGAAAAATGTACAACCAAAATAAAATTTATAAGAACCAATAGGATTTAGGATGATGATGCCAACCATGGGGGATGATTCACCATTTTTAGGGTAAAAACATAAAAATATTAAAAAATAATAAAATAATAAAACTACTTTTTCAACTTGTATTTCCAACTTATCCCCCTAATATTTTACTCAAATTTCGAGTGGGAGTACTCATTGGATGCAGAATTTTATTCCTCATACAAGGAGTACCCATGTTGCATACTTTTGATGGATCTTGCTACACGAAAAATGAGAAATACATGAAAAAACATGATTTTCAAGTATTTCTCATTTTTTGTGTAGCAGGGACCATCGAAAGTATGAAACATGGGTAATCCTTCGACGAGGAATCAAATTCAGCATCAGACGAGTATTCCTGCTCGAAATTTGAGCAAACCCATAGGGAGATAAGTTGAAAATATGAGTTGAAAAAATAGTTTTTTTCTTTTTTCTCCCCTCTAAAATTTGATGATGTAATCTAATATTATTTTATTATTACCATTACTATTCTATAATTTCATTAGGAGGCCCATTAAAGACCTCAAAATTACCCTAATCTTACTTAGAATAGGCATATAACTAAAAGTAACCAAGACTCTTGCATCACACCTAGGTCTCAGGATTTGCATAGCATATAGGTTAGTTGAGCATTCAAGTAGCGATTGTTCATCCAGTTACTTGAAATATAATTGATAAAAAGCAAGAACTTGACTCCATAAAGCATTGGTCTCACATTTTAATTTAATATAATCCTTAAATATTTCTTAAATGAACTAAGTAGCTAGGTCACTCAATCGTGTCTCCTGGACTCATTGGTTGCCAACTTGTCTCGCATCTTCTCATTTCCATAGGGACTAGCCCCCATAGCATGTTGTTGGGATACAAATAGAACTGAGAGGTTAGGGATCACAGTGACAACCCCAGACCCGATTCGTTGTTGCAATTCTTGTACAATCTGAGCTGCGACATTTTTTGGTGTTGTTTCTAGCGATATCTTATTCTTGGCACTTCAACGAAATTCTCTCAATATTTCATTTTTCGTAATTTCTCATCCTCTTAGTTTTCCTCTCTTTTTTTTTTTTAATTTTTTTTATTCACACCTTTAGCACCTCGACATTTCAGTTGGTTTCTTGTTTGGGTGGTGTTGTGCTATTAAACAACCCCCATTAGTTTAGCTTAGTTACCGTAGAAAATAACGGGGACCATTTTTAAATTTGTAGAGTAAAAAAAATAAGACCCTTAAAGTGATTCATTTAGATATAAATAGGAATCAAAGGGCGTTAAAAACCTTTAATTTTGGCCTTAAAAACATTAGAGTGGAGAAAGATCACAAAATCACAATCGCAATATTGCAATGTGACACATATGGCTCCTAAAAGTCACTCGACACATATTGCGATGCGATATATATCAAAGCGCTTTTATAAATGGAAAAGGTATTTTCCAAAAAAATTCTATAAAGAAAAACTTACAGGACCCACTTCCGCCACGTACGTTATCGCAAATCGCATTTCACAAGTTCTACCTTGATAGTCTTAATTTCACCCTCCACATTTCACCGATGTGATATACTGATCACATCGCACTTTCGCAACATAAACATTCTTTCTCATCATCCATATTCGTCGATATTGCAATTTCGATATCACAATCGGAAAAACGTAGTCGATCGATATTTTATAAAGATTCACACATGAGCAACACTATGATGCGACATATCTCGTCTTAATGCTAGAATGATTACATGGGAACATCAACCCATACCAACCAGTAATGCCATAACTTAACTATTTTATAGCTTATGCCTCCAAAATTATTTAACTACAAGAAGCATTGAATTCATATATTTACAACATGCCAAGTCTCATTTGTTTAATAGTTTCCATTATTACAATACTTGCACATTTGTAAAATCAAAGTTTCCTATTTCTGCTTATCATTTCCCATTGTTCACAGGCGATTCCAAATAATCAGAGTTCTTTGGAGATGTCTAAATCTCTTAAGAAAGCTAAGAAACCTATGGCCCCTGTGAATTTTTCACCTGATGTAAGCAAAAGAACAAAGATTCTTCCCCTGTTTACAAACACAACATGCAGACTACAAAGTGGATCTTCCTCCTGGAAAGCCATGTACAAGTTGTTTGAGGATGATAAACCCCATAAGGTTCAAAGGAATGTTACTGTTGATGCTTTTGATTCCTCATAAGCTACTACAGAGGAAGTGGCCAATTATTTTCTACATCGAATTGTTGCATGCCCTAAAATCTTACCATATACAGATATGGTAAGATGGATAATTGACAACCTCAACATTGGGGAAAGGAATTTCTTAACCAGCAGAGGAACGATGATAGGTTCCTTTAAAGCTGAAGATTTGAAGTTGATGTACCACATCCCAGACCCAGAAAATGTCTACGACAAGGAATGTCTGGTGCAATTCACCAATGATAATGAGCTGAAGTCAAATGCAATCAAGAAATAGAGAAGCAACCCAAACAAACACAAGAATGATGACAAGGGTATGTATTCTACTGACTCTCTTACTAGTCCCTACTGTTATGTTGCTGCAATGATGTCTAGGCTCTTTGGTCATCTTGACACTACCAAATTTTCAGTTGAATGGGTTCCCCTAATGGAAGCAGTTGCAGACTCTTATATTATGGATTGGGGAAACATTTTGTCCAATAATATTGCTACCCAAAATTTAGAATACAGGAAAAATCGTTCTATTTCCTCCAAAAAATTTCCCCCATTTTATATGAGTGCTTATATCATGGAAGTTGTATGTTTCACTTCAGATTTTCCAACCATGGGTTGGAAATGGACTACCTAGGACCCTCTCCCCATTCATGTATATCATAGCATGTTATGGGAGTCAAAATTTGAAAACCATTTTTATAAAATCTTCCATGGAATTATTCTCCCTTTGTTTCAAATTGTGTTCAATGAGAAAGCCCCTAGATTGTCAAAATAAGCTCAAGCTTATTTCTCCTCCATTGGAAAATGGTTTGGAGAAGAATTGTTTACCTATGTTAGAGTTTTTGGGAGCCTGGCTCGACCGCATTGTTAGAAAAATATATATTACAGAGCAAAGCAACACATAAAATATGCGGAAACACAAACACAGAAAAAACATAAAACCATAGAGACATATATATACGTGGTTCCCCAATTTGGGCTATGTCCAATACGAAAATCTAGTCCTTCCTTTATATTATCCAGCAAATGAAGAGACACAACCTACGTCAGATCCGTTGTAATATCCTCTGTTCTCTATCACATTCTCCCTTTTTGTTTCTCGCTCTGAGAATATACATAAAATACACAACCTCAATTACAATGCCCTCATACAAGATGAGGGGTTGCCTTCTAGGGCAAAAAACCCTAAATTAAACATAACTTATACCATCAGATCATCTGCCTAATGAACAGTCCAGATTGACTAGAAATTACAATACTTTTACAAGGCGATTTTACATATGTTTTTAACTTTGGGGGAACTGCCCCCAAAACCCCCGCCAAGGGACCACTGGCCCTTAGACCCCCCAGGAGGGACAAGTCCCCACACCCTCCAACACCCCCCCGTGTGGAGGGATGTATAGTATTCCTGGGGTATACATCCGACTGAAACAAAAATCTCTAAATCAGGATGAAAATCGAGCTCCACACCCAACAATCTCGCACTTGGAGATTGATTGTAGCAACTCCACCGTTGCTTCATTTGCTGGACAATGACTCCACTTTGGACCTGCATTTTTCTCATCTTTATCATCATACTTGAATACCAATTGAAATTGAGCATAATCTCAGTTTCTCCCTAGTTACAATTTTTGTTAGCATATCTGTAGGATTCTGGATAGAGTGTATCTTTTCCAGCTTCAACTATCCATCTTCCAACAGTGACCGTATGAAATGGTACTTGAGCTGTATGTGTTTTTTCCTAGAATGAAATGTTGAGTTCTTTTCAAGATTAATGGCACTTTCGCTGTCACTATATAATATGCCCATCTCATGCTTCTTACCCAATTCATCCATGAACCTTTGTAACCAAATCGTTTCTTTACTAGCCTCTGTAGCAGCAACATACTATTCTTCTGTTGTTGAGATAGAAACAACATTTTGGATTTTTGAAACCCAACGGACATTTGTTCCACCTGTAGTAAATACATAACCTATAGTGATCCTCTTCTTATCTCTATCACCTGCCATATCTGCATCAACATATCCCTGCAAATCAATGTTTGAACCACCAAAGCATAATTCTTTATGTGTGGTACCTCTCAAATATCTGAGAATCCATTTCACTGCCATCCAATGTTCTTTTCATGGATTTTTCATGTACCTTCTTACAACTCCCACTGCATGTGCAATATCAGGCCTTGTGCAGACCATTGCATACATTAAGCTTCCAACTATTGATGCATATGGAGCTTTAGACGTATAATCCATTTCTTCTTAGGTCTTGGGGCACAACTCCTTACTAAGTTTGAAATGGCTAGCAAAATGTGTACTAACTGGTTTTGCATTCTGCATATTAAATCTTTTCAACACCTTTTGTATGTATTCATTTGGAGACAATGTTAATTTGCGATTTTTCCTGTCTCTAGTTATTCTCATACCAAGGATTTTTTTTGTAGCTCCCAAATACTTCATTGCAAATGAATTTGCCAATTTTCTTTTGAGCACATTTATTTCCTACATGTTAGACCCTACAATACGCATGTCATCTACATACAATAACAATATAATATTGCTACCATCATTTTGCTTTTTCAGATAAGCACAATGATTAGAGTGACATCTAGTATAACCTTGTTCAAACATAAACCTATCAAATTTTAGATACCATTGCCTTGGAGCCTGTTTTAAGCCATACAAGCTCTTCTTTAACTTGCACACTAATTTTTCCTTCCCTTTGACCTCATATCCTTGTGGTTGCTGCATATAGATCTCTTCCTCCAAATATCCATGGAGAAATGTTGTATTTACATCTAGCTATTCAAGATGAAAATCTTCCACTGCTATAAGACTTAAAATAGTTCTAATTGAAGTCATCTTAACAACAGGAGAAAATATTTCATCAAAATCAATACCTTTCTTCTGTGCAAACCCCTTCACCACAAGTCTAGCTTTGTAGCTTTGTTTTCCTCCATCTTCTTCCTTCAACCTATAAAACCATTTATTCTGCAATGTTGTTTTACCTATCGGCAACCTGATTAAGTCCCAAGTCTGGTTATGTATTAAGGAGTCCATCTCTTCTTTCATGGCTAGCTCCCACTTCTTCCTGGTTTCAACCTGCATTTCTTCTTCATAACATTCGGGTTCACCAAAATCAGTCAACAGTAAATAATATAATGAAGGAGAGTATCGTTCAGGGGGTCTACTTACACTGGTAGATCTTCTGACACCACTTTTAGGTGTTTGAGGTGCTTGTTGCTGTTGTGATGGTTGTTGTTGTTGATTATTATTATTTTCAGGCACCTTTACCTATTATGTGGTCTCGTCAAGAACTGTGTATTCTTTGTTTTATTTTTCATGTTTATTTTCCTACAACTGATTCTTATACAAGACATTTTCATTGAATATTACATCTCTTCTCCTAATGATTTTGTGGTTTTCATAATCATATAAGTGATAACCAAAATCATTAACACCATATCCAATAAAAGCACATTTATTTTATTTTTCCTCAAGCTTTATTCTATTTTCTTTATTAATATGGACAAAGGCGTCACAACCAAAAAGCTTTAAAAATGAGTAGTTTACCTTTTTACCTATCCATGCCTCCTATGGAATACCACCATCCAAGGAACTTGAAGGCCCTTTTTTTATTATATAAACAACATTATCTACAACATCTGCCCAAAATTGTAAAGGAAATCATGCATACAATCTCATGTACCTTGCACGCTCCATGATTGTTTTGTTCATTCTTTCTGACACACCTGTTTTCTTGTCGTCTTCTTGGAACTGTCTTCTCTATACGAATTCCATGCTCTGAATAGTACCTATCAAACTCTTTGCTGCAATATTCACCTCCATTCTCTGATCTCAGACAATTCAACTTATTTCCTATCTCAATATCAACCAAATCTTTCCATTTCTTGAAAGTATCAAATACATCAGATTTATTATGAATACAATAAATCCAATTTTTTCTAGTTGCATCATCAATAAAAGTAACATAATAACGAGAGCCACCGAGAGATGATACTTGAGCAGGTCCCCATACATCTGTATGCACAAGCTCTAATTTTTTTCTTTTTTTTTTTCTTTCCCAACTCTGAGAAATCTGACTCTCTTTTGTTTTCCATAAATACAATTCTCACAGAAATCCAAATCAATATTCTTCAAACCTAGCAACAAATTTCTTGAGTGAAGAATCTTCATCCCCTTCTCACTCATGTTTCTGATCCTATGATGCCATGCATCTGCTCCTTTTGAAGTTAAAGCATTAATAGATTTATAAATACGATTGCTTAAATACAATGTACCAACCTTTTCTCCTTTTGCTATTACCAGGGTTCCTTAGGTGACCTTCCAAGTTTTATCTGTGAAAGTTGTCACACAACCTTCACCGCCTAACTGCT
Organism: Pinus albicaulis; assembly: GCA_034641835.2. Taxonomy (NCBI): domain Eukaryota; kingdom Viridiplantae; phylum Streptophyta; class Pinopsida; order Pinales; family Pinaceae; genus Pinus; species Pinus albicaulis. Next base: position 561,526,485 of record CM076571.1, on the reverse strand, counting down.
CTATTGAAATCATATTTTTCTTTAGATCTAGAACATGCCTTACCTACTTTAATAACCATTGGTTTCCATTCTGCTATTTTACAAGAACTTTACCCATTCCAACGATTTTACAGGGTTTATCATCACCCAGACGAACCTGTCCAAAATCTCCTTGAACATAGTCATGAAAATATTTCTTATCAGGTGTGGAATGGAATGAGGCCCCTGAACCTACCACCCAGGAATCAGTAAAATTTTCTAAAGAAATAATCAAAGCATCTTGTAACACATCACCTGTTACATTTTCTTCGTGATTGTTTTCTTGTTGCACGTCTCCTTATTTTCCCTTTAGAGATCTACAATATTTATTCAGGTGTCCTTTCTTTCCACATTTCCAGCACACTATCCTCGATCTGGACTTGGATCTGCCTTTCCTTTATTTACTGCGATATCCTGAGCTCTTTCCTCTTTCTAGTTTTCTTCCCCTATACTCTACACTCAAAGCATTACTCGATGTCTCACCGGAGCTTTTCCGTCGCATTTCCTCGCTAAGGATAGCACCGACAACATCATCAAACTTTAAAGTACTGAATTCAGAGGCAGAGTTACTAATGGCCATAACTAAACTATTCCAACTTTCTGGAAATGAGCACAGAAATAACAGAGCCCTAGCTTCATCATCAAAGTTTACCTCTACAGAACTTAACTAATTGGTAACTATATTAAAATAATTTAAATGGTCTACAACAGATCCGCCTATCGACATCTTCATATTAAATAAACGTTTCATAAGAAATACCTTATTTGACGTCGATGGTTTTTCATATATTTTCACCAATTCCTTAATCAAACCCTCTGTTGTTGTTTCATTCAAAATATTGAAGGCTACCGACGCCGTAAGGCATAACCGTACTGTTCCAAGTGCCTTTCTATCGAGAATCTCCCATTCTGCGTCTTTCATAGTCGTTGGCTTCTTTGTTTTTCTGCTCAATGGTAGGTACATATCTTTCTGATACAGATAATCTTCCATCTGCATCTTCCATAGCGCGTAGTTTTGGCCGTTAAATTTCTCGACCCTAAACTTACCATCTTCCGCCATTGTTCCCACTCGAACCAGGGAACCCTTCTCTCTTGTGAGTTTATCAACCAAATAGACCTTTGGCTTTGATACCAGTTGTTAGGAAATTATATATTACAAAGCAAAGAAACACATAAAATATGCGGAAACACAAACACATAAAACATATAAAACCAGAGAAACACAGATATACATGGTTCACCTAATTTTGGCGACATCCACCTCGAACAGCCAGTCCTTCCTTTCTATTATCGAGAAAAATGAAGAGACACAACCTACAACAGATCTACTGTAATATCCTCTTTTCTCTATCGCAGTCTCCCTTTCAGTTTCTCGCTCTAATAATACACATACAATACATAGCCGCAATTACAATGGCCCTGATTGACTAGAAATTACAATACTTCTACAGGGAAATTTTACATATGTTTTTAGCTTCGAGGGCGCTGCCCCTAAAACCCCTGTTGGGGGGCTGCTGACCCCCAGACCCCCTAGCCGCGTGGGTGGACCCCCCCCGAACCCCGCAGGGGGGACAAGCCCCCCCCGCATTTAGGGGTGTACATTCTTCCTGGGGTATACATCCGGCCGAAACAAAGATCTCTAAATCGGGATGAAAATCAGGCTCCACACCCTAGATTGTCAGAATAAGCTCAAGTTGATTTCTCCTCCATTAGAAAATGATTTGGAGAATAATTGCTTACCTATGTTAGAGTTTTTGGGAGCCTAGCTTGACCGCATGTTTTACCATTGTATGTTCTTGATAAGCTTCTCGCAAGAGAAGTAACTTATCAAAATGTTGGTAACAGATTAATGAGGTTTCTTCAGGAAGCTAAGAAAGAATAATGGCCCTCCTTTCCAATTAATTGTGGTGTTTACGCCTTGGACAATTATAAGCATGCAATTTTAAAGCTCGGCCAAATTGAATGTTTGAAATTTTTTACAATTTCAAACAGGTAATAAGACCCAAATAAATTTTCCAATGATTTTAACACCCAAGTTAAAATCAAACCTCTTGGACATGAAGATGATGAGTTTGATGACTTTTTTGCGTCAGTCGATAATTACTCTTTAGTTCAGAATTTAGCAGCCTTAGGCCTCCATCCACAACAATTTCCAAAGTTTAAAAAGTACGGGAACAAGAGACTAGAATGAATTTCATTGAAAATGTTGGACGTCTCTCAACCCTTAACACAAAAAGAAAAGGAAAAATAATCGACACCTAAGGATACTGAAGTCCTTAGTAAAAATGAACAAGATAAATCTGTTGAAGTTCAAACCATGGAATCATATTTCCCAAGTAATTTGAATGATGTCTGGAAGGAGTTTAACCAAAAAATCCAAGGAGACCAAGAAGTGATAATTACTGTTCATCAAGAGATTATGCAAAGGCCTCAAAGTAAAAGTAGGGCATGTTCACTGCTGGGCCCTATGACAAGTTAGTTAGCACAGATCAAGTGGAATTCATCTCGACCTTCCCCACTACAGAAATTGTACTCAAAATTGAGGAAATCCCTCCTCTGGATATATTCTATAGTCCTAAACATAAAAAAATTATGAGCAGACAAAGGAAAAGAAGGAGAACAGGGCAATCTCAACTCCTTGTCCTAGGAGATGTTTCAAAGGAAGTTGTTTGGAAAGATTCACAAGAATATCCTTCACAAGATCTAACTCGTCAGACCTAGTTCGCAGGAGCCTATGCATTTGCAACTATAGATAAAGAATCTGTGGTTCAACAATTGATGAAAGAAAAGGATGAAAGAATCATCCAATTAGAACATGAGCTATAGAAAGAGAAACAAAACATCAACCAACAACTACAGGTACAGGTAACATAGCTCCAAGAGAGCATTGATCAGTTGAAAATTCAGCATCAAAATGAAATCAGTTCAAAATAAACTCAAATTCATCAATTGCAGTTTTCTATAGAGAAATTGAAAGATAATCCAAAGATAGATGAATCTAGAAAAGAGGCATTGGAACTAAAACCCTACTGGCACAACAAAAATTTATTTTTTGTCAAAATTTATCAAATATCCTTGAATTATGTGAGCAAAGTGATTCACTAATGAATCGGATATCAGACCAAAGTATCAGTTTCGATGAGATTGATGATAAAGTTTCACAGTATGTCACCTTGAAGGACATTGCTGATGGCCGAGAGATCAACATGCCCAGGATTGAGGACTCTAAAAAATAAATATTGGTTACTGATTAGGACATACAATTGAAACATGTTGAAAGAGTCATCTGCAGAGCAAACGATGTCGCTAATGACATTGTTGAAATTCTCAGTTGAAATCTCATCGCATCCAATATTATTGATAGATGCCCTCCCTGTTCGCTTCATATTGTGAAAGATTTGATAAGGAAATGGAAATAAGTTTCAAAGTTCAAAGAGGAAAACATCAGAAATTTGGAAAAACTGGATTGGGAGAAGTATTAGAGATACTAGGTAAAGCCACGTAGCCAATGGCTCATGTTACGTTGTCTTACAGATACTTCCTCCTATATGTTTCCTCCACTTTCATATGTGATTTTCACTGGACAACTGTGCATCAGGTTAGGCCAACCTCCCGAGGTTAAGCCTATGCTTAAGATCCTTCAGCTGAAGGAATGAATGGTTGATGAGACATCAAGACAACCATCAAGAAAGTCACCCCTTTAAATTATGTTTCTGTTTAAATTTCACTTAGTTTAAGGAGAGTTGTTTAAACCTCATCAAATTTTATTGTAATTACTATTTTTAATACTTTCCATTTTATTATATAAACCCCTTCATGTCTTTGAAGAAGGGGTCCTAAAATTTTGAAAGGAATACTTTACAAAAGTCACACTTTTGTACTCTTAAAGTTTTCTTAATAGAAAGGGTTGGACCAAATACTATGTCTAAAACTAGAAGAGTTAGCGTATACATGGTACTTTTATCCTATATGCTATATTATTGTTCCAAATGAGAAATGGTTATTTTTTCTTATGATGTTTTTTTTTATGTATCTATTTGAAAATAGTCTGGCTTTAACTCACTTTTGAATATGTTAGATTGTTATATTTTGCTACATATTCAATACAGATAGTAAACAGTTGTGATATATCCTTATCCAATTGATTTAATTAAATAAATTATTTCAAATTGTTTTCATATCTCTAAGTGTTTATATAATATTTATTTGTATTCACTAAAAGATAATCTTTATAAATCGCACAGAGAATATATTTCATCCCAGGATACATATAGATAGATATATTATTTACTTGAAGATTGTTGTTACTCCCATATACCAAGTTACAAACAATCATTATCTCATCCATTCATCCAATTATATTTCACTAGGAAACCGGTTCCATAAATCTAGTCGGAGCCACCATACCAAACAGAAAAGGGACGGTTTTTAAGTCCCCGACCGGGTGGTTTTCCCCAATGTTGTAGCACCGAATTTCGGGGCCTCAACATTTTTGGCACTATAAGGAGGGCCATCAGACTATGAATGGAACCAAAGCTTAATCCAAAAATCAAAGACCATCAAAAGGGTCATTCTCCCTCTAAGTCTCCTACAACTTCCATTCCTGGTTCAAGATCTCTTATTCTTAGATCAGAAGTTGTACAATATTCCCCCAAATCTCTTAGTTTTCTTCATAGATAACTCTCTTCAGATTATACTCCAGAATCACCCAAAGTACAAACCTTAATAGAGAAATTCAAAGAAATTTCTATTTCGGCAGAGAAACTTGTACTTTTTGAAGCCTTAGAAGGAAGTGTTACTTCAATATTTGAGGGCACTGGTGTATTAACCCGTTCAAAGAGTGAAAAGATCAGAGTAATCCCTTTTAAGTTTCCTCTCCATTCTCACCATATGAAATCCCCAATATCCAAAACCCAATCATCTACTAGTGATATTCAATCCTCTTCCACCCCTCAAACTAAATCATTTATTCCTCCTTTTACATCTTCTCAAACAATTTCTTCATCAATTCACATTCCTTCTTCTTCCTAGTCTACAACCACTGCCTCAAGCAGTATTATTTCCATATTTATTTCTTCTACACCAACAACCACTACTGGAACTACTTCTTCCACTATGAATCCTTCTTCAGGGTAAACTAATCCTCCAGTTCACACAATGGCGGCTAGACCTTGGCAAAATCCTGGACCAAGTCCTCTTCATCCTTTACCTAAGCATCCTGAAAGATGGTTGCCTAAGTATAACCCTGATCATTAGGGGAATTTTGAGGTCTAAAATGGGCCTCCTAAGGAAATTATAAAATAATAGTGGAAAAAATCAAATAAGATTTGATGACATCATCAAATTTTAGAGGGAAAAATGAAAAAACTACTTTTTCAACTCATATTTCCAACTTATCTCCCAAAGTTTTTACTCAAATTTTGAGTGGGAGTACTCGTTGGATGCAAAATTTAATTCCTCATCCAAGGAGTACTCATGTTGCATACTTTCGATGGTTCCTACTACATGAAAAATGAGAAATACATAAAAAATGTGATTGTAATCACGTTTTTTTTATGTATTTCCCATTTTTCATGTAGCAGGGTTCATTGAAAGTATGCAACATGGGTACTCCTTGGATGAGGAATTAAATTTTGCATCCAACAAGTACTCCCGCTCGAAATTTGAATAAAAACTTTGGGAGATAAGTGGAAAATACGAGTTGAAAAAAGTAGTTTTATTATTTTATTATCTTTTAATCCTTTTACCCTTTTACTTAAAAAATGGTGAATCATCCCCCATGGTTGACATCATCATCTTGAATCCTATTGGTTCTTATAAAGTTTATTTTTGTTGTACATTTTTCTTAGGAGGCCCATTTTAGACCTCAAAATTCCCCTAATGGATGGTCTACTTGCAAAAGAGAACATCTTCATAATTTTATGCTTGACATGAATCTTAACGATGTCACTAAAGAATATTGTGTAGTTAGATTATTTCTCTATACTTTTCAAGGATTAGCTGGATCATGGTTTTTCTCACTACCATCAGGCACTATTACTAGCTGGGATATTTTTGAAGAACAATTACTTAATAAATTTGGTGATGATCGTACTACTGCTTCTCTTATCAATGATCTTTCCAATATTAAAGCAAATACAAGGGAAAATATCAAAGATTTCAACTCTAGACTTAATAAGCTACTCAATAAAATCCCAACCACATCTAAGCCTGGGGTAGATGTACAAATAGAATGGTACATATCCTCTCTTCCTTCTAATATTTTTGTTTTTGTAGATAGAGCCAATAAGGCTACATTGGTAGAAAATATTAAAGAAGCTCTTTCGGTTGAAAAAATAATTCTTTCTTTAGAAAAGAACACTGCACAGGAATATAGAAAAACTAAAAAGGTTTCATTTAAGGACGAACCTAAAAAGAAAACATCTAAAGATCCTTATGATCTTGAGGGATTACAAAAGGTACTCAAAGCTATGTCAAATGATATGGTCAAAATAAAGAAACAAGTATCTGAGTCTTCTTCGAAGAAACCTTTTAGATATTTTAAGAAAAATCAAGCTTCCCAACCTACAAATGTAATCTCGAATGTTGAATTAGATCAAGACAAAGATAAAGATGAAACAATATCATTTACAGAAGAATCACAAGATGAAGAATTAGTCAAAGTTCATGGATTATGGGACTTTATCCTTCCAACATATGACAATGAAGATGAACATGAAGCACTTCTAGTTAACACTAGAAGTAAAAATTCTACTGACCTCCCTTAGTATCCTCAAAAGTAGAAGTCTTCATCCTCTGTTGCTAAGGATAAAGTTGTTAACAAAAGAATTCCTTCTCCTCAATCGAACCCAACTTCTTCCTCTTCCATCTACATCCAAGAAATTATTTGTATCTGATACTATCGAATATAATATAGTAGAACACATGAAGAAGATAACAACAAATATATCCATACATGAGTTGATAAAATTAAAACAACAACATAAAATTTTACTCAAAGAGTTGAATGCAGTCCCTGCTTCATCCTTAGTTATGCCTGTTACTTCCAAAGTTTCAAAAGGAGTTGGTAAACCTCCTAGTGATTCACCTGAAAAAATTGATGCAAGTGATGCTATTTTAATGAGACAGATCTAATTCACATACTCTTCCCTTTGTTTTAACTTTTAAGGTATTCAAAAAAAATGTGCATAATTGTCTAATTGACTCTGGAGCCTCTTCAAATATCATGCCATATTCTCTTTACTTGAAGTTGAACATTTCTCCTCAAAAGACTACAGTACACATGGTGCAATTAAACAGAACTAAGATTAAGGTATTGGGAGAAATGAATTCAATCTTCATCAAACTAGCATCCAATTCAAATTTTCATTGAGTGATTAATATTTTAGTTGTTGATATCCCTGACTTTTACAATTTAAACCTAAGTGGATATTGGTTAGAAAAGCTTCATGGTTATTTTACCACTAATTGGTCTCATATGTGGCTTCCCTATAATGGTAATCCAAATCAAATCCGAGTAGACCATAAAAAACATATGAAATACCTAGTGACCAAATTCGAAGATGAGAATGAACCCATGGATTTTACTAATAACATTCTCGTGAATTACTCTGCTGAATATTTTTTGGGGAATTTTAATGCTCAGACATCTCCATTTCTCACCAACTCAGTTAATTCTCAACTCAAAAAAAATTCTCAGTCGGACTCTTCCAAGTGTATAAATATCATAGATAAACCTTGTATTAATACTTTTTTCTGGACATTATACTTTGATGGATCAAAATATGGTGAAAGTGCAGGAGTTGGCTGTATACTAATCAATCTAGAAGGAGAAAAGACAATTCTAACATGCATACTTGAATTTGAATGCACAAATAATACCGCAGAATATGAGGCACTAGTCCAAGGCTTATGCAAAGCAATTGACCTTGGTGTCAAATATCTCCAGGTATATGGAGATTCTGAAATAATTGTCAAACAGGTAAGAAATATTATATATTGTATTTCTGGTCATCTTAAACATTACAAGTCATTAGTACAATCTCTTATCTCACATTTTATAGCATTCAATATATCGTTTATCCCAAGAATTCAGAATGCAAGTGCAGACCTTCTAGCTAATGTAGCATCCAGAGTTATTCCTTCAGGGATTATAGTCCAGAAAGATTTGCTATAGAATTTATTTTTCGCCCATATTTTCCTGATAATGTCACTAATTGGAGAGTATTCCACGATGATGAAGATGTTATAACTTTTCTTACATCAGAAGGGTCATAGATGATCAATTAATTGATGAATATGAACATGAAAGGCAATTGAATCAGAAACCTGAAGAAAATGCCATACCTAATTTTGTGGTTAAGCCTGAAGATCTCTATGATCTCAAAGATAGGTTAAAAAAGGTTACTAATTCCAAATTGCAAAGTTCAACTTTGAGGTTTGAACTTGTAAACCTTGGCACAAATCTCAAACCTTAGAACATTAATTTAGGACGTGGTATTTCGTCTGATGAAATATTAGCCTTCATTCACTTACTAAATAAATACAAGAACATCTTCGCATGGAAATATGAAGATCTCAAAATGTATGATACCTCCATCATCCAACATATTATCCCAATGATATCCACTAAAAAGTCTATACAACAAAAGTTAAGGAAAATTAACCCTGATCTTGAAAGTCAAATCAAAAGTGAACTAAACAAACTCCTTAAGGAAAAGATTATCTTCCATGTTAGGCATTCAAAGTGGGTCTCAAATTTAGTCCCTGATAGGAAAAAGAATGGTGATATTCGCATTTGTATAGATTTTAGGAATTTAAACAAAGCTTGCTTAAAAGAAAATTTCTCATTACCATCGATTGAACAAATTTTGGAATCAGTTGCTTGATCTGAATTAATGTCTTTCCTTGATGGAATTTTAGGCTACAATCAGGTTCTGGTTCATCTATAAGATAGGTTAAATACTACATTTAGAACTAAATGGGGCACTTATGCCTACTAGAAAATGCCTTTCGGCCTAATCAATGCAGGAGAAACTTTTCAAAGAGCAATGGACATTGCTTTTATAGGACTCATAAATAAAATTGTGGTTGTATATTTAGATGATATAACCATTTACTCCAAGAAAATAAGCGACCACTATCATGATCTTAAGCAAATCCTTGAATGTTATTTAATATATGGAATTTCTTTAAATCCCAAAAAGTCTTATTCGCTTTAAGTGAAGGTAAAATTTTAGGATTTATTATCTCAAAAGAAGGTATTTTTGTAGATGCAGAAAGGATTAAGGAAATTTCTGAACTCTCTCATCCCCATAATAAGAAATCCATGCAATCCTTTTTAGGAAAGATAAATTTTGTTAAAAGATCTGTTCCAAAATTTTCTTAAATTGTTTTACCATTGCAAGTAATGATTAATAAAAGTGAACTCTTTAAATGGGGACACAATGAAAGAGAAGCTTTTGATCTAATCAAACAAGCCATCATCAATGATCCTTCTATGACTACCCCAGATTTTTCTAGTCATTTCATTTTATATATTTTTGCATCCAAAACATCTTATGTTGTTGTGTTAATACAAATCAATGATCAAAATATTGAAGCACCCATTTCTTTCTTTAGTTCAAATCTTCAAGTTGTTGAACTAAATTATTCTGAAGTGGAAAAACAATCGTTTAATCTTTAAAGCACTTTAAACCTTTTCTCCTAAAACACACGCACTAAGGTAATAGTTCCATTTTCGGCATTAAGGCAACTACTTATTCAAAAGGAACTGGGAGAAAAAAGAGAAAATTTGGTAACTACTCTATAGGAATATAACATTGAAATAGGACCAGCCAAAATCATCAAGGGGCAAGGTCTCTGCAGATTAATATCTGGAGCATCCAACATATCAGATGATGAAGAGTCATGTAACATTGTACACATTGCTGGGGTAAGCATGAATGACTCTAAATTAAAATATATTGATCTTATATTTTATTTAAAAAATGGATATGCTCCTACAGAACTCAATTACAAAAGAAAAAGAGCTTTAAGATTGAAATCTAGTCAATATCATATCATAGAAAATGTTTTATTTAGAAATAACTATGACTATGTACTATTAAGATGCCTTGAGAAATCTGAAGCACAAAGGGTTTTGCAGGAACTCCATGATGGACCTGCAGGTGGAAATTTCAGAGGAGATACCACCACACATAAAACCCTTCATGCAGGATATTACTAGCACACACTATTTAAAGACGCTCATGTATATGTGAGAAAATGTAAAACATGACAATCCACTGCTGGAAGACAAAGAAAACCATCCTTCCCCTTGTAGTCAGTCAACATTGAGCAACCTTTTGAGCAATTGGGATTGGACATCATAGGTGAGATCGTTCCTAACTCATCCAAACAACATAAATACATTATCACTACAATAGATTATTTTACTAAGTGGGTGGAAGTTGTTACACTGAAGGTTGTTAACTCTGAAGCCATTATGGAATTTATTGATCAATTCATTATTACCAGTTTTGACTTACCCAATTCACTTATGTTTGATAATGCATCTTATTTTTCAGGAAATAGTATGACTGAATTTTCTCTCAAAATATGTTTTAAAATTAAATACTCTTCTAACTACTATCCCCAATGGAATGGTTTAATAGAATCAACAAATAAAAATCTCATAAGAATCATAAAAAGGACTATTGATCAAAGCCATAAAAATTGGCACAAGTCTTTAACATTTGCACTATGGGCAGATAGGATTACTCAAAAGGCCTCTATAGGAACTTCTCCATTCAATCTAGTTTATGGGAAAGAAGTTGTAATTCCATCAAATTTAGCTCTTCCTTCATTAGCCCTAGTTCAATTTAGTAATGAAGTACCTTCTTATTCCTTACAATTAATAATGTCTTAGATCCTTAAAATGGAAGAGGAAAGAGAAAAAGCCAAATTAACCCATGCTCGACACCAGCAGATAGTGAAAAATTCTTTTTTTTTTGTTTCCCCAAAAACATTCCAAGTTGGATCCCTTGTCCTTAAGTGGGACAAGGAACATGAAGAAAAAGGTAAGCATACCAAATTCCAAGGAATGTGGCTTGGACCATTTCAAATCATAGAACAAATTGGCCTATCAACCTTCATGTTACAAGATCTTCAAGGCAGAAAAGATTTTCTTCCTGTCAATGGGCTCATTTTGAAAAAAAACATTTCTTAGAAGAAAATTTTCTTCTAAATGTACTATACTTATACTTTTACCTTTCTTTAGGAAATGTTTGATTACATACTTTTGGTTCTTCACAACACCTTTGGATTATTTTATATCTTTTTATTTTTGGAGAATAGAAATTCTTGAGGAAATAACTACAAAACTTGAAAATTGAATGAATACTATACAATTCTGAAAAAAAATAAAAAAATAAAAAAATAAAAAAATAAATAAATAAATTCCATTGAAATTGTATATTTTATAAACCTGAAGTTTGTAAAGTATTTTTACTTCATTATCAATAAAAAAAGGTCCATCCTTACAAAGTAAAGACTTGTTGTCACTAAGCATATTTAACTCTAAATTTTCATCCAAAACTCTTAAGGATTCAATGATTCTCCCCATCCATTAAAAATACTTTTTTTAGAGTGTAATTCAAAAATATAAAAAACTTAAAAGGATAAGGGGTCTCATCACGAGCCTGCTTACCATGATCATAGGTAAATAATAAATTGACATTACCACTATTGCATATCAAATTAGGGTAATGGTTCATGATTCTTAAAATCATAAGACAAGGGGTCTCATCACGAGCCAACTTGTTCAGTTCAATTATAACTAGTGAATGTCATTGTCACTTTCTGGTCATCAAGCCAGGACAATGACCTTTTAAGAACAAGAAAAAATAAGTTATATGATTAATGATTTATCTCAAATAATTGTAATAATAAATGGATGGGATACTGAATCATTGATTGCTAAAAGGTAACCTTGTTGAGGCTATGAATGCCTGCTGCCAGCAACGGCTCTACCGATGACAAAAGGAGTAAATAAAAAGGCTAAGTTACAAAGATACAATTACTTTATCTTTTGAACTATTTAATGATTGATATATAGGAATGAGGATATTTATTTATGAAAGGTTTCTGAAAGCCTAATAATAAAGATGAGTCTTTTTATTCAAAGTAATTTTATTCATTCAAAACATTTCGAAAACAATTTTTGTTTCCTTAAATTATTTTTACTTATCTAAAGATACTAAGAAATTGTTTTTCAGAGACAAGTAGTTCTTCGAGTGAATCACCAATTGTTGTGTTATTCAACAACCCCCATTATTTTAGCTTAGTTACCTTAGAAAGTAATGGGGACCCTTTTTAAATTTATAGAGTAAAACGAATAAGACCCTTAAAATGCTTCATTTATATATAAATAGGAATCAAAGGGGGGTAAAAACCTTGAATTTTGGCCTTAAAAACATTAGAGAGGAGAAAGATCGCAAAAGCGCAATCGCAATATCGCAATGTAACATGTATGGCTCCTAAAATTCACTCGGAACATATTGCAATGCGATATATATCAAAGCTCTTTTATAAAGGGAAAAGGAATTTTCTAAACAAATTCTATAAGCAAAATCTTACGGGACCCACTTCTACCACATAGGCTATCACAAAATGCAAATCACATTTCACAAGTTCTACTCCAACAATATTAATGTCACCCTCCACATTTCGTCGATGAGATATACTGATCACATCGCACTTTCACAACATAACCATTCTTTCTCATCATCCATATTCGTCGATATTGCAATTGTGATATCGCAATCGGCAAAATGTAGTCGATTGACATTTTATAAAGATTCACACACAAGCAACATCGTGATGCAACATATCTCGTATTAATGTTGGAATGATTACATGGGCACATCAACCCATACCAATCATTAATGCCATAACTTAACGATTTTATAGCTTATGCCTCCAAAATGATTTGATTGCAAGAAGCATTGACTTCATGTATTTACGGCATGCCAAGTTTCATTCGTTTAATTGTTTCCATTATTACGGTACTTGCACATTTGTAAAATCAAAGTCGCCACTTTCTACTTATCATTTCTCATTGTTCACAGGTGAGTCCAAATAAGCAGATTTCTTTGGAGATGTCGAAATCTCTTTAGAAAGCTAACAAACCTATGGCCCCTGTGAATCATGCACCTATTGTAAGCGAAATAACAGAGATGCTTCCCCTGTTTACAGACACAAAATGCGAACCGCAAAATGGATCTTCCTCCTAGGAAGCCATGTACAAGTTGTTTGAGGATGAAACTACATAGGGTTCAAAGGAAAGTTATTGTTGATGCTTCTAATTCCTCAGAAGCTACTACAGAGGAAATGGCCAATTCTTTTCTGCATCGAATTTTTACGCGACCTAAAATCTTACCATATACTAATATGGTAAGATGGATAATTTACAACCTCAACATTAGGGACATGAATTTCTTAATAAGTAGATGAACGATGATAGGTTCCTTTAAAGTCAAATATTCTAAGTTAATGTACCACATCCGAGACCTAGAAATGGTCTATGACAATAAATTTTTGGTGCAATTCACCACCTAGAACGAGTTGAAGTCAAATCCAATCAAGTAATGGAGAAGCAACCCAAATAAACACAAGAATGATGAGAAGGGCATGTATTATACCGACTCTCTTGCTATTCCATATTGTTATGTTGTTGCAATGATGTCTAGGCTCTTTGGTCAGCCTGACACTACCAAATTTTCAGTTGAATGGATTCCCCTAATGGAAGCAGTCGCAGACTCTTATATTATGGATTGGGGAACATTTTTCCCAACAATATTGCTACCCAAATTTTGGAATACAGGAAAAATTGTTCTATTTCCTCCAAAAAAATTCCCCCATTTTATATGAGTGCTTATATCATGGACTTTGTATGTTTCATTTTTCAACCATGGGTTGGAAATGGAATACCCAGGACCATCTCCCCATTCATGTATATCATAGCATTTTATGGGAGTCAAAATTTGAAAACTATTTTTATAAAATCTTCCATGGAGTTATTCTCCCTTTGTTTCAAATCATGTTGAATGAGAAAGCCACTAGATTGTCAAAAGAAGCTCAAGCTTATTTCTCCTCCATTGGAAAATGGTTTAGAGAAGAATTGTTTACCTATGTCAGAGTTTTTGGGAGCCTGATTTGGTCACATGTTTTACCATTGCATGTTCCTGATAAGCTTCTCGCAAAATTAGCTTATCAAACTATTGGTAACGGATTAACGAAGTTTCTTAAGGAATCTAAGAAAGCATCATGGTCCTCCTTTCCAATTAATTGTGGTGTTTACGCCTTGGAAAATTATAAGCATGCAGTTCTAGAGGTCATCCAAATTGAATGTTTGAAATTGTTTACAATTTCAAACATACAATATGACCTGAATAAAGTTGCCAATGATTTTACCACCCAATTTAAAATCAGACATTTTGTACATGAAGATGATGAGTTCGATGACTTATTTGAGTCAATCGATAATTACTCTACAGTTCAGAAGTTAGCAGCCTTACGCCTCCATCCACAACAATTGAAAAAGTTTAAACAATACAAGAACAAGAGATTAGAAGGAATTCCATTGAAAATGTTGGAAGTCTCCCAACCCTTAACAAAGAAGGAAAAGGAAAAAGAACCGACACCTTACTATATTGAAGTCCTTAGTAAAACTGAACAAGATAAATCTGTTGAAGTTCAAACCATGGAATTATATTTCCCAAGTAATTTGAATGGTGTCTAGAAGGAGTTTAACCAAAAACTCCAAGGAGACCAAGAAGTGATAATTACTGGTCATCAACAGATTGTGTAAATGCCTCAAAGTAAAATTCAGGACTTGTTCACTGTTGGGCCCTCTGACAAGTTAGTTAGCACAGAGGAAGTGGAATTCATCCCGACCTTCCCCACTACAAAAATTGTACTCAAAATTGAGGAAATATATCCTCTTGATATATTCTATAGTCCTAAACATAAAGCGGTTATCAGCAGACAAAAGAAAAGAGGGAGGACAAAGCAATCTCAACTCCTTTTCCCAGGAGATGTTTCAATGGAAGTTGTCTAGAAAGATTCACATGTAGATCCTTCATAAGATCTAACTCGTCTGACCCAGTTCACAAGAGCTTATGCATCTGAAACTATAGATAAAGCTTCTGAGGTTCAACAATTGATGAAAGAAAAGGATGAAAGAATCATCCAATTAGAACATGAGATACAGGTAGAGAAACAAAACATCAACCAACAACTACAGGTATAGGTAACGCAACTCCAAGAGAGCATTAATCAGTTGAAAATTCAACACCAAAATGAAACCAGTTCAAAGGAAACTCAAATTCATCAATTGTAGTTTTCTATAGAGCAATTGAAAGATAATCCAAAGATAAATGAATTTAGAAAAGAGGCATTGGAACTAAATACCCTACTAGCATAGCAACAAGTTATTTTTTGTCAAAAGTTATCAAATATCCTTGAATTATGTGAGCAAAATGATTCACTGATGAATTGAATATCAGAATAGAGGATCAATTTCGATGAGATTGATGATAAAGTTTCACAGTATGTCACCTGGCATCACATTGTTGATGGCCGAAAGGCTAATCTACCCAAGATCGAGGACTCTAAAAAGGAAATTTTTTCTACTGACTGGGACATACAATTGAAACATTTTGAAAGAGCCATCTGTAGAGAAAAATATGTGGCTAATAACATTATTGAAACAGTCAGTCAAAATCTCATCGAATCCAATCTTATTGATAGATGCCCTCTCGGCTTGCTTCCTATTGTGAAAGATTTGATAAGGCAATGGCAAGAAGTTTCAAAGGTCAAAGAGGAAAACATCAGAAAGTTGGAAAATTGTATTGGGAGAAATATTGGAGATACTTGGTAAAGCCACATAGAAAATGGCTCATGTTGTGCTGTCTTACAAATACTTCCTCCTATATGTTGCCTCCACTTTCAGATGTGGTTTTCACTGGATAGTTGCGCATTAGGCCAGACCAACCTCCCAAGGTGAAGCCTATGCTTAACATTCTTTAGCTGAAGGAATGAATGGCTAATGAGACATTAGGAAAACTATCAAGTAAGTCACCCCTTTAAATTTTGTTTATAATTAAATTTCACTTAGTTTAAGGAGAGTTTTTTAAACCTCCTCAAATTTTATTGTAATTACTATTTTAACACTTTCTATTTTATTATATAAACCCCTTCATGTCTTTGAACAAGGGGTCCTGAAATTATGAAAGGAATACTTTACAAAAGTCACACTTGTGTACTCCTGATTTTTCTTAATAGAAAGGGTTGGACCAAACACTGTTTCTCAAATGAACAGAGTTTGCGTATACATGGTACTTTTATCCTATGTGATATATTTTTGTTCCAAATGAGAAATAGTTAATTTTTCTTATGATGTTTTGTTTTACGTATCTATTTGAAAAGAGTCCGTCATTAACTCACTTTTGAATATATTAGATTGTTATCTTTTGGTACATATTCAATACAGACAGTGAATAGTTGTGATATAACCTTATCCAATTGATTTAATTAACTATTTAATTAAATCAGTTATTTCAAATCGTTTTCATATCTCTAAGTGTTTGTATAATATTTATTTACATTCGCTGAAAGATCATCTTTAGAAATCACACAGAGCATATATTTCATCCCGGGATACATATATATAGATATATTATTTACTTCAAACTTGTTATTACTCCCATATACCAAGTTACAGACAGTTATTATCTCATCCATTCATCCAATTATATTTCACTGGGAAATTGGTCCCATAAATCCAGTCGGAGCCACCATACCAAACGGAAAAGGGATGGTTTTTAAGTCCCTGACCGGGTGGTTTTCCCCGATGTTGTTGCACTGATTTTCAGGGCTTCAATAGAGTGACGAACCTTGACCCAAGTCATTGTCGCAATGCCTGTAAAATCTGAGTGGCAACATTTTTTGGTGTTGTTGCCAACAATATATTATTCTTGGCACTTCAATGACATTCTCTCAATATTTCATTTTTCATCATTTCTCATCCTCTAATTTTTCCTCACTAATTTTTTTATTTTTTTTATTCACACTTTTAGCACCTAGACATTTCAGTTGGTTTCTCGTTTGGGTGGAAACTCCACTTATTAAACCATTCACAAGAGCTTACTCTAGAAGGAACCCTAGTAGCTTGATTAACCACGCTCTCAATCCTGAAAAGGTTCTAAGAGCTCGATTAAACAAATTACATTCTAAAGAGCATTTAATATTTCTCGGACAAGAATCCTTCCATGATGTCCATTTTATTTTCATTAATCCTATACATTAAGAATTCACAGATGATTATTATAAGCCTTGCAAATTCACTAATGTTCAAAGGTATCCTCATAATCTTCCAGATGAATCTACTATGAACAAGCTCCCAACCTTCTAGGGGAATAATTTCATCAATGTTGAAGCTCACATAAAGAATTTCAATACCTTTGTGAAAATATTTTCTCACGCTGCTTCATACAGTCATGAGGGCATCATAATGAAAATGTTTGTTCTTTCATTAGAGGATAATGCACTTGACTAGTTTCATGATAAAGCAGATAATGCTTTTGATTCTTTAAGAACCCTTCCTGATGCATTTAAAGATAATTTTGGGGATAAAAGAGAAGGAAATTACTTGTTCAAAGAGTTTAATACTATTAAGAAAAGAAAAAATTAAACAATCGAGGAATTCAATCAAAGATTTAATGGTATTCTAAAGGATATGACTCAAGACTACAAACCTCCTAACAAGATGGTGTTAGAACAGTATCTTGAAGCCTTCAATGTTGATACTCAATATGAGAGGCATACTAAACCTGCTACTTTAGCTGCTGGCTAGAGTATAGCTGAAGAATTAGAAAAGAATAAGAGAGCTTCAGGTAAGTCAAAGATCCCAAGTTTTGAAAGAGGTCCAGTCAAATATAAAGGGAAAGAAATTAAGGAAAAAGAGCATGACTCGATTAAAGAATTAACTCGAA
Organism: Pinus albicaulis; assembly: GCA_034641835.2. Taxonomy (NCBI): domain Eukaryota; kingdom Viridiplantae; phylum Streptophyta; class Pinopsida; order Pinales; family Pinaceae; genus Pinus; species Pinus albicaulis. The sequence goes on along the minus strand of CM076571.1, from coordinate 561,508,432 downwards.
TAATTAAGGAAATGAAAATTGAGCATGCTAGAATGATAAGTGATATGTAGAATAAGCTAATTCAAATGGAAAGAAATCAAATGTAGAATATGAAGCCCAGAAATAACAATAATAACAGGGGAAACAACAATCTGTGGCCGAGAAGAAATCCTCCTAGTGATCAGAGGACTCCTACTCTACTTGAGTCTGCCAATGTTGTTGATGAGTGTATCCATTTATGTAGACCATGTGAAAGCTTCCATGAAGAAAGTGCATGTGCCTTAGCTACAAAAATATTGGAAGAAGCAACAAATGAACGAATAAATAATGTTGGTCAAGATTCGTCTAGGGAAAGCCATTGTGCGGATATGATTCCTTCATCGTTCACCATCAATAACTTCAATGATGAAAATGATCCTATCACACAAATGTATGGTGAAAATCCGTCTTAAGAGAAAATTCTTGAAATTGCTAAAATAAATGGTTACACTTATCAAGGGAAGGGTAAAGAACAAGTCAAAGTAAACAAATTTCTTTTGAAAAATACAAGTCAGGATTAAAGTTCGATTGGGCCACTTGGATTAATAGTATTAAAATGTTTGTCCCAGTGCTTGAGCTTCTAAAAACTCCATCTCAACAGACATTATTCTTCAAAGCTTTGGATATGGTTCAACAGGGTAATATCAATAACAATCCTAAGGATGAAGAAATTAAATTGAAATATCTAAACTGCTACATGACCAATGAAGATCACCAACCTTTCTTCTTGACTTTGGATATTAATGATTGGTTACTTCATGATTGCACGCTTGACTTTGGTGCATCAACAAATTTTATGACTAAAAAGGTTATGGGTCAGTTGAACTTAAGAATCTCTAGACCATACCATAACATTTGCACAATGGATTCTAGAGAAGGTGAAGTCCTTGGTGTGGTCAAATATCTACAGGTTTCCATGGATGATTATCCATATAAGATCATCACCATGGATATAGCTATTATTGATTTTCTAAATGCATGGGGAATGCTCTTATCCAAGAATTTTGCAGCTGACTTAGGTTAGTCTATTCAAATGGACTTATAATATGCCACTATTCCCATTGTCGCAGGTGGTGTGGTCAGATTATATAATCAAGTTGAAAGAAGATACCATGTTGAGTATTTGAACAAGCCATAGAATGGTGAAGATATCAAGCCACAGGGTCATCCACCGTATTTTGAGTCATAGTTCATTCAGCCAGTGTATAACGTTTCTTCTTCGCATCTTCCATCCTACCTTTCCAGTAGAAAAAAGAGAAGACTTCAGTATGACATAGATTTGCGACATAACGATCTAAACCTTCATTAACCAAAGGGGGTTAGGTTTTAGCAAGGGACATCTAACAAACAGCGAATTGATCTTCCTGTATGCAAATAGATGTTTGATATTGTGCCACACAAATGACATCTGATGCCATGGGGCATATTTTGTACAATATCTCTAACCCTACTCCTTTTTATTCATTGTTGTTAGATAATTTTATTTCACATGTTCTTTGTATTTTGGTTTATTATAGTAGATTTTTTCTATTCTAGCAGATTTATTATATGTGCATGATGATTTCGATTTTGAATGGATATCTATTTAAAGGTCTTCTATTTAATTTGATGCAAGATTCTAGGATTCTCACGTTACTTCATAAAAGAAACGTGTCCTCATATGAATCCAGATGTTGCACACATTTTGTCAAAGTTCCAAGGAAGTTGTTGTGTCATATTTTTCAAAGGATTAAGATCATCAACGATCAGCTTTTTGAGTCATTATAAATCCATTTTGCAAAAAATGTAACGTAAATAATGATAGTAAGATTGTATATGTATGTAACAACCTAGGTAAGCCTATTATTTTGGCTACAAATTTCATCCTAAGAGGCTTTTTGTCTCACTGATTCATTTGTGTTTCTAAACACGAATGATTGATAGAGTTTTTCCCTCCAGCCTCACACCAAAGATAGATGGAATTTATCGTCAAAGTCTTAGGGGAGTCCTAGTGTTTTAGTTGAGTCTTTTGTAATAGCGATTTCAAAATATTTAAGCTAATTCGCTAAATTAGTTTATTACAAGTCACTTAGTATACTAGATCATATTGTGTCGCAGAATTGGGTATGTATTTTGAGGGTCTATAATGAACGAGTATTTCCCCTTTGAGGGTTGAATGTTGTAAAATATTATGTAAAAAATATTTTAGTGCATGGTCCCTCATACTTAAACACCATGGCTAAAATATTAGAGTGGAAAAATAATTAATCCCCTCAAATACCAATTAATTAATTTTTTTGGCAAAAAATAAAATTAATCCTAAGCCAAAAAATTAATTAATTAGAGTCAAAAAGTTAAATTACTACAAAAATTAAATTATTTAAGTGGAAAAATTTGTGGGTCTTGAAGAAATTAATTTTTGGAGGTCCCCCACCAAGGGAATATTGGAAATTAAAAAAAAAAATGGACCCTTGGACCTTGGTGGTTAAGTCAAAGTCAATGTTTTGAAGAAATTAGTTCAAAATAATTATTTTTGAGCTAATAAAAAATGAGTTTAATGAGAAATTCGAAAATTCCTCAAAAATAGATTTTTTTTACGACACAGATTAAAAGTTGATCAAGTATTTATCAACTGTCGAGATTATTTTGACAAGGATCAAGCCATCTAGCCGTTATTTTCCACTTGGAGGATTTATTTATAAATTAGAGATCATTTGTGTCTGAAGCCAACTAATCTTTGACTAATGTAAATTTTTAAAAGTTGATGTAAAGTTATTGTCCCGCTGGAAACATTGATTATCATAATAAAAGACTTTGGGGTGAAATTCATGGTGTCTTTGTCTCACTGATTTGTGATATGTGATGGGTACCGACATCCCTATATCGCGCTTTAAAATTTTAATTGAATTGTTATTTCAATGTAGATGATAGGATCATTCTATTGGTAAGTTTTAAGCTTATCTTAAGTGATCTGATTCGTTGTATGTTCTAACAATTTATTTCTTGACAAAATATATAATGTTTGCAGGTTCCCCAACCCTTGGGGTCCAAGTTCACAAACTGTGTGCACAAGTTCATTATGTTTGGATCATGAATATTTTTTATGATTTTCTCATTTCGCTAAGGTTGTGTTTTAACATATATTTTTTCAAATACATCTATCCATTGCAAACATTTACAAAAAATATATTCTCAAAATTCTTCTAAGTATTATATACTTGTATATTTTGTATAATAAATTTGAAAATTATAGTATTTTCAAACCCTTGTTTTGCAGTTGGGGTTTTTTCTGGGGTTTTGGGATTTTGAAATTTTTGTATATATTGGGGTTTTGGGCACTTGTAAATTTATTTGTGCAGGTGAGATCAAAGGAAAATTGTTGGATTAGAGCTAGATCTAGGCCATTGAATGTAAGATCTAGCCTCTACAATTTTTGTAGGGCTAACAACGAAAGAAATTTGTAGTAAATCTGAAGATCTGAAGCAAATTCGATTTCTGCGCGAGGGTTTCAATTTTTTTGAGACCTTTAGGCCCAACGTCCTCCTTTCTCCTGACCATCTAGCCTCCTTGGCCTCCAGCGTCAGTGTTTCTCCCCCTGTGTCATCCCTTTCTAGCCTTAGGAGGCTAGCCACATGCTTATTTTGGCCTCGTCCTGCTTTATTTACCCTTTCCGTGGGTGTTTTAGGCGCTTGTAGGGTTGGTCGTAAGCCCTAAGGCTCTTGGCCTCCCCTCTCCCTTTGTCGTGGTCATTTTCCCCTCCGTCTAGCTACACTAGCCTTCCATCTCCCCTCCTCAGCCCTTTGTGCCCTTCCTACAGCTCTGTCGTAGCCTCCTAGCCCTTCATCCTCCTCTTGGAAGCCTCAAAGGCTCTTTCTAGGGTATTGCAAGCCTATAGGGCCTCAAAAGCCTAGGTCGCAACCCTGGTTGGATTTTTCCCTTAGCCGCTAGGCCTACAAGGCCTTCCCCCCCTCCATCGCTAGTCCTATAAGGCCTAACACTATCTTTCCTTGGCCCCAGTGTGCTCTCATTCATCTATTATTGGTCACTTCAAGTTCTAGACTAAATATTGGTGGATTTTGCAAGAGAAATTGGCCCAAACTTTGGTGTTTTTAGGTACCAAGTCACTGGACAAAATTTTGAAGCAATTTGGGAAAGTTCTTCAAGGCCTAGAGGCCTAGGGTTTGATCTTTAAACTCTTATTATTTCATTATTTTACTACAATTGCCATATCTATCTCATAACAGTGACATAACATTTATAAGAGTGCCCTAAAGAAATTCATAAATTATCTAACACACTAAGGAATCAATTGCATGAGTCAGACTCTCATCATTGAGATTATTCTATGTTTATTTGTTGATTGCCATAAGAGAAATTAGATCTAATATATGTCTAAAAAATACATTATAAGAAGGTTCCCTGAATTGATTGATTGAAGCAGACCTTGGGCCTATTTTGATGGGGCGTCCAACCTGCAAGGATGTGGGGGGGGGGTGCTATCCTTCATCTAGATGATTATCACCATTACCAAATCAGAATTGGACTGGGTCCCGGATCGAACAATTATGCTGAACTACAATGCCTTAGACTTCTATTGATGTTTGCACGAGAAATTCATTGCGACTCCATTCATATTTTTGGGGACTCTCTGCTTGTGATCAACTGGTTCAATCAAGTTTCTCATTGCCACACACACACACTATCTGCACTTCTAAGGGAGGTCCATCATCTCAAGCTCTTATTTAACTCAATTTCTGTGGCACACATTTATAGGACTAGGAACAAAGTGGTTGATACGCTGTCCAAAGAAGCCACGACGCTGAACTGGGGAACATGGCATATTACTGAGCAGATTAGAGAACATGTATTCAGGTTTTATCATCGGCCTTTTATGGAAGAGGCACCAGATCTCAGGGCTGTTTGATCGAACAACCTACTTTGGGAGATTATTTTGGTATTGGTTTATCTACCACGGACTATCTACCGGCTATTGTGTATATTTTTTCATTTTGCTATCTTTTTCCCTACAAGTTATGCACCGAACTTACATGCATGATATATGTGACTGATACTTGTATCAACAGTATATATTTGTTAGTTTCTTATGGTTGTCTATTATGGACACTTGATGGTTTGATGACAGTTATGTAGTTTATACTACCAACATATGTAACATGTAACTTATCATATTAATGAAAAGTTACAAATTTTTCCCTTGTGAAAAAGAAGGTTAGTTAGCTTGTTATTTCACTTGGCAAGTCATTGGGTGTTTTGATACTTCATATTTGGTTCATACATGCTTGTCATTTTGGAGCAAAAGTGATTTTATTTACTGCTATCCTAAATCTATCTTAACATTGGACTACAAGTTACATAAGTGATTTTCATTGTTTCATGATCTAATAAATTCATTGTGGGGAAGACTTATTTCAGTGTGCTAGCATTGATATTTGGAATCTAGTATTGTGTTTCTTGTGAAGCTTCAAATTCTACACTAAGATCACTCTCTAAAATCACTTGACACGCTTGATATCATAATCAAATAATCTTGTTATTGCTCAAGAATTAATCTAAGGATCTAAGATATTGGTTCATTAAACATCTAAGTGCAGATTAGCATTAAGCATATTATTGAGTGGTTTCTATTACCCTAGCATCTTGTCACTTTGGGGTCTAATTTGTTGAGTAAGGTTGAATCATTGCTTAATAAGTGCTCCAATTTTTTATGGTTCATGGTTCATTCAACACTTATTTGTGGCATTTAAACAGTTATCTTTATTTCTTGGTACATTAATAATATTGTTCTCTATCTTGAGTAATTAATATCTTGGGGTGGCTAATTGGATTAACATTGGATTTATAGATCGAGTTTTAAGAGGGCATCTATTGTGAAGAGCATCTATTTCATTCTAAAGCAATTATATCTTTGGTTTCATTAACACTTGTAAAATTGACACCTTGTCTTGTTTAAGATTGACTTTCAATTCATTAATAAGTATTCTTGCGATAAGGTAATCAACATCAAGCACTTAAAGAACATAAACAATATTAACTCAAGACTCACTCAACCCATCTTGCATTGCATTCTAAGTCAAGTTGCATTAAAATCATACCTCCAAGCATAAGCTTGGTTGATAGACATCTAGGGCCATCCTTTCTCAATTTAGCTTGAGGGATTCAACACCTTTCTAGGGGTTAACACAGTGACCTTCCAGTCATCAGAGTCACAGTCTATGCAGCGCCGGAGGCATTGGGTGGTTGGAACACAAGGGACAGTGCCGTTAATCAAGCCTCTTCTTGCTTCTTGTTGGCTTCCATCCCACAACCTACTTTAAAGACTAGTTCCAAAACAGTTAAGAAGAAGTTCTTACTTAGAATGGGCATATAACTAAAAGTAACCAAGACTCTTGCATCACATCTAGGTCTTAGGATTTGCATATCATATAGTTTAGTTGAGCATTCAAGTAGTGATTGTCCATCTGGTTGCTCGGCATATAATTGATGATAAGCAAGAAGTTAACTCCATAAGGCACTGGTCTCACATTTGAATTTAATCTAATCCTTAAATATTGCTTAAATTAACTAAGTAGTTATGCCACTCCATCGTGTCTCTCGGACTCATTGGTTTCCAACTTGTCTTTCATCTTCTCATTTGTATAAGGACTACTCCTTATAGCCTGTTATTGGGAGACAACTAGAGAACAAAGGTTAGGGATCAGAGTGACAACCCCCGACTTGAGTCGTTGTCGCAATGCCTCTACAATTCAGGCGAAAACACATCTCATATCTCAAATTTGGTTTAGCTCACATGCATAAACCCGGGACATCTGTGTGAAAATTTTTGAATATAGAAACCCTACTGCAGCATCTTGATTTACTTCTCCTACTTGTTTGATTTAATTAACAAGTTATTTTCTGAAATATTCAGTAAAATATCAAAGTAAACACAACTGCAGCCTACATATACATACAGATCATTTACCAAAGTATAATGCACACATGACAAAGGACAATATTTTCTGGAAAATGTCCCCGAAAAAACCCAATGTGGGAAAACCGGTGCAACAACTCTCAGAGGATTTTTTTATTAAGCAGAATATTTGAATACAATCAAAGGCACCAGTGATGGTTTGCCCAACAGAGAATTCACGACAGATGTACTTATCACTCAGAGACAAAAAATATTGTTGTTTCATCCAAGGAAGCACTCCTATAAAAAATATTGAATACGAGCCCTTTCTGGCCCACTGGAACCCCAGCGCTGCTCCAGCCTCTGTGTTAGCTTCTCCTACCTAGCATAGCCATTGCACAACACAGGTTGTCCCTGCGTCACTCCTCTGGGCTCAGTGTTGCCTCTGCGTCACCCTGAAGGCCCTGCGTTAGCCTCTGTGTGCGCCTGGCTGGGTTGTGTCCCTCCTGTTGGTCTCAACACTGCCTGGTACAGATCCGCCTCTCTGCCTTAGTATTCTCGCCCTCAGATCAGAATAATCTCTCACTGATCTGCCACTCACCAACACTGCAAGCTCACTCGAAAATTCTCAGCAAACCACGCGCCTGAATTTCGACTTAGCTCAAGTGCTACCGCTCTGTGTGTGTTCTCCAACTGACCCCAAGCCTTCCCTCAATACTTTTCTCATTGAGAAATCAACGGTCATGATCTAATCTCTAATCAACAATGAAGATTAGAAAATACTTGATCCATGTTACTTAGAACATTCTCACCCACATGTTTAAATTAATTCCCTTTAATTATTTAATTTCCCTTAGTTGGACTTAGGGTCCCCATTAAAATAATTAATTTTTGGAATAACTTAGGCTCCGAGTGGAATTTCCCCAAACAATTTCTGGGTCTTGGAGATCTCATGTGTTCTAGTCCCTCCACAAAGTTTCGGAGCTAGAGCACATCTAATGCTACCCAAAATCTCAACACTCCCTCTTAGCAAGGAATGTGCTCTAACAACACTTCATCCTGAAGGATCACTCTGATCTATGGCATCAATCACATGTGCTGTTGATGCTCCCCGCTGCCCCTCATCCACTGCGTTGCTGCTTTCTGTACTATTGCCCATGTCACTGCCACTAACACTGCCTCATTTATACTATAAATCCGTCTCGAATGTTGCATCATGTTGCCCATAGCACTACTACTACTAACTGCAGCACTACAACTCAGTTGCTGAGAAGTAAGCAACTGAAGGACATCACCCAAGATACTAACATAAAAGTCAATTTGGTTGCATCTCGATATCGAAGCGCCCTCTATTGTTGCTCTGCGCTGACACTCTTAAGCTTTGTGTTGTTTGTTGCTCTACACTGCGTAAGCACTGCCTCTGCGCCGCTGAAGGCCCATCAGCGTCTGCGCCACTACTTCCACGTTGTTGTTGCCACTGCACTGTGTTGCTCCAATATTCAGCGTTCAAGCACTTCGTTGTGCCTTTCCATGATCCTCTGTATCCACTGACTCCAGTCATCTTGCTACTGTCTTCAACGACTCCCTTAGCTCGTATGTGATCCAAGAGTTTGGCCACCTCAAGGATCATGTCATCACCACCTGTAGCTCAATCTACAAATCTATGTCACCCCACCTCTTCTCTCGAGGTACATGAGCACTTGTGGCCACATCATCATCGTTGACGCCATCCCTCCTTTTATTGTTGTTTCCTTGGACTCTGAATCTTCCTTGCCCTTCTTCTTAGGACAAGTATTGGCGAAGTGTCTTAATTTGCAACATTTGAAGCACCAGACCTTGGATAGGTCCTTCTTCTTCTTCCCTTGTTGCCTATGTCCCTTAGATGCTAGGGTTGCATCTTCCTCCTCTTTCTTAATGGACTCCTTCGTTGTTGAATTCCCTCTTGGTTATTCTCCTGATCTCCTCCTATCGAAGGATTGCCCACATGTCCCCCCAGTTTAGAAGTTTTGCTTTGCCCAAGATACTTTGGAAAAAGGTATCCCACTCATCGGTGACTGCATTCAGGGCAGTCCTCATCATGAATCCCTCATCAGGAGTTGCCCCCATGCCAATCAGCTGGTCTCGGATAGTCTACAATCTAAAGAGGAAAGGATCGATCTCCTCTCCCTTGTGCATCTGGAACATCCACATCTGACTCTCCAGAAGCATCTTCCTCTGGACGAAGTTACCTTGATACAACATGGTTAATGTTGTCCACACCTTGTTTGTCGTCTTCTTCTCAGCAATATGCGAAACTACATGATATTTCACTCCATCCATGATTAAGCGTTTAGCCTATGCCTGATTTTCATTAAACTTCTTTAGAGCATCAGCATTGGTCGACACAGCCAAGACGTTCTCAACATGGTCTCTAATGCCATATTCATTAAGGACAGTCAGGATTCTAGCTTTCCAGATGGCAAAGTTAGACACACCGTCTAACCTATCCTGATCTCTTAATCCATATGAGGCCATCTCTGCTCAAACTGTCGAAGCAACTACACTTCTCCCTTATACTACTGCTACACTCAGCGAAGGACTGGATCTGAGTTTCTTGGCGATGGAAACCCTCTAGAGAATGTGCTCCCTCTGACAAATGATTTCCCTCCCGGAAATCCTTCGCCAATTCTGTTGAGTCATCCCTCTACGATCACTCCACTTGATCGAATGTTAGATTTCTTGGCTAGAAAATATTCTGAGGAACTATTTCCCCTTACTTTTTCAACCCTACTAGGCATTGTTCTGGACCGACAGAAACAATGCCCCACCAACAACTTCGAAGATAAGAAAACTGCACTTCTAGCCACGACAACTACCACAGTGTCACTCCCTCGTGGGCTTGCGTCAACCTCTGCATCAGCTCAACATGAGCTTGATAGGCTCTGTGTCACCCTTCTAGGTCTGCGTCACCCCTGCAGGGTCTCTGCGCTGTCCCTATGGTGTTGCATTGCCTCTTTTTGAATCTATGCAGCTTCAGTTGCCCTCCTGCAGCAAAAAATCTTCAGCCCTATGCTAATGGCTTTAGCTTGATCTGTAATCGCTCTGATACCATGTGAAATTTTCTGAATATAGAAACCCTACTGCATTATCTTGATTTACTTCTCCTACTTGTTTGATTTAATTAACAAATTATTTTCTGAAATATTCAGTAAAATATCAAAGTAAACACAACTGCAACCTACACATACAGATCATTCACTGGAGCATAACGCACACATGACAAAGGACATAGTATTTTTTGGACAATTTCCCCGTAAAAGCCCAATGTAGGAAAATCAATGTTGCACCTCTTAGAGGGTTTGTTTATTAAGTAGAATATTTGAATACAATCAAGGGCACCAGTGATGGTTTGCCCAACAGAGAATTCACAACAAATGTACCTATCACTCGAAGACGGAAAATATGGTTGTTTCAGCAGAGGAAGCACTCCTCTGAAAAATACTAAATATGAGCCCTTTCTGGCCCATTGGAACCCCGACGTTGCTCCTCCAACCTCTGCATTAGATTCTCCTGCCTAGCGTAGCCACTATGCAGCACAGGTTGCCCTTGTGTCACCCCTTTGTGCTCAGCGTTGACTCTGCGTCACCCTAAAGGCCCTGCACCAGCGTTTGCACTGCCTCTACGTGAGCCTAGATGGGCTACGTCCCTCCTGCTGGTCTTTGCGCTACCTAGTACGGATATGCCTCTCTGCCTTAGTATTCTCGACCTCGAATCAGAATAATCTCTTGCCGATCTGCCCCTCACTAGCATTGCAAGTTCACTCGAAAAATCTCAACAAACCACGCCCCATAATTCGACTTAGCTCAAATACTACTGCTCTGTGTGTGTTCTCCAACTGACCCCAAGCCTTCCTTTAATAATTTTCTTGTTGAGAAATCAATGGTCGTGATCTAATCTCTAATCAACAGCTAAGATTAGAAAATACTTGATCCATGTTACTTAGAACATTCTCACCCTTTAATTATTTAGACTTAGGTTCCCCATTAAAATAATTAATTTTTGGAATAACTTAGGCTCCAAGTGGAATTTCTCCAAATGGTTTATGGGTCTTGGAAATCTCACGTGTTTTAGCCCCTCCACAAAGTTTCAGAGCTAGAGCACATCCGATGCGACCCAAAATCTCAACAATCTCCACAATCCAACTTCCATCTTCCGCATGTGGTCTCGCTATTTATTGTGTGACAAGAAGATTAGCTACTTGCTAATGGTCACAATTTGATTCTTGTGACCTCGTGGACCTCTTCCCAAAATTATTAGTATAACGACTAGAATGGTGATGGTTTAGTGCATATGTGCGTGTGTTGGTGTGTTAAGCTTTAAAATTAGCAACAGAGATTCGAGTGAATGTTCAGGTGTGTAACAACCCACACCCTAAGTTCCTACCTCCTAATATTTAACTACTAGTTAAATATAATATACAAATATAAAAACTAACCTTGAAAGATAATTAGAATAATTAATTAAACATTCAAAGGACATCTCATTAATACAAACCATATCATTCGAATGACATATCATTAATACAAACCATATCATCTTACATTCAAAGGACATCTCATTAATGCAAACCATATCATTCGAATGACATCTCTTTGAAAACATTCATTTCTACGTTTATGGACGTCTGATCTCAATGGAGTTGTGGCGGTGGGGAGATTGTTATTTAAACAAGAAGACATGAAGGAGGAGGGGCTTTTGATTGTTACAAGAAATAGAGAAGGCTGTTGTGAGGAAAGGGAGAAGGCTGTTGTGGTGAAATTGATCAACTATGGAAGGGAGACTTACTGTTCTTGGGATTTTGGGCATGGGGGCAGAGGACGCGTCCTCTGGACTTGGGATTAAATCCTAAATTGGCTGGGAGGAACATTTTGGTTCTGAAATCTGTCCGCTCAGCTGGAGAGGAGGATCACAGCTCCAACAATTATCAGCTTATTCAATTCATTCAGCCTTCATCAACTAAATTCTGGTTTGGATCTCATCGTTTCCAGGTATTTCTCTTAGCATCAAATATATAATTGTGTTTCAGCTTCAGTTACTTAATGTGTTTCAGCATCAGCTGGTTACTGGGTTTGTGAACTTGGAAATATTTTAAAACCGTAAATCTATAATTAGATTTTATATTTAAATCCTTTATAAATTAAATTCTGCTTAAATTTCGATATCAGATAAGAGTTTTACTGCAAATGAAGCTACGAGACCTTACAAGGTGGGCGTAGTGGTGAGATCACTCGATTGTGATGGAAGTTTAAAAACCCTAACAACATACCTAGCCATGTTCTTGAGAGCAATTTTGTGCACGCCAAACAAGGTCGTGACATAGAAACAATTGCAAAAGCATCTCACCATCCTCAGAATATGGGTTGGAACTTGGTACTATTCGCCTTGCTACCTATGTTTCCCATTTCCTCAAAATGGTGTATTTTTCAGCGCATGTCGAAGAGGCCAAGCATTCTGACAAGCATATTAGGGGTGTTATAAGCCAAGTGTTCATCCCTACTCTTGACGCTGGAGAAACAGGTCGAGCGTTATGACAAGCAGATTAGGTGCATTTCTACAGAGCAAAGGCAGGTCAGGGATGGAAAACTTGGTCGCAGACTTGAGTGACAGGGATGGCAAGACTAGATGAGATAGTGAATCTTGGAGTTAACCTCACTTTTATACCACTATTAGAACACATGAAAAAGGGGCACTGGATAATAATGTGCGATGCATCATTCATTTATATGATACACATAAATAGATCAGTTTATGACCCTCGGTTTCATTTTTCTAAAGGCCTTTTGGGCTCCATATAACTGTTCATGTTCACTTGTGGCTTTTAGTCTTCACAAGTGAATAATACAATTTTACATAATCCATAAAAAATAAATTTCCAACATGTTACAAGAAGGAAAATACTCTACATTAAACCATAAATTACATCACAACAAAACACTTCTAGAGTGAATAATGCCAAGATGAACTAGGGAACTTGAAAGATAGTCATTCCTTTAGTCAAGCAATAGCCAAAACCACTGCTAAATTGCTGCAATCACCCTCCAAATGCATGCCTAGGGTGAGCACTCCACATAGCACATGTCAATAAAGTGTAATCTGTCGAAACCCCTTCGGCGTTCATATAAGAAAGCTCCTACTATTTCAATACCAATATCAGTTTGACCAATAAACATGCTAGAACAATATGAAAGGAGGGTCAATGTGTAGGCACTCCAAGCAAGTGTGCAATCCCCATTCAGAATAGACCTTCAAAGTGCCAAAATCACAACATATAAACGATGTCCAATCACCATGAAGAGGTAGCATGCTCCAGAGCCATCAAAATTATACCAAGAGGGTGACCCATCATTTAAAAGCATGCAAATATGAGAGAAACTACAAAACCTTAAGCCAACTAGCATGATCATCTAACAAGGAGAAGTGAATCACTTGCAGTTGAAAATAACAAGAAAAGTATCATTTGCAAGCAAAGTAATTTATGTAGCCCCAATCCTCAAAAGTTCCATGGGTACCATGTTACTCTTTATATCTTGTGATGGAAATCATGAGGGTTACCCTCGTGCCATCCACTTAACCAACTTGGCTTGTTGGACTTGTGTTAAGTCCCTTTGATGATGGAGGGAAACTAACTCTAAGAGATCAAACACATTCAATCACATGCATGAAGGTTCTACACCCACCAGGGTCTGACCCTGGGCCATTTTAAAGGCAGAAACTCCTCCCAACCACTAAGACACAGCCTGATCAGTGCTAAGAATATCTCTGCTAGGTATTTTTCTGATCTCACAGCAATCTTATCAGCAACAAGACAAACAAGTCTGTTATATTTGTATGCTTTTCTATATAAAATATTATTTCAAAAAAACCAAACATCTGCACAAACTGCTCGGCACAAAATCAGATGTGTGTAATGATTACTGGGCACAATCAGACCCCTGTTACAGTTGCTGGACAGAAAATAATTCCATTAAAACATCTGCTAAGCATAACAACAGACCTCAGAAACACCTGCTAGACATAAAATCAGACCTCAGATCTGTAAATCAGATTGCTGGCCAAAAATAAGTCCTATAAAACCAATTTCTTAAATGAAAAATTGTAAAACAGATTTCTATATCAACATAACTAAGACAAAAATCATGGAAAAGGACCTGCAAATCAGATTTCTATGCATGTAAAAAGTTAAAAGTTAAAATGCGCATCAAGACTGCAAATGAAATTGTTTGAAATGAATTATCTTGGTTGGAATTCAAAATTTGATCACACAGAGTCACAATTAAGAATTTAACACAACAAAAATTTCTGGTTATAAGAAAAATAGATCAGGCCTGCACATGAAACACTGCAAAATCAAATTGTTGTAGTAAAAAGGCTGCATAATCAAATTGCTACATAGAATATCAGCCCATGAAATCTTCAGACCCACACCATGCGAAATGCAACAAACCCTTCTGCTTACAGTGTAAGAAGACTCTCTGCATTTTATGGTAATCTAGAGCATGGAGCCGGTGCTTTTTTCATTAGCAATTCTCCGTGAACTTTGGACTAAAAGTGCTCTAGTGCTTTTACCAGATTAGTCTTCTTTTCTTTTCTCTTTTTCTCCTATCATATTAGTATGTGAAGGACTCATTACTATTTGTCTGTCAACTGTGTGCTAAGCCCCTTTGATGATGTAGGCAAACCAACTCCACCTAAAATTATTATCTCTAACAATAGCAGTCTACTGGCATGATCTTTCCAGCCAAAAAGGTTAATCTATATCAATAATATTAACACAATTTCAATTATAATGCATAAAATCTAGTGATTTTCCACAAATATTGCTAGCTAATCTTAGCAAACGCTTTGCTTATTTAATGTATCATGTTCTCTGTAAAAAGCTTTACAAGAGATTGTTATCCTATAATGTACAGATCCTATATAAGCACAAAACGTTATCTTTGAGTATTACACATCATTTACATAGATGCTTGCTCAGTCCCAACATCTTGGTTTTGTTAATAGAACATATTCACAATTGAGTCTTGGCCACTTACATCACCCGCATTTAAGTCTCATGGCACTACTTATTGAAAAGAACGAAATGGAATGAGACACAGGGACATAGGGACTGAATGAAAATAATTTACATTAATTTTAAAAATACATTCTTGAGGCACACTCAAGATAATATTTACTGGGGATCATACCTGCTGTACCATTACAAGTAACAGCATACAAGGGATAGTCTTTATAAAAAATGTTCATTGTAAGGTTATCTCCCTCTCTTACATGTAAGCCAGCACTGATTGTGACAATATTTGGCAATTTCCTTCTATGACGTGGTTTCCATCCACTTATAAGTATTGTTTTTCTATCTCCAAGCAAAATCAATGAAGAATATCATACAATGATGCAGGTGAAATAAGAATAGGTTGTTTTTGATGATTACGGGAATATATCTCACAAAGAGCCTCTCCTGCTACTCGCCAAGCAAAATAACATTTGGATGTATCTTTGGACGATGTTGCATATTCATAGACAACTTGATAAATTGCACAAGCTTCGTCATGGATTTGTTGTCTTTCCTTTTTACTCTCATCTAAGCTGGCTGCTCCATATAGAAACTGGTATACAAGCAAAGTTTACTCAGAAACAGTAATTCCAATCATATAAATGAAATATGCAATAGAAATAAAAGTAAGCTTCATCCCAAACATCTACAACAAAATAAAGGAAGATAAAAATCTGTCAATGAGAAAGTGATTTGTCTACCTGCCTATAGTTTTGAATTACCCTCTGAGCATCTAAAGATGAATTTGAAGAATATGCTCCATTCAATGCTCTGGCCATCTCCAATCTATATTCATCATAACGTTGATGCCACACAGTCCTAAGCTCTCCAACATTTGCGTCTTGGAAGCATGGAATGGTCCATATTTCTACAAATATAGTAAGAGTAAGATTTCCTGTAACTTGGAAAAAAAATAAAGAGAAAAAGTTTAAACTTGTCACAAATGGGTCAAAGTTCAAAATGTAGGGACAACAGTACCGTATGACTCAACCACATCATATGAACTTGTTACGTCATATATTTCCCCTAAAACAGAAGCTGACGTATAAAACTTGTCTGGACATATAACTTTAGGACTTTTACTCAAGAAATGTGGCTTCTTCTTGGGTTGCAAATCTTTGGGAACTTCAACCTGCTCAGACAAATAAAGGAATCAAAACAATAGTTTGTCAGGGGCTCTAATACAAAGACTTATCAATGGACTTGACTGAAATGAAAATCTGGATAATACAAATAATTCATGCAATTGATACAAGAACAGCACTAATGAGAGCAAAGGATCAAACGCCTCAAATTCCTGCTCGGCAAAGTAGATGGTTTTCCCTTTTGTTTTGATACAAGCTGGTAAGACGTCAGGCTAAAAAATGTATAGATAATTACAGAGGGGATAAAATATTAACAGAAACACTAATGTGTACACATTCTTGTGAAGGAAAGGATAAACTAGGACTACTAATTTTTTTCCTAATGAAAACATTGTGGGGAAAGCCAAAGGGATGTTGCTCCACATTTGTGGATGACATCCCTAGTAAACCCATCAGCTTACACTAGTGTGCCTAACCCAGGGGATTCCAACCAGGAAACTGCCAACATGGAACTAGCCAAATGCCCAGCAACATTTGTGACCAGTTGCGGTGTACCCTTCAGCTGCCAGGAACACTATAAATTATATGGAGGTAGTGGCAACCAATATAATACTTGATATCAGAACACTTAGCATCCATATTTAGTGTAGCTACCACAACCCACGTAGACATACAACATCCAAACCTTATTTTTGAAAGTGACAATATAGCCATAATATGTATGTTTTAATCTTTCACATATAACAGGAACATAAATAAAATCTTGTACTTTGTATTAATGACAGATGTAAACAAAATATTTCTTCTTTTCTCAAGAATTAACATATAAAATAAAAAGGTGCAAATGAATATGACTGAGCTACATTGGATGACCACTCTGCAAATATGTCCAGCTCCACAATCAATTTATGATCCTAGGCTTGAGCCTCAGAACTGAAGTAGAAGCAGACACAGGAGAGTGCAATAGAATATTAGAAAGTGTGCAATTGCTGCCCACATCTCAATACCCGAGAAGGAAACTGTACACTAAAGTAAACATAATGCAACAAAACAAAGAGATGAGGAGGACAAATTCAACCGGTTGTCAGCTATTTCCAAATTGAACCATAGTCAGCTATTTCACATCATGGTGGTTGGTACCAAATACCTGTTCAAATCTTCTACAAAGCATTGAATTAGTTTCCACAAGAAATTGTCAGAGATAAAAGAACTATGATTGTTTGAATTGATGCCACATCTACATATGGAGAAAATCCTTCATATTACAGTTGATAAATACTAATGTTAAAATCCATGTTTGGCATGATATGCTCGATAATAAAAGAAGTTTGTTAGATAAAAGACACACAGCTTACAAGAGTATTGTTACACACTCTTCACATCCAGCTGGCCAGCAATGTAGTCCCTGACAGACACCACTAGCTGATGATGTGCCATTATATCTCCACCACCTACATCAACCATATGCTTCTCACCCATCCGGCAAGAGCACATGGACGAAGGAGCACTTCTGATCAAAAGGTATTTTATTCATTTTGCAATCGGGTGCTTATGCTTGTTTGTATTTGGGCATTTGATATGGATTGCTGCTTGACCTAGAAGAAAGAGGGGTTTTGACCGTGATCTTGTTCCCTAACCTTAAATGGGGGCTTAGTCTCTGATCCTAGTCTAGTGGGATCTCCCATAATGGCCCAATGCCTATAGGAGGGGCATTACTCACCACTTCCCATCATACATTACAAGCCCTTATCTCACATCCATTTTTTGGGCTCAATTGACCATTGGTTCTTTGGGATTTGGATCCCATACATCTTCATACATGGGTAGTTCCCAAAAATTTTCCCTAAGAGGTTGATGCATCTAAATGAAAAGAAAAGAGCATATGATGGCCACAAAATAGAATAAAAGGAATACCAAAATGCAAAATATGGTTGGGACAACTAAGGATGTGGATCCCCATCATGTTGTTGAGAATTAGGCAGGGCAGGAATTAATTCAAATTTCTCTTACATGATAATTGTTTGTGTTACTTCTTTACTTATAATCTTCGTTCATTATTATGATTACATTCAATACATCAAACAATTATCAAAACAATAACATTAGTGACACAATAGTTAGGCTCCAATGAAGGGCTAAAACCCCTCCTCTTGAGGGGAAAAACCCGCAAATCTCTTCTTATAGATTCTTCACCTGACGAGTATAGAGAACATGACAAAACCTTGACCTAAACTGCCTCTCCTAGACCAAGACACAGTCATCCTCCTTGATTGCACCATGTAGCACCGAGTAGCATATTCCATCACTGAGACCTTCTACTGAGCATCAACT
Organism: Pinus albicaulis; assembly: GCA_034641835.2. Classification (NCBI taxonomy): domain Eukaryota; kingdom Viridiplantae; phylum Streptophyta; class Pinopsida; order Pinales; family Pinaceae; genus Pinus; species Pinus albicaulis. The sequence goes on along the minus strand of CM076571.1, from coordinate 561,490,020 downwards.
TTGTAATGAACAACACCATGACTATATCATGGTTGTGCTGGCCTTCCTTCACATTGTATATACTCTAGGCTAGGACTGAGGCTCTCACTGAATGCAACCTCCTTTACGCTCTGTACAAACTCCTCCTTATGCACTGCAACTTCGGACCCTAGTTGCAGACCTTAATTGAGTATATACCCAACAGAGAACCTTCTTTTTTACGTCGAACTTCCTCTTCTTCCTTCGTTGTATAACCATCTTCCTCGCACCAAATTGCAGACCTGAACCACACCTTTTTCATTGTGATAACCCATCCGAAATCTCAGATGCTTCTCCAAACTGTTCCACCCATCTGAAAATTACAGAGAGAGATCCAATTTCTTTTTTTGTGTTTCTGTGGTGACCCTTCACGCCTATTTATAGTTGTTGGTCCACATAACTAAGTTGGTCTGTCATAGGTGAACCGTTGTGTCTCTAATTATGAGCCGACACGTCAAATATATATTTATCGAGTCTGACTTTAAGGATGACTGTGTCCTGTCTTTTGGAAGTCTTCTTTCAAATGTAACATGACTCTATTAACATGACAATGACTCTTATAAATCCTAAAGACGTGAAGAAGAAATATTTGACCTACAAATAAAACATCTTGCTCATGACAGCCATGATGCAAGGAATACAACAAGTACATTTTATTTTCTTTGATTCTTCTTTACATAAAATCATGATTACAAGTCATTATGAAGACTGATCCTAGTTACACTTTTCAACACTCCCTCTTAACTAGGGAGGTATTCATAATGATACAAGGTCACACTAAATCACTTTGAAGAGATCTCATCAGAAGAGTTGGATTTGTAACCCATCTGTTTCTAGCATCATATCAATCCAGCATTGTTACATAGCTAGGCCTTGACTAACAGCTCCATCATGAGCTACAATGTTGGTGAGACCAATGATTATAGACACCATCGTCATTGTCTCCAAGGTACATACTCCACCCAGGTGTTCACTGAGTATGACCTCATAGGACTATTCTTATCGGGATAGCTAATCCTCAAATAATATCCATCCTTGACTACTCTTATCGGAATGTCTTATCACATTCTCAAAGTGTATCGGATGCCAGATGGTTACCAAATCCCAAAAATACTTTATTCTTTCTTCCAATGAAGACAAGAATGTGTGTCTATCTCTCCCTCTCACATAGGGAGGATACATATACCATGTGTCTACATTCCTCTTCATGACCTTCACTAAGACTTACGGTTGCTAGTCTCGGTCTAGTGCATGACACAAGAGATAGAAAAACACAATTGTCACTCCCTCTTAACCAGGGATGACCAATGCATTCCATAAAGGAATGTACTCATTCGTATATTATGAATTATCAGGTTCCCTCTTAATCAGGGGCTTGCAGCAACTCCATGGAACGTCCAATTGCTCGGAGTAACTTTCTTCCTTTGATGTCATGTTGTGAAGTCTTCTTCTATCGAGACTTCTTCAACCGGCACAGACCATCCATCACTTTCATCATTCGCTCAGAGAGTGATCCATCAGTCTCCTCATCTGATCTAGCTTCATGTCATGCTGCTATCTTCATACCATATTTCTTTCAAGGATCCTCCATCCTGCCATATCATTATCAACTATGGCAGACATATACTTCCATTTAATAGCCTTGCATAAGCTCATAAGATATTATTCAATTATAAATATGAATACTTAAATCAAAAGTTACCATAGCAATGATTTTTCACCATGACATCCTTCTTGTAGCCATCGACATCCTTCATATTGTCAAGGGTCTCCATCTTTTCCAGGCTTCTTGTTGGACATTGGATTAACCAACACTCCCCGTGTGTTTCGTGACATGGACTAATCGCCTCTCGTGGATCCTTATCTCTGGCAATGCGATCGTTGACTAACACCTGTGGGTTTTGGTCTAATGGCAATTGTGATTCCAAAACAAGTGGTATTAGAGCGTAGGTCACGGGTTCGATACACACCCGACTTGCGTTGGGGGGGAGATTGATGGACATTGGATTAACCAACACTCCCCGAATGTTTCGTGACATGGATTAACCGCCTCTCGTGGATCCTTATCTCTAGCGATGCGATTGTTCACTAACACCTGCGGGTTTTGGTCTAACGAAAATCGTGATTCCCAACACTTCTCATCAGAGTCTACATATCTTCCCAGGAGATTTCTAGTTTAGTCTTCTTAGCTTTCTTGGATGTTGACTGCCTCTGATCGTAGTTGTATTTCTCATAATCTCTTCCTTTCTTTCTCCACACAATTTCATTTCCAGGAACTTTCAGTGTGCAGCTCCTTGATAATGTACAATCACCTCATATTCCATATGAGAACATATCATGTTGATTTCATCGGGTGTGGATTATGCCTGTTGGCAACCTGTGAATCGGAAGAGTTTCTGTTTTCCTTGATCATACCTCTTCTACCTGCAACCATATGGCTTGTCTATATAGCATCCAGTGTCAACATAAATATATATGTACCTCATCTCTTTTCTTTTGAATCATCCTACAAAAGTTTCGTTCCCTTGACCTGCGTTATCAATATGTCATCATATCCTAATCCCAAAATTCTGCAAGTTAGAATTCTTGATGAAACCTTTTTGCTTCCTTTCTAACTAGTGGATCCAAAGAGGACTCTATTAGAAAATGTCACCACTTGTTTCCATATTGATTATTGAATGATGACCCTTGATCTAGATGACTACCTTCCATAAATGTGGTTCTCAGTGAGGTTTCCAGGAGCCACTAATTTTATATCATAGTTGTCATATTAGTTTCAGACATCTTATAACAAGTGCTCCTCCTTCAATGTTGTCATCATGATGCCAATTCTAGAGTGATGCATCTTATACAATGCTTCCTAACATACTATGTTACAACTGACAAAAACCTCTTAAAGAAGAAGATGATCTCAATCATAATAGAGATCTTTCACTTCTTCTTTCTTAGATTTTCTTTGAATCAAGTTCTTCCTTTTCTTCAAATGTTTGAGTTCTGCAAAACTATTGCCTTCAACTTGTCTTCTTCCATAGAAACCCTAGGATGTTGAGTGAGGTAACTTATTTTTCTCATGAAATTTTGTTACCCTCATGATCATCTTTTTTCTAATACTTTCATGATGTCAAACCACATCCTAATATTTACTGTAGACATATCTTATGCAGGATCTAGGAGCCACAAAGAGACTTATTGTGAGGGAGACCAACCTTAATGATCTCTTACTCCCTCTTTCTATCAACTCCTTCCATCCTTTCTGGTGACATGAACTTTCTTGAACTGTTCATAATTCTTCTTCAAGCACCTTTTGTGTCTCCAATATTGTTCATGTGAGAGAACCTTAAGAGTTCCTTTCCGTGAATTCAAAGGACACCCTTATCTATGACTTCACTTATCTATGAGGACCATGACTATCCTCCTTGTTTTCATGCAAGGACCTTCGGTAATACAGCCAACTTATATATCTCCTTGCAAATCGAAGTCATTTAACCAAAAATAAAAATGAAAAAGATACTTAGTTGGCAAGTGAAGAGGAGATCTTCACCTTGATGCTTCCTTGAATGATCTTCTTCTTAGGCCGCTCCAGACTATATGGTATTGAGATCACATGTCATTCATTCGTGTAGCTGGACTTTAAGACTGTATTCTTCCAAGGTTGTGACCACCACTGGTAAGATGAGATCATGCCATTGAGTTCAACGACATATAAGAATTATCTTTACTGGAAGAAGCGCCGAATCATATATATACATAGAATTGAATCAGTATTATAAGTGCATTTGATTGATCTGAGTTTTAGTACTGAGATTGTTGGGACTCATGATGTACTGCAAGCTCTTACTGTGGTAGCATTGAACTGTCTATACCGAATCATGATAGTATCACAGTTCTATCATTGTGGTAGCACTAATGATCGGAGTCTTGTCTATTTAGTCATGCCGAGAATGTCACTTGTAATCACCACAATTTGCTCATCTGAAAATCACTGATATATGTATTTACCTGAGATTGTGTTATCCAAGTTCTGCTTCCTTTTTCAAACTTATATGCCACTGAGAATCTCAGATTGAGCTCGAACTATGGGGATGTATGTATGTCGAGACTGTCTTTAGGATGATTGTGTAACATTACCTCATATACATGTATGCCGAGACTGTGGAGACGCTGAGACTGTGTACATTTAAGAATTAGTGTATAGATAGTACTCCTTGACTGAGATCTGAACTTGTTTGACCCATGCACCCAAACTGAAGTATCACCGAACCTGTGATGTAGGTGACATGTTTCATAATCTCTGTGCTATACGAGCTGCAATGTGTCCAAACTGAAGTGGATATGTATCACTAATAGCCCTTTCTAGTAACCATAGCTTTGATACCATATTGAGAATTAGGTAGGGCAGGAGTTAATTCAAATTTCTCTTACATGATAACTGTTTGTGCTACTTCTTTACTTATTATCTTTGTTCATTATTATGATTACGTTCAATACATCAAACAGTTATCAAAACAATAACATCAGTGACACAATAGTTAGGCTCCAAGGCAGGGTTAAAACCCCTCCTCTTGAGGGGAAAACTCAGCAAATCTCTTCTTATAGATTCTTCACCTGATGAGTATACAGACCATGACAAAACCTTGACCTAAACTACCTCTCCTAGACCAAGACACAATTATCCTCCTTGATTGCACCATGTAGCACCGAGTAGCATATTCCATCACCGAGACCTTCTACTGAGCATTAACTTTGTACTGAACAACACCATGATTATATCATGGTTGTGTTGGCCATCCTTCACGTTGTATATACTCTAGGCTAGGACTGAGGTTCTCACCGAATCCAACCTCCTTTACGCACTGTACAATCTCCTCCTTATGCACTGCAACTTCGGACCCTAGTTGCAGACCTTAACTGTGAGTATATACCCAACATAGAACCTTCTTTCTTACACACCGGACTTCCTCTTCTTCCTTCGTTGTATAACCATCTTCCTCGCACCAAATAGCAGACTCGAACCACACCTTTTTCACTATGATAACCCATCCAAAATCTCAGATGCTTCTCTGAATTGTTCTACCCATCCGAAATTTACAAAGACAGATCTGAATTCTTTTCTCCGTTTCTGTGGTGACCCTTCACACTTATTTATAGTTGTTGGTCCACATAAATAAGTCGACCTGTCATAGGTGAACCGTTGTGTCTCTAATTATGAGCCGACATGTCAAATATATATTTATTGATGCCGACTTTAAGGATGACTGTGTCTTATCTTTTGGAGGTCTTCTTTCAGGTGTAACATGACTCTATTAACATGACAATGACTCTTATAAATCCTAAAGACATCAAGAAGAAGCCTTTGATCTACAAATAAAACATCTTGCTCATGAAACCCATGATACAAGGAATACAATAAATACATTTTATTTTCTCTGATTCTTCTTTACATAAAATCATGATTACAAGTCATTATGAAGACCAGTCCTAGTTACACTTTTCAACACATATTGGTGGTCCCTTTGACCATGGCAGTTGGCCATGAAGTCTTCTCCCCTCTATACCATCATTATTATTCACTAACAACTATAAATTGAAGGGTGGACTAAACAAAAGTTACTTCCCCATAAGGGTTGGAAACACCTAATTGGGTTGTCCTTTAGCCATTGCTACCTGGGGAGGAAACACCACTGTGAACTCAAGGCCCTAATTTTGGAAGGGAATCCCTACTTGAAGTATTAACTAGTCCATTACATTCAAGATAGGTTCATTTAGATGCAATAATAATTATTGTCCTTAGTCACTGGTCGATTTCACAAGACTTTATGTTGTAATTGTCAGATCTTCAGCAACCCATTTCTTGAGCACCTTACCCATAGGCACCCGGTGATTAGAGAAGTATATTGGCACCCAAAGGTGAATCGTTCAAAGCCTTGGGTCTCTGAGCAGTAGTAGCACATTGTTGATTTTCCATAATCTTCTTAACTAATAATTACTTCTAATGATATTCATTTAAGTTCACTTGTATTCACATTTATTATTAAGCAATTACAAAAAACATTTTCAACAGTAGAACAATAGAATCATAAAGAGATAGCCAAAAAAGAGATGCAAGCATTTACCTTGGGAGAACCCACATGGGGGAAAACCCAACAACCTTTTCCTTGGAGAAATTATTCAATTCAACAGAGATACATCCTATGAAACTGGATTTGTTGGGGAGGGGCCAAGAATCCCGAATCCTCCGTATCCGATACGATACGGGGGGATTCGTACCCAATTCTCTGGTTTCGGCCGTATCCGTACAGGGTACGTCGAATCCCCAATCCCGTTCAGCCAGATTCGAGTGGCCAAAAAGTGCGAGTTTGACTTATAAAAATCGGATTTCTCTCATTCTTTCTCACTGATTTTTGTTTGTGAAGTGAGCAAGGAGCAAGAGTTAGCAAGGAGAAAGGGAATTTTTTCAAAGAGATTCGAGCATCCAGTATCTTACTATCTTGTCTTTCTGAGTAAATTTGACAATTGTATGATGTATCAATGTATGAAATTTCAATGTATCATGTATGAGTATCTAAGATCTTAAATCTATGTTTGAATCAATGAATTTGTATGAATTTGTGTAAAAAATATCTAATTTTTAATATATTAATATATATATATATTGAATAAAATAATATATAACGTATCGTATCCCAAAAGTGTCCTGTTCAGGGGGTCACCGTATCCCGAATTCGATTCTCGAATCCCTGTACCCATTGAATCCCGAATCTCTGTATCAGGTGACTTAGGATACATCTAACTGTTCAAGTCAAACATGAAGTCAAACTAACTAATAACTTAGCCCTAGTCACACCTAGTCAAATTGTTTGTTAGTCAAGTCAAAGATATAGGCGACAAATATTTAGGATTAGGGAAAGGCAAGTGCAGAATGATCTAGAATCAAAGTCACCTAAGCATAGAGAAGGGGATTTGGCCACACAGGAAGATACATCTATCAGACATATGGGGAGTCAGGACATAAATAGCATTTCAAAGGCTTCTAAAAGCTCTAAATGATTTGGCAAAAGGCCTAAAGGAGATAGTAGGTACGTTGAGGCAAGAAATTCTCAACAATGTCTGGCCACAAGATAACAGAGGTAGTAATGGAGAGTCGATGTAATATTCCTAATTAGCATTGCTAATTGGAATATTTCATTTTGTTTAATTTTGCCGCTTTAGCTAGAAATAATAAATAAAGTGAGAAATAAGAGGGGTCACCTCACTTTAGTCACCTCACTTTATAAAATAAAGTGTTTTCCTAGTTGATTGACGTTATAACTTAAAGAGGGGGCCTTGGGGGTCCACATGAGTATGAGGGGAGGCTTCACGCTGACCCAAGGTTAACTGCGCAGGCCAAGGAGAGTGAAGGACGCAGTCAAGGTTTTGGAGGGAGTTTAGCACTATAAAAGGTGGGGTTCTCACCTCATTTTGGCATTGATGATTTGATATTGATATTGAGAGCTAGACTTCTGTCTACTTCATCACACCGGTTGTTTAGTCGGTCTGCAGCACTGTTTAGTGCAAACTGAGTGTCTCCGGTCGGAGATCTCACCCTTAGCTTCGGGGGACTTCGAGTGCCTGCCCTAGTAAGGTTATTTTCTGAGCATCATCCTTCAGTTTCAGTGGTAAATTGCAGTAGTTCTGGTGGAGATTTGGTAGAGGAGATACCCCCTTCTTGAGAGGACGCAGATCTGGAGAAATAGGACGCAGATCCAGCAGATCTAGCCCTGGAGGACGCAGATCCAGCAGATCTAGCCCTGGAGGACGCAGATCTGGGCAGAGAGGACGCAGATCCAGCAGATCCAGGTAGGAGAGCCTCAGATCTGGACAGGAGGGACGCAGATCCAGTAGATCTAGCCCTAGAGGACGCAGATCTGAAGAGATAGGACGCAGATCTGGATAGGGAGAACTCAGATCCAGCAGATCCAGGCAGAGAGGACGCAGATCTGGGCAGAGAGGACGCAGATCCAATCAGGGAGGACGCAGATCTGATGAGGAGGGTCTTTGTGTGGGGGTTTGGCAGCGTTTTTCAGTGTTTCCAGCCCTAAGGAGTTTTCCAGCCCTGAGGAGTTGGTCATCTCATCTGGAGGACTTGTGGTTGGATTCACCCCTTCTTGCCAGCGTTTCATCTGTCTTCTGCGCTGTCACTAGCAGAGACAGTGTTTTCACTGGTGAGGGCTTGATTGGTGGTGGAGCATCAGTTTCACATTTTCTGGGGTTTGTCTGGAGGATTGAGATCAGCCATCTTTCTAGTTTCCAGCTCATAGTTCCAGTGCATTCCAGCAGCAGTTCTTCATAGCAGTTCTTCAGCCAGCTAGGACGCTGTCCTTATTTGCAGCCATTATTTGTTTTGAGAGGGTCTCCACTTGCCTAGGGCAAGGATAGGTGCACTTATCCTGATTATCTTGTACTCCTATCTATGTGTTCTGAGATTAATAAAATGGCTTAGTGTTCTGGCATTCTATGTGTACTTGTTCCATTATCTGGTTCCAGCATTTTGTTTTATATATCTGTCTGGCATATTTCTGTGTATTACTGGTTATTTCCCTTTGGGAATATTACAGTGGTATCAGAGCATAGATCTGGCTCAGCCTGTGGTGCTAGCAGTCTATGACGCCCGGGGATAACCCCTACATCTATCGGAAGGAACGCAGAGAAGCTGAGAGTGGGTGGAAGTTTCCTTTCGGGGGAAGTGATTCTGATCAGGAGCCACCTGAGACAGATTCAGAGGCAGAGCAGCCTGAGAAGGGCCCAGAGCAGCGTAACCCAATGGTAGATGATGATGTGAGGTTTAGAGAGACGATCCTCCATCACATGCAGGAGATGTCACAGAGGCTCGTGGCCATGGAGATTAGTCAGAGAGAACTCCCTAGAGTTCTTCAGATCGGTGAGGGATCGGGTATGTCTCGCCACGTACCAGTGCACGATGCTATCCCCATTGTGACGACTCAGGCACCCGCGCGATCCACTATGCCCACATTCTTGCCAGAGGACACAGGGACAGGAGTACGGGGAGGTGCACAGAGGGATAATCCGGCACCCACGCGACCTACCATGCCTACCTTCCTAGTAGAGGACGAGGGGTCGACAGCACCGAGAGAGTTGAGTCCAGCTCGATGGGCGGCCGCTTTTGCAGAGTATCAGGCTTTCGGACAAGCATTCATGGATTCTCTCACCTTCGAGCGCTATCTCCATATTCAGTATGGCATCAAACCCCGTGATCAGCACCAGCACAGGGGGCACGGACACCACCGTGATGACCACCGCGCGGCTAGTAGATTCCATTTGCCTACGTTTGATGGTTCATCAAACAATTCGGCAAAGTCCTGGGTGGAGAAGCTGGACATCCATTTCCAGCTTAACCAGATGTCGGAGACGGAGGCCATTAAGGTGGCTACATTGCATTTAGAGGGTGAGGCTCAGGACTGGTGGTTTCATGGGATGGCGACACTCGGGCATTCCACAGTGACGACATATGCCGAGTTTACCAGGAGGGTGGTAGAGCTTTTTGACAGGAGGGATCCGGAGCAGCATTTTGTTGAGCTGACCAAGCTCAAACAGACGGGGAGTGCAGAGGCATACATTTCAGATTTCTTTAGGGTTTCAGTGATGGTACCTGACTTATCGGCAGCTCGGATGGTTTATATGTTTGTGGAGGGACTGTCAGAGCCACTTCGTGGTCTAGTCCGGTCGAACAAACCGGCTACACTACAGGATGCCATCAGTAGGACTCGAGACTTACAGGATGTCTTGCCCAGGACTCGACCACCTTATCCCCAGAGACAGGCTTTCCAGCCTAAGGGTAAGGACACGAGGGCTCCGCCTCCCAAGGCGAATCCGGGACGAGGGCAGATTGATGATGAGGCCAAGAGAGAGCTGAGGCGGAAGCGATTGTGCTTCACTTGGCAGGAGCCATGGGCACCGGGACACAAATGTGCGGCAGGGAAGGCACATTTCATAGAGGTCTTTTCCGAGAGCAGCGGAGAAGAGGATGAAGGGGATGATGAGGAGGCAGGAGGTTGTTATGCAGCACAGAGTACCTTACCACCTCCACCACCCGCGACAGGTGGGGCATCATTTGCACCTACTGGGGGAGCTCTAGCAGCATTGCGAGGAGTCCCCAAGTATTTGACCTTGCGCGTACGGGGGACAGTGCGCGGACAGCGGGTTTCGGTCTTAGTCGATAGTGGGGCCACCCACAACTTCATTGATGCCCAGATGGTTGAGCGGAGAGGCATACCGACGGAGGGCTTTGATGGGTTTTCTGTTTTGGTACCGGGAGATCAGACTATGGCATGTGCTCGATATGTACCAGAGTTATCAGTGACGATGGGCAATTATACATTGACCGATCACTTCTTTGTGGTGGACATCCCGGACACCAACGTGATATTGGGAGTTCAGTGGCTTATTACTCTAGGGAAGGTCACGACGGATTGGAAGGCCCTAGAGATGGAGTGGGATGATCCCAAGACGGGGAAGCATGAGAAGATACGGGGGCAGCACACATACCCACCCCAGACAGTGTCGGCACACAGCATGGAGGCGACCTTCCGCAAGGGAGATATAGAGTGGGCGGTAGAGTTGCGGGCTTCAGAGGCAGTGGACACAGGACAGACAGTGCATCCTGATCTACAGTCTATTCTCGACAGGTATGCAGTAGTTTTCGGGGATATTCCACCAGGGCAGCCACCGGATCGGGGGTTTGAGCACACGATCGAGCTTGAGCAGGGGATACAGGCCGTGATTACCACACCGTATAGGCATCCCAAGGCCTATCGGGATGAGATAGAGCGAGCCATTCAGGAGTTGCTGGCCCTTGGTCACATTCGGCCCAACACTAGTCCTTTTGCTTCTTCAGTAGTGCTGGTGAAGAAGAAGGACGACACATTACGCATGTGCATTGACTACAGGGCTCTGAACAAGAAGACCCTGAAGAACAGGTACCCCATTCCCAGGATCGACGAGCTGATGGATGAGTTGAGAGGAGCACAGTTCTTCTCAAAGATTGATTTGAGATCCGGGTACCATCAGATACGCGTGAGGGAACAGGACATTCCCAAGACCGCTTTCAGGTGTCATTATGGGCACTTTGAGTTTCTGGTCATGCCATTTGGGTTGACCAATGCACCTGCTACTTTCCAGTCTTGTATGAATCACATTTTCCGGGATCATCTGAGAAAGTTTGTGCTGGTTTTCTTTGATGACATCCTTATATACAGCAGGACTTGGGAGGAGCATCTCCAGCATATTGAGACAGTCTTGCACATTTTGGAGGAGCATCAGTTCTATGCCAAGCTCTCCAAGTGTGAGTTTGGGTTGACGGAGATGCTGTATCTGGGACACATTATAGGAGTGGACGGGGTGAGAGTTCACGAGGAGAAGATCAGGGCTATCCGGGACTGGCCAGAGCCCCGGAATGTGACGGAGCTTCGGGGATTTATTGGTATCTGCACCTACTACAGGAAGTTCGTCAAGGGCTTCTCTCAGCTTGCTGCACCCCTCACGGATCTGACGAGGAAGGGGGCATTCAGTTGGTCGGACACAGCACAGCGAGCTTTTGACAAGCTCAAGGAGGTGATGAGCAGTTGTCTCGTATTAGCGTTGCCAGATTTTACGCAGCCCTTTGTCCTAGAGTGCGATGCATCAGGAGAGGGGATTGGTGCAGTTTTGATGCAGGACGGTCATCCGATCGCTTTCGAGAGCCGGAAGCTCCTTCCACACGAGAGGCTATATCCCATATACGACAAGGAGATGCTGGCCATCATGCATGCATTGGCCAAATTCCGGCAGTACCTGGTGGGTGGCAGATTCAGGGTGAGGACGGATCATAACAGCCTGAGGTACTTTCTGGAGCAGAAGCAGTTGCAGGAGAGACAGCAGAAGTGGATCAGCAAGATCCAGGCCTACGACTTTGACATAGAGTATGTCAAGGGGAAGAATAACGTGGTAGCTGATGCCCTCTCTCGTAGACCGGCCACGTTATCACTCATGAGCCTGGACGCTGACTGGAAGGCTCGACTATTGGTTGAGTACTCCAAAGATAGATTTGCATGCGAGGTTCTGGATGGGCAGGTAGCAGATAGCAGGTACAAGGTGGTCGATGAGGTCATCTATTACAGGGACAGGATCTTCTTGATTGAGGGATCTCGGCTCAAGAAGAAGATACTCCAGGCTTCACACGATTCACCATTGGCGGGCCATCAGGGGTTCACCAAGACATACAGGGCCATCCGGGAGAGATTTGCATGGAAGGGCCTCAAGGAGGACGTACTCCAGCATGTCAGGGAGTGCGAGGTTTGCCAGCGAAACAAGGGAGAGATGAGTCATCCTGCGGGGTTGTTGCAGCCTCTTCCCATTCCGGAGGGGAAGTGGGAGAGCATTTCGATGGACTTCATCACGGGGTTGCCCACAGTGCAGGGCAAGGACTGCATCTTCGTAGTGGTTGATAGGCTGACGAAGTATGCTCACTTTTTCGCCATTTCAGCACATCACACAGCGGCACAGGTGGCAGAGTTGTTTTTCAGGGAGGTTTTCAGGTTGCATGGTCTACCCAAGACCATTGTCAGCGACAGGGACAGCCGTTTTATGGGCGGATTCTGGCAGGAGCTCTTCCGACTAGTGGGGACAGAATTGACACCGAGCACTAGTTATCATCCCCAGACGGACGGGCAGACAGAGATAGTTAACAAGTGGCTGGAAGGCTACTTGCGTAACTACGTCAGTGGGCAGCAGCGAGCATGGCTGAAATGGCTACATTTGGGCGAGTACTGCTATAACACAACGCACCATATGTCCATCGGTATGACACCTTTTTATGCTTTGTATGGATATCATTCCTTATCTTTTGTGGACATGATGTTCGGTGTTAGCAGGGCTCCGCGAGCCAAGTTATGGATCCAGGAGAGCCAAGACATCCTCCGAGCTCTCAAGGACAACATAGCCACAGCACAGAATCAGCAGAAGTTGTATGCTGATAAGGGTCGGGTGGAGAGACACTTTGAGGTAGGGGACCTGGTCTACCTACGACTACAGCCATACCGACAGTCTTCGCTCAAGCAGAAGGGGGCGGAGAAGCTAAAGCCTCGTTTTTATGGGCCATACAGGGTGATACGCAGGATCGGGCAGGTTGCGTATGAGTTGGAGCTGCCCCAAGGCAGCCGGATTCATAACATCTTTCATGTATCATGTCTCAAAAAGGCACTGGGCCAGCATGTGACAGTCACCGAGGAGCTACCGCCTACAGATGATGAGGGGCATCTGGTGTTACAGCCGGAGGCTATTATCGACACTAGGGAGAGGCAACTGCGGAGCAGGAAGATCAGAGAATTCTTGGTGAGATGGAAGAATTTGCCGGATGAGGATGCCACTTGGGAGGATGAGAGGATCTTACATCATCCATCACTTCAGTTGCTTGAGGACAAGCAACGTTTTGCCGGGGGAGACTGTAATATTCCCAATTAGCTTTGCTAATTGGAATATTTCATTTTGTTTAATTTTGCCGCTTTAGCTAGAAATAATAAATAAAGTGAGAAATAAGAGGGGTTACCTCACTTTAGTCACCTCACTTTATAAAATAAAGTGTTTTTCCTAGTTGATTGACGTTATAACTGAGAGAGGGGGCCTTGGGGGTCCACATGAGTATGAGGGGGAGGCATCAGGCTGACCCAAGGTTAACTGCGCAGGCCAAGGAGAGTGAAGGACGCAGTCAAGGTTTTGGAGGGAGTTTAGCACTATAAAAGGTGGGGTTCTCACCTCATTTTGGCATTGATGATTTGATATTGATATTGAGAGCTAGACTTCTGTCTACTTCAGCACGCCGGTTGTTTAGTCGATCTGCAGCACTGTTTAGTGCAAACCGAGTGTCTCCGGTCGGAGATCTCACCCTTAGCCTCGGGGGACTTCGAGTGCCTGCCCTGGTAAGGTTATTTTCTGAGCATCATCCTTCAGTTTCAGTGGTAATTTGCAGTAGTTTCTGGCGGAGATTTGGCAGAGGAGATACCCCCTTCTTGCTGCGCAGATCCAGAGAGATCCCGAGTGGAGAGACTCGGAATGCGGAGCGAGGAGGGCAGATCCGGCCAGTCTAGCTGGTGCACGGTGCAGAGAGATAGGGCGCGGATCTGGATAGGAGGACTCGGATCCAGTGGTCCGGGCGAAGGACGCGGATCGTGAGATCAGGTGGAGAGACTCGGATGCGGGACGGGGAGGGGCCTTGAGTCCGGCGGTCTAGCTACGGAGGGCCAGCAGAGATGCGGATAGGGAGGGCCTTGGTCCGATCGGGGAGGACGCAGATCTGATGAGAAGGGTCTTTGTGTAGGGTTTTGGCAGCGTTTTTCAGTGTTTCCAGCCCTGAGGAGTTGGTCATCTCATCTGGAGGACTTGTGGTTGGATTCACCCCTTCTTGCCAGCGTTTCATCTGTCTTCTGCGCTGTCACTAGCAGAGACAGTGTTTTCACTGGTGAGGGCTTGATTGGTGGTGGAGCATCAGTTTCACATTTTCTGGGGTTTGTCTGGAGGATTGAGATCAGCCATCTTTCTAGTTTCCAGCTCATAGTTCCAGTGCATTCCAGCAGCAGTTCTTCATAGCAGTTCTTCAGCCAGCTAGGACGCTGTCCTTATTTGCAGCCATTATTTGTTTTGAGAGGGTCTCCACTTGCCTAGGGCAAGGATAGGTGCACTTATCCTGATTATCTTGTACTCCTATCTATGTGTTCTGAGATTAATAAAATGGCTTAGTGTTCTGGCATTCTATGTGTACTTGTTCCATTATCTGGTTCCAGCATTTTGTTTTATATATCTGTCTGGCATATTTCTGTGTATTACTGGTTATTTCCCTTTGGGAATATTCTGATTGAAACGTTGGTGAAGGGGTAGGTACATCCCGGAGTATTCTTCAGGCTAAGCCAAAGAGTCATCCTCACAACTATAGTGAGCTACCTCAGTCCACTATGCCCAGATTCTTGGCTGCAAGTACAATGGATCAAGCAAAACAGGATGATTTACCATTAGATGATTACTTCTAGGAGTATCAATTGATGGGCGGTAATTTCTAGTCCACAATGACTTTTAATGAGTTCTACCATCACGAAGGCAACAACACAAAGAAGGGCTTTGATAAGGCATCTGCATAAAACATGGAGTTGCAACATACAATTGGGAAATTGGCTCTCCCTTATTTGATGGTTCCGCTAGGCAGACAACGAGACAATGGGTTCAAAAACGTGACACTTACTTCCAATTGTCCCCAATTCTAGAGGCGGATGCAATCAAATTAGACACCCTACACTTAGAAGGGGAGGCACATGATTGGTGGTACCATGGGATGACTATCTTGGGGCATGCAGGTGTAACTTCATATGAGGACTTCACGTAAAAGGTTATAAAGCGATTTGATAGAAGGGATCCCGAGATACACTTCCGAGAATTGGCACAACTCGAGAAGACAGGTAGTGTAGAGCCCTATATATTAGACGTTCAGAAGCTAGCAGTGATGGTGACAAACATATCAAAAGCTTGGCTAGTCATGCTACTTACAGAAGGGTTGGCCGAGCCACTACATGGGTGGGTGAAGGCCAACAAACCCATTTCCTTACATGATGCAATCAGTGAAGCACGAGACATGCAGGATCTAGCCCCTAACACCAAATTTCTTCCTAAACTGACCATTCCGCTGAAGGGTAAGAACATTAGATCTCCTCGGGAGTGGACCGGGAGGAGTTAGTTGGACAAGGAGACCAGGAGGGTCCTTAGGAGGAGGAAGCTATGTTTCACTTGTCAAGAGCCATGGGTATCGAGACATGGATGTGCAGGTAAGGGTAAATCTCACTACATTGAGGTGTTCTCGGATAGTGAGGATGAGGAGGTTGAACAGGAGAAACCACAAGAGGAGGAGTTCCAAGAGATGAAGGATGAGCAACCTCATGTTGGGATTAAAGGCAGTGTTATTTCTTCACTTACAAGTGTCCCCAGGCTCCACACACTCAGAGTTAGGGCACTATATGTTGGATGGTGTTGTCCATGATGTCAAAATTAGGGTTTGACTTGGACTAAAATACCAATCATTGATGTCAAATTGTTAATGAACGCTTCTTATAGGGGTTGGATTCCCTAGTCAATGGATATACCTCGAAATTATTAGAGGTTTTTGAAGAAGTGAATCATTGATTTTATCCCAAAAATCATTCCTAATGGATTCCCCTAGTCGAGATGTTTTCAGTGGTATGTGGTACGTCCCGAGAGGCCTCCCAGTCTGAGATATATTCGCATTTGAAATTGAAGACCTGTTAAAATTGGCAACTAGAGCCAAATTCCACTTTGAGAAACTCATTTGATGGAGATAATAATTCCATTGAAATCCTCTTTTCAACAGGACCATAATCAACCTAAAGACCACTAAATTTGGTCAAGGAGAAATATGTTTTTGAAGTGAAGCCCACACGTGCAAATTATCAAGGTCGGCTTGGGGTTATTTAGACATGTGACACCCCTCTCCATCCTATATAAATAGAGGTGTCCTCCTACCTCATTTGACACATCAAAATGCTTCAATATATGTCCGAGGGAGCCAAATTCTTGGAGGAGAATGAAGGGTTGTTTGTTTTTGGGTTTTTCTTTTGCATCAAGGTCGGGGTGCCAGGATGAACGACCATAGGCTTTGAGGAAAATTCTGGCTAGTTTTGTATGGGTAAATTTGACCTTGCAGGTCTGAATTCAGGAGCAGAAAGTCAGGCCGAGTTTGTGTAATTGTTTTTGGGCTGCTTTGTGGTCAACTTAAGGAAGAAAATCTCTCCTTGTGAGGCTGCACTTCTAAATTGTTGCCTCAGGTAGGCCTGCAAGTCTGTATTGGACTAGAAAAGGGGGTCGAGAGGCCTAATCTAGGGTACAAACTAGCCCTAAGGACCAACGAAGGGAAGCACCTTGTATGACAAGCAAAGCCACAATTAAAAGGAGTTTTGGAGCAGTTAGTAGGGACAACAATGATCTGTAAGCAACCCTAACCAAACCAATCCTCTACAATAGTGTGTCACCAACTCAAGAGGTCACAATTTGACTACTATTGACAAAATGCCAAAATTGCAGTTTTCAGTAGGCCATCTATTTGGCTAAGGGAAGTGATAGTAGATATTCAAATTGGAAAGTTAGTTTTGACTTTGAATTATTGTACTCTTTCTCTCTCTCTCTCTGCTAAACATTTGATAGTCAATAATAAGAAGATTCGATCAAGGGGTTTCCCCATCTTGGAGTTTTTCCTTGGCTTGAGCCAAATTCATGTGTTCTCTTGTCTTGACTTGTCTCATGCATTTATCGTCTATGTTCTTTCGTCAATCACTGTCAACATGATAATGTTTTATGTGACTGCTAATGGAAATTAAATGAATTGAAAAACGGGCTAATATGGAACATTGAAGTAACTGTCTTAAGCAAAGAACATGTTAACCTAAAATTAACATGGTTTCAAAGCTCAAGTGAGTACAAGCCCAAGCGAGAGTAAAAGGAATCACCAAAAGGTTTGATGACAATTCTCTGTGGCCTCCTTCCTCTTTAAAGATATTGAACCATGGTGATGGTCCTAGCAAGGAAAGAAGATAACCTTAGATCAAGACTTCACTAAAAGTCAGAAGCACACCGAGGACCGAGCTCCTTGTCAAATTCTAGGCATGATCTCAAGCCATAGTCACTGTGACTAGGAGAAAATCTTAACCAAGGAGAGTGAAGAATTTTGAGGGGCATATAAACTCTGATCAGGAAGATCAAGGGGTTGATCCAATAGCCCACACAAATCCAACCTATTTGACAAAGAAATCGCAGTCCTAGGCACAACATATGGGGTCTTAAATTCAAAACCATTGTGCATATTAACTAAATTGTTGTTTAAGGAAACAACCAAGTCCAAGTTTACTGAAGGCATTATAAGTTGAGCTAAAAGAAGAACCTAGGAAAAAATATATGTCAGAGGGTTTGATTTGAAGTCTTATTCTCTCAGAGATGAAGCCTATACTCCACCAAATTATGGGCATAAAGATTTACAAGAAGTACCTGTTACCCACGACTTCGTGGGTGATATCCCTAGGATATTTGTTTCACCATGATGGTCCTCAACCGGCAGCCAACAACCCTTGCAACCATCAACTAGCTCGTTGTGCCATTTCTTTGCCACCTGATCCAGCCATGTGGTCCCTCACCCATGCAGATGTATGTTTGAAGGTGGGCCTCCCGAACCCAAAGGTATGCCTTGTCATTTGGTAATTGAGAATTGGGTTTACTTATCATGGACACTTCTAGGCATGGATTAATGGGGGGATTCGGCAGCTAGGACTTTGTGGGTGATATCCCTAGGATATTTTTTTCACCATGAAGGTCCTCAACCGGCAGCCAACAACCCTTGCAACCATCAACTAGCTCGTTGTGCCATTTCTTTGCCACCTGATCCAGCCATGTGGTCCCTCACCCATCTGTATTGATCGTATGTTTGAAGGTGGGCCTCCCGAACCCAAAGGTATGCCTTGTCATTTGGTAATTGAGAATTGGGTTTACTTATCATGGACACTTCTGGGCATGGATTAATGGGGGGGAGAGTGGGCATAGTTTGTGCTCTTGTCCCCTTGACCTCTTTTGGATGTTATCCTTGGATTTTAGTCCCATGGGATCTCCCTCCCTGACCGTTTGGTTTTAGGGTGACACTACTTGGGAAACCTCGACTTTGGTTGTGTGATCTCGCTCCCTTGTACACATATACCACTCCCCTTCCACTCACATAGTCCCATTCATCATCTCTCCCACCTGGGTCCACATAGGGTTAGGCACCCCATTCCCTTGCCCCCACCTTGGGCCAGGCTTGGAACGATGCCCCGGAGGTTGAAGCACTTGAAAAGAACAAGTAAAAGGATAAATGGCCACATTCAATAGGAAAATGTACCACAAGATGCAAAAGATGGTCGGGACAAACATATTTAGCACATGGGCAAAAGCCAATGCATGAGCTCTACCCAATACCCGTGGACATCACCCTAGTTCTATAGGCCCTACATGAGCCTCCTTTATCATTTAGGAACCCATGATTGTCCCAACCCCTAGAGGGAAATAAAACGCCCAACCAAAAATGAGGTATCCACTGCTATATCTTACACATCATGCTCTTATCCTTTGGGCCCTGAGCAAATTAATAAAAAAAAAATCATAAAATCCAAAAGGCACATAAGGAAGGGTGGAAAAATCAAGGTTGGGGCACCTCATGTACCACAATTTCTCCCTCCAATACATAATATACCCAGGTGTGGGCTTTCGTTCTTCTAGCTACCCTTGTATCCCGATATCTGGCCCAGGATTGTCCCTCTCATTCCCTATTTCATTCACCTCTTTATCACATGCCACCACCACTTAAAGGATGTACCTTGGACATACTATCCCCTCTAAAGGTAGAAACCTCTTAATAAGGTCCCTGCTTAACACTCTTTGGAGCTTGGAGACATTAGCACATGCCAAAGTTCCACTATGGAAGGGTGAGCCATTATGAAGTGTCCACTTGTTGTCCATGGTTTGTAAGCTCTTCTACCCAACTACTTTAATGACTTGTTGTACTGGAAGGCTAGGGGATGCATTGGATCTTATGCAGGATTGCAGATGGTGCCCATCCTGAGTTTGGTCTCCCTATATGGGGTCCTAACTCTCTAAAGGGCTACATTGACACATGTAGGGTGTGTGCAGAGAGCCATAAGCCTCCAAAACAGTAGACATCACTCCATGAATCCCTAGAGATGTTCATAGATTGCTCGAGATCCACCTATTGGACGAGGAAGATGCACCTGGTACACCATGCCCAACCGGCCCCACAGTTGCACCATACACTTGGCAAGTGACTCGGGACTTGTACACTGATGTCTCATCATTCATTCCATCATCTGAGCCCTTATAGATGGTCTACAGGCATCTTCGACTTGAAGACACATAAGGTTATTGGTGTGCCCCCACACCCACTGGGAGCACCACAAGTTTATTGTTTGGAAAACAAAGGGCCACCGCCTTGTCCATCACTTTTGGGGGTCCTATTCATCATTATGGCACTTATGCACCTCATTGAGCCTCTTGGAGGACCCTACGAGATGCATAGTTTATCATTTGACCTCTTGAGAGGCTTATTATTTTATTTGTGAGCTAGTTTGGTGGACTTGTCGCCAAAAGTTAGTTAGTTTGTACATTATTTTATTTTAGGGGCTAATGTAGGCCTAATTAGGTAATTCGAACTCCTAATTAGTGCATAAATAGGAGTGACTTGACTTCATTTTGGATCATCACTTGATTTAGATCATTCTCTCTCTTAAGAACTTTGCATTTCCTTCTTGGAGGACGAATTGGAGCATGGATGAATTTTGATATTTGGATTGGACTTTCTTATCTTGGAGCTTCTTTCTTGGAAAGTGTATTGATGGTTGGATACATTCTCTTACATGTAAGTATGAAATTGATGCTATTTTCTTTTATGTTGTTGCATACATTGATCATGGTATTTTCGCTATTTTAGGGCTAATTGTTGCATGCATTTACTGCTTCATTGTGGAATTATGCTTCTATATAGCATATCTCTATACATGAACCATGTTTGTTGAACAAATTGTCCTAGAGATCGAAGTTATCTTGACAAACCATCTTCATTTGCAAACGAAGTATAAATGCTTTAAGGTCACTTAATCTTTTTCCCTAATGTTGGAGAAACTTGCCCTTTGATCCTCCTTGAGCTAGAAATGAAATCCTTCTTGATAATTCTTCTTGACTCCATATCCCGAAAAGGAATTAGCCATTGATTTATCATAAGGTGATCACCTTAAACCTTTTCTTCACCTTTTTCCCCTCTTTTCTAGGCCTAGCCACGTTGCGCCACATAGGGCATCATTTTATTGACAAAATAGCCATAAAAAAAGTTCGATCTCCCAGCCCCTACTGCAATGGTGTGTCTTCAAGGTCTCCTCCAAATTTGAAGAAATTCCGACGGTGGGATTGCGAGATGTCCCAAGCCCTAGCTCTGAGATCAAACTTTTCCCTAGTGTTCCCAAGGCTAGCACCTCATAGGATGAATTTGACACCTTCAAGTGAAAATTATTGTTTGATCATTTCCCCTTCCTTGTTTAGGTTAAGATCATGAACCTTTGCTAAACCCCCTCCCCTTAACCTTAGTTGGGTCCACTTGGCCCCGTGTGGTCCCATTTCTTATCAAAGACAATTAATCAAGGACAACTCGAGAATCCAAGTTTTACAAGGATTTTAGGGATTGGGAAACTCCTTTACAAGTCATATTCCCTTAAGATATCCCTTAAATCCTCACCTCCTTCTCCTAGAAAACCTTGTACCTTGCTTAAAAAACAAGCAAGCTTCATTCTTAATCCTATTCTAGGGAAAGGATCATTGGGGTCATTTCATACATATTTTTCGATCCATCCTTCATAAGTGACTTTCTTGATATTGAGACTCCTCCCATCGATGAAAGTCCGTCAAGAGTAAGGAGTCTTAGTCGAGGTGACAGTGGGCTAAGTCTCCATTGTTCCCCTTGACCTAGCAATTGTCCCTTTAGGAGTTCCTTTAGGGTCCCTGCTAGTTTGAGTGGTAACAATTCTGGAACCATTGTCGAGGAGGAAGGGGAGGAAGCAAGTCTGCCTCCCTAGTTAATCAGTGAGGAATTGATTCATTGACGACAATCTCCTTATTACTCCAACGACTCCACTCATTGTCAAAACCCCTAGTTTTCTTGAAGGTGACAATATTCCTCCTTTAACTAGGGCTACTGCAAAAAGGAAGGGATGTCATCCATCACCTGTTGGAACCACCCTTCTCCTCGAGTTTGAAAAAGTCAGTGATCCCACCCCAGAGATGGCAACTAGTTCTACCACAAACAAGAGCAAGATGACCAAAAGTGAAAGACATTTGGTCAGTGTATTTGCTCTTTGAAATTGAGTGATGGTCCCAAACCGTTACCTGAGAAATACAACCGATGGTTACCCAAGTTCAAAGGAGATGCCACTACAAGTGCCTGTGAATTTGTTGAGGAATTCTATTGGCACATGTCCCCTAGGATGATTTTTGATGAAGATAGGCTCATGATGTTCTTTGCTTTATCACTTGAGGGGCAACCTAGAGAATGGTACCTTAGTCTTCCCCTAGGATGCATTGAAGATTCTAATGAATTTGAGGACCTATTCATGAAGAGGTGGTCTTGCAATGCCCAAGGGACCTTTCACATTGAGAAGTTCTATCAAATAGGGAGGGGAAGGAAAGACATTCAAGAACTCATTCAAAAGTTTGATAGGGTTGTCTGGGATATCCCTGATCACCTAAAACCCTTTGATGCCAACATCCTTGACAAGTTTGTCAAAGCCATAGGGGGCCACCTAACCTATGCCTTAAGAGACAAGAAACCCTTTACATTGGCCGAAACTAAAGAAATGCAAGTTGAAGAAAACCTTTTTATCTCAAGAATGGATGCCAATGACCTCCCCAAAACCAAAACTGAGGCCAAGAAGGAGAAATCAAAGGATCAACATGAAGAAACCCTTCTGGCTATGCTCAAAAAGATGGAAAAGCTTAGGGAAGATGTCCATGCACGGGATAGGATTGTTATGAACAGAATCGCCACATTGGAGAAGACCTAAAAGTCAAGCTACATTCCGAAGGGGAAACCTTTTCCTAAAAAATAAAAGTGAAGAAGACAAGCCAAGCTCATCTCAAGTTCCAAACACTTGGGCTCCAACCAATGCAGTGGAGCAAGACGTATCTTCCAGAAGATGGAAAAGTGAGAGTGACGAGAGTGATGCTGATGAAACAAATGTGCAAGCTAATCTCGTAGAATCCGATGTATTCAACATTTTTCTTGGGGCTTCATACACTCGTCCTCCCGCTAGTGAGGTCAAAACCAAAGATGAGAAGGAGGAACTTGTTCTTAATGTTGATGAAAGTAATGGTAGATTCAAAGGGGTGCAATATTCATGAAGGGATAATGTATTCAACATTTTGCTAGGGGGTTCATACACTCATCCTCTCGCTAGTGAGGTCAAAACCAAAGATGAGAAAGAGGAACCTGTTCTTAATGTTGATGAAAGTAATGGTAGATTCAATGGGGTGCAATATTCACGAAGGGATAATTGTGAATACCTCGCAACCTCCAAGGAATCTAACAAAGATGATTCTCTTCCCAAGCGGAACCCTCCTAAGAATGTCCCTTCTAAATATCCTCCTAAAGAGAAAGCCCTTTCCAAGGATCCTCCTAACAAGGATTCCCAAACTAAAGTCGAGCCTAAAAAGGGCTCCCAAAAGAGAGGAAATACCAAGAGGAAAGAAAAGGGTAAGCAAGCAGGGCGCTCAACATTAACATGCACGCTGCAATTGGGAAGATGACTGTATTTGTTCCTCTAAAAGAGATTGAAAATCCATCTATCATATGCTACCATCCCAGAGTCTGATGGGACCCCTTTTATCCTTTACAAGGAACCCACCTACCTCTCTCATGTGATTAAACCTAGACCATACTATGAAGCAGACGACATTGAGAAGCCCTCTCCTATTCTATCTTCACAAGAGGTTTGTATCCTCAAAAGGCCAACTCACAACCAAGCAAAAAGTGGAAGCCTAAAAAAGAATATAAAGTAGGGGAATTGGTCTTAATGGACAAAAACTTGATGCCGATCAAGATTCATGTGAAAGTTGGGGATGACTATAATTACATTGCTAAACTCAACGACAAACTATGGCCTCAACTCGTCAAGTTAACTTGCATCACTCCTTTCCTTGATACTTGACATTGTACTATATGCATGTTAGAATAGAATCCATTGCATGCTGATTTTCTGCAATAGAATTAATCTCATATGATGTTTCTCATGGTAGATTAGCTACATTTATATTAAATTTGCATATTTTTATTTACCTGTTGATTTTATGGCCTAAGATTAAGCATGGGTGATCATAAGACACCATGAAAAGCATGTTTCCCCATGGGTTTAGTCATTGATATGTGTAGGTAACATGTTTGCAGTGACCAAGAGATTGTCGGAGTTCTCGTGACCTCCTGTTCGAGTAGCTTTGACCACTTCGAGAGAGATCACATCCCAGTTGGAGCCAAATGTTACCAACCACTTCACAGGTGATATCCCTGGGAGAAATTTTTTCTCCATGATGGTCCTCAATCGCAGCCAACAACCCCTTGCAGCCATCAACTAGCTCGTTGTTCCATTTCTCCGCAACTTGAGCCAGCCATGTGGTCCCTCACCCATCTATATTGATCGTATGTTTGAAGGTGGGCCTCCCAAACCCAAAGGTATATCTTTGTCGAGATTTTGTGTAGTTGGGGTAGCATCGGATGTGCTCTAGCTCCCAAAATTTGTGGAGGGACTAGAGTACACATGATTTACAAGACATAGAAAGGGATTTGGGAAATTTCATCTGGTTTGGGAGATATTTAATTAATTAATTATTTTATTGTACTATATTCATGTTAGAATAGAATCCATTGCATGCTGATTTTCTGCAATAGAATTAATCTCATATGATATTTCTCATGGTAGATTAGCTACATTTATATTAGATTTGCATATTTTTATTTAACTGTTGATTCTATGGCTTGAGATTAAGCATGGGTGATCATAAGACACCGTGAAAAGCATGTTTCCCTGTGGGTTTAGTCGCTGATATGTGCAGGTAACATGTTTGCGGTGACCAAGAGATTGTTGGAGTTCTCGTGACCTCCTGTTTGAGTAGCTTTGACCACTTCAAGAGAGATCACATCCCAGTTGGAGCCAAATGTTACCGACCACTTCGTAGGTGATATCCCTAGGAGAAATTTTTTCTCCATGATGGTCCTCAGTCGGAAGTCATCAACTAGCTCGTTGTTCCATTTCTCCACAACCTGAGCCAGCCATGTGGTCCCTCACCCATCCATTAGGGGAATTTTGAGGTCTAAAATGGGCCTCCTAAGGAAATAATAAAATAATAGCTAAACCAATAAAATAATATTTATGAATTTGAAATTCACTTTTTACACCAAAATCCATGTAACCATAGTTAAATTCAATTCAAAATTTGTACTAAAATAAAATTAATAGAAAAATTGTATTGATGTGACTATAAATAAGAATGAGTTTTTCAAGAAAAAGTCATTATCATTGAACAAATAATGCATTTGCCCTTTGTACTTAAATAACTTAAAATAAAATATAAATATAAATTTATAAATTATTAATTATATTTTATACTATTAATTAAAATTTATATTAATTAAATTGTATAATAACATGTAATTAATATACTATATAAAAATAATAAAATATAATATAATAAATGTATAGGAATATACATTATTTCTTTCAAGAAATATGAAATGACAATAATATTATTTTATTCAAAAAGTGTTAAATGACATTTATTATGAGTACTTTACTTTGACTTTAAAAGTACTTAGAGCACTACCATAGTTAACCATGAGTTTTTATCCACCATTGAGAATGTGACAAGTAAGTACCTTTAACTCAAGCAATGCCACCTCAACCATTAGGGATGATGTCATCCCTTAAAATGTGATTGGTTCTCATAAAGTGAATTTTGATTGTACATTTTCTTTCGGAGGCCCATTTTAGACCTCAAAATTCCCCTAATGTATATTGATCGTATGTTTGAAGGTGGGCCTCCCAAACCAAAAGGTATATCTTTGTTGAGATTTTGTGTAGTTGGGGTAGCATCGGATGTGCTCTAGCTCCCAAAATTTGTGGAGAGACCAGAGTACACATGATTTACAAGACATAGAAAGGGATTTGAGAAATTTCATTTGGTTTGGGAGATATTTAATTAATTAATTATTTTAATGTATTTCCTAAATCTAAACTTAGAAAAATGAAATAATTAAAGTTAATTAAATTAAACATGGGATGAAATTGTCTTAAGTCACATGGATCAAGATTTCTTTTAATCTTAGGCATTGATTCAAGATCTGATCATGGTCATTGGTTTCCCAATGAGAAAAGTATAAAGGAAAGGATTAGGGTCATTTGTAAAGACACACTGAGGCTAAGCTGAGATTCTAGAGTAGGGTTTGCTAAGAATTTTCGGAAGTGTTTCAGCTGCAGAAAGGGGAATTTAGACAAAGGTGATGGTCTGATCCCAATGTCTAGAATTAGCAAGAGGCAGAGATCAGCTCAGAGAGGCAGCACAGAGAAGCAGGAGAAGCAGCAGCTGTGTAGCGCAGAGGCAACTTCAACAACGCAGGTGTTGCGCAGTCACACCCAAGTCAGTGTTAGGTAGCTGGAAACCCTCAAAGGTTATGCAGAGACCCTCAGGGGTAGCATAGGGACTGCATCACCTAGTCTGGGGTTACGCAGCCCTTTCCAAGCCAACGTGGAGGGACACAGAGGCTGACATAGACGCTTTAGGGGCAGCGCTGGGGTTTCTAGGGCCTAATTTTGGTTGAGTCCCGTAAACCCCATTTGAGGGTGTGGATCAGTCAATATTTTGGATTCAGAATAGTTGGTGAGTTGCAGATCTATATTTTCTCTGTCGGGTTTTCTAGATCTGGAACCCAGATTTGCTGTATTCAGAATTACTCTCAATAATAAAACCCTCCAGCAGTCAGAGACTAGTTTTCCCGCATTGGGGGACTATTTGTCCAGAAAATCACTGTATCACTTTGTCTATGCGTGCATGTACTTTTTTCTAGATTTAAATTGGTTAAAGTCTGTTATGTGTTTTGATTCGATATTAATCTAAAATTTTCAGTTAATAACTTAATTAAGTAGGAGGAGCATAACCAGATCTAACAGTAGATTTCTACATAAGTAACATTCAAAAATTTTCAAATGGTATCAGAGCAATTCAGATCTCGGAGGGTCACCAGCAGAAGACTAAAGTATCTTGCTGCAGAAAGCAGCAGGAAGTGCAGAAGCAACAGCAAAAGGGCAAATCTGAAGGGACAACGCAGTCTTACACTGTCTCCCAGCAGGCCCACTCACTTACTGCGCAGAGGCAGCACAAAGACAACGATGGGATTGTCTAAAGCCACCCAGGGTGATGCAGATCTGAAACTGTCAGATCCAGAAGTGCCTAAAGCAGAGCTGCAGAGCTTCAAAAGATGCTGGTGGGGTTAAATTTCTGAAGTTTTCAGAATTTTAGCCTAAGCACTAGTGACAAAGAGCGGGAGCAGATCAACTTCACAGAGAGTTTCTAGCCAAAGACACTTGCAGATCAATCAGAGGATCGAAGAGAGCTGAATCATTGTTGATTTGGAAAATTTCCAAGAAGGGAAATCAGTTGTCAGAGGGAGCAGAAGGTGCCTGTTTCGCCAAGGACCTTAGATCCAGATCTCTAGCAAAGAGAAGAGGAGCTTCGACAAATTTCTGAGCAGATGGCTCCTCATCGACTACGTGATCAGGACAGATTGGATGGCCTATCCAACTTTTCAGTTTGGAAGGCTAAAATCCTGATAGTCCTAGAGGCATATCATCTAAGATACCATGCAGAACAAGTTTTGGCCACACTGACTGATGCAGATCTCCTGAGGAAGCATAATGAAACTATTGGGCATGCCAAGCAGCTAATAATGGATAGAATTAAAGACCATATTGTACCACACATAGCTGAGAATAAAACAACTAATGAGATGTGGAAGGCCTTAATAGCACTATATGAGGGCAAGTCCATCCAGAGGAAGATGCTTCTAGAGACTCAGATGCGGTCATTCATGATGAACAAGGGAGAAGACATGGAACATTTTCTCTTCAGATTACAGTCAATCAGAGACCAGTTGACTGCCACGGGTGCTAAGGTGGAGGATGATGTGATGGTCAGGACTACTCTCAATGCGGCCACAGATAAATGGGAAACCTTTGTCCAAAGTATCTTGGGCAGAGCGGACCTTCCAGATTGGGACAACTTGTGGGAAATCATGCGTCAAGAAGAACTTCGCAGATTCACCAAGAAGCAGTACAGCACGGGATCGAGTAAAGTGAAGAAGGATGATGTAGAAGATGCAGCCTTGGCATCAAAGAGGCAACAGGGAAAGAACAAGAAGGATCTATCAAAGATCAAGTGCTTCCAGTGTGGCGAACAAGGACATTTCGCCAGCAATTGTCCTTAGAAGAAAAAGGACAAGCAAGCTTCTTCTTCCAAGGCTGTTGTGGCGGATGATGGGTCAAAAGATGATGCAGCCATGAGCGCTCATGAACCACGAAAGTGGGGCGACATGGATTTGTAGAGGAGCTACAAAATGTGGCGGGATCCTTGAGCAGCTCATCTCTTGGATCACATCCGAGCTACGGGAGCCTTAAGACAGTAGTGGGACAAGTGGAGCAGTGGGTGCATAGATCACGGATGAAGCAGAGGTAGATTTGAAGGTTGGAAGGAGCAACGCAGTGCAGATGCAGCAGCAGCGTAGGGGTTGATGTTACTTCAGCAGCGCAGAGCAGAGCTGCAACAGTGTAGAAGGCTTCAGAAGGACAGTGCAATGCAATAGCAGTGTGAGAGATTTCAGCACAAGGGGTTGATGTGACTTCAACAGTGCAAAGGGAGTCTGCTTACGCAGTGCAGAGTTGCAGTTGTGCATCATCCTCCAGATGACAGCACAAATCAACAACTTATGGAGCTTCAATGATGACGTTGTAGCGCAACTGACTTGTTTGTCAAAGATTGGGTAGGAGATTCAGTTGTTTCTCTCAAAAACTGAAGTTGCAGTGCAGTAGTTAGCAGTGGCAGTGTTATGGGCAGCACGGATGCAACGGATTGAAAGGGAGCTGCAATACAGATATTGCAGTGGTAGTGGCAGCATTATAGGCAACAGTAAAGCAGTGCAAAGTTGAAGGGCAGCAGGCCCAACATCAACATCATAGGAACCAGTGCCCAAAATCTTGTGATACATGGTGTGATGTATTGTTAGAGCACACTCCATGCTAAGAGGGAGTGTTGAGATTTTGTGTAGTTGGGGTAGCATCAAATGTGCTCTAGCTCCCAAAATTTGTGAAGGGACTAGAGTACACATGATCTACAAGACCCAGAAAGGGATTTGGGAAATTTCATCTAGTTTGGGAGATATTTAATTAATTAATTATTTTAATGTATTTCCTAGGTCTAAACTTTAGGAATATTAAATAATTAAAGTTAATTAAATTAAACATGTGATGAAATTGTCTTAAGTCACACGGGTCGAGCTTTCTTTTAATCTTAGCCATTGATTCAAGATCTGATCACGGTTGTTGGTTTCCTAATGAGAAAAGTATAAAGGAAAGACTTTGGGTCATTTGTAAAGACACATAGAGGTAGCGCATTGAGGCTAAGCTAAGATTCTAGGGCAGGGTTTGCTAAGAATTCTAAGAAGTGTTTCAGCTGCAGAGAGGGGAGTTTAGACAAAGGGGATGGTCTGATCCCAGTGTATAGAACAAGGTTGCGGGGGAGCTTCTCTGTTAAAATTGGACAACTAGGTCCAAACTCCATGTTGTGATGCTCAGATGAAGATACCAATATTTTTATTGGGTTCCTCTTTCGGAGAGGTGTAAGATCGATATAAAATTGATCTCAATCTGATGAGCGAAACATTTATTTTGAATTTATTTTTAATAATTTCAAATATGTGCAGGTCGGCCTTAAGGTTTTACACCTCCAACAAATGTGTCACACACCTCAATGATGGATATATATATATAGTCAACGTTGGAGAGCATTTCACTCACTCTCAACACACACATCTCCTCCTCTGATTGGATACGAGCATCTGAGAAGCAGTTCTCACATGGGAAAAAGGACGAAGTCGCTGAAACTGGAAAAAGGATGAACTTTCTGCAGTTAGGGTTTCTAGGCAAGTTTGACTAGCGTTGACTTTGGTCAACGCATGGTCCGAATTGGCTGATTTTTGGTGGAGTTTGATCTTGGAAGGCCGTACAATTTGGCACAAAAATCGAGGTCAAAAGGTTGACAAAAGTTGGGGCTGCGTTGACTTTATTGCTGCTGCCCTGCATTGACTTTTCCTGGGGTTGACTTTGAGTTGACTGAGTGACTGATTTGAGGACTGTTGTGACACATTCTGGGTCGGCCGACCAAGAAGACTTTGCTGGTTGAAGCATCCTGCTGACCACCGTAACGCACCAACACATTCTTCTGTTTCTGGTTTGTCTTCTATAGATCCACTGGTATGTTCTATCAGCATTTTACTTAACTGCTTATGTGATTGCTGTAATAAAAGTAAAGTTGCATCAAGCATAGAACATCTACATAAATTTACATGGTATCGGAGCTAAGGTGAAGACAAGCCCTATTTGTAGCAATCACCGGAAAGGATAATAGGTTCCACAAGCTATAGCTTCAAGGAGGAAGACAAATTGACTAGGAAGGATGACTTCCATGCTTTGAAAATGATATTGGATCTCAAATTGGAAGACCAAGATGTCATGGACTATGTGCAGGGTAAAATCCAAGAACCTCCATCCACTGCTACTGCTGCTGCCAAAACAAAGTACAAGAAGGGGGAGATCAAAGCAAAGCTGATGATCAGGGAATCCATTCATAAAAGCTTGGTGGCCTACATCTCTGAGTTGGGCACATCCAAAGAGATGTATGACAAATTAATCCTCATGTTCAAGGCCAATAATGCGAACCAAGTACTATTCTTCAAGAATCTGAAGAAAGGCAAGGATGAGTCCGTTCAATCATACTTTCTGAAGCTGACTAAAATCAGGAACAATCTACTAGCTCTTGGGGAGACAATAGCTAATCGAGAGATGGTACTCACCGCACTTGGAGGGCTCTCATCCGAATGGCATGTGTTCAACACTACCATTCTAAATGATAATGTGATACCTGACTTTGACGAAGTACTGTCAAGATGCGTTCAAGAATAATCAAGAATGAAGGAGTATGGAAATGGAGGAAATGTTGCATACACTACTCATTCTAGAAAGAAGAACTCTGGTGGTCCGAAGAATAAGGGAAAAACAGGGGCCCAAGGAAAGAAGGGCAAATGTTTCACTTGTCATAGGCCTGGTCACTATGCTAGAGAATGTCCTTTCAAGAAGGATTCTTCCGATAGTGATGACAACAACAACAACCGATGGAATGGCAATCAAAGGAACAACAGGTTCAAGGGAAAAAGGAAGGCTTCCTCCGGCGGAAATGATCAACCTTTCAAAAGGTCAAGAAACTCCAGGTATGAGGAATCACATGTTGTTGATAAAAGACATGAAACATTCTTGTATCTGCCCTCTCTGTTACATCCCCACCCGACACTATGGATGTCTGGTTGATAGATAGTGGTGCCTCAAGGCATATCACTGGGTTCAAGCAACCACTTTCTAATATGATTGAGAAGGATACTAATCTGGAAATTATCCTTGGAGATAATGCCACATATACTGTGAAAGGGACAAGGACTGTGACCCTCCACTTGTCTTAAGGACAAGTCCTTCACTTGCAGGATGTACTCTACGTACCAAATTTGAAAAAGAACCTTGTGTCTATATCAACCATGGAAGACAAAGGTTTCAATGTGGCATTCACTGATGGAAAGGTACTCATGTGGAAGAGGAGTTTTAAGGAAGCTATCTTGATTGGGTTTAGAGTTGATACACTCTACCAGGTTGGAGGAAGTCTGCTGGGAGCAATGACATGTGATACTATTCGACAGACTGAACTATGGCACCGAAGGTTTGGAAACCTTCACTACAAAGCCCTTCCCAAAGCAAGGAAGGTGGTGACAGGGATGCCCAAGTTTCCAAATAATCATGAAGGTGTATGTAAGGGTTGTGCCGAAGGAAAGCATACAAGGGGACCTTTCCCCTCTCGTGTCACAAAGACATCTAATGTCTTGGAATTGATCCATTCTGATCTATCTGGTATGCTGCCCGTGACATCCTTGGGAGGATGTTCATATTGTATGACATTCATAGATGACTTCTCTCGCAAAACCTGGATATACTTCTTAAAGAAGAAGGATGAGGCTTTCATGTGGTTCCGTACATTCAAAGCATTGATGGAAAATATGACAGGGAAAAAGATCAAGATTTTGAGAACTGATAATAGCACTGAATATGAGACAAATGAGTTCAAGGACTTTCGCAGAGAAGCTGACATTAAGAGGGAGACCACAACTGTCTATACTCCCGAGCAAAATGGTGTTGCTGAACGAAAGAACCGGACCATTGTGGAAGCTGCTCGTGCCATGCTATGTGACCAAGGTCTGCCGAAGTTTCTATGGGGAGAAGCTGCGAACACTGCCGTGTACATACAAAACCGATGCCTGCATTCCACTCTAGAATCCAAAACTCCCGAAGAGGTTTTCTCTGGTAAGAAACCTAATGTCTCACATTTTAGAGTTTTGGATGTACCGTCTACTTTCATGTGTCGAAAGAAAAGAGGAGCAAGTTGGATGCTTATAGGAAGAAAGGAATGTTTGTGGGCTATAGTGAAACTTCGAAGGCCTATAGAGTCTATGTGCCTGGTCAAAAGGAAGTGGAGATATGCCACGATGTCACCTTTGATGAAGATACTTCCCTGAGGAAAGTAGTCAATCTTCCGAGATCTGAGGAAGATAATGAAGCAAGGCCTAGAAATCATGAGGAACCAAAGGATGAAACAATGCCTGATGTTGAAAGACTGATGGACCCGATTGATCCACCTCCTTCACTGGGAAAGAGACCATCATGGCTTAGGGACACTCTCGAGGATGCTGAGGGACATGCTGCCCCAAGGGGGACATTCCGTGAAAGCAAGAAGCCGAATGGATACCAAGGGTATCTAGCAGCCATGAGAACTATTGTACAATCCGAGCCTAAATCCTTTGAGGAAGCCGTAAAGCATCAAGTCTAGAAGGATGCTATGCACGAAGAGTATGAGTCCATTATGAAGAATAATCTCTGGGATGTGGTTCCAAGACCAAAGGACAAAGCAGTTGTCACCTCAAAATGGCTCTACAAGATCAAGCATGGATCTGATGGAAGTGCTGAAAAGTTCAAGGCAAGATTCTACAGTTCTGGTTTCTTCCTAAAAGGAAGAGGACACACATGATATTTGCACCTTGGGGCCTACATACCACCATTCGATCTATTATATCCCTTAATGCTACACAAGGATGGAGTCTTCATCAGATGAATGTGGAAGATCACATTTATCAAGCAGAAAGCATAGAAGGAAGAGATATATGTGGAGCAACTCTAGGCCCTGGGTTCAAAGATCGGATTCAAGGTCCATAGGGCAAGAAGAAGTCTCTAGCTGAAGCAAGCACCCGCAGCTTGGTACGAGGAGGATAGATAGCTGCTTGATAAATGCCTGGCTTCACCAGTAACGTCGATCCGAACCTTTACTTCAAGGTTGCCGAAGGAAAGCCTCTCATCCTCAGCTTGCGATTAGACCCTTTCCCCGCCAGGGGAACACCTCTCATTCATCAGTGCAAGAGGGAGCTCGCTGCTGAGTTCGAGATGAAGGACCTAGGACTGATGCACTACTTCCTAGGCCTGGAGGTCTGGAAAAGACATGGCGAGATTTTCCTTTCTCAAGGAAAATACATTGTGAAGCTTTTGGAAAGGTTTGGTATGGTGGACTGCAAGTCCATGTCAACACCAATGGAACTCAACTTCAAGAAGGTGAGTGGCAGCGCTGCTGGGCCCGTATTGTCAAATCCTACTGAGTATCGTCAACTCGTAGGGGCCCTGATGTTCTTAGTGAACACCCGTCCAGATATATGTTTTGTAGTGAACACTTTGAGTCAACAGATGGTTGAATCTCATCACTTTCACTGGGTTGGTGCTAGGAATCTTCAGTGTTCCACGAGAACGCGTCCCCCAGGGTGGGGGACGCACCCCGACGCTCCCCCACGTCCCGGGGACGAGGAAACGTTTCCCCCATGTCCCCTTTTTGGGGAAACTCGGGGAAACTCCAGGGGGACGTTTTTTGGGCAGCGGAACGCGACTCCCTTTAAGGGGGACGGGGGGACGCCTGGGGGATGTCGAGGGGATGCTTGGGGGACGTCCGTGGGAAGCATGGGGGACAGGGGGACAGGGGGACGCATATGAGTCCCCCCATTTTATTGCCTAATAATTTTTATAAAACATTAAAAATTAAAAAAAAATACAAATTTAAATATATGACAAATTAAAAAAAAAACAACAAAAATAGAAAAACTTTAACTATATTAAAACATCAAACTTGTTAAAACTTAAAAATTAAATTAAATTAATTAATTAAATTATATTAAAATTTAAATAAAAATTTAAAAAATGAAATTATCTTAAACCTATATAGTATAAGTTTATGTGCATTGCATAATTTGAATTTCAATTGTCAAACGATGAATTTATTAATTTAATTTAGATGTACCTTGCATCATGCCAAATGATAATTCATGAATTTAGATGGAACATTGCATAATGTCAAATGATGGATTCAATTTAGTAATTTACTTTATGAATCTAGATTTATAAATTTAAATTATAATGCAGAAATGTCAAATGATAATTCATAAATGAATCAATGATAATAGTCTAATATGCAATGATGATCATAATTATTCTTTAGATGTACAATGATAATTATTTAAATTTTCTATTTAGTTATTTTTAATTAAATTTTTAATAATTTTTAATTTTATAATTTTTATGACTTTGACGTCCCTTGTTTCCCCGAAAATTCCCCAATTTTGGGGTTGCTTATATACGTCCCCCTTGTGCGTATCCCTGCTCCTGCGTTTCCCAGTCCCGGAAACTCGGTGGAACATTGGGAATCTTCTGAGATACCTTCGAGGCACGATAAACCATGGGCTGAGATACACTGTTAGCATGACACTCCTTGGATATACTGATGCTGATTGGGCTGGCAGTGTGGTGGATCGTAAGAGCACATCGGGATGCTGCTTCAATCTTGGTTCTGCTTCGATCTCATGGATGAGCAGGAAGCAGAAGTCGGTGGCTTTGAGCACGGCCGAGGCCGAATACATTGCAGCAAGTATGGCCTGTTGTGAAGCAGTTTGGTTGCGAAAGCTCTTTAGTGAGCTGTTTGGACATGTGTTAGATACCACCGTGATACTCTGTGATAACCAGAGTGGGATTCGCTTGTCCAAGAATCTAGTGTTCCATGATCGATCCAAGCATATTGATATC
Source organism: Pinus albicaulis (assembly GCA_034641835.2). Classification (NCBI taxonomy): domain Eukaryota; kingdom Viridiplantae; phylum Streptophyta; class Pinopsida; order Pinales; family Pinaceae; genus Pinus; species Pinus albicaulis. The sequence continues at coordinate 561,454,873 of CM076571.1, read as the reverse complement.
AGGTACCACTATATCCGGGATATGGTACAGTGAGGCATCGTAAGGCTCGATCATATAGGAACTGATGAGCAGGTCGCGAATATTCTCACAAAGCCCCTGGGGAAGGTCAAGTTCCCTACCTTCCATGAGAGTCTTGGTATCATGGAACAACCCTATGATGTGGGTCCCGTTGGACGATGAGCTTTGGGAGCTCTGGGGGGCTTTCGAGATAGCTTCTCGAAGCTATAAGCACTCACGGGGCTAGGCTTGCCGAACCTTGTAGTGCTTCTGCCCCACCATTATGATGTTTGAGTTGGTTCACCTCTCATTATCTGTGCCCCGTATGCATCCTACCCATTGAGTTCAGGGCTCATGGGAAGTACCTCTCATTTGGCCAATGAGGTGGGA